>JARQOD010000001.1:618306052-618461823 GCA_033576555.1 Oophaga sylvatica | reverse complement strand
AGTATCACCAGCCGAAACTGAAAATTATATGGTACTCACAGAAGGGAAAAAATATTGTGAAAGAAAAAATTGTCAGAGTTGTCAGAGTTGTCAGAGATTTTTTTTTTCTGTTTGTTGCATTTTTTTCCCTCTGTATCTCTGGTGCTGAGGAGGATTTTTTTTTTCTCTCTCAATGGAGTTTGCCCAGTTTTCTGCCGTGTGGATCACTGCCACTGAAGTTCGAGTATTGCTACCTATCTTGCTAGGTTGCCTGTTGGGGGAACCCTAGGATTCCCATCCCCGATTTTTTTTTTAGGGGATCGAGCAGGTTTCTGATTTCAAAATAACTGTAAATTGTTTTTTCCCTTTAAAAAACTAAGTCCTCGGGAATGCAGCGACAGGTTCAAATTGTTATCTCTCTCCTGCGCGGCGACCCTCAGGATTGGGCTTTTCCCTGACACCTGGGGATCCTGTTTTTGAGTGATGTTGATTGCGTTTTTTCAGGCTTTGGGGTTTGTACGATGAGCCTAATGTCACTGATCAAGCTGAAAAAACTTTGTTGGCATTAAGTCAGGGCTTGAGGACGCTGAGTTATACTGTCAGAGATTTCGTAGGTGGGCAGTCCTGACCAAATGGAATGACGACGCTTGGCAGCTCTTTTTCAGAAGGGACTGTCAGATAATGTAAAGGATGTTATGGTGGGATTCCTGTTCCCTCTGGTCTCAATGATTCTATGTCATTAGCGATTCAAATTGACAGACGTTTGCGTGAGCGGAAAGGTATGCGTGGAATAATGTTGCCTTGTGAACCTGCTTCTGAATCCATGCAGTGTGATAGAGTGGTTTCTGGGCACAGCGTCATGAATTTCCGAAAGCGCAATGGTTATGTTTCTACTGTGGTGAATGCCTCTCATGCTATTTCTGTCTACCCTAAGCGGGAAGACGTTTTGCTCCTCAGTTGTCTTGGTAGTGTTCAGACTAAGTTTTTGTTAACTGTTACCCTGAATGCTCTCTGTCCTCATTTTCTGCTCAGGATTTTGTTGATTCTGGAGCAGCTATTAACTGATGGATTTGATTTTGCAAAACGTTGTGGGTTTCCCCTTGATACCCTACGGAAGTCTATTCCCCTACTGCGGATCGATTCTACCCCTTTGGCTGAGAATAAACCTCATTTCTCTACTCAGGTGATAATAAGGGTAGAACCTGATCATCAGGAGAGTTGCAAATTTTGGTTCGTATAATCTGCATGACATTATCGTACTGGGTTTCCCTTGGTTACAGTCTCATAAATCCTGTTTTGGATTGGAAATCTGTGTCTGTTACAGTTGGGGCTGTCAATGGTTAATACCAACACTCCTGTTTTTTCTGCCTCCCCCCAGGCTCAGGATGTTCCTGACTTTTTGATTGATTTTTTCTGATGTGTTTAGCGAAAGTAAATCTCATCCTTACCTCCCCATAGGAGCTATGACTGCGCTATTGATTAGTGCCTGGTAGTAAATTCCCTAAAGGTCGCCTTTTTAACTTGTCTGTACCTGAACATGACGCTATGCGGTCTTATATCAAGGAGATCATTGGAGAAGGTCATATCAGACCATCCTCTTCACCCCTTAGGTGCCGGTTTTTTCTTTGTGGCCAAAAAGGATGGTTCATTAAGGCCGTGTATTGATTATCGTCTCTTGAAACAATATTACTGTGAAATATCAATATCCGTTACCCTTGATCTCTGATCTGTTTTCCAGGGTGAAAAACGCTACTTGGTTTACCAAGCTTGACCTCAGGGGGGCATATAACCTTTCGCATAAAGCACGGGATGAATGGAAGATGGCATTTAATACCCCTGAAGGGCATTTTGAGTACCTTGTGATGCCCTTTGGGCTCACTAATGCTCCTTCTGTCTTCCAGTCCTTCATGAATGACATTTTCAGGGATTTTGTGGATAAATTTCTGATTGTTTATTTGGATGATATCTTGATTTTTTTCCAATGACTGGGACTCTCATGTAAAACATGTTCAGACTGTTTTGCAGATTTGAGAGAATGCTCTGTATGTGAAGGGATCAAAGTGTCTTTTGGCGTTCAGAGGATCTCATTTCTGGGTTTCATTTTGTCCCCATCTGTTATTGAAATGGACCCGGTCAAAGTTCAGGCTATCTGTGATTGGTCCAACCACTCATTAAAGGCTCTTCAAAGATTCTTGGGTTTTGCCAATTTTTATCGTAAATTTTATTGGTAATTTCTCTGTTATTGTTAAACCATTAACTGATTTGACCAAGAAGGGTTCTGATGTGGTGAATTGGCCTCCTGAGGCAGTCTCTGCATTTCAGGAACTTAAGCAGAGATTCACTTCTGCTCCTGTTCTACGGCAGCCTGATGTTTCTCTACCATTTCAGGTGGAGGTTGATGCCTCTGAAATTGGGGCAGGTGCCGTTTTGTCCCAAAGAGATCCAGAGACCTCTAAAAGTAACCCTTGTGCCTTTTTCTCTCGAAAATTTTCTCCCACTGAACGTAATTATGACGTGGGTAATCGGGAGTTATTGGCCATGAAGTGGGGCTTTTGAAGAGTGGAGACATTGGCTGGAGGGAGCCAAACATCAGGTGGTGGTCCTTACTGACCATAAGAATCTAGTTTATCTGGAATCTGCCAAGCGACTTAATCCTAGACAGGCCAGGTGGGCCTTGTTTTTCACACGTTTTAATTTTGTGGTTTCATTTCTTCCTGGCACTAAAAATGTTAAGGCGGATGCCTTCTCGAGGAGTTTCCTGGCAGACTCTCCTGAGTTATCTGATCCTGCTGTTATTTTGAAAGAGGGTGTAGTTCTTTCCGCCATCTCGCCCATTTGAGACTGGCTCTGGAGGGGTGCCAGGGGATAAGCCCGAGCGCTGCCCTGTTGGGAAATTGTTTGTCCCGGACCAGTGGAAAAAGAGTGTAATGTCTGAGATTCATTGTTCCGCGTTGGCCGGTCATCCCGGAATTTTGTGTACCAGGGACTTGTTGGTCGGTCCTTTTGGTGGCCAACCTTGTCTCGTGATGTCAGGAGTTTGTGCAGTCCTGCGGGACTTGCTCTCGCTCCAAGCCTTGCTCTCGTTCTAGTGGTTTGTTGATGCCATTACCTGTGCCTAAGAGACCATGGACCCATATCTCTATGGATTTCATTTCGACCTCCCTGTTTCTCAGAGAATGACCGTCATCTGGGTGATTTGCGATAGGTTTTCCAAGATGATACATTTTGTGCCATTACCTAAGTTGCCTTCCTCCTCTGAATTGGTGCCTTTGTTCCTTCAGCACGTGGTTCGTTTACATGCATTCCTGAGAACATTGTGTCTGACAGAGGAGTCCAGTTTGTTTCCAGATTTTGGAGGACCTTTTGTTCTAAAATTGGTGTTCAATTGTCTTTCTCCTCGGCGTTTCATCCTCAGACCAATGGTCAAACTGAGAGAACAAACCAGACATTGGAGACTTATCTAAGATCCTTTGTGTCTGCTGATCAGGATGACTGGGTCTCTTTTTTGCCTTTGGCTGAGTTTGCTCTTAATAATAGGGCTAGCTCTGCCACTTTGATGTCTCCATTTTTCTGTAATTCTGGGTTTCACCCTCGATTTTCTTCTGGACAGACGGAGGCTTCTGTCTGCCCAGGTGTTGACTCTGTTGTGGAGCGTATGCAACAGATTTGGGACCAGGTAGTGGAGAGGTTGTCCCTCTCTCAGGAGAGGGCCCAGCGGTTTGCTAACCGGCATAGGACTGATGGTCCTCGGTTTAAAGTGGGGGACTTGGTCTGGTTGTCCTCAAGAAATATTCCTATGAGAGTGGCATCTCCTAAATTTAAGCCTAGGTTCATTGGACCTTATAAGATCATGGAGATTCTTAACCCTGTTTCTTTTCGTTTGCTTCTTCCAGGGACATTTAAGATCCATAACGTGTTCCACAAGTCCTTGTTGAAGAGGTTTGTTGAGCCAGTGGTTCCTACTACTGTGCCTCCTGACCCTGTTTTGGTTGAGGGCAATCTGGAGTATGTGGTTGAGAAAATATTGAATTCTCGTTTTTCTAGACGGAAACTCCAGTATTTGGTTAAATGGAGAGGTTATGGTCAGGAAGACAATTCTTGGGTGTTTGCTTCGGACATCCATGGTAGGAGACTCATCCGTGCGTATCATAGAACTCATCCTGACCGACCTGGTTGCTCAAATGAGGGTTCGGTGACCCCTCTTCAAGGGGGGGGGTACTGTTGTGAATAGGCTGGAAATGAGTTCTGAGCAGAAGCTCCCTCTGGTGGTTACAAACGGTACTGGACTGTCCAGTGAAGATTGTGAGGATTGGGAATCAGGTGTTACTGACTGGTCTTATATAAGGGAGTCACCTTCCCATCAGGGTTGCCGGTGATCAATTGTTCTGGTCTCAATCCTTGATTCCTGTTTCCTTGGTAGCCTGCTGTGTCGTGTCTGAATCTCCTGCTAACAGATAAGACATTTTCTTCTTTTTGTTTTTGTGCTTGATTTTTGCATTTTGTCCTGCACTTCTGTGGGGCCTTCAGGGTCCCCTCTGGGGGCTTTTGCCTCTCAGTTCAGTTCAGCCACTGTTGTTTGTACATTTGCTTTTTCCAGTTTTTTCAGTGGCTGCTGTTTTGTTTTTGGTAAACACCAGAGAACTAATTTAGGTGGTAGAGGTCGTGTGATCTCAGGTGTTTTTGAAATTAGTAGAGTTGGTGCTTTTCAGGGTTTTTTGGGATTGCAGTAAGTGCCCTTCCTATCCTTTTCTATTTAGTAAGTTTGGGCCCCAACGTTTGCTCATACTATTTTCTGTCTGTGTCAGTATTTCTTCTTGTCTAACCGCCATTACATGTTTGGGGGCTTTCTATGTTCTTTGGGGATCTGCTCCGGGGCAGATAGCTTTCCTCTTTCTATCTTTAGGTGTAGTTAGTTTCTCAGGCTGTGACGAGGCGTCTAGGAGCAACGTAGGAACGCTCCACGGCTGCCTCTAGTTGTGGTGGTTAGTCAGGGTACTGCAATCTCATAGTTTCCAACTGCTCTGGTGTATTTCCTTTTTTGCCTGCTCTCCTCAGCTACCAAATCATAACACTCCTTCTCTCCCCTCCACACTTATTCGCTCCTCACCCAACTGCCTCCAAGACCTCTCTCTTACATCACCCATCCTCTGGAATTCTTTGCCCCAACACGTCCACCTACAACCACATTCGGATCCTTCAGACGGAAACTGAAAACCCACTTCTTCAGGAAAGCTTACAGACTGCAATGACCCTGCTGCCACCTCACCACTACCGGAACTACCGCCTCACCAATACTGGAGCTGCTGCAACTCCCCCAACCTACTGTCTCCTTCCCCACCATCCTGTAGAATGTAAGCCCACAAGGGCAGGGTCATCTCCCCTCTGTATCAGTCTGAAATTGTTAATTTGTTTAATGTAAGTGATATCTGTAATTTGTATGTAAACCCTTCTCATGTGCAGCACCATGGAATCAATGGTGGTATAGTGGTATATATATATATATATATATATATATATATTATAAATATATAAATTAATAATTGAGATGAGGTGGGTAAGGGAGCAGTGTAAGCCTTCTTTACTGGAAGCTCTGATACCTCATTCAACAGATCAAACTGCATATTTTCACACTCAGGTGGCACCAATATCAGCTTGTTAGACCACAAATGTTATAAAAGTTTAAGGATAGAAACACAGGTAGTTGACTGAAAGTAAATGCAGGCCTGACGTTCTGGGAGCCCTACAACAACAGGCAACACACATGAAGGAGACCCAACTTGGAGTGCAAACATAAAAAAATATATTGCTACACACCACTAAAGGGGCATAAATTTGCCTAGAGTAGAAATAGTATAATGGGCCTCTGACACCCCTTCCACTACAGGCAGCACACCAGATGGAGACCCAACTTGGAGTCTCCACATTTCAAAAAAATATTGTCACACACCACTAAAGTGGCATAAATTTACCTAGAGTAGAAATAGTATAATAGGCCTCTGATACCCCTTCCACTACAGGCAACCCACCAGATGGAGACCCAACTTTCAGTCTCCACATTTCAAAAAATTATTGTCACACACCAAAGAGTATAATTGTGCAGCCTTTGACAACTTCTGTTAACGGACGGGCTACTTGACTCCCTTTCCTTTGCAGCTACACAGCGGTGTTATTATTTATTGTTATAGCGTCATTTATTCCATGGTGCTTTACATGTGAAAAAACATGCGCTTTATATAATAAAAACAAGTCCAATAATCTTAAACAATAAAAGTCACCGACTGGTACTGGAGGAGAGAAGACACTGAGGGCTCTCAGTCTGATGGTTGCTGTAGGTTGCAGGCTTCTCAGAAGAGGTGGTTCTTCAAGTTCCTTTTGATGGTTCCCATGGTAGTCGAGATTATAATATGTTGGGGTAGAGAATTCCAGAGTTGAGGGGATGTACTGGAGAAATCTAGTATGCAATTGTGGGAAAAGGAGATAACGGGGGGAAGAGAAGATCTTGTGAGGATTGGAGGTTGTGTGCAGGTAAGATCCTGGAGACTAGGTCACAGATGTATGGAGGACTGTGGATGGCTTTGTATGCCATAGTTAGGGTTTTGAACTGGAGTATCTGGGTAATGGGGAGCCAGTGAAGGAATTGACAGAGAGGAGAGGCTGGGAAAAAGTGGAGGGATAGTTCTATTAGTCCAGCAGCAGAGTTTAGGATAGATTGGAGGGGTGCAAGACTGTTAAAAGAGAGTGCACAAAGCAGGAGCCTGCAGTAGTCGAGGCAGGAGATGATGAGTGCATTGACTAGAGTTTTTGCAGATACTTGACTAAGGAAGTCGACAGGATGTGGAAATGACATGGATATGTGTTTTGAAGGAGAGATCAGAGTCCAGGGTTACCCTGAGGCAGAGAGTTTGCGGGACACCCTCATCTACGACTTGTAGATGAGGGCCAGAAAAAGCATGTGCTCTAGTAGATGGCAAGTGATGCATCAAGTGGCCTCTCTTCCTCCACCTTAACATCACACACAGTACATTCCTCAGAGGTGATGCCACAATTAACTCAGCGCACGTTGCGCTTTTACACCAAGCACCCTGGACATCATCTCTCAGGCTATTCTATTGGGAGCCATACCAAAGATACTTTACACTACTGCATTAATGTACCAGGCAGACACTCCTCCACTCCTTTATTTCTACACCACAGGGTATAGCATAGTTCAAAAAAGATGCAGGCTGGGTCGGAACGTAACTTGCCATTGCTCTACCAATTACCTACTGTATTGAATATTGTGTACAACTACTTACTGAACTTGTATAACTAAAAATATTTCCTACAGATTACCCTCAACTTGTCTATTTGTATTTGTCCAGCTCAACCTGCACCTCCTCCATTGCTGAGTGGTCACCCTTCTATTCTCTCGAGTCCTCAGGGGTGGCACCCCATTACCCTTGCATCACAACCTGTTCACACATTCTATTCCATGGGCATCAAAGGTCGGCTACTGTCAGGATTCAAACCCAGCAGCTCATGTGCACCAGACAACAGCTCTTCCCTTTGAGTTATTCTGCTCACTGGACAGTTCCATGCTAACCCTAATACTTGTACCTATGTTGTTTCTGATGTCTCCACCCTGAATTTCCTGTTGGTCACCACCCTGAGTTTCTGATTGGCTCCATTCTGATTGAACACCCTATTTAAACCTGGCCTTGCTCTCCTTTACTTGCGTAATTATTGGGCTTTCCCGACTACAATTCCTGCTTATTTCTTCAAATAATATTGCTGCTCCTGGTAGCGACCCCTGGCTTGCCTGACCACGATTCTTGCTTATTCCTTCAAACTACATTGCTGTTCCTGTGTACCGACTCCTTGGCTATCCCTGACTACGTTACATGCCGGTGCTGCCCCTAGTGGTTGAAATATCACTATTCCACATCAGGTCAGTCCATAACAGCTATGAAGACTCAGAGACTCAAGAGGAGAAAACAATCAGCACTGATGCCCCAATTTTTTTCAGTTGGATCTGGTGCTGGACAAAGTATGGTCCGAGTAGAATCCAGGCCCTCATCACCAGATATTAACCACAGGGGGTGGAGGTGCTCCTGATGATAGTCAGATACCTGAGATGCATGCAGACTTTACTGTGCTGTCAGTGAAGAAGAGGAGGAGGGTGACTCTCAGGGTGAGGAGTGGGAGAACAAAAAGGATGATGATGAGGTTGTAGATCCCACTCATTGTGAAGCCAGAGGCATGCAGCTGAGTAGTTCAGTAAGAGGAGGTAGAAGAGGAGGAGGAGGATGAGGAGGTTATGTTGTTGCTTGTGGTACAGACATGGAGCGATGCAACCATGAGAAACACTGCTTCCTCAGCCACAACTTTGGCTGTGACCAGCAGTGGTGGCGGATCTGCAGTTCACATGGGCGGCAAGGGTGCCAAACATGGTCATTTTTTGAGACCAAAAAAGATGACCCAACTCACGTTATCTGCCAACTTTGTAAACAAAGACTCACTAGAAGCAAAAATGCCAATAACTTGACTACTATATGCATGAACCCGCTCATAAAGGATCAAAATGCGTTAGTCTGGGAATCTCACTGCATTAAAATGCAGGGGAGGGTGCACGGAGGAGACGTCCATATCTTCATATATCTAGGTAATTGCTGGGATTTCCGTATTCATGGACTAAAAATTATTGTGTTAATGCTATTACCTATATTCATATAACGCTATTATTTTTCTGGGTGATTTATGTATCTAATTGATTTTCAGTTCTGCCCCTGCTGAGTGGACATATTGGGGTAGCACATGTGGGCAGTGTGTGATCACCCACGGTGATCCTAGACAATGAATATGTATTAGGATATATTATGACTGCTAGTATTATGCCCATTTACTATTCCATTTATCATCCTAATCTCCTCTGTAGCACCCCTCATTTTACATGTACAATTTTGGTCTTCATCTCCTTCCCTTACTTGTCCGAATTTCCTACATGTTATATTATTCAATAAAATTTATATTTTTATACTACTTTGGAAAACTAGTTCGTTTTTGTTGGTTCTTTGTGTTTGCCTTGTTTTGCGATATTCCCTAACTTTTTCCTGATAATTGCCTATATACATCCATGTATTTACTCATTTATGGTTAATCATCTTTAGGCTAATTATTTCCATGAAAGTTATATTGCATTAAAATGCAGCCTGGTGGGCCTCACCAACCAGGAGCCAACCCATCAACCACATCTGCTGCTTTTTCCTCCTCCATCACTGAGGCAAATGTTCTCACACAGGTCTCTCCAGCCACAGAAACTCCACTTGATTGCCTCCTACAGTCGATGTGAGTAACAGCCCATCAGCTGTTATAAAAGTGGACATGCCTGCTGATTTTGACATAGCTCAGACACAAAGCGCATCACATCTTTCTCAATCCACCAATTAGATCTCCACCTGCACCTTATTTACAGTCCAACAGTTTGTCGTGTTCACCCTACTCCACCTTCTCTCAGTAGAGCAGCCAGCCCTCGGTCCTGCACAGAGCCAGTAGGTAATTCAATGTTTTTCACCATAAATCCTCACATTTTTGTTTGCATGCTGAACTGTTTTCCAAACTTGTTTCACCTATACAGAATCTCGTTCTCCACTGTTGGTATCGATCCACTGCCAATGAATCTAGCAACACTCTGCTGTTCTACATCACAGCTAGGTTGTTTCTCCACACCTAACACTATTCAGCAAGTTTAAATAATGAATGTGCATTTTCATTTCTCCACCTTTATTATTAAATGAATTAATAAGCTACTCTATTCACTGCAGTTTGATTCCATTTCATATGATGTTTTATACATTCCCTGTCACTATTTTAATATTTTCCCTTGTTTGCTATTCCTAAAAAAATGTTTTTTTTCCAGCATTTTGATTGTATAACACACATAAAGCTTTGATCTGGGAGTTACCTATTTATTTATCCGTCATCCTTAACCAGCACCAGTTAGTCTTCTAACTGTAGCCAGGTCTAGAGTATGTTACTGGTGAGCTGTTGCGGTCTACACATTCTTACCATTGATCGAAACATAAACGGCTAGAGTGGCTCACTGCCCAAATGACAAAGGCTTGTTAATTTCAGATAATTTGAACATGCTTTCCTATCTCGGATGGGATATTTCTCAAAGGCAAGTACAAATGTTTAGCTAAAAGAGTTTTTTATTCAGCAATCATTTTTATACATTTTGTATCAATACTTCTTTTTACATTTTTGTTTGTCTGGATGGTTCTTTTATCGTTTATTCGTAGATTTGTTACATGGTCTGTTTATTTGTATTTGTATTTAGTAATTTTGTGATGTTTTTGCTTTATGAACTTTGACTTGTTATGTGCCCAGTTTGGTCGGGTTTAAAAAAAAATGAGACGGCATATAAGAACATGCAGATCTGACAATCCACTTGTAAGGTGTTGTCCTAAGGAAGAGTTCTTGCATGACCTCGAAAAGCGTTGACTATTAAACTGTTTGAAATAAAGCTTTGAAGAATATCGTCCATCTTTAACAGCAGCGGAGATTTGGACACATACACCCAGTTTCACCTTTATCCTAGGTCTTTGCACTCGTGTCCTTCAGCAGCTGATCCATGATTTTTATATGTTGCTTAGTTGCAACAAAACAAAGTGAGCGTACCTCTCCCCGGTGCACCCCATGTTTTTAACCAGTTAAGACCTTATTTGCGCTTTTCTTGCCTCCAGATCTTCCACTGAAAGTCCCCTTAGCATTCATGAGAACTGGCAGACACACAATGTGTCGAGGCTGGTAACTCAAATGTGGCATCTCCCTATTGGTAGGTAACTTGTATATCTAGGCAATGGTCCTTCACCCTTGACACTCCCTGGAAGAAGCTAGGTGAAATGGCATTGGGGTGATGGGACACGGTACCTAGCACACCTTTGGCAGCTATCTTAATTATTTTTAGGCAACATTACCCTTTTATCAAGCCTTATTCTATTGCTGCCATTAGGGGTTCAAGAAACTGGGGATCCAACTAATCTAGTTTCTATTGTGGTGATAGGTTTACATTAGATTATAGGCTTGCACTTGCACTTTAATACTCTACACCCTAGCTAATATATGTATTACGTCATAGATTTCTCCAGGCTCATTATCTGTCCCTAACATGAGGTGTTTCCTGTCATTTTATTGATAATTTTTTAATACAATTATATCTTTAATATTAAGAATTTTGACATTAATCTCTTTTTAACCTGGGGTTAACAATTATATACTGGGTGGTTGTTATACATTTGGTGAAGTATTATACGCTTACTAATGATTTTGGTACTATGATTCCAAGTATATTTATGAATTATTTAAAGCAGTGGCTTCAGTGTCCTTGTGGCAATGAGGCTGCCAGTGACCCAAGAAAGTTCACCTTAAACGTCTTAATTTTCAAAACTCACAAAATAAATCAAGAACTTTTTGTCATGGGTGCATCGCCACGAAGATTGTCGCGATTGCACATTCTGACTTCTCGCAGCTGAGTTGCTGTTTCTTTGTGTTTGGTAATGAGGGAGTTAATTTTACCTAGCTCTTTGCCAAGACTAGGTCCAGCCTCGCCCGCTGCTTTTGATTATGTTCTAATTAGCTTCCTTTATATAGCTGCCAGTCTGCTGGTTAGATGCCGGTGAAAGCATTCATACAGACTGCAGATAGGATCGGTTCTGAGAAGACTTAAGCTAAGAGCTCTTTTGTTGTTTCTCCTCACCTTGCTTATAGTTTATCTCCTAGACCTTTGGTGTTCCCTCTGTGTTTTAATGTTGTATGCAAGACAGTATTTACTTTATCCCCTGTCTGTCTTGTTTGTCTATACTGTTTGTTAACCTTTACCTGTCCATTCTCTATGGTGGTAATCAGGGTCCTTCTAAGGACTAGATTACAGTGGTCAGGGATTTATAGGAGACAGGGTTTACGCTGGTGGCCTGGACCTCTGTACCATTAACAGTACCTCCAGGTAGAGGGACTAGTCAGGACCCCAGTTTAGGGTCAGCATAGACCCCGGTCCACCTCTAGCCAGAGACAGCGTGAAAAGGATTCAGTATTGACCCACAGGATATTATGTCAGGTAATACTATGCTATATATGCATGTTAATGTTACCTATTTATATGTTATATAGAATGTTGTCCCATTGATAGATTACTGACATTATATATTTATACATCTGCTAGACAGCGTGACATTTTCACCGGCCCAACTATAGATTCTCCCCAGCTACCATGGATCCAGTAGCCCAGCTTGCCCTGCAGTTGCAGAAATTGTCCATGGAGTTTACGGACATTAAGTCCAAGGTGTTGTCCCCCCCGGAGCAAACCAGATCTGAACCTAAGGTTGCTCTCCCGGACAGGTTCACTGGTGGGCGGGACAAATTTTTTACCTTCCGGGAGGCATGTAAATTGTACTTTCGGCTACGGCCTCGGTCATCGGGGAGTGAGGAGCAGAGGGTGGGAATTGTCATCTAGCTCTTACAAGGGGACCCTCAATCCTGGGCGTTCTCTCTTCCTCCGGGCTCCCCGGCCCTCCAGTCAGTAGATCGATTTTTTGCTGCCCTGGGGCTGGTGTATGATGACCCGGATCGGGTCTCCCTTGCTGAAACGAAGTTACGTAGGATACAGCAGGGAGATCGTCCGGCGGAGGAATTTTCTTCTGAGTTCCGTAGATGGGCCACAGATACTCAGTGGAATGACCCAGCTCTTAGGAGCCAGTTTTGTCAAGGGTTATCTGACAAATTAAAAGATGTTTTGGCTCAGTATGATTCTCCTCCGTCACTGGAGGCTGCTATGGCCCTTGCTATTCGTATTGATAGACGGCTTCGGGGGAGGTGCGAGGTAACTCCGCCCCCTGTTATTACTCCACCCACTACTAAAGTCCCTTATATGGAGGTTCCCCTGGTCTGTTCTGAGGAACCTATGCAGTTGGGTGGGACATCATTTTGTAGGAGGGAATCGGCGGTGCGCCGCAAGACAAGAAGGTGTTTCTTCTGCGGGAGAGAGGGACATTTTGTTGGGGGGTGTCCCTCTCGTGCCTCATTGAGCAAAAAAGTCACCGAAAAACTGTTAATCCCAGGTTGTGTGGTGGACGACAACCTGGGAGTAGGTATTTCGTCCCCAGGTCCGTCTCAATTTCTCGTGCCTGCGGAGTGTGGTGGTTGGCGAGAGTTGAGAGGATTTCTGTTCTTCTTGATAGTGGGTCTGGGGCTAATATGGTGGACGCTCGGTTTGCCCAGGTGCAAGGTATGCAACTGAGTGTATTGGCCAAACCGATCCCTATACTTTCTATGACGCCAGACCTCTCGGTCAAGGTAGCTTTGTACAAGCTGTTCATAACATAGACCTTCGAGTAGGGGCAATACATAAAGAACAGTTGTCTTGTTATGTGTTGGAGGGTCTTCCTACTCCTATTGTGTTGGGACTTCCCTGGTTGGCTAAACATAACCCAGTGATTGATTGGCAATCCAGAAAGATAAGCCAGTGGGGTGAATTTTGCAAGAATAACTGCATGAACACGGTCATCGGTGCGGTCGTGCCTAGGATTTTGCCTCCTTTTCTGGAGGACTTTGGGGAGATGTTCTCAGAGGAGGGGTGTCAAAAGTTACCTCCTCATCGCACGTATGACTGCTCAATAAAATTGCTTCCTGATGCCTTATCTCGTAGTTTCCCAGGGGCTGGAAAGACGGATGACCCGGTTCGTATCCTTCAGGAAGGAGTGGTGGTGTCGGCTGTGTGCTCTGAGCTTGAGGAGGAGGTGTTGGAGGCTCAGGGGGACGCCCCTGTAGGACCTCCAGGGAAACTGTTTGTTCCTAATCAGTTAAGACAAAAAGTTATCGAGGCACATCATAGTTCTGCTTTAGCAGGACATCCAGGGAGTAAAGCAACTGTGGATCTCCTTTCTCGCCGGTTTTGGTGGCCTAACTTAAATAAAGAGGTAATAACTTTTGTCGCGTCCTGTGGAGTTTGTGCTCGCTCTAAGACCCCACATACCCGTCCATCTGGGGTTCCTGAGGAGGAACGATTCTCGTCGTCACTTGCTTCAGTTTGGAGAGGAGTGCTGAATGGTCTGAGTGCTATGGGGAACTGTTTCAAGCTGAGGTCTGATAGGAGGAGAGTGTCTGGTCCGGACCTAGGTGTGAACGATCTGGTGTGGTTGTCTACCAAGAATATAAAACGCAAAGTTCCCTCCTGGAAACTGGGTCCCAGGTTCATCGGTCCATACAGGATCAGTTCTATAATTAATCCTGTGGCATTTCGTCTGGCCCTCCCTCCTACGTTTAAAATCCATAATGTATTCCACAAATCGTTGCTTAAGAGGTACGTGGCGCCAGTTATACCGTCACTTCTACCTCCTCCTCCAGTGGTGGTCAATGGTAACTTAGAATTTCAAGTGTTGAAGATCATTGACTCACGTCTGAATCGCCGGTCCCTTCAGTATTTGGTTCATTGGAAGGAATATGGTCCTGAGGAGAGGACGTGGGTCTCTGCGTCTGAGATTAACGCAGATCGATTGGTTCGGACCTTCCACACGACTTACCCGGACAGACCTGGCCCTGAGGGTCCGGAGGCCCCTCGTAGAAGGGGGGGTACTGTCATGGGTGCATCGCACGAAGATTGTCGCGATTGCACATTCTGACTTCTCGCAGCTGAGTTGCTGTTTCTTTGTGTTTGGTAATGAGGGAGTTAATTTTACCTAGCTCTTTGCTAAGACTAGGTCCAGCCTCGCCCGGCTGCTTTTGATTATGTTCTAATTAGCTTCCTTTATATAGCTGCCAGTCTGCTGGTTAGATGCCGGTGAAAGCATTCATACAGACTGCAGATAGGATCGGTTCTGAGAAGACTTAAGCTAAGAGCTCTTTTGTTGTTTCTCCTCACCTTGCTTATAGTTTATCTCCTAGACCTTTGGTGTTCCCTCTGTGTTTTAATGTTGTATGCAAGACAGTATTTACTTTATCCCCTGTCTGTCTCGTTTGTCTATACTGTTTGTTAACCTTTACCTGTCCATTCTCTATGGTGGTAATCAGGGTCCTTCTAAGGACTAGATTACAGTGGTCAGGGATTTATAGGAGACAGGGTTTACGCTGGTGGCCTGGACCTCTGTACCATTAACAGTACCTCCAGGTAGAGGGACTAATCAGGACCCAGTTTAGGGTCAGCATAGACCCCGGTCCACCTCTAGCCAGAGACAGCGTGAAAAGGATTCAGTATTGACCCACAGGATATTATGTCAGGTAATACTATGCTATAATACATGTTAATGTTACCTATTTATATGTTATATAGAATGTTGTCCCACTTGTAGATTACTGACATTATATATTTATACATCTGCTAGACAGCGTGACACTTTTATCCTCTGATTCGCAGTCAGAGCATCCATATCAGTCCATTTCCATGGGCGACTGCATCACTGTATCACTTGTGGGTGAGTCAGTAGCTTTGCCTTCTCTGGCCTCAGTTCATACTCTCCACACTTGTATCGCTTAGAGCCTCCTACTCTGCTGCTTGCAAACAAAACACTAAGCTGAAGTCACACTGGCGACTAAATCGGACGACTGCAATGCGATGAAATATCGCATTGCAGTCGGACCTATGTTAATCTATGGAGCAGCTCCCAGTATCAGATTTTTTGTGGTCCGTTTTAAACGTCCGAGTGCAATCGCAGCATGCTGCGATTGTCACCGATTGTGGGTCGACTGTCGCCAATGCAAGTCTATGGGAGCGATGAAAAATCTGATTACAAACGGACCACACTGTGTGACTTGCATTAAATCGCATCAGTGTCCTTTAGAAAAGCCGGCAATTCATCCCTGCCTATACTGTAAAATCACACTGACAGGTTTAATAAAGAATCGAATCAATACATATCCACACATAGAATCCACATATATATATATATATATGTCATTGTGACATATATATATATATATATATATTAATTTATAGTTCTTACACTTCTACATACTGTAATAGCCGCTAATTCAATTGCCGGCTTTAGTGAAATCCAGAAGCCGACATGAATGATACATGTTTTGACACAGTTAACCATGTCATTTCAAGTATTTTGATATATGTTTTAAACTTACAATTACATAAGTATATTTGTACAAAATTTCAGACATGTAGGGTTAATTAAAGGTGTAAATTCGTTGTTAAAAAATGGGTTTTTTTTACAACGATTTACACCTTTAATTAACCCTACATGTCTGAATTTTGTACAAATATACTTATGTAATTGTAAGTTTAAAACATATATCAAAATACATGAAATGACATGGTTAACTGTGTCAAAACAATGTATCATTTCATGTCGGCTTCTGGGATTTCACTAAAGCCGGCAATTGAATTAGCGGCTATTACAGTATGTAGAAGTCTAGGAACTATAAATATATATATATACACATGTCACAATGACATGTATATATATATATATATATATTATATGTTTTCTATGTGTATATATCTATTCTTTCTATTGTGATTTAAATACTATTCTTTTGGATCCATTATATGTCATTTTGCAAGCCTGCGAGAAATTCTCGCAAGTCGGATGTAAATCGGATGTGACAACTACGGTCAGATGCGACTAAATCGCATCAACTACAAAAATTCGGATGCTAGTCGCATCATGTTCATGAAATTTTAATCCGATTAACGACCGACTAAAACGGTCAGCTTTTTTAGTCGCTGTGTGTGATTCCAGCCTAATACACACAAACCTCAAATGAAAGTTTAACCCCTTTACCCCTGAGGGTGGTTTGCACGTTAATGACGAGGCCAATTTTTACAATTCTGACCACTGTCCCTTTATGAGGTTAAAACTCTGGAACGCTTCAATGGATCTTGGCGATTCTGAGATTGTTTTTTTCATGACATATTGTACTTCATGGTAGTGGTAAAACTTCTTCAATATAACTTGCTTTTAATTTGTGTTAAAAAAACGGAAATTCAGCAAAATTTTTGCAATTTTCAAACTTTTAATTTTTATGCCCTTAAATGTTAACCTTTACCTGTCCATTCTCTATGGTGGTAATCAGGGTCCTTCTAAGGACTAGATTACAGTGGTCAGGGATTTATAGGAGACAGGGTTTACGCTGGTGGCCTGGACCTCTGTACCATTAACAGTACCTCCAGGTAGAGGGACTAGTCAGGACCCCAGTTTAGGGTCAGCATAGACCCCGGTCCACCTCTAGCCAGAGACAGCGTGAAAAGGATTCAGTATTGACCCACAGGATATTATGTCAGGTAATACTATGCTATATATACATGTTAATGTTACCTATTTATATGTTATATAGAATGTTGTCCCACTTGATAGATTACTGACATTATATATTTATACATCTGCTAGACAGCGTGACACTTTTATCCTCTGATTCGCAGTCAGAGCATCCATATCAGTCCATTTCCATGGGCGACTGCATCACTGTATCACTTGTGGGTGAGTCAGTAGCTTTGCCTTCTCTGGCCTCAGTTCATACTCTCCCACACTTGTATCGCTTAGAGCCTCCTACTCTGCTGCTTGCAAACAAAACACTAATACACACAAACCTCAAATGAAAGTTTAACCCCTTTACCCCTGAGGGTGGTTTGCACGTTAATGACGAGGCCAATTTTTACAATTCTGACCACTGTCCCTTTATGAGGTTAAAACTCTGGAACGCTTCAATGGATCTTGGCGATTCTGAGATTGTTTTTTTCATGACATATTGTACTTCATGGTAGTGGTAAAACTTCTTCAATATAACTTGCTTTTAATTGTGAAAAAAAACGGAAATTCAGCAAAATTTTTGCAATTTTCAAACTTTTAATTTTTATGCCCTTAAATCAGAGAGTTTTGTCACACAAAATTGGTAATAAATAACACTTCCCACTTGCCTACTTTACATCAGCACAATTTTGGAACCAAATTTTTTTTGTTAGGAAGGTATAAGGGTTAAAAGTTGACCAGCGATTTCTCATTTTTGCAACACCTATTTTTTTACATCCCATTTGAAGTCACTTTGAGGGGTCTATATGATAGAAATACGAAAGTGACAACATTCTAAAAACTGCACCCCTCAAGGTGCTCAAAACCACATTCAAGAAGTTTATTAACCCTTCAGGAGCTTCACAGGAACTTTTGGAATGTTTAAAAAAATGAACATTTAACTTTTTTCTCAAAAATTTAATTCAGATCCAATTTTTTTATTTTACCAAGAGTAACAGGACAAATTGAACCCCAAAAGTTGTTGTGAAATTTGTCCTGAGTATGCTGATACCCCATATGTGGGGGTAACAACTGTTTAAGCGCATTGCAGAGCTCTGAAGAGAAGGAGCGCCGTTTGACTTTTTCAACGCAGAATTAGCTGCAATTGGCACCAGACGCCATGTCGCGTTTGGAGAGCCCCTGATGTGGACACCTCCCAATTCTAATTCCAACCCTAACACCAACACACCCCTAACCCTAATCCTAACTGTAACCATAATCCAAACCGTAACCCCAACTCTAGCCCCAACCCTAACCCTAACTTTTGCCCTAACCCTAACTTTAGCCCCAACCCTATCTAAAGTCCCAACCCTAACTTTAGCCCCAACCCTAACCCTAATGGGAAAATGGAAATAAATACATTTTTTTATTTTATTATTTTTCCCTAACTAAGGGGGTGATACAGGAGGTGTTGATGGTGAACTCAGTCGAGGGGTTCAAGAGAGGCCTGGATGTCTTCCTGGAGAGCAACAATATTATATCTTACAGTTATTAGGATCTTTAGAAGGACGTAGATCTGAGGATTTATTCTGACGGAATATAGGCTGAACTGGATGAAAAAATGTTGTTTTTTCGGCCTTGCTATGTAAAATTACTATCAGACAATGCTAGCGACAGGGGCAAAGCTTCCTTGCCCAACCAAGGAGGAGAGGACAGGGAGACACACAGCAGAGGCAGAGGAACATTGTCAAAGGCGTGGGCCAGTGTCCAGAGCCTGATAACTGGGTATTTTTGAAAAGGAGGGAAAAGTTTTCAAAGATAGTTAAGCAATAACTGGTAGACAAAACCAGCATACTCCCTACTTCTTTTGTGAATTTCAACTATTGAGTCTCAAAGCCAGACACCTGGCATGAACTGTCCCTCTATGCCTTGGAGGTGTTGTTCTGCAATGTCACTAGCATCTTCTCTGAGTGGGTTTTTAGTCCTTCTGGATAATTGGGGGGTGTCATAACAGAAACGCGCTTTCACCTCTCAACTGAGGATGCCAACAGGCTCACTCTCATAAAAATGAACAAAGCCTAAATTAGTCCACACTTTTCCACACACCCAGATGACAGCACACATTAAGTATTTTTAATATTCAATATTTGAATGAGGCCTGCCATGCCTTTCAGAGGGTCAATGGATGTCCCTCATAATTTTTGCCTGTCTTTACACTTTCTGCAAAGCTTTTAGGACTGTCTAAGTACAGCAACTACAGTTTCAAAGTAATTTGTTCAAAATTTTTTAATGGATTCAATGAGTCATCTATACAGTTTAAAATGATTATTACTGCTTTACGATAGTATGTAAAACTCACTAAAATGGTTGAAAAATATTTCTCGATTAGATTACTCATTCACAGATTTTTATGTGCTTTCTGTGACATTTTGGTGGTACAGTATATAACAGTACAAAAAAATCTTTAAAAATGTAGTTTGGTTACATTTCTTAGCCATACACTCTTCAGTGGTCTGGGTTACATTTCTTGGATATATAACGTTCCAAAAAAGCATTTAAATATTTTGCTGGGTTACATTTTACAGCCATAGAGTATTATGTGGTCTTGAGTACATTTCTCTGATTTATAACATTCCAAAAAGCGTTAATTTATAATGCCAGTCAGCAGCGTTTAAACTGTTATTAACAAATGGAAAATCAGGGACTCTGTAAAAACAAATCCACGGTCAGGTAGATCAACAAAAATTTCATCCACAACTGCCAGGAAAATTGTTCTGGATGCAAAGAAAAACCCACAAATATCATAAGATGAAATACTGGACTCTCTGAAAACTAGCAGTGTGGCTGTTTCAAGATGCACAATAAGGAGGCACTTGAAGAAAAGTGGGTCGAGTCACCAGAAGAAAGCCATTACTGCGCAAATTCCACAAAATATCTCGCCTACAATATGCAAAACAGCACAGAGACAAGCCTCAAAACTTCTGGAACAAGGTAATTTGGAGTGATGAGACCAAAATTGAACATTTTGGCCACAAGCATAAAACGTTACATTTGGAGAGAGGTCAACAAGACCTATGATGAAAGGAACACCATTCCTACTGTAAAGCACGGAGGTGAATCGCTGATGTTTTGGGGATGTTTGAGCTACAAAGGCACAGGAAGCTTGGTTGAAGGAAAGATGAATGCAGCACGTTATCAGCAAATACTGGATTCAAATTTGCAATCATAAGCCCGGAAGCTGCACATGGGATGTACTTGGATGTACCAACATGACAACAATCCAAAGCACAAGGCAAAGTCGACCTGTCATTGGCCACAGTAGAACAAAGTGAAGGTTCTGGAATGGCCATTTCAGTCTACTGACCTAAATATCATTGAGCCACTCTGGGAAGATCTCAAGCACGCAGTTCATGCTAGACAGCCCAGGAATTTACAGGAATTGGAGGCTTTTAACCAAGAAGAGTGGGCAGCTTTACCATCTGAGAAAATAAAGAACCTCATCCACAACTACCACAAAAGACTTCAAGCTGTCAGTGATGTTAGAGGGGGCTATACACGGTATTATAAAATGGAGTATGTGAAATTTTGATCGGGGTCATTTTGATGTTTTGGGTTGTCTCTATGATTTAAAAAGAGAAAACACAGTAGTTTGACAATAAATAATAATCTGTCCTCGATGGGGCTCACAATCTAGATTCCCTATCAGTATGTTTTTGGAGTGTGGGAGGAAACCGGAGTACCGGAAGAAAACCCATGCAAACACAGGGAGAACATACAAACTCCTTATAGATGTTGTCCTAGGTGGGATTCGAACCCAGGACTCCAGCGCTGCAAGGCTGTAGTGCTATCCACTGAGCCACCATGCTGCTTCATCCAACCACTAACCATGAGTGGAAAAATTTTTAGTGTTATCATTCATATTCTTTGAAAAAAAGGCCAAGGAAGCAAAAATTCAGCTGCGGTATGTAAACTTTTGAGCACAACTGTACATTTCTCATTCATATTGCTCATCAATCCATTCATATTCTTGTGTGCATTTCAGTGGTATCTAACGATCCAAAAAAATGTTCAAATTTTTTTCAGTATTATATTGCTCATTCATAGAGCATTGCTTGTTCTTGGGTACATTTCATTGGTGTAAATCCTCCACTGGGTAAAAAATTTATTGGTATTATATTGCTCATCCACAATGTGTTCTTGAGTGCATTTAGTTGCTATCAAAGCCTCTAAAAACTTGGCTAAAAATGTATTGGTATTATATTACTCATCCACACAGTGCATCGTGTTCTTGGGTGCTAATTGTTGCTACATAAGCCTCCAAAAACTTGCTCAAATATTTCAGTATTATATCACTCATCCATAGGGTATTATATCTTCTAGTGAACATTTTGTTGCTTTATTAGTCTCAAAAAACTTGTTTAAAGATTTATTGGTATTTTATTGCTCATCTATAGACTTTTACATATTCTTGGGTAGAGTGTGATGGTATATAAGCCTCAAAAAACTTGTTAAAAAATTGATTGGTGTAATACAGTGGGTATGGAAAGTATTCAGACCCCTTTAAATTTTTCACTCTTTGTTTTATTGCAGCCATTTAGTAAATTCAAAAAAAGTTCATTTTTTTCTCATTAATGTACACTCTGCACCCCATCTTGACTAAAAAAAAACAGAAATATAGAAATTTTTGCAAATTTATTAAAAAAGAAAAACTGAAACATCACATGGTCATAAGTATTCAGACCCTTTGATCAGTGTTGCGTAGAAGGTCCAGAGCACTCTGGAAGAGGTTTTCATCCAGGATATCTCTGTACTTGGCCGCATTTATGTTTCCTTCATTTGCAACCAGTCGTCTTGTTCCTGCAGCTGAAAAACACCCCCATAGCATGATACTGCCACCAGCTTGTTTCACTGTTGGGAATGTATTGGGCAGGTGATGAGCAGTGCCTGGTTTTCTCCAGACACACTGCTTAGAAAAAAAGTTCTATGTTTGTCTCATCAGACCAGAGAATCTTATTTCTCATAGTCTGGGAGTCCTTCATGTGTTTTTTAGAAAACTCTATGCGGGCTTTCATATGTTTTGCACTGAGGAGAGGCTTTTGTTGGGCCACTCTGCCATAAAGGCCCTAACTGATGGAGGGCTGCAGTGATAGTTAACTTTGTGGAACTTTTTCCCATCTCCCTACTGCATCTGTGGAGCTCAGCCACAGTGATCTTGGGGTTCTTCTTTACCTCTCTCACCAAGGCTCTTATCCCATGATTGCTCAGTTTGGCTGGACAACCAGCTCTAGGAAGACTTCTGGTGGTCCCAAACGTCTTCCACTTAACGATTATGGAGGCCACTGTGCTCTTAGGAGCCTTGAGTACTGCATAAATTCATTTGTAACCTTGGCCAGATGTGTGACTTGCCACAATTCTATCTCTGAGCTCCTTGGCCAGTTCCTTTGACCTCATGATTCTCATTTGGTCTGACATGCACTGTGAGCTGTGAGGTCTTATATAGACAGATGTGTGCCTTTACAAATCAAGTCCTATCAGTTTAATTAAACACAGCTGGACTCCAATGAAGGAGTAGAACCATCTCAAGGAGGATCACAAGGAAATGGACTGCATGTAACTTAAATATGAGTGTTTGAGCAAAGGGTCTGAATACTTATGACCATGTGATATTTCAGTTTTTCTTTTTTAATAACTTTTAAAAAATGTCTACATTTGTTTTTTCAGTCAAGATGGAGTGCAGCGTGTACATTAATGAGAAAAAAATGAACTTTTCTGAAATTACGAAATGAATGCAATGAAACAGAGTGAAAAATTTAAAGGGGTCTGAATACTTTCTGTACCCACTGTACATTGCTCATCTATAGACTATTCCATGGTCTAGAATAAATTTAGTTGGTATGTAACCATTAGTGATGAGCAAATATACAGGTGCTTCTCACAAAATTAGAATATCATCAAAAAGTTAATTTATTTCAATTCTTCAATACAAAAAGTAAAACTCATATTATATAGAGTCATTACAAACAGAGTGATCTATTTCAAGTGTTTATTTCTGTTAAAAGATTATTTTTCTGAAAAAAAATGTTGTGGTCTCCAGCATAATTTCTTTAACCAACAAAGGGAAAGCTGACTACTGGTGGCAAATGCTTATAGCCTGGGAAGGGGGTAATACCTGTGGAGCTTCTCAGGCTATTAATATCAGCTCACAGCTGTATACTTTGCCTTTCCTGACCAAAAAAATAAGAGACCCCCCAAAAATGAGGTAGGGTCCCCCAATAATTAACCCCTTAAGGGTGGTTTGCACATAAATGACCGGGCCAAGATTTACAATTCTGACCACTGTCTCTTTATGAGGCTATAACTCTGGAACGCTTCAACAAATCTTCGCGATTCTGAGATTGTAATCTCGTGACATATTGTACTTCATGATAGTTTATTTGATATTACTTGCGTTTAATTATGAAAAAAATGGAAATATGGCGAAAATTTAGAAAATTTTGCAATTTTCAAATTTTGAATTTTTATTCCCTTAAAACAGAGAAATACATCACACAAAATAGTTGCTAAATAACATTTCCCACATGTCTACTTTACATTAGCACAATTTTGGAACCAAATTTTCCAAAAAATTTTTTTTGCTAGGAAGTTATAAGGGTTAAAAGTTGACCAGCGATTTCTCATTTTTACAACAAAATGTACAAAACCATTTTTTTTAGGGACCACCTCACATTTGAAGTGACTTTGAGGGGTCTATATGGCAGAAAATAGCCAAAAGTGACACCATTCTAAAAACGTTACCCCTTAAGGTACTCAAAACCACATTCATGAAGTTTATTAACTCTTCAGGTGCTTCACAGGAGCTGAAGCAAAATGGAAGGAAAAAATGAACATTTAACTTTTTAGTCACAAAAATGATATTTTACAAAAAGTTTTTTATTTTAACAAGGGTAAAAGGAGAAAATGGACAAATAAAGTTGTTGTGCAATTTCTCCTGAGTACGCAGATACCACGTATGTGGGGGAAAACCAATGTCTGGGCGCACAGTAGGGCGTGGAAGGGAAGGAGCGCCGTTTGACTTTTTCAAACCAAAATTGACTGGAATTGAGATTGGATGCCATGTCGCGTTTGGAGAGCCCCTGATGTGCCTAAACAGTGGAAACCTCCCACAAGTGACAACATTTTGGAAACTAGACCCCCTAAGGAACTTATCTAGATATGTTGTGAGCACTTTGAACCCCCAAGTGTTTCACTAAAGTTTATAATGCCTGGGTGTAAAAAAAAAATAAAAAATTTCCACAAAATTGATTTTTTAGTTCCCAATTTTTGATTTTTCCCAAGGCAATTGGACTGCAAAAGTTGTTGTCCAATTTGTCCTGAGTACGCTGATACCCCATATGTGGAGGGGAAATACTGTTTGGGCGCACGGCAGGGCTCGGAAAGACAGTAATTACATTTTGGAATGCAGACTCTGATGGATGTCATGTTCAGTTTGCAGAGTCCCTGATGTGCCAAAACAGTGGAAACACCCACAAGTGACCCCATTTTGGAATCTAGACCACCTAAGAAACTTATCTATATCTGTGGTGAGCACTTTGAACCCCCAAGTGCTTACACAAGTTTATAATGCACGGGCATGAAAATAAAAAATCCTATTTTTTACCCACAAAAAAATCTTTTATTCACCAAGGATAACAGGAGAAATTGGACAGCAAAAGTTGTTGCACAATTTGCCCTAAGTACGCTGATACCCCATATGTGGGGGGGACCACTGTTTGGGCGCACGGCAGAGCTCGGAAGAGATGGAGTGCCATTTGACTTTTTCAAACCAAAATTGGCTGGAATCAAGATTAGATACCATTTCGCGTTTGGATAGCCCCTGATGTGCCTAAACAGTGGAAACCCCCCACAAGTGACCCCATTTTAGAAACTAGACCCCATAAGGAACTTATCTAGATCTGTGGTGAGCACTTTGAACCCCCAAGTGCTTCATACAAGTTTATAACGTAGAGCCGTAAAATTAAAAAATCATTTTTTCCACAAAAATGATCTTTTCACCCCAACTTTTATTTCCCCAAGGGTAACAAGACCGCAAAAGTTATTGTGCAATTTGTCCTGAGTACGTCAATACCCATTATGTGGGGGTAAACCACTGTTTGGGTGCGCAGAGCTCGGAAGGGAAGGAGCGCAGTTTGACTTTTTCAACGCAGAACTGGCTGGACGCCATGTAGGGTTTGGAGAGCTCCTGATCAGCCTAACAGTGGAAACCCCCCACAAGTGACACCATTTTGGAAACTAGACCCCCTAAGGAACTTATCTAGATCTGTGGTGAGCACTTTTAACCCCCAAGTGCTTCATACAAGTTTATAACGTAGAGCCGTAAAATTAAAAAATCATATTTTTTCCACAAAAATGATCTTTTCACCCCAACTTTTATTTTCCCAAGGGTAACAAGACCGCAAAAGTTATTGTGCAATTTGTCCTGAGTACGCCGATACCCAATATGTGGGGTAAACCACTGTTTGGGTGCGCAGAGCTCGGAAGGGAAGGAGCGCAGTTTGACTTTTTCAACGCAGAACTGGCTGGACGCCATGTAGGGTTTGGAGAGCTCCTGATCAGCCTAACAGTGGAAACCCCCCACAAGTGACACCATTTTGGAAACTAGACCCCCTAAGGAACTTATCTAGATCTGTGGTGAGCACTTTTAACCCCCAAGTGCTTCATACAAGTTTATAACGTAGAGCCGTAAAATTAAAAAATCATATTTTTTCCACAAAAATGATCTTTTCACCCCAACTTTTATTTTCCCAAGGGTAACAAGACCGCAAAAGTTATTGTGCAATTTGTCCTGAGTACGCCGATACCCAATATGTGGGGTAAACCACTGTTTGGGTGCGCAGAGCTCGGAAGGGAAGGAGCGCAGTTTGACTTTTTCAACGCAGAATTGGCTGGACGCCATGTCGGGTTTGGAGAGCTCCTGATCAGCCTAACAGTGGAAATCCCCACAAGAGAAACCATTTTGGAAACTAGACCCCCTAAGGAACTTATCTAGATTTGTTGTGAGCACTTAGAACCCCAAGTGTTTCACTAAAGTTTATAATGCCTGGGTGTGAAAAAAAAATTAAAAATTCACAAAAATGTTTTTTTAGCCCCCAATTTTTTACTTTTTCCAAGGAAATTGGACCCCAATAGTTGTTGTGAAATTTGTCCTGAGTACGCTGATACCCCATATGTGGGGGGGGGGAATACTGCTTGGGCGCTCGGCAGGGCTCGGAAAGGAAGTAATGACCTTTTGGAATGCAGACTTTGATGGGTGTCATGTTCAGTTTGCAGAGCCCCTGATGTGCCTAAACAGTGAAAACTCCCCACAAGTGATCCCATTTTAGAAACTAGACCCCCTAAGGAACTTATCTAGACCTGTTCTGAACACTTTGTACCCCCAAGTGCTTCACACAAGTTTATAATGCCTGGGCATGAAAATTAAAAATCGTATTTTTTTCACACAAAAAAAATCTTTTAGTCACCAATTTTTTATTTTCCCAAGGGTAACAGGAGAAATTGGACCCCAAAAGTTGTTGTTCAATTTGTCCTGAGTACGCTGATACCCCATATGTGGGACAAAACTACTGTGTGGGCACACGTCGGGGCTCGGAATAGAAGTAGTGACATTTCATAATGCAGACTTTGATAGAATGATCTGCGGGTGTCATGTCGCGTTTGGAGAGCCCCTGATGTGCCTAAACAGTGGTAACCCCCCACAAGTGACACCATTTTGGAAACTAGACCCCCAAATGAACTTATCTAGATATGTGGTGAGCACTTTGAACACCCAAGTGCTTCACAGAAGCTTAGAACGCCCGGGTGTGAAAATACAAAAATCATATTTTTTTCCACAAACATGATCTTTTAGTCCACAGTTTTTTATTTTCCCAAGGGTAACAGAAGAAATTGGACTGCAAATGTTGTTGTTCAATTTGTCCTGAGTACGTTGATACCCCATATGTGGGAGAAAACTATTGTATGGGCACACGTCGGGGCTCAGAAGGGAAGTAGTGATGTTTTGCATTGCAGACTTTGATTGACTTTTGAAACTAGACCCCCAGGGAACTTATCTACATGTGTGGTGAGAACTTTGAACCCCCAAGTGCTTCACACAAGTTTATAACGTAGAGCCATAAAAATAAAAATTATATTTTTTTCCACAAAAATTATATTTTCGCCACCAATTTTTATTTTCCCAAGGGTAACAGAAGATATTAGATCCCAAGAGTTATTGTGCAAATATTTATGAGTATGCTGATACCCCAAATGTGGGGGTAAACTACTGTTTGGGAGCACGGCAGAGCTCAGAACGGAAGCAGCACAGTTTGAGTTTTTCAACGCAGAATTGGCTGGATTTGAGATCAGATGCCATATCACATTTGGAGAGCCCCTAGAATCATAGAATCATAGAATGGTAGAGTTGGAAGGGACCTCCTGGGCCTTCTGGTCCAACCCCCTGCTCAAAGCAGGATTCTCTAAAACATCCCAGACAGATGTCTATCCAGCCTCTGTTTGAAGACTTCCATTGAAGGAGAACTCACCACCTCTTGTGGCAGCCTGTTCCACTCATTGATCACCCTAACTGTCAAAAAGTTTTTTCTAATATCTAATCTGTGTCTCCTCCCATTCAGTTTCATCCCATTGCTTCTAGTCTTTCCTTGTGCAAATGAGAATAAAGATGATCCTTCTACAATGTGACAGCCCTTGAGATATTTGTAGACAGATATTAAGTCTCCTCTCAGTCTTCTTTTTTGCAAGCTAAACATTCCCAAATCCTGCAACCGTTCCTCATAGGACATGGTTTGCAGACCGGTCACCATTCTGGTGGCTCTTCTCTGAACTTGCTCCAGTTTGTTGATGTCTTTTTTAAAATGTGGTGCCCAAAACTGGACACAGTATTCCAGATGAGGTCTGACCAAAGAGGAGTAGAGGGCAATAATGACCTCACGTGATCTAGACTGTATGCTTCTGTTGATACATCCTAAAATTGCATTTGCCTTTTTTGCTGCTGCATCACACTGTTGACTCATGTTAAGTCTGTGATCAATTAGTATACCCAAGTCTTTTTCACATGTGCTGTTACTTAGCCCTATTCCTCCCATTTTGTATATGCTTTTTCATTTTTATTGCCCACATGTAGTACTTTGCATTTTTCCCTGTTAAAATCCATTCTGTTAGTTGCTGCCCACCTCTCCAGTTTATGTATATCTTTTTGAATCCTCTCTCTCTCTTCTCTAGTATTAGCTACCCCTCCTAGCTTTGTGTCATCAGCAAATTTGATCAGTTTACCCTCAATTCCTTCATCTAAATCATTGATAAAGATGTTGAACAATACAGGGCCCAAAACAGAGCCTTGTGGTACCCCACTTGAGACATTCTTCCAACTGGATGTGCAGCCATTTACAACCACTCTTTGGGTCCGATCACTAAGCCAGTTATGAATCCACCTAACAGTTGCCTTGTCCATTCCATACTTAGTCATTTTTTCAATAAGGATTGTGTGAGATACTTTGTCAAATGCTTTGCTGAAGTCAAGATATACTATATCTACAGCATTTCCCTGATCCACCCAGTCAGTGATTCTGTCATAGAAGGAAATTAAGTTAGTCTGACATGACTTATTAGTTACAAACCCATGCTGACTCTGTTTAATCACTTCATTCTTATCCAGGTACTTGCATACATGTTCTTTAATAATTTGTTCAAAGATCTTTCCTGGTATAGAAGTCAGACTCACCGGCCTGTAGTTCCCTGGGTCCACCTTCTTCCCCTTTTTGAAGATAGGAACAACATTTGCTCTTCTCCAGTCTTCTGGGACTTCTCCTGTTCTCCAAGAATTTTCAAAGATTATGGACAGTGGTTCAAGAATTTCTTCTGCTATCTCCTTCAGTACTCTGGGGTGTAATTCATCTGGACCTGGAGACTTGAATTCATTTATGTTAGCTAAGTGTTTCCGCACTGTCTTTCTGTTTATAGATATCCTGGATTCTTCTATTCCTTTAATAGGACAGTGAAGATCAGTTGATGTTACATTTCCTTTCTGAGAGAAAACAGATGCAAAATAGGAATTTAAAAGTTCAGCCTTCTCAACATCCTGACTTACCATTTCATCATTTTCATCCTGTAAAAATCCTATAGCATCTTTGACTTTTCTTTTACTTTTGATGTATCACCAAAATCCTTTTTTGTTGATTTTGACGTCACTTGATAGCCTTAATTCATTGTCAGCTTTAGATAATCTGATTTGTGCCCTGCAGGTTCTGCAGACGGCATTATATTCTTCTTTAGATATGCCTCCCTCTTTCCATTTGATAAACATTTCTTTCTTCCTTTTTAGCATGTGTTTAAGTTCTATGTTCATCCATCCTGGTTTCCTTAAATGCTTCCCATTCTTCCCTCTTTTCGGAATTGTTAACGATTGTGCTTTGAGAATCTCATTTTTCAAGATTTTCCATCCTTCCTGGACATTTTTGTCCTTAAGGATATCCAGCCATTGGATCCCTCCAATTCTCTTTCTGAGTTCCTTAAAATCTGCCTTTCTGAAATCTAACCTTGACGTCTGAGTCTTCACAGGTCTTCCTCCTCTTGTTATCCAAAATTCTAAAATAGCATGGTCACTACCTCCTAGAGTCCCAGCCACTCTTACCTCCTCCACCATTTCCTCCCTGTTTATGAGGATTAGATCCAAGGTAGCAGATCCCCTTGTTTTCTCCATTACCTTTTGGAAGATAAAGTTGTCAGCAAGAGAGGATAAGAATTTCCTGGACCTGTTAGTTTTGCCTGAGAGAGATTCCCAACAAATGTCTGGATAGTTGAAATCTCCCATGACCACTAGGTCATATTTTTTGGAGAACTTGGCCATTTGATGCATAAAGAGTTCATCCATATCTTCAGCTTGCACAGGCGGCCTGTAGTAAATGCTTACAATGGTGTCCTTTCCATTGTTCTGTCCTTGTATTCTTACCCAAACAGTTTCCACAGAACTCCCAGTCTCTGAAGCGTCAATCTCTGTGCAGATATACGATTTTCTAACATACAATGCAACACCTCCTCCTCGTTTATCAAGTCTGTTTTCTTGCAAATAAGTTGTATCCTTCTAGCCTTGTATTCCAATCATGTGTATCGTCCCACCAAGTCTCAGTGATTCCAATGACATCATATTTCTTCTCCTGCGTTAGTAGCTCCAGTTCTCCTTGTTTGTTGCCCATGCTTTGTGCATTCGTATAGAAACACTTTAGTTTGTGATTGGTTTCTCTTCCTTCAATATTTTTATTATGTAAATTTTTTTGTCTTTGTTCTTCCCCTTCTCTTCTAATAGCAGAAATCTCAATAGTATTTGTCAAGTGTATGGCTTTTGCTGGCGTTTTGCTTCCCTTCCCACATTGTTCTAGTTTAAAGCTCTCCTGATGAGTGTAGCAAGGCAACTTCCAAATACATGTTTTCCAGTCTTCGTAAGATGCACCCCATCTCTAGCAAGTAGTCCATCGTATAGGTAATTCACTCCGTGATCCAGAAATCCAAATCCTTGCTGACGGCACCATCGACGTAGCCAGTTGTTCACCTGCAGAATCTTATTCCACCTCCTTGTTCCATGGACATCCACTGGGAGGATGGAAGAGAAGACCACCTGCGCTCCCAGTTCTTTCACTTTCTTACCTAAGTTTTCAAAGTCACTGCAGATGGTTTCCAGGTCGTTTCTAGCGGTGTCATTTGTCCCCACATGTATTAGCAGGAATGGGTAGTCATCTTTAGGTCTGAAGAGTCCTGATATCCTGTCAGACACATCTTTAATTTTTGCACCTGGAAGACAGCACATTTCTCTTGAGGTTATATCCGGTCTGCAGATAGCGGCCTCTGTTCCTCTCAACAGGGAATCGCCCATGAGAACAACTCTCCGTTTCTTCTTCACAACAGTTTTCTTTCTCCATTCAGGAGGACTCTGAGGGCGTACAAGGTTGTTTGTGGGCAAAGTCTTATCCTGATGTATTTCTTCATCGTTCTCATGTGTAAGAGCCTGGTATTGATTCCTGAGCAGAATTGGTGCTGACTGCCTCCTGATCCTCCTGCTTCTCTGGGTCACATGCTTCCATTCCTCTGTTTCTTCAGTTGCACTTCGAATTTCTTCTCTTTCTGTACCATGAAGAGATAATTCTGCTCTGTCTAAGAACTCTTCACCTTCCTTAATGGTCTTCAATGTAGATAACCTCTCTTCCAGATTTTGCAACTTTTCCTCCAACAGGGACACAAGCTTGCATTTCTGGCATGTGAAGTTTGGCTTTTCCACTGGTAAGTCTATGAACATGTAGCAAGAAATGCAGCTCACCACATGGCTCCTAGCCTCTTCCATGTTCTTATTGTTCAAGAGATAATCAAGCGGTGAAATATAAGCCAAAACTTGCGCGCCTAGCGGCGCGCGGTTTACTAATGTCCTCCTTTCAGCTGCAACAGCCAAAATCCAGTGTTCCTTGAGCTCGCGGAGACTCTTCACTTATCCCAGAAGGCACTGGGAATATGCAAATTATCTCCTCGGGACTCCTCCCCTGGTTTACTGATGTCCTCCTTTCAGCTGCAACAGCCAAAATCCAGTGTTCCTTGAGCTCGCGGAGACTCTTCACTTATCCCAGAAGGCACTGGGAATATGCAAATTATCTCCTCGGGACTCCTCCCCTGGCTTACCGATGTCCTCCTTTCAGCTGCAACAGCCAAAATCCAGTGTTCCTTGAGCTCGCGGAGACTCTTCACTTATCCCAGAAGGCACTGGGAATATGCAAATTATCTCCTCGGGACTCCTCCCCTGGCTTACCGATGTCCTCCTTTCAGCTGCAACAGCTAAAATCCAGTGTTCCTTGAGCTCGCGGAGACTCTTCACTTATCCCAGAAGGCACTGGGAATATGCAAATTATCTCCTCGGGACTCCTCCCCTGGCTTACCGATGTCCTCCTTTCAGCTGCAACAGCCAAAATCCAGTGTTCCTTGAGCTCGCGGAGACTCTTCACTTATCCCAGAAGGCACTGGGAATATGCAAATTATCTCCTCGGGACTCCTCCCCTGGCTTACCGATGTCCTCCTTTCAGCTGCAACAGCCAAAATCCAGTGTTCCTTGAGCTCGCGGAGACTCTTCACTTATCCCAGAAGGCACTGGGAATATGCAAATTATCTCCTCGGGACTCCTCCCCTGGCCCCTGATGTGCCTAAACAATGGAAACCCCCAATTCTAACTCCAACCCTAACCCCAACACACCCTTTACCCTAGTCCCAACCCTAACTATAACCCTAACCACAAACCTAACCCTAACACACCCCTAACCCCAATCCCAACCCTAACCCTAAGGTTTGATTTACTATTGATAGTGGGTTTTTATGTTTGGCAGCTGTCACACGCTAAAAGACGCTTTTTATTGCAAAAAATAGTTTTTGCATCATCACATTTTGAGAGCTATAATTTTTCCATATTTTGGCCCACAGAGTCATGTGAGTTCTTATTTTTTGCAGGACGAGTTAATGTTTTTATTGATACTATTTTTGGGCACATGACATTTTTTGATCGGTTTTTATTACGATATTTGGGATTCAGAATGAACAAAAACTAGCAATTCATGAATTTCTTTTGGGGGGGGCGTTTATACTGTTCCGCGTGTGATAAAATCGATGAAGCGGTTTTATTCTTCGGGTTAGTACGATTACAGCGATATCTTATTTATATCATTTTTTTATGCTTAACCGCTTTTATACAATAAAAACAATTATATATAAAAAATAATTGTTTTTGCATCGCTTTATTCTGCGAGCTATAACTTTTTTATTTTTTGCTGATGATGCTGTATGGTGGCTTGTTTTTTGCGGGACAAGATGACGTTTTCATCGGTACCATGATTATTTATATCTGTCTTTTTCATCACGTGTTAATCCACTTTTTATTCGGCGGTATGATGATAAAGCATTTTTTTTCCCTTGTTTTTTTTTTCTAGGGTTCACTAAGGGGTTAACTAGTGGGACAGTTTTATAGGGCGGGTCGTTACGGATGCGGCGATACTAAATATGTGTACTTTTATTGTTGGGGTTTTTTTTACATTAAAGAAATGAATTTATTGGGGAATATTTTTTTTTTCATTATTTAGGAATTTTTTTTACACACGTTTATTTTTATTTTTTTAACATTTTTACTTTATCCCTGAGTGGGACATCACTGTATAGCAGGGTGGGGAACCTCAGGCCCCAGGGCCATTTACGGCCCTTGAAGACCTTTTATCCGGCCCCCCGGGTAAATTCTCAGGAACCGCAGTGCTCTGGCAGGGAGCTGTATTTTGATTGCCACCAGCTCATTAATTTCTTCTTGCTCTGTTAGCACACACACAGTGTTCACTACTGAACACTGAAGGGCATGCAATAAAAGATTACGTCCTGACACCAGTGCCAGACTCAGGAGGAGTCTGTGGGAGGAGTTAGTACGGCCCCCAAAGGACGATATAAATATCCAAATGGCCCTTGGCAGAAAAAAGATTCCCCACCCCTGCTGTATAGGGTCAGATCGCTGGTCTGACAGTGTGCACAACACTCTGTCACACCAGCGATCTCACTGGCACTGCTGCAGGCTTTCTCATCGCCTGCACTCAGCAGGCACTGAGGAAGCCGCCTCCCTGCAGGACCCGGAAGGACCCCGAGGTCATCTTGGATCTGGGGTCCTGCAGGGAGGAAGCCTTCAGAACAGCGTGGTCACATCGCGCTATTCTGAGGTCTCAGGGGAGCACGCAGGGAGCCCCCTCCCTGCATGATGCTTCCCTGTACCGCTGGAACACTGCGATCATGTTTGATCGCAGTGTGCCAGGGTTAATGTGCTGGGAGCGGTCCGTGAACGCTCCTGACACATAGTGCCGGGTGTCAGCTGTGATAATCAGAGACCCGGCCGCGATCATCTGCGCTCCCTCCGGGAGCAGCTGATCGCCTATGATGTACTATCCCGTCCCTGGGAATTAAGTCCCAGGGCACCTGGACGGGATAGTACGTTGGATGACAGAAAGGGGTTAAAAGTGAAAAAACACTTATAATCAGGCCAAGTGAGCAGAGGCAACTAGTGATGAGCGAGCACTAAAATGCTCGGGTGCTCGCTACTCGAGTCGAGCAAATTGCAATACTTGGGTGCTCCTGGATGGGATAGTACGTCCGATGACAGAAAGGGGTTAATAAGCTGCAAAGGCTAGGTAGACATCTGCCGGCTGATATTAATAGCCTAGGAAGGGGCCATGGATACTGCCCCCCGGCTAAAAATATCAGCTCTCAGTCTCCCAGCAAAAGCGCATCAATAAGATGTGCCAGCACCGTGAGAAAAAGTCAGTGAGTTCACAGTTCAAGCTCAGTGACTTTCTCACCGTGATCAGCGGTGAACTTACTGAGCATGAACTGCGGTGATCTCATCACTGACTTTTTCCCATGTTGATAAAGTCACAGCAGTTCAGCCAGGCTGGAAATGCAGCCTCAGTGGCTGGAGGTAACCTCAATGACATCACCGCTAGTCACTGATGCTGCACTCACAGCACTTCAGTCATCAGTGGTTCTCAGCCTGGACGGTCGCATATTGACACCATCCAGGTTGAAAACTGTTTATTCCCCAGACATGGATTAGGGCGAGAGACAGAATGACGGACAGGTGAGGGATATTATTGCTTTTTATTTTTATTTTATTGCAGGAGACGAGGAATTTAGTGGAATTAGGTGTTAGGTAAGTATAACTGTTTGTTATTTTTAAATAAAAATGGCAAATTGCATTTTGTTTTATTTATAACAAAAAACTTTAGGTGTCTTAAAGACGTGTCTCTATTAGTAATCCGTAGGCTTGATGTCACCTAACAATACAAAGGTGACACCAACCTGTTGTGAATGGGTTTGAGATGAGTTCTGAGCAGAGGCTCCCTCTGGTGGTTACAAGCGGTACTAGTGAAGATTGTGAGGACTGGGAATCAGGTGTTACTGACTGGTCTTATATAAGGGAGTCATTTTCCCATCAGGGTTGCCGGTGATCAATTGTTCTGGTCTGAATCCTTCATTCCAGTTTCCCTTGTAGCCTGCTGTGTCGTGTCTGCATCTCCTGCTACCAGATAAGAATTTTTCTTCTTTTGTGTTGTTGCTATATTTTTGCATTTTGTCCTGCACTTCTTTGGGGGCCTTCTGGGTCCCTCCGGGGCTTCTGCCTTCTCAGTTTAGTTCAGCCACTGAGTTTTGTTCTTTTGCTTTTTCCAGTTTTTTCAGTGGCTGCTGTTTTGATTTTGTTACACCAGAGAGCTATTTTAGGTGGTAGAGGTCGTGTGATCTCAGGTGATTTTGAAATTAGTAGAGTTGGTGTTTTTCAGGGTTTTCTGGGATTGCAGTAAGTACCCTTCCTGTCCTTTTCTATTTAGATTGTTTGGGCCCCAGCGTTTGCTCATTCTATTTTCTTTCTGTGTCAGTATTTCCTCTTGTCTAACCGCCATTACATGTTTGGGGGCTTTCTATTATCTTTGGGGTTCTGCTCCGGGGCAGATAGCTTTCCTATTTCTATCTTTAGGTGTAGTTAGTTTCTCAGGCTGTGACGAGGCGTCTAGGACCAACGTAGGAACGCTCCACGGCTGCCTCTAGTTGTGGTGGTTAGTCAGGGTACTGCAATCCCATAGATTCCAACTGCTCTGGTGTATTGCCTTTTTACCTGCACTCCTCAGCTACCGAAACATAACAGTATCACCGGCCTAAAAATTGAAAATTGTATGGTACTCACAGAAGGGAAAAAATATTGTGATAGAAAAAAGGTTGTCAGAGTTGTCAGAGATATTTTTCTGTTTGTTGCATTTTTTTTTTTTCCCTCTGTATCTCTGGGTGCTGGGGAGGATCTTTTCTCCCAATGGAGTTTGCACAGTTGTCTGGCCGTGTGGATCAGCTTGCCACTAAGGTTCGGAGTATTGCTATCTATCTTGCTGGGTTGCCTGTTGTGGAACCTAGGATCCCCATGCCAGATTTGTTTTTAGGGGATCGAGCTAAGTTTCAGAATTTCAAAAATAATTGTAAATTGTTTTTTGCCTTAAAATCTAAGTCCTCAGGAAACGCAGCGCAGCAGGTTCAAATTATCATCTCTCTCCTGCGCGGCGATCCTCAGGATTGGGCTTTTTCCCTGATACCTGGGGATCCTGTTTTGAGTGATGTTGATGCGTTTTTTCAGGCTTTGGGGTTATTGTACGATGAGCCTAATGTCACTGATCAAGCTGAAAAAGCCTTGTTGGCATTAAATCAGGGGCTTGATGACGCTGAGTTATACTGTCAGAGATTCCGTAGGTGGGCAGTCCTGACCAAATGGAATGACGACGCTTTGGCGGCCCTTTTCCGGAAGGGTCTGTCGGATAATGTAAAGGATGTTATGGTGGGATTCCCTGTCCCCTCTGGTCTCAATGATTCTATGTCATTAGCGATTCAAATTGACAGACGTTTGCGTGAGCGGAGAAGTATGCGTGGAGTGGTGTTGCCTTGTGAGCCAGCTTCTGAGCCCATGCAGTGTGATGGAGTGGTGTCTGGGGCACAGCATCATGAGTTTCGAAAGCGCAATAGGTTATGTTTCTACTGTGGTGATGCCTCTCATGCTATTTCAGTCTGCCCTAAGCGGGGAAGACGTTTTGCACGCTCAGTTGTCTTGGGTAGTGTTCAGACTAAGTTTTTATTAACTGTCACTCTGATATGCTCTCTGTCCTCATTTTCTGCTCAGGCTTTCGTTGATTCTGGAGCAGCTATTAACCTGATGGATTATGATTTTGCTAAACGTTGTGGGTTTCCCTTGATACCCCTACAGAAGTCTATTCCCCTACTGGGGATCGATTCTACCCCTTTGGCTGAGAATAAACCCCAGTTTTCTACTCAGGTGATAATGAGGGTTGAACCTGATCACCAGGAGTGCTGCAAATTTTTGGTTCTATATAATCTGCATGACATTATCGTGCTGGGTTTCCCTTGGTTACAGTCTCATAATCCTGTTTTGGATTGGAAATCTGTGTCTGTAACCAGTTGGGGCTGCCAATGTGTTAATACCAACACTCCTGTTTTTTCTGCCTCCCCCAAGCTCAGGATGTTCCTGACTTTTTGTTTGATTTTTCTGATGTGTTTAGCGAAAGTAAATCTGCATCCTTACCTCCCCATAGGAGCTATGACTGCGCTATTGAATTAGTGCCGGGTAGTAAATTCCCTAAAGGTCGCCTTTTTAACTTGTCTGTACCTGAACATGACGCTATGCGGTCTTATATCAAGGAATCATTGGAGAAGGGTCATATCAGACCATCCTCTTCACCCTTAGGTGCCGGTTTTTTTTTTTGTGGCCAAAAAAGATGGTTCATTAAGGCCGTGTATTGATTATCGTCTCTTGAACAATATTACTGTGAAATATCAATACCCGTTACCCTTGATTTCTGACCTGTTTTCCAGGGTGAAAAACGCTACTTGGTTTACCAAGCTTGACCTCAGGGGGCGTATAACCTTATTCGCATTAAGCACGGGGATGAATGGAAGACGGCATTCAATACCCCTGAAGGGCATTTTGAGTACCTAGTGATGCCCTTTGGGCTCACTAATGCCCCTTCCGTCTTCCAGTCCTTCATGAATGACATTTTCAGGGATTTTGTGGACAAATTTCTGATTGTTTATTTGGATGATATCTTGATTTTTTCTAATGACTGGGACTCTCATGTGAAACATGTTCGGACTGTGTTCCAGATTTTGAGGGATAATGCTCTGTATGTGAAGGGATCAAAGTGTCTTTTTGGCGTACAGAAGATCTCATTTCTGGGATTCATTTTGTCCCCATCTGTTATTGAAATGGACCCGGTCAAGGTTCAGGCCATCTGTGATTGGGTCCAACCTACTTCATTAAAGGCTCTTCAGAGATTTTTGGGTTTTGCCAATTTTTATCGTAAATTTATTGGTAATTTCTCGGTTATTGTTAAACCATTAACTGATTTGACCAGAAAGGGTTCTGATGTGGTGAATTGGCCTCCTGAGGCAGTCTCTGCATTTCAGGAACTTAAGCAGAGATTCACTTCTGCTCCTGTTCTACGGCAGCCTGATGTTTCTCTGCCATTTCAGGTGGAGGTTGATGCCTCTGAAATTGGGGCAGGTGCCGTTTTGTCCCAAAAAGATCCAGAGACCTCTAAAAGTAACCCTTGTGCCTTTTTCTCTCGAAAATTTTCTCCTACTGAACGTAATTATGACGTGGGTAATCGGGAGTTATTGGCCATGAAGTGGGCTTTTGAAGAGTGGAGACATTGGCTGGAGGGAGCCAAACATCAGGTGGTGGTCCTTACGGACCATAAGAATCTGGTCTATCTGGAATCTGCCAAGCGACTCAATCCTAGACAGGCCAGGTGGGCCTTGTTTTTCACACGTTTTAATTTTGTGGTTTCCTTTCTTCCTGGCACTAAGAATGTTAAGGCGGATGCCCTCTCGAGGAGTTTCCTTGCGGACTCTCCTGAGTTATCTGATCCTTCTGTTATTTTGAAAGAGGGTGTAGTTCTTTCCGCCATCTCGCCCAATTTGAGACTTGCTCTGGAGGGGTGTCAGGAGGATAGGCCCGAGCGCTGCCCTGTTGGAAAATTGTTTGTCCCGGACCAATGGAAAAAGAGTGTGATGTCTGAGATTCATTGTTCCGCATTGGCTGGGCATCCCGGAATTTTTGGTACCAGAGACTTGGTTAGTCGGTCCTTTTGGTGGCCTACCTTGTCTCGCGATGTCAGGGAATTTGTGCAGTCCTGCGAGACTTGCTCTCGCTCCAAGCCTTGCTCTCGCTCTAGTGGTTTGTTGATGCCATTGCCTGTGCCCAAGAGACCATGGACCCATATCTCTATGGATTTCATTTCCGATCTTCCTGTTTCTCAGAGAATGACCACCATCTGGGTAATTTGTGATAGGTTTTCCAAAATGATATATCTTGTGCCATTACCTAAGTTGCCTTCCTCCTCTGAATTGGTGCCGTTGTTTCTTCAGCACGTGGTTCGTTTACACGGCATTCCTGAGAACATTGTGTCTGACAGAGGAGTCCAGTTTGTTTCCAGATTTTGGAGGACTTTTTGTTCTAAAATGGGTGTTCAATTGTCTTTCTCCTCGGCATTTCATCCTCAGACCAATGGTCAAACTGAGAGAACAAACCAGACATTAGAGACTTATCTAAGATGCTTTGTGTCTGCTGATCATTATGACTGGGTCTCTTTTTTGCCTTTGGCTGAGTTTGCTCTTAATAATAGGGCTAGCTCTGCCACTTTGATGTCTCCGTTTTTCTGTAATTCCGGTTTTCACCCTCGATTTTCTTCAGGACAGACGGAAGCTTCTGTCTGTCCAGGTGTTGACTCTGTTGTTGAGCGTATGCAACAGATTTGGGACCAGGTAGTGGAGAGGTTGTCCCTCTCTCAGGAGAAGGCCCAGCGGTTTGCTAACCGGCATAGGACTGATGGTCCTCGGTTTAAAGTGGGGGACTTGGTCTGGTTGTCCTCAAAGAATATTCCTATGAGAGTAGCATCTCCTAAATTTAAGCCTAGGTTCATTGGACCTTATAAGATCATGGAGATTATTAATCCTGTTTCTTTTCGTTTGCTTCTTCCAGGGACATTTAAGATCCATAACGTGTTCCACAAGTCCTTGTTGAAGAGGTTTGTTGAGCCAGTGGTTCCTGCTACTGTGCCTCCTGACCCTGTTTTGGTTGAGGGCAATCTGGAGTATGTGGTTGAGAAAATATTGGATTCTCGTTTTTCTAGACGAAGACTCCAGTATTTGGTTAAATGGAGAGGTTATGGTCAGGAAGACAATTTTGGGTGTTTGCTTCGGACATCCATGCTAGGAGACTTATCCGTGCGTATCATAGAACTCATCCTGACCGACCTGGTTGCTCAAATGAGGGTTCGGTGACCCCTCCTCAAGGGGGGGTACTGTTGTGAATGGGTTTGAGATGAGTTCTGAGCAGAGGCTCCCTCTGGTGGTTACAAGCGGTACTAGTGAAGATTGTGAGGACTGGGAATCAGGTGTTACTGACTGGTCTTATATAAGGGAGTCATTTTCCCATCAGGGTTGCCGGTGATCAATTGTTCTGGTCTGAATCCTTCATTCCAGTTTCCCTTGTAGCCTGCTGTGTCGTGTCTGCATCTCCTGCTACCAGATAAGAATTTTTCTTCTTTTGTGTTGTTGCTATATTTTTGCATTTTGTCCTGCACTTCTTTGGGGCCTTCTGGGTCCCTCCGGGGGCTTCTGCCTTCTCAGTTTAGTTCAGCCACTGAGTTTTGTTCTTTTGCTTTTTCCAGTTTTTTCAGTGGCTGCTGTTTTGATTTTGTTACACCAGAGAGCTATTTTAGGTGGTAGAGGTCGTGTGATCTCAGGTGATTTTGAAATTAGTAGAGTTGGTGTTTTTCAGGGTTTTCTGGGATTGCAGTAAGTACCCTTCCTGTCCTTTTCTATTTAGATTGTTTGGGCCCCAGCGTTTGCTCATTCTATTTTCTTTCTGTGTCAGTATTTCCTCTTGTCTAACCGCCATTACATGTTTGGGGGCTTTCTATTATCTTTGGGGTTCTGCTCCGGGGCAGATAGCTTTCCTATTTCTATCTTTAGGTGTAGTTAGTTTCTCAGGCTGTGACGAGGCGTCTAGGACCAACGTAGAAACGCTACACGGCTGCCTCTAGTTGTGGTGGTTAGTCAGGGTACTGCAATCCCATAGATTCCAACTGCTCTGGTGTATTGCCTTTTTACCTGCACTCCTCAGCTACCGAAACATAACACCAACCCCACAAATATGAACCTCACTTGCCATCACTACAGGGCAAATGGGAAGAGTGTGGCAAATATGTGCCTTTTCTGGGTAGGTGCGGGATGCTATTTTTAGGCTGGGGGGGGGTCAATATCCATGGTGCCTTACCAGCCTAAGAATACCAGCCCCCAGCTGTCTGCTTTAGCAAGGTTGATTATCAAAAATGGGGGACCTTACACCATTTTTTAATTTATTTAAATAAAAATACAGTGTGGGGACCCCTCTTTTCTTGATAACCAGACTAGCTGAAGCTGACAGCTGAGGGTTGCAGCCCCCAGCTGTGAGTTTTGCCTGGCTGGTTATCAAAAATACAGGGGAACCCACACTGGGTTTTCTTTTAATTATTTATTTACAGTGACTCTTGAAGCAATGACTCCAGCAGTAGTCCACTCCTTGTGACTGTCTCCCAAATTTTTGAATGGCCTTTTCTTAACAATCATTTCAAGGCTGCGGTTATCCCGTTGCTTGTGCACCTTTTTCTACCACACTTTTTCCCCTCCACTCAACTTTCCATTAATATGTTTGGATACAGCACTCTGAACAACCAGCTTCTTTAGTAATGACCTTTTGTGGCTTACTGTTATGTTTCGGTAGCTGAGGAGAAATAGCAAAAACGGCAATACACCAGAGAGGCTGGAATCTATTGGATTGCAGTAACCTGAACTAACCACACAACTAGAGGTAGCCGTGGAGCGTTCCTACGTTGATCCTAGACTCCTCGTCACAGCCTGAGAGATAACTACACCTAAAAGCAGAAAGATGAAAGCTATCTGCCCCGGAGCAGATCCCCAAAGAAAATAGGAAGCCCCCAAACATGTAATGGCGGTTAGACAAGAAGAAAGCTCGGACACAGACAGAAAATAGAATGAGCAAACGCTGGGGCCCAATCTGTCTAGACAGAAAAGTACAGGAAAGAATTCTGACTGCAATCCAAAAAAACCCCTAAAAAATACCAACACTTCTGATTGCAAAAACACCTGAGATCACACGATCTCATCCACCTAAATCAGATCTTGGGTGTAACAAAACCAAGCCGCAGCCACTGCAAAAACAGGAAAAAGCAAATGAACAAATAACAGTGGCTACAGATAAACTGAGAGGAGCACAGGCCCCAGAAGGGGACCCGGCTGAACTCCAAAAGTGCAGAAAACTATGCAAAAAGCAAGCACAAAAAGAAAAACAAAAATATCTTATCTGAAAGCAGCAGACGCAGGCAAGACTTCAGCAAACTTCCAAATGAACCAGGAACCACAATTGAGACAAGAACAATTGATCACCGGCAACCATCATAGGAGGGAACCTCCCTTATATCAGTCCAGTCCATGATCCCAGATTGCCATTCCTCGCAGGAAGGTTCAGTACTGTCTGTAACCACCAGAGGGAGCCTCTGCTCAGAAACCATCTCTAGCACATTCACAACAGCTTACCCTCCTTGTGGACTGCATCAATGACTGCCTTCTGGATATCTGTCAAGTCAGCAGTCATCCCCATGATTGTGGAGCCTACTGAAACAGACTAATGGACCTTTTAAAATGCTTAGGAAGCCATTGTAGGTATTTTTATTAACTATTCAAATTTACCGAGATAATGACTATTGGGTTTTCATTGGCTGTAACAAATATAGCACAAAAAGAAGATTCAGAGTAACTCCAAAAATTCAAAAAATACTAGCAAAAGGCAGAGATGCTTACCTGCCTAGGCCTCCAAACAAATGCACTCAGGATGCAGTGGACCCATGTAGTTAAGATGGCAACACAGGTGCAGAAATACCGATGAGGCAACCACTCACAACCTACCAATCCCAATGGAGGGGGTGGTTGCTTGGCATATTACTGCACAAAAAAGACTTGTATTTGGCGCTGTTCAAACAATGGAAATACACAGCATCCAGGTTAACAGTCTATTAGTGAAGCCCTTCTATTAGACCAGGCGGGCTAACCAGCGCTATACAACTGCACCCTGAAAAAAAGTACAAAAAACACATAAAAATATGTGAGATATTAGTTAATATTTTGGCCAAAATATTTTTTACATTTTTGGAGGATCTCTAAATCCTCTTTTTGTGCTATATTTTAGTGTTAGGACTCATAAGCGTGGGGACCCTTGATGTGGGTTACGAGCTTGCTTATTTTGGCCAAAATATTAACTAATACCTCACATATTTTATATGTGTTTTTTGCACTTTTTTGGCCCATTTGGTCTTGTAAACTGTGGTGTCTGTTCACATGGGATGCATTTGGATAGTGCTGGGCAGCTCACCTGATCTAATAGAAGGGCGTCACTAATAGGCTGTTAACCTGGATGCTGTGCATTTCCATTGTATGAACAGCGTCACATACAAGTCTTTTCTGTGCAGTAATATGCCAATTTGTTTGGAGGCCTGGGCAGGTAAGCATCTCTGCCTTTTGCTAGTATTTTTCATATTTCATAATCATCAACATTAACCCCATTGCGACCCAGCCTGTTTTCACCTTTCTGACCCAGCCAATTTTTACAATTCTGACCACTGTCCCTTTATGAGGTAATAACTCTGGAACGCTTCAACGGATCCCACACATTCTGAGAATATTTTTTCATGACATATTGTACTTTATGATAGCAGTAAATTTCTTCTATATGACTTGCGTTTATTTGTATAAAAATGGAAATTTGGCGAAAATTTTCAAAATTATGCAATTTTCCAAATTTTTATTTTTATGCCCTTAACCCCTCACTGCCATCGGACGTACTATCCCGTCCATGGTACCTGGGCCCGTATGACCATGGACGGGATAGTACGTCTCGTGCGATCGGACGCGCTCCCGGGGGGAGCGCAGCCGATCGCGGCCGGGTGTCAGCTGATTATCACAGCTGACACCCAGCACTATGTGTCAGGAGCGGTCACGGACCGCTCCCGACACATTAACCCCTTGCACATGTTGATCGCGGTGTACTGGGGGCACAGGGGAGGATCGCGCAGGGTGGGGGCTCCCTGCGCGCCCCCCTGAGACCCTCAGAGCAGCGCGATGTGATCGCGCTGTTCTGAGGGCTTCCTCCCTCCCAGGACCCGGATCCAAGATGGCGCCGGGGTCCTGGAGGGAGGCGGCTACCTCAGTGCCTGCCGAGAGCAGGCACTGAGAAGCCTGCTGCACTGCCTGAGCGATCGCTGGTGTGACAGAGTGCTGTGCACACTGTCACACCAGCGATCTGACAAAATACAGTGATGTCCCACCCTGGGACAAAGTAAAAAAGTTAAAAAAATAAAAATAAACATGTTTTAAAAAAAAATCCAAAATAAATAATAAAAAAAAAAAAATATTCCCAATAAATTCACTTCTTCCTGTAAATAAAAAAGACAAAGCAATAAAAGTACACATATTTGGTATCGCCGCGTCCGTAACGACCCCCCCTATAAAATTGTCACACAAGTTAACCCCTTTAGTGAACCCCTTAAAAAAAAAAAAAAACGAAGCAAAAAATCAATGCTTTATCATCATACCGCCGAACAAAAAGTGGAATAACACGCGATCAAAAAGACCGATATAAAAAAACATGGTACCGCTGAAAACGTCATCTTGTCCCGCAAAAAACGAGCCATCATGCAGCATCATCAGCGAAAAAATAAAAAAGTTATAGCTCGCAGAATAAAGCGATGCAAAAATAATTATTTTTTATATAAAATTGTTTTTATTCTATAAAAGCGCCAAAACATGAAAAAATGATATAAATGAGGTATCGCCATAATCGTACTGACCCGAAGAATAAAACTGCTTTATCAGTTTTACCACACGCGGAACAGTATAAACGCCTCCCCCAAAAGAAATTCATGAATTGCTGATTTTTGTTCATTCTAACCTCCCAAAATTCGAAATAAAAAGCGATCAAAAAACGTCACATGCTCAAGAATGATACCAATAAAAACGTCAACTCGTCCCGCAAAAAATAAGACCTCACATGACTCTGTGGGCCAAAATATGCAGAAATTATAGCTCTCAAAATGTGATGATGCAAAAACTATTTTTGCAATAAAAAGCGTCTTTTAGCGTGACAGCTGCCAATCATAAAAACCCGCTATAAATAGTAAATCAAACCCCCCTTTATCACCCCTTAGTAAGGGAAAAATAATAAAATTAAAAAAAAGTATTTATTTCCATTTTCCCGTTAGGGTTAGGGTTGCGGCTAAAGTTAGGGTTAGGGTTGGCGCTAAAGTTAGGATTAAGGTTAGGGTTGGGATTAGGGGTGTGTTAGGGTTAGGTTTGTGGTTAGGGTTGGGACTAGGGTTAGGGGTGTGTTCGGGTTAGGGTTGGAGTTAGAATTGGGGGGTTTCAGCTGTTTAGGCACATCAGGGGCTCTCCAAATGTGACATGGCGTCTGATCTCAATTCCAGCCAATTCTGCGTTGAAAAAGTCAAACGGTGCTCCTTCACTTCTCAGCTCTGCCATGCGTCCAAACAGTAGTTTATCCCCACATATGGGGTATCAGCGTACTCTGGACCCCAAGAGTTATTGTGCAATTTGTCCTATTTCTTCTGTTACCCTTGGGAAAATAAAAAACTGGGGCGAAAATATCATTTTTGTACAAAAAAAAATATTTTTTTGTTTTTACGGCTGTACATTATAAACTTCTGTGAAGCACTTGGGGCTTCATAGCGCTCACCACACATCTAGATAAGTTCCTTGTGGGGTCTCTTTTCCAAAATGGGGTCACTTGTTGGGGATTTCCACTGTTTAGGCGCATCAGGGGCTCTCCAAATGCGACATGACGCCCCCAGACCATTCCATCAAAGTCTGCAATCCAAAACGTCACTACTTCCCTTCCGAGCCCCAACGTGTACCCATACAGTAGTTTTCTCCCACATATTGGATATCAGCGTACTCAGGACAAATTGGACAACAACTTTTGGGGTCCAATTTCTCCTGTTACCCTTGTAAAAATAAAATATTGGGGCAAAAAAATCATTTTTGCAAAAAAAAAAAAAAAAAGATTTTTTATTTTTACGGCTGTGCGTTATAAACTTCTGTGAAGCACTTCGGGGTTCAAAGTGCTCACCACACATCTAGACAAGTTCCTTGTGGGTCTATTTTCCAAAATGAGGTCACTTGTGGGGGGTTTCCACTGTTTAGGCGCATCAGGGGCTCTCCAAATGCGACATGACGCCCCCAGACCATTCCATCAAAGTCTGCAATCCAAAACGTCACTACTTCCCTTCCGAGCCCTGACGTGCGCCCATACAGTAGTTTTCTCCCACATATTGGGTATCAGCGTACTCAGGACAAATTGGACAACAACTTTTGGGGTCCAATTTCTCCTGTTACCCTTGTGAAAATAAAATATTGGGGGCGAAAAAATCATTTTTGTAAAAAAAAAAGATTTTTTATTTTTACGGCTGTACGTTATAAACTTCTGTGAAGCACTTCGGGGTTCAAAGTGCTCACCACACATCTAGATAAGTTCCTTGTGGGGTCTATTTGCCAAAATGGGGTCACTTGTGGGGGATTTCCACTGTATAGGTGCATCAGGTGCTCTCCAAATGTGACATGACGCCCCCAGACCATTCCATCAAAGTCTGCAATCCAAAACGTCACTACTTCCCTTCCGAGCCCTGACGTGCGCCCATACAGTAGTTTTCTCCCACATATTGGGTATCAGCGTACTCAGGACAAATTGGACAACAACTTTTGGGTTCCAATTTCTTCTGTTACCCTTGTGAAAATAAAATATTAGGGGCGAAAAAATCATTTTTGTAAAAAAAAAAAAGGATTTTTTATTTTACGGCTGTACGTTATAAACTTTAGTGAAACACCTGGGGGTTAAAAGTTCTCACCACACATCTAGATAAGTTCCTTGAGGGTCTAGTTTCCAAAATGGTGTCATTTATGGGGTTTCCACTGTTTAGGCAGATCAGGAGCTCTCCAAACACGACATGGCGTCCAGCCAATTCTGCGTTGAAAAAGTCAGACGGCGCTCCTTCCCTTCCAAACTCTGCCATGCACCCAAACAGTGGTTTACCCCCACATATGGGGTATCAGCGCACTCAGGACAAATTGCACAATAACTTTTGGAGTCTTGTTACCCTTGGAAAAATAAAAATTGGGGTGAAAAGATCATTTTTGTGGAAAAAATATGATTTTTAAATTTTACGGCTCTACATTATAAACTTGTGTGAAGCACTTGGGGTTCAAATTGCTCACCAAAGATCTAGAAAAGTTCCTTAGGGGGTCTAGTTTCCCAAATGGGGTCATTTGTGGGGGTTTCCACTGTTTAGGCACATCAGGGGCTCTCCAAATGCAACATGGCATCCAATCTCAATTCCAGCCAATTTTGGTTGGAAAAAGTCAAATGGTGCTCCTTCCATTCCGAGCTCTGCCGTGAGCCCAAACAGTGGTTCCCCCCCACATATGGGGTATCAGCGTACTCAGGACAAATTGGACAACAACTTACGTGGTCCAATTTCTCCTGTTACCCTTGGGAAAATAAAAAATTAGTGACTAAAAGATAATTTTTGTGGGAAAAAAATAGGATTTTTTATTTTCATGCCCAGGCATTATAAACTTGTATGAAGCACTTGGGGTTCAAAGTGCTCACCAAAGATCTAGATAAGTTCCTTAGGGGGTCTAGTTTCCAAAATGGGGTCACTGTGGGGGGTTTCCACTATTTAGGCTCATCTGGGGCACTGCAAACGGAACATGACCCCCATCAACGTCTGCATTCCAAAACGTTACTACTTCCTTTCCAAGCCCTGCCGTGCACCCAAACAGTTTCCCCCCCCCCACATATGGGGTATCAGCGTACTCAGGACAAATTGGACAACAACTTTTGGGGTCCAATTTCCTTGGGAAAATTCAAAAATTTGGGACTAAAAAATCATTTTTGTGGAAAATTGTTTTTTTTTTTTCACACCCAGGCATTATAAGCTTTTGTGAAACACTTGGGGGTTTAAAGTGCTCACAACAGATCTAGATAAGTACCTTAGGGGGTCTAGTTTCCAAAATGGTGTCACTTGTGGGGGTTTCCACTGTTTAGGCGCATCAGGGGCTCTCCAAACACGACATGGCATCCAATCTCAATTCCAGCCAATTTTAGTTTGAAAAAGTCAAACGGCGCTCCTTCCCTTACGAGCTCTGCCGTGTGCCCAAACAGTGGTTTTCCCCCACATATTGGGTATTGGCGTACTCAGGAGAAATTGCATAACAACCTTATCTGTCCATTTTCTCCTTTTACCCTTGTCAAAATAAAAAAAAAGTTTGTAAAAGATCATTTTTGTGGCTAAAAAGTTAAATATTCATTTTTTCCTTCCACGTTGCTTTAGTTCCTGTGAAGCACCTGAAGGGTTAATAATCTTCTTGAATGTGGTTTTGAGTACCTTGAGGGGTGCAGTTTTTAGAATGGTGTCACTTTTGGGTATTTTCTGCCATATAGACCCCTCAAAGTGACTTCAAATGAGAGGTGGTCCCTAAAAAAAATGGCTTTGTAAATTTTGTTGTAAAAATGAGAAATCGCTGGTCAACTTTTAACCCTTATAACTTCCTAACAAAAAAAAAATTTGGTTCCAAAATTGTGCTGATGTAAAGTAGACATGTGGGAAATGTTATTTCTTAACTATTTATGTGACATATTTCTCTGTTTTAAGGAAATAAAAATTCAAAGTTTGAAAATTGCAAAATTTTAAAAATTTTTGCCATATTTGCGTTTTTTTTCAAAAATAAACGCAAGTTATATCGAAGAAATTTTACTTCTAACGTGAAGTACAATATGTCACGAGAAAACAATCTCAGAATCGCGAAGATCCGTTGAAGCGTTCCAGAGTAATAACCTCATAAAGAGACAGTGGTCAGAATTGTAAAAATTGGCCCGGTCATTAACGTGCAAACCACCCTTGGGGGTGAAGGGGTTAAATCAGAGAGTAATATCACACAGAATAGTTAATAAATAACATTTCCCACATGTCTACTTTACATCAACACAATTTTGGAACCAAATTTTTTTTGTTAGGAAGTTAGAAGGGTTAAAAGTTGACTAGCAATTTCTAATTTTTACAACAAAATTTACAAAACCATATTTTTTTAGAGACCACATCACATTTGAAGTTACTTTGAGCGGTCTATATGATAGACAATACCCAAAAGTGACACCATTCTAAAAATTGCACCCCTCAAGATACTCAAAACCACAATCAAGAAGTTTATTAACCCTTCAGGTGCTTCACAGGGATTTTTGGAATGTTTAAAAAAAATGAACATTTAACTTTTTTTTTCACAAAAAATTTACTTCAGCTCCAATTTGTTTTATTTTCCCAAGGGTAACAGGAGAAATTGGACCCCAAAAGTTGTTGTGCAATTTGTCCTGAGTATGCTGATACCCCATATATGCAGATAAACCATGCCATGTTTGGACGCATGGCAGAGCTCGGAAGGGAAGGAGCGCCGTTTGACTTTTCAATGCAAAATAGGCTGGAATTGAGATCGGACGTCATGTCACATTTGGAGAGCCCCTGATGTGCCTAAACAGTGGAACCCCCCACAAGTGACGCCATTTTGGAAAGACGACCCCCTAAGGAACTTATCTAGATGTGTGGTGACCACTTTAAACCCCAAGTGCTTCACAGCTTATAACGTAGAGCAGTAAAAATAAAAAATCATATTTTTTTCACAAAAAGACGGATTTTGGTAAGAACTTACCTGTAAAATCCTTTTCAGCGAAAAAGGAAGGGAGACACACTAGACATTACTAGTGGGTAGGCAGAGCCCAGATGAGATAGACACCTCAGATTAAAAAGAGTGTTGACCGGCCCCTCCAGCTCGGGCTCCTCCTACTCAGCTCTCCAGTTGTACCAAGCTTAAGGAAGAGCAATATCACCAGCGGAGCAACATAACCCCTTCTGAAGGACTTCAGAGAATAAAAAACAAAAATACAGGTTATGCATGCATGTAGGCAAAAACCACACAGTTCCAGGTACTACTCCACTGGACCTGACCACTGCGATGAGCTGGCGATGCTGGAACAGAGCCTTAGCGCGTCGACCTCAGCCCAGATAATCGCTATCAGAGAAGGGTCACGCCGCATCTGAATACAACAACACACTTCTGCCATGGGAGGGATGTGTGTCTCCCTTCCTTCTTCGCTGAAAAGGATTTTACAGGTAAGTTCTTACCAAAATCCGTCTTTCAGCTGCAGATGAAGGAAGGGAGACACACTAGACATTACTAGTGGGATGTCCCAAAGCAGTCCAAAAATTAAGGGTGGGAAAAAAACAAAAGAGGCAGAATCCCAACAACCTTGATAAATGCGCAACAGGCGCCAAATACAAGTTAACTAGAACTTTAAACTACAGCCGCCTGCAGGACCCTACGTCCTAAGGCTGCATCAGCGGAAGCACTAACGTCCACCTTATAAAATCTTGTAAAGGTGTGGACGGAGCGCCAGGTCGCCGCCCAGCAAAGCTGAGCTGCCGAGGCCCCTTGATGGAAAGCCCACGATGAGCCCACAGCTCTCGTGGAATGAGCTCGAACCTTAATCGGGCAAAGTTCGCCTTTAAGTCGGTAAGCCTCCAAAATGGCCGACCGGATCCAAAGAGCTATAGAATCCTTGGAAGTCGTTGACCACGTCGACGACCTGCTGGAATCACAAACAGGGAGTCCGACTTCCGAAAATTTTGGGTAACAGACAAATAGAACTTCAAAGCCCACACCAAATCCAATGTGTGCAAGGCCCGTTCCTTCGCATTACTCGGCCCCGGACAAAGAGAGGGCACACAATATCCTGGTTAAGATGTAATTGCGACACCACCTTAGGTAGAAAGTCGCCCCGTGTGCGAAGCACTACACGATCCGGGTGAAACTCCAGAAAAGGAGGCAAGTAAGAAAGAGCCGCCAACTCAGAAATCCTTCTCAAAGAGGTGACCGCCACTAGAAAGGCAACCTTTCCAAGAGAGCAAAGAAAGACTAACAGAGTCCATCGGCTCAAAAAGCCCGTGTTGAAGAGCCTCCAAAACAAGATTGAGGCGCCAAGGAGACAAAGGCGCCTTCCGCGGCGGAAACTGGCGGGTTACTCTGCGAAAAAAGGAACGTACGTCCCTACGTGAGGCGATAGCCTTTCGAAACAGCAAGGACAGAGCAGAAACCTGACCCTTCAGGGTGCTCACTGCCAACTCCTTGTCCAACCCGAATTGCAGGAAAGCCAACAAATTGGGAATGGAAAAAATCCTCGGGTTCCTTGAAGAACCCGAACACCACGAAAAGAAGGCTTCCCAAGTGGTAAATCCTAGTAGTAGCCGGACCTCTGGCAGCTCGCAAAGTGGCAATGACTTCGGCTGAAAAACCTTGACGGATCAATATTTCGGTCTCAAAAGCCACGCCGTCAAACGCAGAGACATCAGGTCCGGATGACGAACGGGCCCTTGGGTTAACAGGTCCGAGCGGAAAGGAAGTGGAAATGGTGGCGCTGCCAGGAGCGACACCAGTGTCGAGAACCACGTCCTCCTTGGCCAATCTGGGGCTTCAACATAGCCGGGATTCTCTTTAGTCTGATCCGACGTAACACCAGGGGGAGTAAGGAAATCGGTGGAACACATAGATTAGCTCGAATTGGTCCCACGGAGCCACTAGAGCATCCACCGCCACAGCCTTCGGATCCTTGTACCTGGACATGAAAGTCGGTAACTTGGCATTGAACCTGGATGCCATCAGATCCACTTGGGGAATTCCCCAACGGAAGCACAGCAGTGCAAAAATTTCCGGATAAAGACTCCATTCTCCGGGATCCATCTTCTCGCGACTGAGAAAGTCCGCCGTGATATTCTGAACTCCCGGAATGTGGATCGCAGAGATAGCTGGCACTCTGGTCTCTGCCCATACTAGGATACGAGATACCTCCACCATGAGCTTGAAACTCCCAGTCCCGCCTTGGTGGTTGATATATGCGACCGCCGTCGCATTGTCCGTCTGCACACGGACTGGCAGACCGCTTAAAGGGACCGTCCAGTGTTGGAGGCAAAGAAAAAATCGCCCTCAATTCCAGGATGTTGATAGGCAAGACAGACTCTTCCGACGACCATACTCCCTGAGTCCAAAGATCGTCCAGACACCCCCCCCAGCCCGTCAGGCTGGCATCGGTGGTTATAGCCGACCACTTCGGAGGGATGAAGGACTTTCCCAGGGATAACTCTTTCGGACGTATCCACCATCCTAGGGACTCTCGTACCCTGTGGGGGATGATGACACTGCAATCCAGTGAAAACCTGCGATCGATCCCAACGGCTCAGAATGAACCTTTGGAGGGCCCTGGAATGAAACCGGGCAAACGGAAGTGCTTCCATGGACGCCACCATCAACCCCAGAAGACACATACAGCTTCGCAGGGACATTGCTGTCGAAGACTTCATAACCCGTGTATGTCGAAGGAGACATGCTTGCTTGTCTGGAGGCAGGGACACCACTGCTCGCACCGTGTCGAAATGCATCCCCAAAAACAGGATTGACTGCGATGGTTCCAGAGACGACTTCTCCCAATTGACCAGCCACCCGAAATCCTCCAGGAGCTGAAGGGATAGATTGCGAGTCGTCCCCGCCTCCTCCTTTGAGGACGCCACAATCAGAAGGTCGTCCAGGTAGGGAAATCGTAACCCCGCCTTCGAAGAATTGCCATGAGGGGCGCTAGAATGTTTGTAAAAACTCTGGGCGCCGAGGCCAAGCCGAAGGGACAGAGCCACAAACTGGTAATGGTCCTGACCTATGGCAAAACGAAGGAAGCGCCGTGAGCCCTTCCGACGGGAACATGCAAATAAACGTCGCGAATGTCGATTGACCAAAAAGACGTTCTGCGACAGAGCTGCCACAATGGAGCGAAGTGACTCCATGCGGAATTTTCGGGATGTAAACATGCCGATTCAATCTTTGAAATCCAAAATAGGGCGAAATTTGTCCTCCTTTTTGGGACCACAAAGAGGTTGGAATAAGAATCCTCTTCCCCGGTCCTCTGCGGAACCGGTATCACCACACCCTTCTGCAGAAGGGAATCGACCTCTCGTAATAGAGCGGCAAATAGCTCGGCTCTGACGGAATGCGAGATTGGCAAAACCTGTCCGGGGGTCGAGAAAGAAACTCTATGGAGTAGCCTGCCAACACAACCTGTGTCACCCAGGCGTCCGACACACGGGAAACCCAAGACGGTTTGAATTGGAGTAAACGACCCTCCACTCGAGAGCGCTCGAGTGAGACCCAGACGTCAGACCACTTTAGCGGGTTTTTTTTTTTTTTTTTTTTTGCCAGCTTCTGTCTTAATGGAAGTTCTGTTTCCAGGGTATGCGGAATTTCTGAGAATTCCCCCCTTTTTTTTTTTTTTTTTAAAAAAAGAGAGGAACGACCCAAACCCCAGAGGGTTGACCGGATCATCCCCTGGACCGAAAGGACCGCCGACAACTACCGGCACTAGTCCTGCCAGACGCAGAAGTCACAGCTCTGCGCTGTGGTAAAGCTGTTTCTTTTTGCCTCAGAAATCAGCTCTGTGAGGTCAGATTCAAATAGCTGACCACCTTGTAAGCTAAAGATAGCAAACCCTGCTTGGAAACCGCGTTCCACTGTCTAAGCCACAGTGCTCTTCTAACTGTGACTGCCGAGGATTGCGCCCTGGATAGCAGTGACGCAGAATCCTTTAACTTGAAAAGCCCATCTATCTCGATAGAGGGGATCCATCTTGTCACGCCGTCCGTAGACGGTCCAAACGGCTCAGGGAAACTTTACAAGTACACATAGATCCTTAATACTGAATCCATGACCCGCGGCCTCGCAGACGGATATTGTTGCCATCTCCAGCAGGTCCTGCAGACTCGCCTTCCTTTACCAGGATAAAGGGACATTCACTTCAGGAGATCCAATTAACAATCAATTCCGTAGAAAACGGATACAGATTGTAAAGCCGTCGCGACCTATGCGACTCCTGAAACATCCGGGCCGACTTACCAGGACGCCTAGTTACCTCTCTCTGGTAACTGTAACGCCCTCATGGCTCCAATAGTACGGTCCATGAGAGAGGCAGAGTGTCCCTGCCGATCCTCCTTGTCCGAAACGGACATCTTCGCTACGCGAGAAGGAAGGCACCGATTTGTGTCGCTTCCTTGAGAGGATCTAGCTGACACTCCATAACCTAGAAGGTCAGACAGGCCATCATAGAAACTAGTGAGGGCCTCCATTTTGACACCACAGGAACCTCCGACTGCTGCGCATAACGCCGTCGGGTCTGCGTGTCAGATTCTGACATGTCCTTGCACAGTATATGGCAGGTTAAACCTGTCAGTAACTAGAACAGTGTGTTTCTTAAAGAAAAACAATCGCTGAAGGGTTAAAGCTCTTAAAGAGAGAGCTACCCCAGCATTAAGAGTTAACCGCCTAAGAAGGGGTTAAAGTAGCAGACTCCCCACAACCTTGATAATGAAAAAGTTGTGCGAGCCCCAAGTGCCTCTTATAAGGCAGCAGCTGCAGGACAGCTTTTTATGCCACACTAACAGAAAAACGTTCCACAAGATCGCTAAATATTGCACTGTTTTGTATATCGCAATGACCGCCAAAGTTGTTAAAGAGATCGCTAACCGCTTATGCGATGTTAATGAGATCGCCCAGATTGGCAGCTACTAGCGACATTAAAAAATAATCACACAAACGATCGCATTAGTATGCGTCGTTATCAGGATCATTAGTGGGAACGTATAGTGGCAGTATTAAAATCGCAGACTCCCCACAAACTCTTTATTATTATTGAAAAGAGTGTGCGAGTCCCTTATGCGATAACAGCCGCAGGACAGCGCAGTCTGTCACTCATTAGTGCCCCAGAAGGCGCCCGCGCTGTGGGGTGAAGGGGTTAAGCTTCTGCCTGCGGGCTAGAAGCGACTCACCCAGCTGGTAACAGTGTAACATCTTGCCGGAGGGGAGGAGGGAGAAGAGCCAGAAGAAGCTTTCAGCCTGCTTCTTTAATGGCCGCCGCGCTGTGCCTCCGTGTGCTCCATGAGGGAAGCCGGAAATGGAGACAGCAGTAAAGCGCGCGCTCAGAGCGGCGCGAAAATTCAAATAAAAAGGCGCGCACTCCTCTCCTATGTCCTGGCATCCACCTGCGGACAAAAAACACCAGTCACCGACATGTATTGTACAGCGGCTGCCGCAGCAGTCGCTTGAGCACTCACACACACATTAATAAAAATGCGTGGTACTCACCAGCCGAAGCGCCACAGGGACCCCCAGGGGTTTCTGGCGCTCTGCCCATGCTTCCCCCCAGGGCGGGGGACGCAGTGACCCCTGCAGCGCGGTTTGCGCCCCCGCCAGGGAAGCCATCCTCATCCCCCCGGGCCGGCAGGGTTCTGCAGGGACCACCATTAGGGTAATACAGATAAGCCAAGGGAGAGGTGGGAGTCCAGCAGCGCTGAGACCCCTGAGACCTCTAGACCACATTTGGTGATCCAAGTCTCTTGTCCGATAAAAAATAATAAAATCTTCTGAGGAGTTGCTTCCAGCAGCGACTATCCTCTGAGACCTCAAATTGTAAACTGGAGAGCTGAGTAGGAGGAGCCCGAGCTGGAGGGGCCGGTCAACACTCTTTTTAATCTGAGGTGTCTATCTCATCTGGGCTCCGCCTACCCACTAGTAATGTCTAGTGTGTCTCCCTTCCTTCATCTGCAGCTGAAATTATATTTTTGCCCCCAAATTTTTCTTTTCCCAAGGGTAGCAGTAGAAATTGGGCCACAAAAGTTGTTGTTCAATTTGCCCTGAGTATGCTGATACCCCATATGTGGGGGTAAACCACTGTTTAGGCGCATGGCAGAGCTCGGAAGGGAAGGAGCATTGTTTGACTTTTTCAACGCAGAATTGGCTGGGATTGAGATCAGTTGCCATGTCGTGTTTGGAGAACCCCTGATGTGCCTAAACAGTGGAAACTTCCCAATTCTTGCTCCAATCCTAACCCTAACACACCCATAACCCTAATCCCAACCCTAACCATAACCCTAACCACAAACCTAACCTTAATCCCAACCATAATCCTAATCCCAACCCTTAAGCTAATAAAACTTTAGCCCCAACCCCAACCCTAACTTTAGCCCCAACCCTAACCCTAACTTTAGCCCCAACCCTAACACTAACTTTAGCCCCAACCCTAACCCTAACTTGAGCCCCATCCCTAACCCTAAATGTAGCCCCAACCCTGAACGGAACCCCAACACTAACCCTAACTTTAGCCCTAAACCTAACCCTAACCCTAATGGGAAAATGGAAATAAATACTTTTTTTATTTTATTATTTTTCCCTAACTTAGGGGGTGTTAATTTGCTCAACCCAAGCAGTATGCCTAAAAAAGGAAAGGTAGAGATAGGTAAGTAGCAAGGCCTTGATGCTATGAGAAATAAGTGAATAGGGTTTTTTTTATATATATATATATATATAATATATATATATATAATATTATATATATATATACACATTACAGACCAAAAGTTTGGACACACCTTCTCATTCAAAGATTTTTCTGTATTTTCATGACTATGAAAATTGTAGAATCACACTAAAGGCATCAAAACTATGAATTAACACATGTGGAATTATACATTACACTTTACAAAAAAGTGTGAAAAAACTGAAAATATGTCTTATATTCTAGGTTCTTCAAAGTAGCCACCTTTTGCTTTAATTACTGCTTTGCACACAGAAAAGGTGAACAGCTGGACTCTACATGCCTGGTTCCCACCATGAAGCATGGAGGAGGTGGTGTGATGGTGTGGGGGTGCTTTGCTGGTGACACTGTTGGGGATTTATTCAAAATTGAAGCGGTGAGCGGTCTAGCTCACCCCAAACCATCTCGATTGGATTCAGGTCTTGTGACTGTGGAGGCCAGGTCATCTGGCGTAGCACTCAACACTCTCCTTCTTGGTCAAATAGCCCTTACACAGTCTGGAGGTGTGTTTGGGGTCATTGTCCTGTTGAAAAATAAATGATGGTCCAACTAAACGCAAACCGGATGGAATAGCATGCTGCTGCAAGATGCTGTAGTAGCCATTCTGGTTCACTATGTCTTCAATTTTGAATAAATCCCAACAGTGTCACCGGCAAAGCACCCCCACACCATCACACCACCTCCTCCATGCTTCACGGTGGGAACCAGGCAAGTAGAATCCATCCGTTCACCTTTTCTGCGTGCAAAGCAGTAATCAAAGCAAAAGGTGGCTACTTTGAATAACCTAGAATATAAGACATATTTTCAGTTGTTTCACACTTTTTTGTAAAGTGTAATGTATAATTCCACATGTGTTAATTCATAGTTTTGATGCCTTCAGCGTGATTCTACAATTTTCATAGCCATGAAAATATAGAAAAATCTTTGAATGAGAAGGTGTGTCCAAACTTTTGGTCTGTACTGTATATATATATATATATATATATATATATATATATATATATACACTCAGGAGGTGTGTTACCTTAAGGAGGAGAAGATCGTATGAATTTACCCTTTATTATGGCAAAAGTAGAAAATATGGAACCTAAGGTGAGAATTACCACATGTATAATATATACAGTATACTGTCACTATAAACATGTTTACCGCTACCATAGCTAAAACTTAAATATACTGTTAACGGTGACTTGTACTTTCTATGGGAAACCACAATATACTACTATGTACCGTTGGACACCACTGTTCTTCATATATGTGCACCCACTTTATGCCTTTAATTGAGATGGGTCCATACTATCTCAATACATAGGGGGTGATTCCTTTTGTCCCCATATATATGGACCAATTAAGTTACCTTAGTTAACTATACTGTATATTCACAGATCCTATAAAAGCACAGTAGGAACCTTATGGGACCGTAACTAATGCACCTTGGATCCACTCTATACAGGTATACCACAAGTTTCATATATAGATACAGTTTTTTCTATCATATAGTTATACATGTGGTAATTCTCACCTTAGGTTCCATATTTTCTACTTTTGCCGTAATAAAGGGTAAATTCATAAGATCTTCTCCTCCTTAAGGTAACACACCTCCTGAGTATATATATATATATATATATATATATACCCCTATTCACTTATTTCTTATAGCATCAAGGCCTTGCTGCTTACTTATCTCTACCTTTCCTTTTTTAGGCATACTGCCTACATGCTCAAAAAAATTTTTAAAAAACTTCTCTGATAAGCAGTCGGGTAGGTATCTGAACTATTTTCATTTTTCATTTAAAATTTCTATTTTAATTTTGCAATTAATAATGGAAATCATTCCTTATAGGGTCTCTACCCTGTGTTTATTTATTTATGTATTTTGTTCATATGTTTTCTCATGCTTCTATTTTGCAGTTTTTAATTTTTATTTTTACCCTCTATTGCCATCAGATTGATGAAGGTCCATGTTGGACCGAAACGTCTCCATCCTGTACTTATCTGTACCTTGACTGCAATAAAATTGGATATACTCTTTCCATTAAGTTGAGTGCCAAGTTTTCTATCTACTGATATCTGACAGCATGACCCCGCAGCACTCTGACCATAACAATCTTACCAGTAACTACCGCCGATCAGAAACACCAGTACTTCTCGCACTGTCACACAGAAACACCATTGGAAGTCTGCACAAATGGACAAATGGAATGGATATGTGTATTGAAGGAAAGATCAGAGTCCAGGGTTTCCCTGAGCTAGTGAGCCTGCTGGACACTTCTTCGCCTTATAGATGAGGGCCAGAATGAGCATGTGCTCCAGTGAATGGCAAGCACTGCATCAAGTGGCCTCTCCTCGTCTTCCTCCACTTATCATCACACACAGTACAATCCTCAGAGGTGGCACCACAATCACCTTTGTTTCACCCCAAATCACAACTCTCAAATCCTCCAACTGACTGTGGGGAACCACAGATGTGCAAGCCTGCAAAGCTGTTCACACATTCTATTCCATGGTCATCAGAGGTCGGCTCCAAAGATTCACAGACTCAAGAAGAGGAAAGCACCGATGCCCCAAATTTTTTACAGTTGGATCCGGTGCCAGATGAAGTGGGGTCTGAGCAGAATCAAGAACCTCATCATCAGACGTTAACCCCCATGGGTGAAGGTGATATTAATGAGACTCAGCTACATGAGGTGAGCGCAGACTGTACTGTGCTGTCATGGCAGGAAGAGGAGGAGGGTGCCTCTCAGGATGAGGAGTGAGAGAACAAAGAAGATGTCGATGATGTTCTAGATTCCACTTGTTTTGAACCCAGAGGCAGGCAGCTGAGTAGCTCAGCAGAGGAGGTGGAGGAGAAAGATGAGGTGGTTACGTTGTGGCTTGTCGCACAGACACAAAGTGATGCAACTATGACAAGCACTGCTTCCTCAGCCACAACTCTGGCTGTTGGCTTCCTTGGTCACGGGTCTGCAATTTGTATGTGCAACAAGGGTTGCCTAGCCTGTGTCTTTTTTGAGACCAAAAAGGATGACCCAACTCATGTTATTTGCCAACTTTGTAAAAAAGTACTCAGTAGAGAAAAAAAATTCAATAATTTGACTACTACATTCATGAACTGACACATGCACGATTAATATGCGTCAGTCTGGGAATCTCACTGAACTAAAATGCAACCTAGTGGGCCTCACCAACCAACAGTCATCCCATCAACCACATGTGCTTCTTCTTCCTCCTCCATTACTATGGCAAGTGTTTTTACACAGGTCTTTAGCCGCAGAACTTCCATTTCTTTACCCACTACAGTCAGGGTGAATGAGAGCCCACCAGCTGTTACGGAAGCGGACATTCCTGCTGCTTTTAACAGATGTCCGACACCAAGCACATAACTTCTTTTTCAATCCACCATAACATCTCCACCTGCATCTCATTCACAGTCCACCATTTTGTCATGTTCACCATATTCCATCCTCTCTCAGTACAGTAGCCAGCCCTCGTTCCACAGTTGTGGTAACATTAAAGATTGTTTCTTTGTACACATGGCAAAGCTAAAAGCTTGAACTTCACCTTCTCTAATCTATTGGCCATGGAAATGTTTTCTGAATGATGATGCTTGTCGCAGTCCTCAAGCTGTGCCTGCTCTACACCAGCATGTCTCAGACATCACTAATTCCTTGAAAAAATCTATGTCTGCCAGAGTTCATTTCATTACAGACACCTGAAAGAGCAAGCATGGCCAGGGGCATTACATTTCAGTGACTGGGATCTGGATGACTCTGGTGGTTGTGAGGCCAGGCGGGGAAGGGGCTGCTCAACAAGTTTTGGAATCCTCAAGGATTACAGGGGTTTAGCGATGGAGAACTAAACCACTACACAGCTGAGGGTCGAGAACTAAACTACTAGACAACAGGTTTTGGAGAACTAAACTACTAAATACCTAGACTTGGATAACTAAATCACTACACACCAGCAGATGAAGAACTAAACTACTAGACAACAGGTTTTGGAGAACTAAACTACTAAACATCTAGGGTTGGATAGCTAAATCACTACACACCAGAAGATGGAGAACTAAACTACTAGACAACAGGTGTTGGAGAACTATACTACTAAACACCTTGGGTTGGACAACTAAACCACTAGACATCAAGGGATGGTGAACTAAATCACTAGACACCAAGTCATGGAATCCCCAAGTCTTGCAGGACAAGCCTCTATATTTCACACTTCCTCCACTGCTTCTGCTTCATCCACCTCCCCTAGGGCCTCCAACTGCACCCTGAACCTCTCCCTTAATGAGACCCACATTACAACAGTACAGAGAGAATCCCCCCTCTGTTCTGCGCAATCATGCAGTGTTTAAGTTAGCATCCTTTGGAGATCACAGTTACACAGCTCAAGAGTTGTGGACAGCTATCCAGGCCAAGTTTGAGCAATGGCTGTCTCTACTGAACCTGGTGCCAGGGAAGGGTGTATGCGATAACAGTGCAAATGTGGTAGTGGCCCTATGCTGGGGAAACCTCACACACGTGCCTTGCATGGCTCATGTCCTCAACCTGGTTGTACAGTAATTTCTCTGCCACTATCCCAGAATGGATGCACTGCTGCAGAAAGCATGGTAGCTGTGTGTTCACTTCCGCCGTTCGCACATAGCAGGTCATCGACTTGCATCGCTACAGAGAGCCATCCGGTCATCTACATGCTGGAGCACACACATTCTGGAGCACACTTTGAGTAGTCTGCAGTAGGTCTTGGTGTCCCAGAAAGAGACGTGGAAGCAGAGGAGGATGTGGGAGGGATAAAAATATTTCAAAGTTCCGGACTGTCATTGCACAGGCCATGGGAGGGTGAATTGCAGTGATCAAGATTGGCTCATGGTACCCAACAAACTGTTAGTGAAGGTGCAAGAGCCGAGGAGCAAATGGATGAGGATGAGGAGGAAGAAGTGATGGGCATGCAAAAGTCAGGAGATGAAGAGGATAATGATCCCTTCTCTGTTTTCCGTGGTTGGTGGGAGGAGACGGAGGAAGCAAGCTTGAGTGTTACCTTGCCACCAACACACCTTGGACTTGAACCTCATGAAGCAGCCATACATATGAGTGCCTTCTTGCTACACTATCTTCAACATGATGCCATATTCTTAGGGTTAGAAATAGTGCTGACCACTGGGTAACCACTCTGTTAGATCCATGGTACAAGAGTACATTTTTCCAGATGTTTCCCCTACCTGGAAAGGGACGCGCTCATGCTGCAGTATCAAAATACACTTGTAGACTATCTTAAGATTGGTTTTCCCAAAGACAGCATTGAGGCACACTGTGTGCATCACAGTTGTAGACTTCCAACCCTGGGACCGTCGAGTCGTCAATGCAAAATCATTGACAGCAGCAGCGTAAGTGACAGAAACAATTTCTGTGAGTCATTTCACACATTTTTTTAGACCAGCCCATGCACTAGCAGAACAGAGTACAAGTCTGACACGTTGTGAACAACTGGAGAGGATTGTGCAGGAGTATCTCAAGCTCAATATCAATGCTATCAGGTGGGATTCGGTACCTTTTGCATTTTGGTCTTAAAAAATGGAAGAGTGGCCTGAGCTCGCCTTTCACACCTTGGATGCTCGGAACGTGTAGTCAGCAATGATGGTGGTGTCCTGATTGATAAGTGCATCTGGATGTTCCCCTGAAAGTGTAGACCACCTAACTTTCATCAAGATGAACAAGTCATGGATCTCCAATGACTTTGCACCCCGGTCGCAGACTGGGCAGACTAGGTCATGTTGTAATTTAGTGTGCTGCATGGATCTCACATTATTGCAGTCTGTGACACATTTGTCATGCTTTCTGTGCCTGCTGCTGATACTGCAAGTTGGGTCTCCATCTGGTGGGTTGCCTATATTGAAAGGGGTGTCAGGCCCATTATACTATTTCTACTATGAAGAAATTGATGCCACTTTAGTGATGTGTGACTATATTTTTTTTAAATGTGGAGACTCTAGGCTGAGTTTCCATCTAATGGGCTGCCTGTAGTGGAAGGGGTATCAGAGACCCTTTATACTATTGATATTCTGGGGAAATTGATGCCACTTTAGTGGTGCGTGGCAATAATTTTTTGTAATGGGTACACTCTAATTTGGCTTTCCTTTATGTGTTTTGCCTGCAGCAGTAGGGCTCCCAGAACGGCAGCCCTGCACTTACTTTCAGTGAACTACCTGTGTTACTATCCTTCAATGTTTCTAACAATAGTTGTCTACAAATCTGAGTGTGACTGAGCAGAAAAGCAATTTGAGCTGTTGCATGAGGTATCAGGGCTCCCAGCACAGCAGGCTTACGCCAGTCCCTCACCCACCTCGTGTTAATTTAAACTTAAATTAAAACCTATAAATGCTAGCCCAGACCCTGATACCTCAGGCATGCCCGAATGCTGATTGTCGCTATGCCATTCTAACATTTTTACTGTGGGTGAATTGATCAGGAAATTACCTGTCTTACTACCCTTCAATTTTTCTAATATTTGTGGTCTACCAAGCTGATATTTGTGCCACTTGAGTGTGGCTGAGCAGTAAAGCAGTTTCAGCTGTTGCATGAGGTATCAGGGCTCCGAGCAAAGCACGCTTACACCTGTCCCACACCTACCTCGTCTTAGTTTAAACATAAGTTCAAACCTGTAAATGATGGCCCTGACCCTGATACCTCATGCATGGCCCATGTCTGACTGCTGCTGTGCCATTATCAAATTTCTACTGTGGGTGAATTGATGCCACTCTTCCTGTTGTCTGCCCCAAATTTTTTAAATGTTTGGACTCCAACTTGAGTCTCCTTCATGTGTGTTGCCTGAATTTTACAGATCTCTCAGAGCACTTGGCCTACACCTGTCACTGATCAATGTTTCAGCTAGAAATGCTGGACCAAGCCCATGCATCTATACTGCACAATTGTACTTTTTGTACTTTTTTCTAGGTCAATTGAAACCACTTTTTCTGGTGTGTGCATCTAATTTAGCTATTTGGGAAGCTTTATGGCCCCCCTTAAGGTGTTGTCTATGCATTTGGTTTTGCCTCCCACTGAATTCAATTGGTTTCTGGTATATTCGTCAAATATCGGACACATTCGATGAAAGGTTCGCTTATCTCTAGTCAAAGCTTCTTCACCTTTATTCGGGTCAACTTTTTAGATTTATGTAATGTGCGTCACACTGTGCTTGCATGGAGCTCACTATTATGAAGCATACGAGCCACCTCCACTGCCATGTTTGTCGCGCCAGAACTGAAAGACCTTGTGATGAGCCAACTTGTTGACTCCAATAATTTGCCTGGATGTCCACCTTCTGGCTTTTTAATGGATGGACAGACTTCATTTCATATTCTGTCATCGCACTCTCACTTTGGCAATGTTCTTGGCCAAGAGACCGCTATCGATGAGCTGGATGATGTTGTTTCGCTTTTCTTGGAAAATCTTCTTCATGGCTGGTATTCGACTGAAACCAGTGACCATTCGCTGGTAACACACTGAGCTATTAGGAAATGCGAGAGCAGGTTGTAATTTGTAATATATAGGAAGAAAAAGATTTTTCACAAAACAGTAAGAATGCAGTGACAAGACAATAATCTGCATAACAAATCATATGCAAAATAGTTGCAAGTCAAATTTATGTATGAGAAAGCCAAGATAATTGTTTATAAAATGATGGTAGTCTCACGTTTGAAGCAGCAGTGGGTGGTGAGATATGAAGCCTGAAAGTCAAAAGTTCAAAACATTGTTACCTGTTATGTTTTGGTAGCTGAGGAGGACAAGAGCCAAAAAACCGCAAAGGCAGCCAAACACCAGAGAGGTTGGGATCTAATAGGTTGCAGACCCCTAAAGTAACCGCACAACTAGAAGTAGCCGTGGGACGTTCCTACGGTGCCCTAGATGCCTCGTCACAGCCAGAGAAATTAGCTACCCCTGAAGATGGAAAGAGGAAAGCTAACTGCCCCGGAGTAGAGCCCCAAAGAAATAGGAAGCCCCCAAAATGGCGGTTAGACAAGATGAAAACACGAACACAGACAGAAAATAGATTGAGCAAATGCTGGGGCCCAAACTGTCTAGATAGGATAGTACAGGAGAGAATACTGTCTGCAACCCAACAAAACCCTAGGAAAAACTCCAACACTTCTGATTCCAAAAATGCTGAGACCACACGGTCTCTACCACCTATATCAGATCTCTGGTGTGAACACACAGCTACCCAGCAGTAAAAAATCACAGGAACAGAGCAAATGAACAAATACAAAAAGAGAACAGAGACCAGCACAAGCCCCCAAAGGGGACTTGGCTGAACTCAAAGCAAGGCAGCAAAAACAAGGAAAATCAAACCACAGAAAAACAAACAGAAAGTAACTTATCTGAAAGATAGCAGGAGACAGCAGAAAAGCAAGCTGAATTCCAACCAAGACCAGGAAGAACAAATGATCACCAGCGAGGATCATGGGAGGTCAGCTCACTTATATCAGGCCAGTCTGTCCCACCTGATAACCATTCATCAATTGCAGGTGGTGGACTTCTGCTGTTCAACATAGGTTCAATACCCTCAGCAGCCACCAGAGGGAGCCCCAGCTCCGAAGACGTCTCCAACATGTTCACAACAGTTACCGTTTTGCTCGTCAGTGTACAATGCTCATTATAAAGTTCCTTAGTGTGTACCCATATAAAAAAAAACTGAGTGTATTTTTCTTGCTTGGCTACTTAACCCCTTTATCCCATCTGACGTACTATTCCGTCCATGTGACCCTGGTTCTAATTCCCAAGGACGGAAAGCCTGCAGCACTGCCAGTCAGATCGCTGGTCTGACAGAGTGCTGTGCACAATGTCAGACCAGCGATCTGATATAATACAGTGATGTCCCACCCAGGGACAAAGTAAAAAAGTCAAAAAAATGAAAATAACGTGAAAAAAATACATAAGTAAAAAATATATATATATTCCCTATTAAATTCCTTTCTTCATGTAAATAAAAAAAACAAAAACAATAAAAGTACACATAATTAGTATCGCAGCGTCCGAAATGACTCGCCCTATAAAACTGTCCCATTAGTTAACCCCTTTAGTGAACCCCTTAAAAAAAAAGGCTTAAAAACAATGATTTATCATCATACCGCCGAGAAAAAAGTGGAATAACACGCAATCAAAAAGACAGTTATAAATAAACATGGTATCGCTGAAAACGTCATCTTGTCCCGCAAAAAATGAGCCATGATACAGCATCATCAGCAAAACAATAAAAAAATTAAAGCTCGCAGAATAAAGTGATGCAAAAATAATTATTTTTTATATATAATCGTTTTTATTGTATAAAGCGCCAGAACATAAAAAAATGATATGAATGAGGTATTGCTGTAATCTTACTGACCAGAAGAATAAAACTGCGTTATCAATTTTACCACACGCGGAACGATATAAACGCCCCCCCCAAAAGAAATTCATGAATTTCTGGTTTTTGTTCATTCTGCCTCAAAAAAATAAAAATAAAAAGCGATCAAAAAATGTCATGTGCTCAAAAATGGAACCAATAAAAACGTCAACTCGTCACGCAAAAAATAAGACCTCACATGACTTGTGGGCCAAAATAAGAAAAAATTATAGCTCTCAAAATGTGATGATGCAAAAACTATTTTTGCAATAAAAAGCATCTTTTAGCGTATGACAGCTGCCAAAAATAAAAACCCGCTATAAATAGTAAATCAAATCCCCTTTATCATCCCCTTAGTTAGGGAAAAATAATAAAATTAAAAAAATGTATTTATTTTCATTTTCCCATTAGGGTTAGGGTTAGGGCTAAAGTTAGGATTAGGGTTGGGACTTGGGTTACAGGTGTCTTAGGGTTAGGTTTTTGGTTAGGATTATAATTAGGGTTGGGATTAGGGTTAGAGGTGTGTTGGGTTTAGGGTTGGAGTTAGAATTGGGGGGTTTCCACTGTTTAGGCACATCAGGGGCTCTCCAAACGTGACATGGCGTCTGATCTCAATACCAGCCAATTCGGCGTTGAAAAAGTCAAATGGTGCTCCTTCCCTTCTGAGCTCTGCCATGTGCCCAAACAATGGTTTACCCCCACATATGGGGTATCAGCATAATCAGGACAAATTGCACAATAAATCTTGGGGTCCAATTTCTTCTGTTACCCTTGGTAAAATAAAAAATTGGGGGCAAAAATATCATTTTTGTGGAAAAAAATATGATTTTTTATTTTTATGGCTCTACGTTATAAACTTCTGTGAAGCATTTGGGGGTTCAAAGTTCTCATCACACATCTAGATAAGTTCCTTTGGGGGTCTAGTTTCCAAAATGGGGTCACTTGTGGGGGGTTTCCACTGTTTAGGCACATCAGGGGCTCTCCAAATGCGACATGACACCCCCAGACCATTCCATCAAAGTCTGCAATGCAAAACAACAGTACTTCACTTTTGAGCCTGATGTGTGCCCATACAGTAGTTTTCTCCCACATATAGTGTATCAGCATACTCAGGACTAATTGGACAACAACTTTTTGTTGTCCAATTTTTCCTGTTACCCTTGGGAAAATAAAAAAATGGGGAATAAAAGATCATGTTTGTGGAAAAAATATGATTTTTTTATTTTCACACCCGGGCGTTATAAACTTCTGTGAAGCACTTGGGGGTTCAAAGTACTCATCACACATCTAGATAAGTTCCTTTGGGGGTCTAGTTTCCGAAATCGGGTCACTTGTGGGGGGTTTCCACTGTTTAGGTACATCAGGGGCTCTCCAAACACGACATGACACCCGCAGACTATTCCATCAAAGTCTGCATTACTAAACGTCACTACTTCTATTCCGAGCCTCGACGTGTGCCCACACAGTAGTTTTCTCCCACATATAGGGTATCAGCGTACTCAGGACAAATTGGACAACAACTTTTGGGGTCCAAATTTCTCCCCTTACCCTTGGGAAAATAAAAAATTGGTGACTTAAATATCATTTTTGTGGGGAAAAATATAGGATTTTTAATTTTCATGCCAAGGCATTAAAAACTTGTGTGAAGCACTTGGGTTGAAAGTGCTCACCACAGATCTAGATAAGTTCCTTAGGGGGTCTAGTTTTCAAAATGGGGTCACTTCTGGGGGGTTTATTCTGCTTAGGCCCATCAGGGGCTCTGCAAACTGAACATGACACCCATCAAATTCTGCATTCCAAAAGGTCATTACTTTCTTTCTGAGCCCTGCCGTGCGCCCAAACAGTTTTTACCCCCTACATATGGGGTATCAGCGTACTCAGGACAAATTGCACAACAACTATTGGGGTCCAATTTCCTTGTGAAAAATCAAAAATTGGAAAACTGGGGACTTAAAATTCATTTTTTGTGGAAATTTTTTTTTTCATACCCAGGCATTATAAACTTTAGTGAAACACTTGGGGGCTGAGCATGCTCACAACAGATCTAGAAAAGTTCCTTAGGGGGCATAGAGCTAATTCTGCATTGAAAAAGTCAATCTGCGCTCCTTCCCTTCCGAGCTCTGCCATGCACCCAAACAGTGGTTTACCCCCACATATTGGGTATCAGCGTCAGCGTACTCAGGACAAATTGCACAATAACTTTGGAGGTCTTCTTACCCTTGGGAAAATAAAAATAGAGGTGAAAAGATTATTTCTGTGTTAAAAAATATGATTTTTTAATTTTACGGCTCTACGTTATAAACTTATGTGAAGCACTTGGGGGTTCAAAGTGCTCACCACAGATCTAGATAAGTTCCTTAGGGCATCTAGTTTCTAAAATGGGGTCACTTATGTGGGATTCCCACTGTTTAGGCACATCAGGGGTTATCCAAATGCGACATGGCGTCCAATCTCGATTCCAGCCAATTTTGGTTTGAAAAAGTCAAATGGCGCTCTTTCCCTTCCGAGCTTTGCGGTGCGCCAAAACAGTGGTTCCCCCACACATATGGGGTATCAGCGTACTCAGGACAAATTGGTCAACAACTTTTAAGGTCCAATTTCTCATGTTACCCTTGGGAAAATAAAAAATTGGTAACTTAAATATCATTTTTGTGGGAAAAAAATAGGATTTTTTATTTTCATGCCCGTGCATTATAAACTTGTGTGGTGCACTTGGGGGTTCAAAGTGCTCACCACAGATCTAGATAAGTTCCTTAGGGGGTCTAGTTGCGCTCCTTCCCTTCTGAGCCCGGCCGTGTGCCCAGACAGTGGTTTTCCCCCACATATATGGTATCGGCGTACTCAGGAAAAATTGCACAACAACTTTTTCTGTCCAATTTCTCCTTTTACCCTTGTTAAAATAAAAAAAATGTTTGTAAAAGATCATTTTTGTGACTAAAAAGTTATATGTTCATTTTTTCCTTCCAAGTTGCTTCAGCTCCTATGAAGCACCTGAAGGGCTAATAAACTTCTTGAATGTGGTTTTGAGTACCTTGAGGGGTGCAGTTTTCAGAATGGTGTCACTTTTGGGTATTTTCTGCCATATAGACCTCTCAGTCACTTCAAATGTGAGGTGGTCCCTAAAAAAATGGTTTTGTACAATTTGTTGTAAAAATGAGAAATCGCTGGTCAAATTTTAACCCTTATAACTTCCTAACAAAAAAAAATTGCTTCCAAAATTGAGCTGATGTAAAGTAGACATGTGGGAAATGTTATTTAGTTACTATTTTGTGTGACATATTTCTCTGTTTTAAGGGAATAAAAATTAAAAGTTTGAAAATTGCAAAATTTTCTAAATTTTTGCCATATTTCCATTTTTTTCATAAATAAACGCAAGTTATATCGAAGAAATTTTACCACTATCATGAAGTATTATATGTCACGAGAAAACTTTCTCAGAATCGCGAAGATCCGTTGAAGCGTTTCAGAGTTATAACCTCATAAAGAGACAGTGGTCAGAATTGTAAAAATTGGCCCGTCATTAACGTGCAAACAACCCTCGGGGGTAAAGGGGTTAAAAGGAATGAATACACACAGTTTAATATAGCTATTTCTTTATTCAGATGAGAATATAAGGGTTGTATGACACTAGATACATACAGTCTAAATTATAGGGTGATAGAACAAAGCCTTCTAAAAAAAGTGGTGATAATATTATGCCCTGTAATATAGTCTATACTAGTAACCTTCCTTTTTGTGCTGCACAAATACAAAAGTGTGAATGTTTTATGCTTTAGCAACTTGTAATAAAATCTACCTGTAGTCAAAGGAACCCTGCACTGCAAACCATTAGAAGACTCAAATAACAGCCAACAAGAATTACATGGAATCCAAGGCGCCACTGTTGTTTGCTCACCTTTCATCAAGACATTAGATTTCTGGAACTTTTAAAAAAAATGCTGTATGCACAGAAACATTGGGTAATCAATCATATAAAACAGAAGTAAAGTTTGAATGATCTGTTTAGTTTGTTTTCCATTCCATTAGCTGCTTATAGAATAACTGATAAAAATATTAGTGTCACTGAGTAGTCAATACTGTGAATTATCCCTTTGTACGAAAACTATAACTGACAGTACTTATCCCCCTGCATATACTGTAAATTTCATGTACAGGGTTAGACAAGAATGTGTCCTTACTGGAACCCATGTGGCACAGGAATACAACAGAGAAATTTCAGAAGCTTACATGTTATTTTCATGATTATTATCATTTAAATATAAAAAATGGGGTTTTAAGAAGAAGCATTCTTCTAGGCATTTCTGGTTTATGGTTAAACATTTAAAGATTAACCCTTTCCCGACAATTCCAGTTTATATGCATGTTGGAAGGGAAGGACTTCCGACCGATGAGGCATATACAGTATATGTCATGGCGATCGCTCGTGCAAAGGACCTGACAACCGACTATCACTGCCAGGATCAATCAGGGAACTTTAACCCCCTAAATGGTGTGATTGCGGGCAGCACGGTGGCTCAGTGGATAGCACTGCAGCCTTGCAGCACTGGAGTCCTGGGTTTGAGTCCCACCAAGGACAACATCTGCAAGGAGTTTGTGTGGGTTTCCTCCGGGTTCTCCGGTTTCCTCCCACACTCCAAAAAACATACTGATAGGGAATCTAGATTGTGAGCCCCATCGGGGACAGCGACGATAATGTGTGCAAACTGTAAAGCGATGCGGAATATGTTAGCGCTATATAAAGATTATTATTGATATTGATAGCAGGGAGAGGAAGAGAGCTTCCATGGTGACCCGAGGCCACATAGACCATGCGCAGAGCATGGTATAAAAGGGCTTGTGTAAGTGCAGTACTGACAGTTATAACTGCAATGCCTGTGTACTTCAATGTTTTATAAAAGAGCTGTGAAAGTGAAAGTCCCATAAAGGGACTAAGTAAAATTTAAAAAAAAAGCTTGGAAAAAAAGCAAAAATATTTTTTAACAAATCGCAAAATAATAAAAAAATGTTTTACATATAAATATGTATTTTTATGTAAAATAAAGTACACATATTTGGTATTGCTGTGCCCGGAATAACCTGATCTATAATACTGTCACACTAGGTAATTCCTTCAGTGAACACCGTATAAAAAAAAAACAAGGTAAAAAACTATGCTTCCTCATCATACCATTGGACAAAAAACTGAATAAAACGAGATAAAAGGGCAAATGTAAATAAAAATAAAAATCGTATCGCTGAAAACGTGATCTTGTCCAGCAAAACAAAAAGCTGCAACACAGCTCCATGAGTGTAAAAATAAAAAGGCTATAGCTCACGCAATACAACGATGCAAAAATATTTTTTTTTCTTTAATCCTTTGATGACCAGAGGAATTTCAGTTCAGGGCTTGTTTTTTGCGGGACAAATTGACAAGTTGTACTTTTGAACAGCACCATTGGTTTTAGCATATCATGTTCTGGAAAACGGGAAAAAAATTCCAAATGTGGTGAAATTGCAAAAAAAGTGCAATTCCACAGTTGGTTTTTTTTTTACCATGTTTTCTAAATGCGAAACGTCCTCCATGATTCCTCTGTGCCTTATAATTATTGGGTAACCAAGCTTGACAAGCGGCATGAACTGGCTCTCTACGCCTTGGAGATCCTGGCCTGCCTTGCCACTAGCGTTTTGTCAGAGCGGGTATTTAGTGTCAACTGAAAATGTTGACAGGCTGACTCTGATAAAAATGAACAATGGCTGGATTGGGCCAGACTTCTGTAGAGCACCGAATGATAGCAGTGTACGATAAACTCAAAACCAGGGGTATATGCTTCCTGATTTGGCCTATTTACTGTTGTCCTCCTCCTTCTCATCCTCATCATCCACCACCACTATATCACCAGGGTGACCGTGGTCCGTGATGCAACACGAACATTATTGTTTTAAAGGGTGTTTATGATGCCGTAAACAAAATTTTTAGACAGTATGTTGTTATATACACCCAGAGGGGAAATGTTTACATGCCCGTACACTTACTGCTTGGGCATTGCAAGTATAGGAGACCCGCTGATTTGTCATGGGAACAGATTTTTAGGAGGCCCTCCTCCACATCTCGTCTTCATCCACCAAGACTAGATGTTGGTCCGTGATACAACACCAACATTATTATCTAACCCCTTCATGACCCAGCCTATTTTGACCTTAAAGACCTTGCCATTTTTTGCAATTCTGACCAGTGTCCATTTATGAGGTAATAACTCAGGAACGCTTCAACGGATCCGGGCGATTCTGAGAATGTTTTTTCGTGACATATTGGGCTTCATGTTAGTTGTAAATTTAGGTCGATAATTTTTGCGTTTATTTGTGAAAAAGATGGAAATTGGCGAAAATTTTGAAAATTTCGTAATTTTTATATTTGAATTTTTATTCTGTTAAACCAGAGAGTTATGTGACACAAAATAGTTAATAAATAACATTTCCCACATGTCTACTTTACATCAGCACAATTTTGGGAACAACATTTTTTTTTTTTTTTAGGAAGTTATAAGGGTTAAAAGTTGACCAGCGATTTCTCATTTTTACAGCAAAATTTACAAACCCATTTTTTTTTAAGGGCCACCTCACATTTGAAGTCACTTTGAGGGGTCTATATGGCAGAAAATACCCAAAAGTGACAACATTATAAAAACTGCACGCCTCAAGCTGCTCAAAACTGCATTCAAGAAGATTATTAACCCTTCAGGTGCTTCACAGAAACTAAAGCAACGTGGAAGGAAAAAATGGACATTTTAATTTTTCCAACAAAAATTTTTAGCATCAATTTTTTCATTTTTACATGGGCAACAGGATAAAATAGATCCTAAAATTTGTTGGGCAATTTCTCCTGAGTACACAGATACCTCATATGTGGTCATAAACCACTGTATGGGCGCACGGCAGGGTTCAAAAGGGAAGGAGCGCCATTTGACTTTTTGAATGGAAAATATGCTGGAATATTTAGCGGTTGCCATGTCGCATTTGGAGAGTCCCTGTGTGCCTAAACATTGGAGCTCCCCCACAAGTGACCCCATTTTGGAAACTAGACCCCCTAAGGATCTTATCTAGATGCATAGTGAGCACTTTGAACCCCCAGGTGCTCCACAAATTGATCCGTAAATAAAAGAAAGTACTTTTTTTTCACAAAAATTTTCTTTTAGCCTCAGTTTTTTCATTTTCACATGGGCAACAGTATAAATTGGATCCTAACATTTGTTGAGCAATGTTTCCTGAGTACACAGATACCTCATATGTGGTCATAAACCACTGTTTGGGCGCACGGCAGGGCTCAGAAGGGAAGGAGCGCCATTTGACTTTTTGAATGGAAAATATGCTGTTGCCATGTCGCATTTGGAGAGTTCCTGTGTGCCTAAACATTGGAGCTCCCCCACAAGTGACCCCATTTTGGAAACTAGACCCCCCAAGGAACTTATCTAGATTCATAGTGAGCACTTTGAACCCCCAGGTGCTTCACAGAAGTTTATAACGCAGAGCCGTGAAAATAAAAAATATATTTTTTTTCTCAAAAAATGATATTTTGGCCCACTATTTTTTATTTTCACAATGGTTACAGGAGAAATTGGACCCCAAAAGTTGTTGTCCAGTTTGTCCTGAGTACGCTAGTACCCCATATGTGGGGGGAACCACTGTTTGGGCACACGTCAGGGCTTGGAAGGGATGTAGTGACGCTCTGAAATGCCGATTTTATGGAATGGTCTGCGGGCATCTTGTTACGTTTGCAGAGCCCCTGATGTGCCTAAACAGTAGAAATCCCCCACAAGTGACCCAATTTTGTAAACTAGACCCCAAAGGAACTTATCCAGATGTGTGGTGAGCACCTTGAACCCCCACGTGCTTCACAGAAGTTTATAATGCAGAGCCGTGAAAATAAAAAAATCACTTTTTTCCTCAAAAACTGATTTTTTAACCCGCAATTTTTTATTTTCACAAGGGTAACAGGAGAAATTGGACCACAAAAGTTGTTGTACAGTTTGTCCTGAGTACACTGGTACCCCATATGTGGGGAGAACCACTGTTCGGGCACACATTGGGGCTCGGAAGGGAAGTAGCAACGTTTTGAAATGCCGACTTTGATGGAATGGTCTGCGGGCATCATGTTAGGTTTGCAGAGCCCCTTATGTGCCTAAACAGTAGAAACTCCCCACAAGTGACCCCATTTTGGAAACTAGACCCCACAAAGAACTTATCTAGATGTGTGGTGAGCACTTTGAACCCCCAAGGACTACACAGAAGTTTATAACGCCCGGGCATGAAAATAAAAAAAATCCTATTTTTTCCACAATCAAGATCTTTTAGTCCCCAATTTTTTTTTTCCCATTGAAAACAGGAGAAATTAGACCCCAAAAGTTGTTGGCCAATTTGTCCTGAGTACGCTGATATCCCATATGTGGGAGAAAACTACTGTATGGGCACACGTCGGGGCTCGGAAGGGAAGTAGTGACGTTTTGAAATGCCGACTTGATGGAATGGTCTGCGGGCGTCATGTTACGTTTGCAGAGCCCCTGATGTGCCTAAACAGTAGAAACTCCCCATAAATGACCCCATTTTGGAAACTAGACCCCTCAAAGAACTTATCTAGATGTGTGGTGAGCTCTTTGAACCTCCAAGGGCTACACAGAAGTTTATAACGCCCGGGCATGAAAATAAAAACATCATATTTTTTCCATAAACATGATCTTTAGTCCCCAATTTTTTTATTTTCCCAAGGGTAACAGGAGAAATTAGACCCCAAAAGTTGTTGTCCAATTTGTGTTGAGCACGCTGATATCCCATATGTGGGAGAAAACTACTGTATGGGCACACGTCGAGGCTCGGAAGGGAAGTAGTGACATTTTGAAATGCCGACTTGATGGAATGGTCTGCTGGCGTCATGTTACATTTGCAGAGCCCATGATGTGCCTAAACAGTAGAAACCCCCCAAGTGACCCCATTTTGGAAACTTGATCCCCCAAGGAACTCCTCTAGATGTGTGGTAAGCACTTTGAATCTCCAAGTTCTTCACAGAAGTTTATAATGCAGAGCCGTGAAAATAATTTTTAGTCCCCAATTTTTTTTCCCCAATGTTAACAGGAGAAATTAGACCCCCAAAATTGTTGTGCAATTTTTCCCGAGTACGCTGATACCCCATATGTGGGGGTAAACCACTGTTTGGGCATACATCGGGGTTTGGAATAAAGGGAGCACTGTTTGACTTTTTGAACGCAAAATTTGCAGGAATCAATGGTGGCGCCATGTCGCGTATGGAGATCCCCTGATGTGCCTAAATAGTGGAAACCCCTCAATTCTAACTCCAACCCTAACCCCAACACACCCCTAACCCCAACCCTAACCCCTACACACCCCTAACCCTAATACAAACCCTAACCATAACCCTAACCCCAACACACCCCTAACCCTAATCCCAACTCTAACCATAAACCTATCCACAAGCCTAACCCTAACCCTAATCCCAACCCTAACCCCAAAACACCCCTAACACTTATCCTAACTCTAACCCTAACCACAAACCTAACCCTAATCCCAACCCGAACCCAAATTCCAACCCTAACCCAAATTCCAACCCTAACCCAAATTCCAACCTTAACCCAAATTCTAACCATAACCCTAATTCTAACCCTAACCCTAATTCTAACCCTAATACTAACCCTAACCCTAATTCTAACCCTAGCCCTAAGGCTGGGTTCATATTGCGTTTTACCAGCCCGTTCAACATGTAGCGTTGACCGGCTGGTAACGGTATAGCATAGCGCGATTGCGTTATGCTATACCCGCTAGCGCAGATGAATCAGCAGATGATTCATCTGTGCCAGCGTGACGGAGCCCAGACGCTGCAGCCCGCGTCCGAGGCTCCGTCACTGAATGACGGCACATCGCGAATGCATGCCGCTTAACAGCATGCGTTGCGATGTGCACACAAATGGGGTGAATGGCAGCATTAACGGACTGCGTTACACCACGTTATACCGCGGTGAAACGCAGTCCATCTAACGGACTGCCATAATGCAATATGAACCCAGCCTAACCCTAACCCTGAGGCCCCGTGAACACGTTGCGGATTTTTGTAAAATTCTCAGGTAAAATGACCTGCGTTTTACCTGCGTATTTAGCGCGGTTTTTCCCTGCGGTTTTACACCTATAATGGAATAGGTGTAAAACCGCTGCGGAATCCGCACAAAGAATTGACACGCTGCGGATTTAAAACCGCAGCAAATCCGCGCTGAAAAATCCGCAGCATGTGCACTGCGTTTTTTTTACCATTTATTTGCATTGTACTGTAGATGGTTTCTGGATCTGTTGTGGATCCGCAGCGCCAAATCTGCTGCGGATCAGCAGCAAAATCCTCTGCGGATCAGCAGCAAATTCTGCTGCGGATCAGCAGCAAAATCCGCTGCGGATCAGCAGCAAAATCCACTGCGGATCCGCAGCAAAATACGCAACGTGTGCACAGGGCCTAATAGGAAAAAAAAAATCTTTATTTTTTTATTTGTCCCTACCTATGATAAAGGGGGGGTTCATTTACTTTTTTTTATTTTGATCACTGTGACAGTTTATCACAGTGATCAAAATAAATTTTTGGACACTGGGGGTTGCACTGCGCATGCGCCGGCCGGCGGGCGCACTGCGCATGCGCCGGCCGGCGGCGCACTGCGCATGCGCCCGCCATTTTCCAAGATGGCGGCGCCCATGAAGAGGCCCGGGCAGACACCGGGACGGATCCAGGGACATCAGTGGACCGGGAGAGGTGAGTAGGGGGGTCTGAAGGTTAGGGGGGATCGGAATGTGGGGGCAGCGGAGCAAAGGAGGAGGGGAGCAGATAGTGACGGCGGTGACCGATCACCGCCATCTTTCGGTGGCGGTGGCCGATCGCCGCCGTGAATCCGTGTGGGGGGGTCAGGGCTCGCTGTCCAGCATCGGCCATGGCTGGATTGTAATATTTCACCAATTACATTGGTGAAATATTACAGATTGCTCTGATTGGCTGTTTCACTTTTAACAGCCAATCAGAGCGATCGTGGCCACGGGGGGTTAAGCCAACCCCCCTGTGGTGAAGCACAAAGGGTCCTGTGCCTGCGGGTCGGCACCGACTTTCATGACGCATACGCTGTGTCACAGGTCGGGAAGGGGTTAAAGGGTGTTTATGATGCCCGTAAGCAAAATTTTTAGACAGTATGTTGTTGTATACCCCCCATGGGGAAATGTTTGTCAGCCGATACACTTACCGTACTGTATGGGCATTAAAAGTATAGGAGACCCACTCCTTCATAATGGGAAGGAACAGATGTTTATGAGGCCCTCCTCCAAGTCTCTACCAAGGGATATTGGGGTGCGTCCAACTTTGGGGCAGGCCTTGCATTCACTGCATAGGCAAACAGTATGGGAGACCCAATTCCTAATAATGGGAACTGTAGGGGTTGTTCAGCTTCAACACTGCAATTTAACACTGCCTGGTGTTCAGCATCAACTATGCAATGCTCCAATGCATGGTCTTCAGCCTCAACATTGCAATGCTCCAATGCCTGGTCTTCAGTCTCAACACTGCAATGCTCCAATGCTGGGTCTTCAGTCTCAACACTGCAATGCTCCAATGCCGTGTCTTCATCCTCAACACTGCAATGCTCCAATGCCGGGTCTTCAGCCTCAACACTGTAATGCTCCAATGCCAGGTCTTCAGCCTCAACAATGCAATGCTCCAATGCTGGGTCTTCAGCCTCAACAATGCAATGCTCCAATGCCGGGTCTTCAGACTCTACACTGCAATGCTCCACTGCCGGATCTTAAGCCTCAACACTGAAATGCTCCACTGCCAGTGTTCTTCCTCAACACTGCAACTGCTGTAGAATTTAGCCTCAATACTGCAACTGTCCACTGCAGGTCCTTCAGGCTCACCACTGCAATTCACCAATGCAGGTTCTTCAGCCTCTGCACTGCAATTCTCCACTGCTGGTCCTTCAGCCTCAACACTGACATTCCCCAATGCAGGCTCTTTAGGCTCAACACTGCAATTCCATGCATAGACAAACAGTATGGCAAAGTATATGGAAGTAATGAATTCATAAAAATGGGAACTTTGGTCTTATGTGGACATCCAGGACGTGTGTTCAAATGGGTTATTGGGGTGCGTGTAACTTTGTGCAGGGCAGGCCTTGCATTCACTTCTTGGGCAAACAGTATGGGAGTACCAAATTCATAATAATGGGAAATTTGTTTTCATGTAGACATCCAGGACATCTGTTCAAATGTTCTTGGGGTGCGTGTAACTTTGGGCATGGCAGGCCTTCCATTCACTTCATGGGCAAACTGTATGGAATTACCAAATTCATAATAATGAGAACTTTGGTTTCATGTGGACATCCAGAACATCTGTTCAAATGGGTTAATGGGGTCCGTGTAACTTTGGATATGGCAGGCCTTGCATTCACTTCACAGGCAAACTGTTTGGGAGTAACAAATTCATGATAATGGGAAATTTGACTTCATGTGGACATCAAGGACATCTGTTCAAATGAGTTATTAGGGTTCATGCAACTTTGGGCATGACAGGCCATGCATTCACTTCATAGGCAAACAGTATGGGAGTACCAAATTCATAATAATGGGAACTTTGGTTTCATGTGGACATCCAGAACATCTGTTCAAATTGGTTATTGGGGTGCATGTAACTTTGGGCATGGCAGGTCTTTCATTCAGTTCATAGGCAAACTGTATGGGAGTAACAAATTCATAATAATGGGAACTTTAGTTTCATGTGGACATCCAGGACGTCTGTTCAAATGGGTTATTGAGGTGCGTCCAAATTTGGAGCAGGCCTTGCATTCACTTCAAGGGCAAACTGTATAAGACTACCAAATCCATAATAATGGGAAATTTGGTTTCATGTGGACATCCATGACGTCTGTTCAAATGGGTTTTTGGGTTGCGTGTGTAAGTTTGGGCATGGCTGGCCTTGCATTCACTATATGGGCAAACTGTATGGGAGTACCAAATTCATAATAATGGGAACTTTGGTTTCATGTGGACATCCAGAATGACTGTTTAAATGGATTATTGGGTTGGGTGTAACTTTGGGCATGGCAGGTCTTGCATTCACTTCATGGGAAAACTGTATGGGAGTAACAAATTCATAATAATGTGCACTTTGGTATCATGTGGACATCCCGGACGTCTGTTCAAATGCGTTATTGAGGTGCATTCAAATTTTGAGCAGCCCTGACACTCACTGCATATGCAAAAACAGTATAGGAGACCCACTGTTTAATAATGGGAACAACAAAGCATACCCGGCTGATAGCTCTCTAAGAATAGTGATGGCCGATTGCTGGCCCTTTAAGAATAGTAAAGGCCACCTGATGGCCCTATAAAAATAGGCTTTGTGACTTTCTGAGTCCCTCCTTCATAAATGAAATGGGATGTGTCAGATGTTGTGTTACACACCACATGGCCAGATAAGGTTGTTAAATGTTAAAATGACATTTCCCATTGAATGCATTTGTCTTGGTTGAAAGCAATGCTAAAGTTGAAAAACTCATAGAAAACTCTAGTGTGAACATAGCTTAAGTGGTGGAGAAACATTTTTGTTTTGGGTTATTTATTTTGCCTTACATACAAATCATTATCCTGTAAAGGATGTTCCTTAACATATTTCCCAGGAAAATGCATTTTGGTTTCGTTTTTGTATATTTTATTGTGCGCCTGTAAAAGTGGCATCAGACTCTGACAACATTGCTCACAGCAGTGACCTGGGAGTCAGAATGCTTCCAGGTGTCTTCCCTATGATGTTTCCATGTCATTTGAGCACTGTTCCCATCGATGTTCACCGTTTTTAGACCCTAAAAAGACCCCACGGGGGGGCCACGGCAAAAATGCTCTAGTTTCCCATAGACTTACGCTGGGCTCGTTGCTCGGGTCGAGCACCCGAGCATTCCAATATGCTCGACCCGAGCAACGAGCACCCAAGCATTTTAGTGCTCGCCCATCACTAGTGTGGAGCAATGACAGAATTAATCCAGAATTGAAGCAACCAGAAGGGAACTGGAAAGTCTCTGTAAACAATGTTTCTGTTTATTTTCACTCTCACCCTATAATCCTTCACTTTCTGCTAACTCCCCTAATCCTTGCACCAAGTAAGGAGCTGGTTATCTATCTCTCCCTCCATCCTCTCCATCCATCTCACCTCCTCCTCAGAACTGTTCCTCAATATACAATCCTTTGTCTCCAAACACAGACAGCCCTCCTATGCCCTCTCCTGCGCCCACCTGCTATCACTTTCTCTGCTCCTCCTCACTGTGATATTTCTCCAAATCCTGGCCCTCCTCAACACATCCCGATAGTCATTTCTACCTCTCATCCATGCTCTATCACAAATTTCCATAACCTCTCCAACCTTGTACCCATTTGCTCAGCCCCCACTTCCCCAGTCCCTCTAACACAGTGGTTCTCAACCTTTCTAATGCCGTGACCCCGCAATACAGTTCCTCATGTTGCAGTGACCCAAAACCAAAAAATAATTTTGGTGGCTACTTCAAAATATGTATTTTCTGATGGCTTTAGGCCAGTGGTCCCCAACGTTTTTTGCACCTGGGACCGGCTTCAAGCAAGACCATTCTTCCATGGCCCGGCAGGGTGGGGATGTAGGTGTGGCAGGGGCGGCGCTTTGGTCATAAGGGGGCGGGGCAATGGACGGGGTTGTAGTTTAGTAGTAGTGCATACTTATTTAATTATAACATTTATACCACCCTCCCACCCTTCTATACAAGGCTCCACTCCCTCCCTTCTATACAAGTCTCCGCTCCCACCCTTCTATACAAGGCTTCGCTCCCACCCTTCTATACAAGGCTCTTCTCCCACCCTTCTATACATGGCTCCGCTCCCACCATTCTATACAAGGCTCCGCTCCCACCCTTCTGTACATGGCTCTGCTCCCACCCTTCTGTACATGGCTCTGCTTCTACCCTTCTATACAAGGCTCCGCTCCCACCCTTCTATACAAGGCTCCGCTCTCACCCTTCTATACATAGCTCTGCTCCCACCCTTCTATACAAGGCTCCACTCCCACCCTTTGTACATGGCCCTGCTCCCACCCTTCTGTACATGGCTCTGCTCCCACCCTTCTAAACATGGTTCTGCTCCCACCCTTCTGTACATGGCTCTGCTCCCACCCTTCTGTACATGGCTCTGCTCCCACCCTTCTGTACATGGCTCCGCTCCCACCCTTCTGTACATGGCTCCGCTCCCACCCTTCTATACATGGCTCCGCTCCAACCCTTCTATACAAGGCTCCGCTCCCACCCTTCTGTACATGGCTCTGCTCCCACCCTTCTGTACATGGCTCTGCTCCCACCCTTCTATACATGGCTCTGCTCCCACCCTTCTATACATGGCTCTGCTCCCACCCTTCTATACATGGCTCCGCTCCCACGCTTCTTTACAAGGCTCCGCTCCCACCCTTCTATACAAGGCTCCGCTCCCACCCTTCTGTACTTAGCTCTGCTCCCACCCTTCTGTACATGGTTCTGCTCCCACCCTTCTATACATGGCTCTGCTCCCACCCTTCTATACATGGCTCTGCTCCCAACCTTCTGTACATGGCTCTGCTCCCACCCTTCTGTACATGGCTCTGCTCCCACCCTTCTATACATGGCTCTGCTCCCATCCTTCTGTACATGGCTCTGCTCACACTCTTCTATACATGGCTCTGCTCCCACCCTTCTGTACATGGCTCTGCTCCCACCATTCTGTACATGGCTCTGCTCCCACCCTTCTGTACATGGCTCTGCTCCCACCCTTCTGTACATGGCTCTGCTCCCACCCTTCTATACATGGCTCCGCTCCCACCCTTCTGTACATGGCTCCGCTCCCACCCTTCTGTACATGGCTCTGCTCCCACCCTTCTATACATGGCTCTGCTCCCACCCTTCTGTACATGGCTCTGCTCCCACCCTTCTGTACATAGCTCTGCTCCCACCCTTCTGTACATGGCTGGGCTCCCCCGTACTCCCCCATACTTAACCTCCTCGCTCCGTCGCTGAACTTCCCTGCATCCGTGTCGGCCGCGGCAGCTTCCTCCTGTGCGCAGCGGTAACGTAGTACCGCTCATTAAGCTCATGAATATGGACGCCACGCCTATGAGAGGGGAGTCGCGTCCATATTCATGACCTTAATAAGCGGTACTATGTCACCGCTCAGCGCTGGATGAAGCTGCCGCACCGACAGGGATGCAGCAAACGGAAGGTGAGTATCGAGTCTTCTTGAAGCCGGTGGCTGTAGCTGTCACTACAGTGCTACAGCCGCCGGCTCCATGTGTGTCCATTTAGGGACCCCTGCTTTAGGCGACCCCTGTGTTTTGGTCGTTCGACCCCCGCCTCTGCTCCTTATATATTCTCTCTAACTTGCCTCTACCTCTTTCTGACCACAACCTACTCACATTCTCTACCCTTTCCTCTCCAGGTCCACAATCGCCACCCTACAAACTAGCTCACCCTCGCAGAAATCACCTCGATCTACACTCACTCTCTGAATCCCTTCTCCCTCTTACAGACATAAGTTCCCTACACAATGCGGATGCCGCTGCCGCTTTATATAACACCACAATAGCTGCAGCTCTTGAATTGGTCGCCTCTCTCACACATACCACACATTTATTGTACACCTTCGGCCAGGTTCAGCTCATAGAATCTCACGGCTTGCAGTAACACCTCTATACTGATGACACACAGAGCTACCTCTCTGGACCAGATATCACCTCCCTACTAACCAAAATTGCAGAATGTCTGTCGCTATTTCATCCTTCTTCTCCGCCAGATTTCTAAAACTTAACATGGACAAAACAGAATTCATCATCTTTCCCCCATCTCAGTCGACTCCCCCAATAGACCTATCCATTAAAGTAAATGGCTGCTCACTCTCCCCAGTCCCACAAGCTCGCTGCCTTGGGGAAATTCTTGACTCTGATCTCTCCTTCAAACCACATATCCAAGCCCTTTCCTCTTCTTGCTGACTTCAACTCAAAAAGATTTCCCGAATCCGTACATTCCTCAACCTAGAATCTGCAAAAACTCTAGTGCATGCCCTCATCATCTCCCATCTTGACTACTGCAACCTCCTACTTTGTGGCCTCCTCTCTAACACTCTCGCACCCCTCCAATCTATCCTAACCTCTGCTGCCCGACTAATCCACCGGTCCCCCTGCTATTCTCCAGCCTCTCCTCTCTGTCAATCCCTTCACTGGCTCCCTATTACCTAGAGACAGTTTGAAACCCTAACCATGGCATAAAAAGCCATCCACAATCCTCCTCCATACATATGTGACCTTGTCTCCCAGTACTTACCTACACGCAACCTCCAATCCTCACAAGAACTCCTTCCTTCTGAGTAAAATAAATAAATTAAATAATTTGATGTCACTTTGGATCTCCTTCATGTGTCTTGCCTGAATTTGGTAGGGCTCTCAGACCACCAGTCCTACACCTGTCCCTCATTCACCTATTACTGATCAATGTTTAAGCTAAAATGCTGCTCCAAGTCCCTGTCCCATGCTGAAATGTGAAATATTGCCTGCTGGCTGGACCATACAATTAGCACAAAGGATTTGGCCTTTTGATTTGCCACCGAAACAGAGTTTTAGCACAAACTATTGGAGTAGTAAATGGTGCCTCCGGAGACTGCCACACAGTTTTTGCACATTCTAGTTCCATTCTGGAAGATCGATTTCACATAGGACAGGTGTCATGTATAGTGTACAGTTCCTATAGCGTCTTGTGCTTGGGTGCGAGGAAAACACATGAGACACAGGTTGATATGAAATGACTTGTATTACTTCATACAAGCATGCGGAAAAGGTCACACAGTTTGCAGGAACAGAGGCAGGAGACACAGCAGGCCAGAGTAACTTCAAGCTCTACAATAACTCTCCAAAGCAGTTCAGGATCTCTTCTCTGTACCGTAATTCCTCTGCAAACATGGATTCACCAAACAGCAGGGTTCCAGAGTCCAAAAGTGTTCCAAGGTTCCTCAGTAGGAAATAGCTGGAGTACAAAGTCCAATGTTTCCAGGAGTCAGGTAACAGGCTGACTGAGGCTTGATTCAGGAGCACTGATTGTTCAGCTGAGGCTTCTTAAGAAGCAAGAGGGAGAGAATCAGGGCGGGAACATGAAAACTGGAAACTCCATATTAACTGAGGGCAAGAGCTGCAGAAAGACAGAAAGCAAAATGGCTGACGGAAAACTGAGTTTCAAGGAACATGTCAAAAGAGACAAAGAACCTTACATTACTCCCCCCTTAGGGACAACCTCTGGATGACCTCAGACCAGGCTTGTCAGGGTACCTCTGATGAAACTGGCGGAGCAGGCGAGGAGCATTTACATTATTGACTGGTTCCCATGAGTTGTCCTCCACTGGGTAGCCCTGCCATTTAATCAAATATTGCAACTGATTTCTGTACAACCTGGAATCTAGAATCCTTTCCACCATAAATTCTTCCTGACCATCGACCAGCACTGGGTCAGGGCAAGGAGAAGAGCGTCCAGGAAACGTATTGGGTGTTGCAGCCTTTAGTAGGGATACATGAAAGACAGGGTGGATTCTCATAGTTCTGGGCAGTTGAAGACGACAAGCAACAGCACTTATAGTCTTACTGATCTTATAAGGTCCAATGTACTTATGTCCCAATTTAGACGATGGAATCTTTAATTTAAGATTTCTGGTTGACAGCCAGACCAAATCTCCTACCTTGAAAGCTGGTGCAGGTTTACGAAATTTATCTGCTGCTTTCTTGTACCTTTCCTGAGCCAATTCTAGATTTTCCTTTAGAAGATCCATATTCTTTTGTAAAGAAGTGATTCTTTCAGCCACTGCCGACAAGGGCGTATCTATGGGAAATCGAGGAAGAATGTTAGGATGATAACCTAGATTGGAGTAAAAAGGAGACTGCTTAGTGGAGGCGCTCTGAGAGTTGTTATAAGAGAACTCAGCCAGTGAAAGTAGATCCACCCAATCATCCTGTAGGTGGCAGATAAAGCAGCGGAGATACTGCTCCAGGGTCTGATTGGTTCGTTCTGTCTGTCCATTAGTCTGGGGATGAAAAGCAGAAGAAAGGTTTACTTTAATGTCCAATGCGGCGCAGAAATTTTGCCAAAACCTTGAAGTGAATTGCACCCCTCGATCCGAAATGACCTCATCCGGTACTCCATGTAAGCGAAACACATTCTTAATCATAAGTCTGATGTCTGTTTTGCAGTGGGTAAGCCGACACAAGGGATAAAATGAGCTGCCTTTGTTAGACGATCAACCACCACTAGAATGGTGTTCTTCTCTTGAGAGGTTGGTAACTCCACAATGAAGTCCATAGAAATGGATCCCCACGGGCGGGACGGGGTGGGAAGAGGTTGCAACAGACCAGTTGGTGAGGAGCGAGGTGTTTTGCATCTTGCACAGACTTCACATGAAGTGACATAGTTTAAGACATCTTTCCTGTAAGTGGGCCACCAAAAGAAACGAGAAAGAAATTCTTGTGTCTTTAGAATTCCCCTATGCCCGGCTATCTTGGAATCGTGGATGAGTTGCAATACTCTCAACCTGACTGTTTCAGGTATATACAGACGTTGTCCCTGAATCCACACACCATTCTTAAAGACAAGACTTACATCCCTTGGGGGTTGAGCCAATAAAGAATCCGCATGGTATGCTTCCTTGATGTCCTTAAGTAGGTCTTGATTATGAATCACTCCCAGGAATCTAGAGTCAGGAAGAATAGTCTTAGGAGGAGTAAGTGGACGTGTCTCTGCTGAATGAATCCTAGAGAGTTCATCAGCCTTTCCATTGCGCGATCCTGGTCTATAAGAAATTACAAAATTAAATTGGTTTAGGAAAAGATTCCAGCGAGCCTGGCGAGGAGTCAGGCACTTAGCCGACCTGATAAATTCAAGGTTACGATGGTCTGTCAGGACGACTATTTGCTGTGCAGCACCCTGAAGAAGATGTCTCCATTCCTTGAAGGCGGCAATAATGGCCAACAATTCTCTATTGCCCACATCGTAGTTCCTCTCAACCGAAGACAACTGCTGGGAAAAGAAGGCACAGGGATGCAAGACATTCTTCTCACCTGTTTTCTGAGAGAGTATAGCTCCAACGGCACAGTCTGAAGCATCCACCTCTATTATGAAGGCAAGCTTTGGGGTTGGGATGAACTAAGATAGGTGCGGTGGTAAATTTATCCTTTAAACAGGAAAATGCTTCCTGAGCTTGCGGGGTCCAGGAGAACCTAGACTGTTTCTGGGTAAGTTGGGTGATAGGTGACACTACCTCAGAGAAATTCCTAATGAAACGTCTAGAGAAGTTGGCAAACCCGATGAAGCGCTGCTCCTCCTTCACATTTCTAGGAATTGGCCAATCCTTGATGGCTTGGGTCTTGCTTCCATCCATACTAATCCCTTGCGTAGATAGTACATACCCCAGAAATTGAATTTCGGTCCTATGGAATTCACACTTTTCAAGTTTGATGTAGAGATGGTTTTGTCTTAGGCGTTCTAAGACCATTCTCACATGTCCATGATGTTCCTCTGTGGAGTTAGAAAAAATTAGAATATCATCCAGATAAATCACCACAAATGTATCTAGGAGATCCCTGAAGATGTCATTCACCAAGTGTTGGAAAGTGGCTGGGGCGGTACTCAGACCAAAAGGCATAACTAGATATTCAAAGTGTCCATAGCGTGACCTGAATGCAGTCTTCCATTCATCCCCAGGTCTAATACGGACCAAGTTATAGGCCCCACGGAGATCCAGTTTAGAGAAAATGTTGGCATGCCGCACTCTCTCCAACAACTCAGGGATTAAAGGCAATGGATAACGGTTTCTAATAGTAACCTTATTGAGTTCCCTATAGTCTATGCAGGGTCTCAGAGATCCATCTTTCTTCTTCACAAAGAAGATGGGTGCACCTGCGGGAGATGAAGAGGGGCGTATGAAGCCCTTGGCTAGATTTTCGTCTATGTAGTCCTTCAAAGCTGTTAGCTCGGGCCCCGCTAGGGGTAGATCTTACCAAAAGGTATCTCGGCTCCAGGCAATAATTCAATTGGACAATCATATGGACGGTGAGGAGGAAGCTGATCAGCGTTCTTCTTGTCACATAAATCCACATAGTCCTGGTATACAGCTGGTAGTTCAGGGACTGACATGGTTCCTTTAGGAACAGAGCAAGCTGAAACTCCTTGACTCATCTGTTTCTCCGGAAAGTGTAATTCCTTGGTCTCCCAGTTAATCGTAGGATTCTGCGCCTGCAGCCATGGTAGCCCTAGAATAATGGGAAAGTGGGGAGAAGAGATAAGCATAAAAGACATTTTCTCCTGATGATCTTTACCCATAAGGACCCTCAAAGGCTCTGTTTCCTGATCCACTGGTCCAGAGGTCAGCAGGGAGCCATCCACAGTCTCCATCTGTACTGGAGTAGCCTTCTTCACTGAACGTATCCCCTGTTTCAGAGCAAAGGAGATATCCATAAAATTTCCACTTGCTCCTGAGTCGATCATAGCAGAGCTAGACACCCAGACTGAGTCAACCCAGAGTTTGATGGAAAGGAAGCAATAAGAATTGTTTCTTTTACAACTCAGCTGGGACACCGCTGAGGAAACTTGAAAAATTGCAGCGTTTACACCGTCATCGTCCCCAGAACTAACAGAGTTTAAGTCCGAGAAATCAAGATCTCTTGCAGCAGATCTCTCTGGAGCCTGAGGCTCGGACATGACAGAGCTCCTCTCGCAACACTCACAGTGAATGACTACTGCAGTAGTCTTACGAGAACGGCTGGGGCAGTTTATAATGAAGTGCCCTGACTTACCACAGTAGAAACATAGATTTTCCTTTATACGATGTTCTTTGCGTGCATCACTAACCCGTCTTTGTAAAGAGTCCCCTGCATGGGTTCAGGTTCTGGTTCCCTTGTGATCCTACTCAAAGGTTCCTTAGCTGAGGAGGGAGGTAGGAAAAGGTTAGTGCGATTATTTTCGAACCATCTCTCTTGTCTGCGTTCAGTCAGACGAGCATCAATACGGATACAATAGTTAATAAAGTCACCTAACGCAGTGGGAGGGTCGGCACGAGCAAGTTCATCCTTAATCAGTGGAGACAACCCCTTCCGAAAAATAGATTTTTTGGCGGAAGTGTCCCAAGTGGTATCAAGAGACCATCTCCTGAAATCCAAGGCATATTCGGCTACTGAACGCTTACCTTGGCGCAAAGTTAACATGGCTGCTTCAGCTGTTGCACCTCGATTGGGGTCATCAAACACCTGCCCCATGGCTAAAATAAAAGCATCAAGGTGATTCAAACAATCATCCTCAGTCTCAATCAGAGGGTTTGCCCACATCAAAGCCTTATTGGTAAGCAACATGATTATAGTAAGCACTTTGGATCGTTCAGTGGGAAATTGTGAAGCATGTGCAGAGAAAAATAGATTGCATTGGTTAATAAATCCCCTGAATTTCTCACGTTCACCGCCAAAACGAAAAGGAGGTAACTTGGGGATCCCAGAACTTGGGGTTATGGCAGGAGCCTGGACTCGTTCCTCTAGAGCCTCAATCCTGGCTCGTAATTCCTGGGTAGTTTGTCCAAACACTTGCAAATTATGATTAGTGAGGTCCTGTAGGCTTGCAAAACGGGTCTTTAAAGCCTGTATATCTGCATGGATTGAATCAGTCATTCCGCAAAGCTCCTTTATGTGGGCCTCCATCTTCCAAATCTTTTAAGGCAGAAGTGCTGGAATGGTTGTGAGAAGTCACAACCACTGTCATCACAGAAGGTATTAAACGGACATCTGATATCCACAGTCACAGCAGACACGGCTTTCCCAGACCCAGCAGACACTAAACATTGGCTCCTGAATCTTGTCATGTATAGTGTACAGTTCCTATAGCGTCTTGTGCTTGGGTGCGAGGAAAACACATGAGACACAGGTTGATATGAAATGACTTGTATTACTTCATACAAGCATGCAGAAAAGGTCACACAGTTTGCAGGAACAGAGGCAGGAGACACAGCAGGCCAGAGTAACTTCAAGCTCTACAATAACTCTCCAAAGCACGTTCAGGATCTCTTCTCTGTACCGTAATTCCTCTGCAAACATGGATTCACCAAACAGCAGGGTTCCAGAGTCCAAAAGTGTTCCAAGGTTCCTCAGTAGGAAATAGCTGGAGTACAAAGTCCAATGTTTCCAGGAGTCAGGTCACAGGCTGACTGAGGCTTGATTCAGGCGCACTGATTGTTCAGCTGAGGCTGCTTAAGAAGCAAGAGGGAGAGAATCAGGGCGGGAACATGAAAACTGGAAACTCCATATTAACTGAGGGCAAGAGCTGCAGAAAGACAGAAAGCAAAATGGCCGACGGAAAACTGAGTTTCAAGGAACATGTCAAAAGAGACAAAGAACCTTACAACAGGATACTATCTATTTAACTGACATGTTCACTTTTAGCACCAGCACTAGTGCAGGAGTGACCTCTCTGCACTGTGACACTGTGCAAATGGCGCCAGTAAAACAAGTTGTCCGCTTTTTATATGGCCAGGGACATGTGACTTCGGTAACCAATCACAGAAGACCTTGTGTCATGATGTTGTGAATGGTTTCTGCTCCCTGATTGGTTGCTGGTTAGTGATGAGTGATTATGCTCGTTGCTCGTGTTTTACTGTGCATGTGGATCGCCCGCCAGGGCAGTGGGATACTCGGTACCGAGCCGGTGTATTAAAGGGATGTGTCTCAGCAGCAGTGACCCGGTCCGTGGCCCTGGGCGTCCAATAAAAGGGGAATATTTACACGGGATGATAGAGTTTGTAGTAAGGTGTTTGTGACGCCACCTGTGGTGTCTGGTCAGAGGTGACCAGCGCTGCAGTGCAGATCCTCTGGGACAGATGGTGTGATGCAGCAGAGTTGGAATAGCTTCCCACAAGTGAAGCTTGTCCCAGGGCAGAGAGATGGTGTAGAAAGTAATGGTGCTGGGAGATGTAGCAGAGTGGAATGTGTTTTGCAGGAAGGACTTGAGAAGACACAGTCAGATGCAGTTTCCAAAGCTTTACTTACAGTTTTTGCAGGCAAAGTATCCAGGGCATGGAGTACAGATGGTGCTGGAGTCGGTAGGCCTGAAAGCAATTTGGAATCCCCTTACTTCAGGTGGGATGTGAGGTCTCCTTTCTAGCGCTGTTCTCTGAGGCACTGGCTGCTATAAGCTCCGTCCAAGTTCCTCTCTCTCTGTCTCTTGTCTAGGTGTAACTTCACTCTCATAACAGAAAAACTAGATCTGAACTGAAAAAGTAAGTTAATGTGTATGCAAAATGTAAATGCATATTAACACATGACCATTACATAGAAAAACAGGCACAAAAAAACAAATATCCAAAAATGAAATAAAAAATCTTTTTGCAAAAATGCATGAAGGTAGTAATAATAATAAGGGTATTTAGCAAACATAATTTTGATCAAAATAATGTACAAGCCATCCCGCCACGTCAAGGCAACCCTCTGTGGGACAGTCCTACTCTAATATTGAAAACCTTTCCAGAAAACAGGGCGGTCACACCCTTATATGCACGGAATGCACTATGAACTACATAGAAAACTAGATCTGAAAGATTTTTTATTTCATTTTTGGATATTTGTTTTTTTGTGCCTGTTTTTCTGTGTAATGGTCATGTGTTAATATGCATTTACATTTTGCATACACATTAACTTACTTTTTCAGTTCAGATCTAGTTTTCTATGTAGTTCATAGTGCATTCCGTGCATATAAGGGTGTGACCGCCCTGTTTTCTGAGTTGAGAAAATCCATCCTGTCTGGCCAGAGCTTCAACTGGTGGGTTCAGTCCCTCTGCCCTTGTTCACATTTAAGTCACATTTAAGTCACTTGACAAGTGGAAAGGTTTTCAATATTAGAGTAGGACTGTCCCACAGAGGGTTGCCTTGACGTGGCGGGATGGCTTGTACATTATTTTGATCAAAATTATGTTTGCTAAATACCCTTATTATTATTACTACCTTCATGCATTTTTGCAAAAAGATTTTTTATTTCATTTTTGGATATTTGTTTTTTTGTGCCTGTTTTACTCTCATAACAGGCAGCTCTAGCCTGCTTCAGGAATCATTCAGCTATGGAGTCTCCGGCTCACATGTGCTGCTGCATTTTAGTAGAGTCTTAGTTGGAACAGAGAACCTGCTGTCCTCTGCCCTCCGGATTCTGCTGCTGGGACTTTAATTCCCCCACTCAGCCTCGGACTCCGGGGTCCGGTTTCCAGCGCTCAAGCCTGGGGAGTGAGCTCTCTATAGCTCCTCTTTTCCCCAGCTTGTCTCTCCACACGTCTTTCCTCTCTCGTCCCTCCAGCCAGACTCTAACTCCTCCCCCAGCCAGAATATTCCAGAGAAGCTTTCCAGAAAATCAGATGTTAGAGCTCCTCCTTCTGGTCTGGAGTAGTAAAGGTGTTGTATGCTGTGTTACCAGTTAAAGGGATCCTTCCTTGCTTTCAGGCATAACATCACTCCTCCCTGGAGGGAGGTAAGGTCACTGTGGCAACCAAACTCCTGGGGTGCCACATTCCCCCCTAGTACAATTCAGTACTCCTGGACTGAGGAAACATAAAAGAAAAACATATTATTACTATTTACAGAATTGTAACATTAAATATATACATTTGGCGAAGTCTTGAAATGGGGTGTCCTTTTTCACCCTAGCAAAGTACAATGTGAGGGACCCGTCTCAAACCCTCAACGTAGGCCTTGGGCGGGCTACAAGGCATGGCTGGTTTCCCACGCCAGACGGTTTTTGTTCTGTAGTCATTAATATTAACTATTTACAAGCATTGTCCAGGTCACTACGAGTCCAGTGACCCAATCGTCCATTTGAAGAATGAAATCAGAATGGTTAAAAGTTCTTACAGTAGTCTCTGTAGGCAATTAAGCTTAATAGTTGCAATTATGAACATTATGAACTTATATACATTTCCCATGTAATCAATTTACTCATATGCGAAACCTAGTTGGGAGTAGGCCTTTGGTTGTACGGATAGACCTACGGAGCACTGGTGTTGGTAGTGACCTGACTGGGTTCAATATGTTAACTACCACTGGTGTAGTGTGCTCTCTAGTGGTTATGCTACTGATGATTCTACGTAGCAGAGGTATACCTGATCTTCTAGGACTGTTCCTACTTACTGTGGGCATGACAGATTCACCAGTGGCAGGAGGTGGACTTTCGAGTTCCTCTGCAGGTGTGGCTTCTGTTACTGGAACTTGCAGTTCTTCAGGCTGACCCTGAGTCACTTCTCTTTCAGGCACTGCCGGTTGTGGAAAAGTCAAGACGGGCACTACTATGGCCTGGTTCACCATTGTCCAATTCGCAGGGAACTCGCCCAGTACCGTGCGGACCTTTTCTTCCACTTTTTCTACTGACGAAGGAATATCCTTATCTCCGATCTTTCCCTTTAACTGGTCAAGGCACGATTTCAAGTGATCCCTGGACACTGCTGTGGAGTTTTCTCCTCCATCCTTACTGATAAGGCACACCTGTGTATTGTCGAAGTCATGGTATATGGCTCCGCTTCCCACTGGTCATCAAGCTTGTGGAGTCGCCTTTTCCTTTTGAGTACCTGTTCACCAGGTGACAAGGGAACTGCAGGTGCATGCTGATTGTAAGTTCTTTCTTGTTTTTGTCTTGCCTGAGACAAACTCTTCTCTACACATTCTTGCACCTTGTGGTATTGTTGCTGATGCTCAGTATCCCAGTCTGCATCTGGTGATGTTACTTCAGGTGTCAGGACTCCCATGTCCAAATCAATTGGTAATTTGCCAGGTCTTGCTCTCATTAGGTAGGCCGGAGAGCAGTTGGTAGAATTCACCAGAATGTGGTTGTAGAGATCCACCAGATCTGGCAACTTCTCTGGCCACAAGTTTCTCTCTTCCAGAGGCAAGGTCTTCAAGAGATCAATTATCACCTGGTTCATCTTCTCACACATGCCATTTGTCTGTGGATGGTACGGCATTGTTCTGATTTTCTTGCAGCAGTACATGTTACAGAACTCCTAGAACACTTTTGCTTCAAAAGCTGGGCCTTGATCAGTAAGCACTCGTTCAGGGTAACCATGTGGTCGACAAAAGTGTTGTTGAAATGCTTTGGCCGCTGTCTTTGCTGTTTGGTCCTTCACAGGCACGAATATGAGGAACCTTGAGTAATGGTCCACGATGGTAAGGGCATAGACATAGCCTGAACAGCTGGGGGTTAGCTTCACGTGGTCCAAGGCTACCAGTTCAAGCAGCTGTTTGGTGATTATTGGCTGCAACGGGGCTCGCTGGCTGTTACGATCCTTTCTGCGCAAGTTGCTTGGTCCACACTCTCGGCACCAATCTTCAATGGCCTTCCTCATACCAATCCAGTAGAACCTCTCGCCAAGTAGGACCTCTAACTTCTTCCATTCGAAGTGTCCTGCTCCATTGTGGTACGCTTCCAGGACCATTGACGCGAGTCAGCTTGTGCCAGTAGCTCCTTTACTAGGCGAACTGCTGGGTCGCTATCTTGTGTTTCTGCCCACTCATGGTGAGGCAATGGGCTTAAGGTGGCCTCTCTTGTGATGTAGCGCTTGTTTTTCACTCCTTAGGCACGTTGGGTCGCAATCGGACGGTGGAAGGCTGGTAATTCAATTTCTTCGAGTGTGTCCAGATCTTCTCCCCCATCTGGTAAATTGGGCATTCTGGACATCGCATCAGCATTGGCATTCTTATGCCCCGCTCGGTACTTGATGGTGAACTCGTAATTGGACAGCCGGGCCATCCATCGCTGCTCAGCGCACCTAGCTTTGCGGTTTCCAAGTGAGTTAGCGGATTGTTGTCCGTGAAGATGGTAAACTTAGGTAGTGTTTGAACTGCTCGGTCACAGCCCAGACGATGGCGAGGAACTCTAACTTGAAGGAACTGTAGTTGTCAGGGTAAGTGTTGAGCATTCCGATACTGCAAATATTGGGTATCGGCCGATACTCGCGGTATCGGAATTCCAATTCTGAGTTCCGATACTTTTTGCATATCAGATACCGGAATCGGAAGTTCCCATGTCAGCAGTCAGCAGTATATGGGGAGTTCCTGTGTCACAGAAGGAAGTACGTGACACAGGAACTTCCTGAGTGTCAGTGTCGGGGCTGTCAGCACTTACCTTACCAGAGGATCCCCGGTGGTCACAACTCTGAATGGATTTCTCGCTGCCAGCTGATCGTACAGCTGACCGGCCATTAACCTCTCCCTGACGGTCACGTGCAGCTTCTCAAGATAATTGCACGTGACTGCCGGGTACTGGGTAATCTCGGCCAGCTATACTCTCGCGACTGCTGGCCGTAAGAAATCCAGTCGACGTCACGTGACTGCCGGGGAATCTCCTCAGGTAAGCAGCTCTGCTGTGTCTGGATGTCAGGCTGAGCCTGGCATCCAGATGTAGAAGAGCTGGACTTGTCGTGGGACACTCGTTATCTTGGACTACGTCGGACAGGGAGTATTTGTGTTGGTTTGTTATTTTTGTTTTTTTTACAGGAGATCGATGGCGTCACAGGATGAGCGTGCAATAAAAAATAATGAAAACTGTTGTGTATTATTTCATTAAAAGACTTTATTCTGGCTGTGTCTTTTTTTAAACATTTTCAAACTTTATGATTAATAATGGATTGGTGTCTTATTGACGCCTCTCCATTATTTACCGGGCTTATTGTCACCACGTTCAATCAAAGGTGACATTAACCCCTTATTACCCCATATCCCACCGCTACATCTGCCCCCAGCCACCCCAGAAAAGGCAAATCTATAATTAGATTCGCCCTTTCTGGCACTTAGTCGGTCTATTCCCATTGCCCTGTAGCGGTGGCGAAAGGGTTAACACTAGGACTACTGGTATAGTCATTTTGACTACTTGCACTTTTTATTTCTCTTCTGTGACTACATTTTTCGGAATTCCGGCTTGAGACTCGGTGACTTTTCCTCAAATAGGATGTGAAAAAAAATTTTGCAACAATAAATAATTTTGGTGAAAAAATTGCGCTTTTTTTCAAAATTTACCTTTAACTACTAAAGGTAGTCATTTTGACTACCTACTATATTTTGCTGTCCTTTTGTCACTAAATGTTGCTGTAAAAACAGGCGCCAGGCAGTCAGATGACACATGTCAAAGTTCAAAGTTGATCAAGGGTTAATACAGCATTAACCCTTGAACAACTTTGAACTTCGACATGTCATCTGACTGCCTGGCACCTGTTTTTTTTAATCCTAGATGTATTTAAGCAAGGTACTGTTAGAACATATGTAAGCTATATGTGGTATTTTCCTGAGGAAGGGGTGGTATTCACCCTGAAACGCGTAGATTAATCCACTTCTTAACTGCTACTACGTCTTGGAAATCTATTATTTGGGCAGCGCGGACTGGAATCCACATCTTTTCTGCAGTGTATAGAACAAAACCTATAATAATTATATACTAATAAAAGGTAAATTTTAATTCACATTTCCCCCTTTCCTTTCCCATTGGCTATATTACTAATCCCGATGTTGTCCCCCTATGTGGATAAAGTCTGATAAGATTTGACTTTTTTCATAGGATTTTGTCTTTAATGTTTAGTCATCCTCTTCCTCCTCCTTCACCACCACCATCATATGGACAGGGTGATTATGCTAACCTTGCTGTAAATTTTTTAAGGGTGTTTATGTTGCCTGCATTAAGAATTTTGAGAGGTCTACCTCTAACATTCTTTGATATTTTAGTATACTACCCATGGGTAAATGCTCATGCCCTTAGTGCATGCGCATTACCAGTCTAGCATACCCACTCCTTAACCCCTAAGTTACAGAGCCAATTTGCAGCTTAATGACAGGGCCAATTTTTACAATTCTGACCACTGTCACTGTTAGGCCTCGGGCAACGGCTGGATCCGAACTTGGATCTAAAGAGTCTGTGGTCTCCCATCTTAGTCCAGCCAGGGCAGATGCTCTTCCGCTTTGCCATGGATCCCAATGCCTAGCTGGTACAAGAGAAGTACAAGCTGTTGCAAAGGTTTTTGTTCCTAGGAGCGTTCAGCTTAGGTTGCAGAAAGGAACAGGGCTGCCACAGTCTAAGTCCAGGATTCTCTGCACTGAGCATGCCCATGACGTGGCGGACCGTGATTGGTGATTTGATATCAGCTGATCCGGTGACCTGCACCGCCTGATTGGTAGCGGGTGACGTCATCAGTGATGCAATTAAAGAGATGGCTGGGGGCAGGGCTTAGCCCTTAAATAGCTTGACTGCAGGCGCTGTGGCGCGGTCAGATCATACTAAATAGGTCGAGCTCGTGTGTGGATGTGACAGAATCTGGGCTCCATGTGCTCACTAGCTTTGCTCTCTGGGACCTGCCAATGCCAGAGTTCGCTCGGCTAATTAGCACACGTCCTTCAGGCAGGTTAGCTTATGCCAGGCAGGTAGCCAATGTGGCGCAGTCTAGCTCCAACAAGAGAGTAGTGATACACCATGAGCAGACTGCGGGGTGGTAACCTGGGCATCGCCTGCCAGCTGAAAAGAGAGTTGCTCAGTCCGGTCGCACACCGGATGGCAGCACGTACGCCTGGCGTGAGTCGCATGCACTTCCTAATCGGCTGGCAAGTGGTTTCTGTGCAGTTAACAGGGCTACGTCTACGCCAGCCTGCAGCACATCTCCCGTGACGTTAACGGAGATAGTGCAAATCCTATATCTTGTTTAAGTGTGAAGTAACACAGGCAAGACCTTTATATTTCTGTTGTCAGTTTTCACCTTCATACCCGAGGGGTGTTCGGCCGCAGCATCTCTAGCTGCACCGCGGACCCCAGGGTACGGTTGCTCCCTATCATTTAATAAAGTTGTTGCAACTGTCCCCTTTACAGTCACTTTATGAGGTTATCACTCTGGAATGCTTTAACGGATCCTGCTGATTCTGAGAATGCTTTTTCGTGACATATTGTACTTCACGTTAGTGGTAATTTTTTTTTATATGACTTGCGTTTATTTATGAAAAAAATGGAAATATAGCGAAAATTTTGAAAATTTAACAATTATCAAACTTTAAATTTTTATGCCCTTAAATCAGAGATTTGTCACACAAATTTCTTAATAAATAACATTTCCCACATGTCTACTTTACATCAGCACAATTTTGGAAGCACATTTTTTTTTGTTACGAAGTTATAAGGGTTAAAAGTTGACCAACGATTTCTCATGTTTACAACACCATTTTTTTTTAGGGATCACATCACATTTGAAGTCACTTTGAGGGGTCTATATGATAGAAAATACCCAAAAGTGACACCATTCTAAAAACTACACCCCTCAAGGTGCTCAAAACCACATTCAAGAAGCTTATTAACTCTTTACTTGCTTCACAGGAATTGAAGCAATGTGGAAGAAAAAAATTAACATTTAACTTTTTTGAAAAAAAATTATTTCAGAACCAATTTTTTTTATTTTCACAAGTGTTAAAAGAGAAAATGAACCACAAAATTTGTTGTCCAATTTGTTAGGGTTCGAGTTCCCGCTGCTGCACAAGGGGAGTCTTGAACCAGTCCTGCTGTGGTCCCTCATCCATCTCCAGCCGCAGTGGAGCCTGCTCAGCAAAAACGTCGGTCCCAGGGTCTCGCCCGGTCTAATACTGTGCAGAGACTTGCTGCTTCCTCTCCAGGTTCTGCTATTGTAGCCAGTACTGGTCAGCGGCGAGCAGACGTCTTTAGGACTAAGTCCTTTGTTGCTTCATCTGAGCATGCCCAGGGCAAGATCTCCCATTGGAGATCAGGGGTCACATGCTCAGATACAGCTGCCACTCCTATTGGTCCTTTAGGAAGATCGTGTGGCTGTTGATGTTCTGAAGCAGCTTCCCATTGGTCCTTCCTGGAAGGTCTTTTTCTCGTAGTTGCTATAAAAGGCTGTCCTTACCGCACGGCCGTGCGCTAGTATCAACCGTTATGTGCTTTGCGCCAGTGTGGTCATGCGTGTGTGTGGTTAGGACGGCTGAAATACGCCATTACAATACCGACCTAATCGGTGAGGAGCTTGGTATGCTAGCTGGTCAGGGTCGGTGTCTTAGATGCCTTAGATTACTGGCATAACCGGTGAGGAGTTTGACTGCCGTATTTAGGGCCTGGCGTTCAGACGCCATAGATTGCGGGTGACTCCGGCGAGGACATTAGCGCATGATCACTTTCCATGTTCGCTTAGCAGTCAACTGTGTACCTGGGTGCCTAACAGGTCACAGAAGTTTGTCTCAGCGGCTCTGTGACGCAACAGGGTTCGCTTTCAACGCTAGAAAGCGCCCTAGCATGTTTAGTTTGCGACTCAGTGGTGTTAACTGAGTTCGCACACATCACCATATAGTGTTGCGGCACACCTTCTAGCGGCTCTGTGGAATAACAGAGTTCGCACATATTGCCACAGCGCGTTACGGCGTTTATTTTGGTGACTCTGTGGGATAACAGAGTTTGCTTCTTGCGCCATCTTACTAGCAGCAGGCTCCGCCTGCACGGTGGACCCCGGGCTGCGAAAGCACCTTTCTACATCTTATATTTGGTGCATTCCGCAGACCCTAATATAATACTAGCGCCAGGGTCTGGCTAGTAAAATGGCAGATGAACAGCGTTTACAGCTGTACATCCAGCAGCTGGAGGGTAGGTTGGCGGCTCTTGAGCGCACAACCTCAGCTGTGGATGTTACCGCATTCGCTGTTCAGGCTGCTAGCGTAGCTGAAGCCAGTTTGTCCTCTGCCACCTCTGTCCCTACATTGTTCCACCTCCCGCTTCCAGACAAGTTTGCTGGTGACAGCAAGCAATGTCAGGGATTCGTGAGTCAGTGCTCCATACACCTCGAGCTTCTAGCTGCACGTTTCCCCACGGATGGGGAACAAGTGGGCTTTGTGATAGCTCTTCTGTAGGGCAGAGCGTTGGAGTGGGCAACGCCGCTGTGGGAGCGCGACGACCGTGTGTTCTGAAACAGTTTCTCATTGGTCCTTTTCTGGAAGGTCCTGTGGTTGCTGCTATAAAAGGGTTGCATGGCCGCTCGGCCATGCACTAGTATCAATTGTGTTATGTGCTTTGCGCCAGTGTGATCATGCACGCATGCGGTTAGGGCTCGGCTGAAATAAGCCCCTAGAATACCGGCACCTCCGGTGAGGAGATTTGTATGCACGTGTTCAGGGCTTGGCTGAAATAGCCTCTAGAATACCGGCTACTCCGGTGAGGAGTTGCTTGTTTGCATTGCTGACTGCATGACCACTGACTGCTATCCGCACAGCAGTTATCTGTGTACCCTGTGGTGTTAACAGGACACAGTCTCTATCTCTGCGTCTCTACCTCACCGACTCTGTGGTGTAACAGATTTCACTTATGCCGCCATATAGTGCCACAGCATCTATGTTTGCGACTCTGTGAAGTAACAGAGTTCGCTTATACCGCCATATCCTGTCATATTACTAGCAGCAGGCTCTGCCTGCACGGTGGACCCCGGGCTGCGAACGCACCCATTATTTATATTTACTTAGTGCGTTCCGCAGACCCTAACATAATACTAGCGCCAGGGTCTGGCTAGTAAAATGGCTGACGACCAGCACCTAGGGCAGTTCATCCAGCAGCTGGAGGGTAGATTGGCGGCTCTTGAGCGCACAACCTCAGCTGTGGATGTTACCGCATTCGCTGTTCAGGCTGCTAGCGTAGCTGCAGCCAGTTTGTCCTCTGCCACCTCTGTCCCTACATTGTTCCACTTCCCGCTTCCAGACAAGTTTGCTGGTGACAGCAAGCAATGTCAGGGATTCGTGAGTCAGTGCTCCATACACCTCGAGCTTCTGGCTGCACGTTTCCCCACGGATGGGGCACAAGTGGGCTTTGTGATAGCTCTTCTGTAGGGCAGAGCGTTGGAGTGGGCAATGCCGCTGTGGGAGCGCGACGACCGTGTGGTGCAGAGTGCTTCTCGTTTTCAGGAGGTTCTGAAAAAGGTTTTTCTAGGACCTCAGGTCACCCACGATACCTCGCTCCAACTGCTGGCAAATACCCTGGGTTCGGCTTTGGTCAGCCATTTTGCTGTCCAATTTCGCACTCTGGCCTCGGAATTAGAGTGGCCAGATAAAGTCCTCATTCCCGTGTTCTGGAGAGGACTGGCGGGTCATGTGAAAGACGCCTTGGCTACAAGGGAGATTCCTGCCACACTGTAGAAGCTTATAGCTATTTCCACCCGCGTCGACCTCCGTTTCCACGAGCGGAGGCTGGAACGTGCCCAGTGTAGGCAGAGGGTTCGGTTGGCTCCTACCTTCGCCACCCCCCTGGAGTCGCCCGTTCAGGAGCCCGACCTTCAGGAGGTTGCTCCTGCGGAATCTAAATCTCGGGTCACTCGTCCATCTCCGATTTGTTATATTTGCCAGCAGCAGGGACATTTTGCCAACCCATGTCCACAGAGGCTGAATAAACGGTCGCGCCCAGTAACCGTAGGAACAGGGTCACTGGACACCATGAGTTTTGCCCCTAAAGTGCTCCTCAAGTGGATAATTACCCACGGTTCTACCACCCTACCCGCCAAGCTGTGTGTGGATTCTGGGGCAGAGAGGAATTTTATGTCATCCTCCTTTGCTTCTCGCCACACCATGCCTTTGGTGTTGCTGGCTGAACCAGTGTCGGTACGGGTGTTGAACGGAGCAATTCTGCCCACACAAATCACCCATCAGTCTGTCCCACTAACCTTGTCTATGTCTCCTTCCCATCAGGAGAATATATAATTTTTTATCCTCCCTGAGGGTATAGATGAGGTTTTGTTGGGATTACCCTGGCTCCGCCACCACTCTCCCCATATTGAGTGGTCTTCAGGAAGAATTCTGGGTTGGGGTAATTTATGTAAAGGCAGAAGCATTAGGGACAGCGTTCAGGTCACCACCACTGAGATACCCATAGACCTCTCTCCTCTTCCCTTGGTCTATTGGTCCTATGCCGACGTTTTCTAGAAGAAGGCTGCGGAGACTCTTCCGCCTCATCGCCCCTATGACTGTCCTATCGACCTCTTGCCTGGAGCTGAGCCTCCTAGAGGAAGGGTTTATCCCCTCTTTCTTCCTGAGACAGAGGCCATGTCCCAATATATTCAGGAGAACTTGGCAAGGGGATTCATTAGGAAGTCGGTGTCACCAGCGGGAGCGGGGTTCTTCTTTGTGCATGAGAAGAACGGAGAATTACGTCCATGCATTGATTATAGGGGTCTCAACGCTATCACTGTGAAAAATAAGTATCCTTTGCCGCGAATCTCTGAGCTCTTTGACAGGCTTCGGGGAGCAAGGGTATTTACTAAACTAGACCTGCGGGGTGCGTATAACCTGATTCGCATCCATGAGGGGGACAAATGGAAGATGGCATTTAACACCAGGGATGGGCATTATGAATATCTAGTAATGCCCTTTGGGCTCAGTAATGCCCCAGCTGTCTTCCAAGACTTTGTGAATGACATCTTCCGGGATATGTTGACCACCTCGGTGGTAGTCTATCTGGATGACATTCTCATCTTTTCTCCAGATATGGCCTCCCACCAGAGAGATGTCTGCAAGGTCTTCGACCTCTTGCGAGCAAATTCCCTATATGCGAAGTTGGAGAAGTGCATGTTTGAGCAGGAGCCTCTACCTTTCCTGGGCTATATCATCTCCGCCCAGGGATTGGCTATGGATCCTGCCAAACTACAGGCTGTAATGGATTTATCAAGAACCTCACTCCCTTAAAGCAGTGCAGCGCTTTATGGGGTTCATTAACTACTATCGCCAATTCATTCCCCACTTCTCTACTTTGGTAGCTACCTTGGTAGCCCTCACCAAGAAGGGAGCTAATCCCAAGTTGTGGTCAGATGAGGTCACCAAGGCATTCTCCTCCATCAAGTCGCATTTCCCCAGTGCTCCCATCTTACATCGCCCCGATGTCGATAAACCGTTTATTTTAGAGGTGGAAGCCTCTTCTGTTGGTGCTGGAGCAGTCCTTTTTCAAAAGGATGCCCAGGGTCGGAAGCATCCCTGCTTCTTCTTTTCCAAGACCTTTACACCAGCAGAGAGGAATTATTCCATTGGGGACAGTGAGTTACTGGCTATGAAGTTGGCCTTCTCCAAGTAGAGACATCTTCTGGAGGGGGCTCGTTTCCCCTTCCAAGTATTCAAGGACCACAAGAACTTGGTGTATTTGCAGACAGCCTAGTGGCTAAATTCCCGTCAGGCCAGATGGTCCTTGTTCTTCTCCTGGTTCCATTTCACCCTGCATTTCCTCTCCAGTGAGAAGAACATTCGCTCCGTGGTGTCCTCTGAGGAGGTGGAGGAGGAGCCTCGGCTTATTGTCCCCACAGAGAGCCTAAGAACGGTGGCTCAGGTTTCGCTTCAGTCTGTGCCTCCGGGCAAGACTTTTGTGCCCACCAATTTGCGACCGGAAGTACCCTCTTGGGCACATTCGTTCAGGGTGGGTGGACATTTTGGGACAGAAAGGACTTCTGAGTTGCTGGCGAGGACATACTGGTGGCCGCAGATGGCCTGTGACGTCAGGGAGTATGTTCAGGCGTACGTCTCCTGCGCCAAGAATAAATCCCCTCGACAACGGCCGGCTGGACTACTTTTCCCTTTGCCAGTGGCAGACAGGCCCTGGGAGATGGTCGGGATGGATTTTGTGGTGGGCTTACCCAAGTCTCGGGGCTGCACCATGATCTGGGTGATAACCGACCACTTCTCTAAAATGGTGCACTTGGTGCCGTTACCACGGTTACTGTCTGCACGGGCCTTGGCAGCATTATTCATTAGGCATATTTTCCGCCTACACGGTATGCCAGACAAAATTGTCAGTGATTGAGGTCCCCAGTTTGCGTCTCGGTTCTGGAGAGAGCTGTGTCGTTTACTCAGCATTGAGTTGAATCTCTCCTCTGCATACCATCCCGAGACGAATGGGTTGGTAGAGAGGGCCAACCAGACCTTGGTCACATACTTGCGACATTTTCTCTCTGCCAGGCAGGATGACTGGGCATTTTTTCTACTGTGGGCTGAGTTCGCTCTAAATAATGCTGTGGCTGACTCCACCGGGCAGACTCCATTCCTCCTGAACTATGGTCAGCATCAGCGGGTACCAGTGCCCATGCCCGTGTCATCCGCTGATTCCAGGGTGATAGACTGGGCTATGGAGGCATGGGACATTTGGGACCGCACCCAGGATGCCATTCAGGCCTCGAAAGAGAGTATGAGGTCTTCGGCCGATGCCCATCGGCACCCCGCTCCTACATTTGCTCCGGGTGACCTAGTGTGGCTCTCTGCCCGAAGCATCAGGCTACGTGTAGAGTCCACCAAGTTGGCACCTCGCTTTTTGGGTCCCTTTAAAGTTCTTGAGCAGGTGAACCCGGTGGTTTACCGCTTAGCCCTTCTGCCTCGCCTTGGTATCACCGACACCTTTCACGTGTCCCTCCTGAAACCCGTGGCCATTTTCCGGTTTTCCGAGTCATCTGCCGGGACGTCGGGTTCATCTACCGACGATCATGAAGTGAACGCCATTGTTGGGTGCAAGGTGATACGAGGCAAAAAATTTTATTTGGTGGATTGGAGGGGTTATAGGCCAGAGGATAGGTCCTGGGAGCCTGCCGAGCATGTACACGCTCCGCAGCTCATCGCTGCCTTTGAGCGCAGCGAGGCCCAAAGAAGGGGGGCCCTAGAAGGGGGGTAAGGTTAGGGTTCAAGTTCCCGCTGCTGCACAAGGGGAGTCTCGAACCAGTCCCGCTTCAGTCCCCCATCCATCGCCGTCCGCAGGGGAGCCTGCTCAGCAAAGACGTCGGTCCCAGCGTCTCGCCGGTCTAATACTGTGCAGAGTCTTGCTGCTGCTTCTCCAGGTTCTGCTATTGTAGCCAGTACTGGTCAGCGGCGAGCAGATGTCTTTAGGACTAAGTCCTTTGTTGCTTCATCTGAGCATGCCCAGGGCAAGATCTCCCATTGGAGATCAGGGGTCACATGCTCAGATACAGCTGCCACTCCTATTGGTCCTTCAGGAAGATCCTGTGGCTGTTGATGTTCTGAAGCAGCTTCCCATTGGTCCTTCCTGGAAGGTCTTTTTCTCGTGGCTGCTATAAAAGGCTGTCCTTACCGCACGGCCGTGCGCTAGTATCAACTGTTATATGCTTTGCGCCAGTGTGGTCATGCGTGTGTGTGGTTAGGGCGGCTGAAATACGCCATTACAATACCGACCTAATCGGTGAGGAGGTTGGTATGCTAGCTGGTCAGGATTGGTGTCTTAGATGCCTTAGATTACCGGCATAACCGGTGAGGAGTTTGATTGCCATATTCAGGGCCTGGCGTTCAGACGCCATAGATTGCGGGTGACTCCCGCGAGGACATTAGCGCATGATCACGTTCTATGTTCACTTAGCAGTCAACTGTGTACCTGGGTGCCTAACAGGACACAGAAGTTTGTCTCAGCGGCTCTGTGACGCAACAGGGTTAGCTTTCAACGCTAGACAGTGCCCTAGCGTGTTTACTTTGCGACTCAGTGGTGTTAGCTGAGTTCGCACACATCGCCATATAGCACTGCGGCACTCCTTCTAGCGGCTCTGTGGAATAACAGAGTTTGCACATATTGCCACAGCGCAGTACGGCGTTTATTTTGACGACTCTGGGGGATAACAGAGTTCGCTTCTTGCGCCATCTTACTAGCAGCAGGCTCTGCCTGCACGGTGGACCCTGGGCTGCAAACGCACCTCTCTACATCTTATATTTGGTGCCTTCCGCAGACCCTAGCACAATTTCTCCTGAGTGCGCCGATACCCCAAATGTGGGGTTAAATCACTTTTTGTGCGCACGGCAGGGGTCACAAGGAAAGGAGCACCGCACCGTTTGACTTTTTCAACACAGAATTGGCTGGACGCTATGTTGCATTTGGAGAGCCCCTGATGTGCCTAAACAGTGGAAACCCCTGACAAGTGACCCCATTTTGGAAACTAGACCCCCTAAGGAACTTATCTAGATGTGTGGTGAACACTTTGAACCTCCAAGTGCTTCACAGAAGTTTATAACGTAGAGCTGTGAAAATAAAAAAATCATTTTTTTCCTCAAAAATGATTTTTTAGCCAGCTATTTTTTATTTTCCCAACGGTAACAGGAGAAATTAGAACCCCAAAATTGGTGTGCAATTTGTCCTGAATACCCTGATACACCATATGTTGGGGTAAACCACTGTATGGGCGCACGGCAGGGCTCGGAAGGGAGGGAGCACTATGTGACTTTTTGAACGCCATGTCATGTTTAGAGACCCCCTGATGTGCCTAAATAGTGGAAACCCCTCAATTCTAGCTCCAACCCTAACCCCAACACACTCCTAACCCTAATCCCAACCCTAACCCTAATCCTAACCCTAATCCCAGCCCTAATTCCAACCCTAATTGTAACCCTAACCCTAATTGTAACACTAACCCTAATTGTAATCCTAACCCTAATTCTAACCCTAACCTTAATCCTAACCGTAATTGTAACTCTAACCCTAATCCTAACCCTAACCTTAACCCTAATCCTAACCCTAGCGGAAAAATGAAAATAAATATATTTTCTATATTTTTTTATATGTCCCTAACTAAGGGGATGATGAAGGGGGGGGTTTATTTACTATTTTCTTTATTTTGATCACTGTGATAGCGTTTATCACAGTGATCAAAATGTTCCTGCAGAAAATGAATGAATCTGCCGGCTGGCAGATTCCGCAGGCGCACGCCATTTTCTTTTCAGGGATAAGACCAGGAGCTGTAGGAGCCCATGGGAGGATGGGGGGGACATCAGGAGGTACCGGGGGAATCGGGGGTCCCAGGGACCCAATTTCTCTCCCCTCTGATGAGCGATCACATCAGAGGGGAGAGAAATTACATGCAGAATTGCTGTTTTTTTTTGCTTTCTTTGCGATCGCCGTTATAGGGTTAATAACGGCGATTGCAAAAGTGGGGGACCCAAATTATGCTCTCTGGGGTCTCGACTACCCCTGGTAGCCGAGACCCCGGTGAAAATCCGACTCGGTGGGCGCACTGCGCATATGCCCGCCATTTTCTTTTATAGAAAGAAGACGCGGATGCTCCGGGAGACATGGGGAGACACAGGGAGGCACGGGGGACTGATCGGGGGTCCCAGGACCCTATTTCTATTACAGACCCGACATGAAATGACACATGGTTTACATACAGTCATGGCCAAAAGTTTTGAGAATGACACAAATATTAATTTTTACAAAGTCTACTGCTTCACTTTTTCTAATGGCAATTTGCATATACTCCAGAATGTTATAAAGAGTGATCAGCTTAACAGCAATTACTTGCAAAGTCAATATTTGGCTAGAAAATGAACTTTATCCCCCAAAACACATTTCAACATCATTGCAGCCCTGCCTTAAAAGGACCAGCTAACCTCTTTTCAGTGATTGCTCCATTAACACAGGTGTGGGTGTTGATGAGGACATGGCTGGAGATCAATCTGTCATGATTAAGTAAGAATGACACCACTGGACACTTTAAAAGGAGGCTGGTGCTTGGCATCATTGTTTCTATTCTGTTAACCATGGTTATCTCTAAAGAAACACGTGCAGTCATCATTGCAATGCACAAAAATGGCCTAACAGGGAAGAGTATCGCAGCTAGAAAGATTGCACCTAAGTCAACAATCTATGGCATCATCAAGAACTTCAAGGAGAGAGGTTCCATTGTTGCCAAAAAGGCTCCAGGGCGCCCAAGAAAGACCAGCAAGCGCCAGGACCGTCTCTTAAAAGTGTTTCAGCTGCGAGATCGGGCTACCAGCAGTGCAGAGCTTGCTCAGGAATGGCAGCAGGCAGATGTGAGTGCATCTGCACGCACTGTGAGGCGGAGACTCTTGGAGCAAGGCCTGGTCTCAAGGAGGGCAGCAAAGAAGCCACTTCTCTCCAGAAAAAACATCATGGACAGACTGATATTCTGCAAAAGGTACAGGCAGTGGACTGCTGAGGACTGGGGTAAAGTTATTTTCTCTGATGAATCCCCTTTTCGATTGTTTGGGACATCAGGAAAACGCCTCATTCGGAGAAGACAAGGTGAGCGCTACCACCAGTCTTGTCTCATGCCAACTGTTAAGCATCCTGAAACCATTCATGTGTGGGGTTGCTTCTCAGCCAAGGGAATCGACTCTCTCACAGTCTTGCCTAAAAACACAGCCATGAATAAAGAATGGTACCAGAATGTCCTCCAAGAGCAACTTCTTCCAACCCTTCAAGAGCAGTTTGGCGATCAACAATGCCTTTTCCAGCATGATGGAGCACCTTGCCATAAAGCAAAGGTGATAACTAAATGGCTCAGGGAACAAAACATAGAGATTTTCGGTCCATGGCCTGGAAACTCCCCAGATCTTAATCCCATTGAGAACTTGTGGTCAATCATCAAGAGACGGGTGGACAAACAAAAACCTAAAAATTCTGACAAAATGAAAGCATTGATTGTGCAAGAATGGACTGCTATCAGTCAGGATTTGGTCCAGAAGTTGATTGAGAGCATGCCAGGGAGAATTGCAGAGGTTCTGAAGAAGAAGGGTCAACACTGCAAATATTGACTTGCTGCATTAACTCATTCTAACTGTCAATATAAGCTTTTGTTACTCATATGTTTGCAATTATATTTCTGTCTGTGATAAAAACATCTGTCAAAACACACATAAAAACCAGAGGGCAGCAGATCATGTGAAAATATAATATTTGTGTCATTCTCAAAACTTTTGGCCATGACTGTACAGTTACTCATGACATTTCATGTAGTTTGATATATGGTTTTTACTAACAATGACATGAGTGTATGTGTGCAAAATTTCATACATGTAGGGGTTAATTAAAGGTGTAAATTTGTTGAAAAAAAATGCGTGGGCTCCCGCACTATTTTCTCCACCAGACAGACAAAGCCAGCGTGTGGGGGCAGATAATAATAGCCTAAGGAGGGTGCATTTATTTTGTGCCCCCCCGGCTACTAACATCTGCCCCCAGCCACCCCAGAAAAGGCAAATCTATAATTAGATGTGCACTTTCTAGCACTAAGTCCGTCTATTCCCATTGCCCTGTAGCGGTGGCTAATGTGATAATAATGGGTTAAAGACACCTTGCTATTGGAAGATGAATTTAAGCCAGGTTAATAATTGAGAGTTGTCAATTAGAAAACTATCAAATATTAATCCTATTGTATGAAATTAAAAAAAAAAACACACACAATTTAATTAAAAATCATTTTAATGAAATAAACATATTTTATTTTACTGGTATTCCTTCGATTCCCTTGTTCTCCTGTAATAAAAAAAAATAATAAAACAACATTTTTCTTACTTATCCGGTGCTCAGTCAGGTCCAACGCTGTAATCCTTCACAAAGGGTTAACTGTTTACAGCAAGCAGCGCAGCTAATGCTGGCAGCTCAGCTGTAAGCCCATGAACGAATGAGCTCCTCTCCCAGCTGACAGGAGAGGAAGTGATTAGTGTGGAAGCTTAATTGATTGCCTCCCAAGCTAATCAGTTCCCTTCAGGTCAGCCGGGGACTCCCTCTGACTTCACTGATGCTGTGCGGTGTCCCCGGTAGCCGAGACCTCGGAGAAAATCCGACTCTGGGGGGTGCTATATACTTTTTCCACAGTGCCATTAATTAATGGCGCTGTGGTTTAAGTACCATTAACTACCGCCGTTAAAAGGCGTATTGGCGGTTGTTAAGGGGTTAATAATGGGGAAAAAAAGTGTTTTCTATGCAGTTTCCGTCGATTTGAGCAATTTTTAGACCCTTCCAAACCTTGGGAAGGCAAGGGGCGTGGCCGGAAAAATGCTTGAGTTTCCCATTGATTTCCATTATACTCATTAATAAAGTTGAGCACACAAGTATTACAATTTGCTCGATTCGAGTAGCGAGCACCCGAGCATTTTAGTGCTTGCTCATCACTAGTAGCCTCTGCTCACTTGGCCTGATTAAAAGTCTTTCTGCACTTTTAACCCCTTTCTGTCATCCGACATACTATCCCGTCCAGGTGGCCTGGGACTTAATTCCCAGGGACAGGATAGTACGTATAGGGGATCAGCTGCGCTCCCGGGGGAAGTGCAGCTAATCGCGGCCGGGTGTCAGCTGATTATCACAGCTGACACCCGGCACTATAACCGGCACTAACTTCCTGCCACATTAATCCCTGGCACACCGCGATCAAACATGATCGCGGTGTACCGGGGGCACAGGGAAGCATCGTGCAGGGAGGGGGCTCCCTGCGTGCTCCCCTGAGACTCTCAGAACAGTGCGATGTGATCGCGCTGTTCTGAGGCCTTCCTCCGTGCAAGACCGCAGATCCAAGATGGCCGCCGAGTCCTGCAGGGAGGCGACCTCCTCAGTGCCTGCCGAGAGCAGGCGCTGAGGAAGCCTGCAGCAGTGCCAGTGAGATCGCTGGTCTCACAGAGTGCTGTGCACACTGTCAGACCAGCGATCTGATATTATACAGTAATGTCCCACCCTGGGAAAAAGTAAAAAAGTAAAAAAAAATTAAAATCAGATGTGCAAAAAAAATTCCAAAATAAAGGGATAAAAAAAAAATATTCCCCAATAAATTCATTTCTTCATTTAAATAAAAAAAACAAAACAATAAAAGTACACATATTTAGTATTGCCGCGTCCGTAACGACCCGCCCTATAAACCTGCCCCATTAGTTAACCCCTTTAGTGAACCCCTTAAAAAAAAAAACAGGCTAAAAAACAATGATTTATCATCATACCGCCGAACAAAAAGTGGAATAACACGCGATCAAAAAGACAGATATAAATAAACATGGTACCGCTGAAAACGTCATCTTGTCCTTCCAAAAATTAGCCTCCATACAGTGTCATCAGCGAAAAAGTAAAAAAGTTATAGCTCGCAGAATAAAGCGATGCAAAAATAATTATTTTTTATGTACAGTATAATCGTTTTTATTGTATAAAAGCGCCAAAACATAAAAAATTGATACAAATGAGGTATCGCTGTAATCGAACTGACCAGAAGAATAAAGCTGCTTTATCAATTTTACCACACGTGGAACGGTATAAACGTCCACCCCCCAAAAGAAATTCATGAATTGCTGGTTTTTGTTCATTCTGCTACCCAAAAATCGTAATAAAAAGCGATCAAAAAATGTTATGTGCCCAAAAATGGAACCAATAAAAAAGTCACCTGGTTCCGCAAAAAGTGAGACCTCACATGACTCTGTGGGCCAAAATAAGAAAAAATTATAGCTCTCAAAATGTGATTATGCAAAAACTATTTTTTGCAATAAAAAGCGTTTCAGCGTGTGACAGCTGCCAATCATAAAAACCCACTATATATAAAATCAAACCTCCCTTTATCACCCCCTTAGTTAGGGAAAAATAATAAAATTAAAAAAATGTATTTTTTTCCATTTTCCCATTAGGGTTAGGGTTGGGGCTAAAGTTAGGGTTAGAGTTGGGGCTAAAGTTAGTGATAGGGTTGGGACTAGGGTTACGGGTGTTTTAGGGTTAGATTTGTCGTTAGGGTTATGATTAAGGTTGGTATTAGGGTTAGGGGTGTGTTGGGATTAGGGTTGGAGTAAGAATAGGGGGGTTTCCACTGTTTAGGCACATCAGGGGCTCTCCAAACATAACATGGAGTTTGATTTCAATTCTAGCCAATTCGGCGTTGAAAAAGTCAAGCGGTGCTCCTTCCCTTCTGAGCTCTTCCATGCGCCCACATAGTAGTTTACCCCCACATATGGGGTATAACCATACTTAGAAAAAATTGGACCCCAACAGTTATTGTGCAATTTGTCCTATTACCCTTGGGAAAATAAAAATTGGAGGCGAAAATATCATTTTTATGGAAAAAAATATGATTTTTTATTTTTATGGCTCTACGTTATAAACTTCTGTGAAGCAGTGGATAAAATATGATTTTTTATTTTAATGCTTGGGCGTTATAAACTTCTGTGAAACACTTGGGGGTTCAAAGTTCTCACCACTAGTGTTGAGCGATACTGCTTGGTATCGGAAAATATCGGATCGGAATGCAGTCGCCGATATCACTAAATATCGCCGATATCCGATTCCGATACCGGAAGTCCCATGTAAGTCTATGGGAACAAAATATCGCAACTAAAAAAAACCTTTATTTCCTTGTAAACACTAAATATACACACATAGAATACATATATATATATATATACATGTCATTGTGACATATATATATACATATATGTATAGTTTAAACACTTCTACATAGTAAAATATCCTCTGATTCAATTGCCGGGTAAAGCCGGCTTCTGTGAAAAGACAGAAGCACCCGACATGAAATGACACTTGGTGTACATAGGGTTAACCATGTCTTTTCATGTCATTTGCAATCTGATTTGCACAAACAATTACATCAATGTGTGCAAAATTTCACACCTGTAGGGGTTAATTAAAGGTGTAAATTCGTTGTAAAAAAACGGACTTTTTTGCTACGAATTTACACCTTTAATTAACCCCTACAGGTGTGAAATTTTTGCACACTTACACTCATGTAATTGTTTGTGCAAATCAGATATCAAACTACATGAAAAGACATGGTTAACTCTATGTAAACAAAGTGTCATTTCATGTCGGGTTCTGCATTTTCACAAAAGCCGGCAATTGAATTAGCGGCTATTATACTATGTAGAAGTGTATGAACTATAAATATAAATATATATATATGTGTCACAAATTCAATGACATGTATATATATATATATATATATATATTTTATATATATATAAATATATATATATATATGAGGTGTAAAATTGTTTAAAAAAAATGCGTGGGCTCCCGCCCTATGTTCGCAACCAGACAGACAAAGCCAGCGAATGGGGGCAGATAATAATAGCCCAGAGAGGGACCATTATTTTTGGCCCCCCCCGGCTACTAACATCTGCCCCCAGACACCCCAGAAAGGGCAAATCTGTAATTAGATTTGCCCTTTCTGGCACTTTGCCCATCTATTCCCATTGCCCTGTAGCGGTGGCGAATGGGTTAATAAGGGGTTAAAATGACCTTGCAATTGAAAGGTCACTTTAAGCCAGGTTAATAATTGAGAGCTGTCAATTAGACAACTATCAATTATTAATCCTATTGTATGAAAGAAAAATCAAACACACACACTTTAATAAAAAAGAAGTTTAATGAAATAATCACACAGTTTTGACCATATTTTATTTTCCTGCTAAAACCATTTCCTGTAATAAAAATAAAATAATAAAGCTAAATTATTCTTACCAATCCGATGTACAGTCAGGTCCCACGGTGTAATCCTTCAGAAAGGGTTAATGTTTACTGCAGGGACCGCAGCTAATGCTGCAGCCTCACAGTAAACCCCCAAATGAATGAGTTCCTCTCCTGGCTGACAGGAGAGGAAGTGGAAAGCTTAATTGATTGCTTTCCACTTTCACTTCAGGTCAGCCAGGGACACAATCAGTGACGTCAGAGGGAACTGGTTAACAAAAATAGGGGATCCCCTCGAAAAAAATTGGCGTGGGGTCCCCCCTATTTTTGTTAACCAGCCAGATGAAGCAGACCGCTGAGGCCTGGTTTTTCAGGCTGGTAAGGATCCAATATCCATGGACCTTGCAAGCCTGATAATACCAGGCCACAGCAGTCTGCTTAGCTTGGCTGGTTAACAAAAATAGGGGATCCCCTCGAAAAAAAAACGGCGTAGGGGTCCCCCTATTTTTGTTAACCAGCCAAGTAAAATGCAGACTGCTGCGGCCTGGTATTAAAAGACTGTCAAGGCCCATGGATTTTGGCCCTCAACAGCCTGATAATACCAGGCTACAGCAGCCCCACATTTGGCGCATCAAAAGATACTTTACCCGGCTCTTCCCACTTGCCCTGTAGCGGTGGCAAGCGGGGTAATAAGGGGTTAATGTCACCGTTGATTGCACGGTGACAATAAGCCCGGTTAATAATGGAGAGGTGTCAATAAGACACCGATCCATTATTAATCCCAAAGTTATTAAATGCATAAAAAAAAGACAAAGCAAGAAAAAAGTATTTTAATGAAATAAAAGAGACAACACACTTTTCATTTCTTTTATTGTACTCTCATTCCTGCGACGCCATCGATCTCCTGTAAAAAAAGAAAAAAAACAAACCAACAGTATACCACCTGTCCGACGCAGTCCATAGTAACGACAGTCCCACGACGATCCAGCTCTGCTACATCGCAATGACAGGCAGAGCCTGTCATCGCGACGCAGCACAGCTGATTACCTGCTTCCCCGGCGGTGACGTCATCGGACTGACTGCTTTACGGCCGGGATTACCCAGCAGTCACTGCAGTTATCGCGAGAAACTGCATGTGACCGCCGGGAGAAGAGGATGGCGGCCATGAAGCAGTCCAGGCCGTGACCGCCGGAGATCTTCTGCCAGGTAAGTGCCGCTGACTCCTGACAGACCCGACCGACGGACACTGACAGTGACAGACCCGACCGACGGACACAGACAGTGACAGTGACAAATCCGATTCCGGTATTCGATATGACGAAAATATCGGTATTCGGAATCGAAAGGCCGATACAGCTAATATCGGCCGATACCCGATATTTGCAGTATCATATCGCTCAACACTGCTCACCACACATCTAGATAAGTTCCTTTGGGGTCTAGTTTCCAAAATGGGGTCACTTGTGGGGGGTTTCCACTGTTTAGGCACATCAGGGGCTCTCCAAACGCGTCATGACACCGGCAGACCATTCCATCAAAGTCTGCATTAATAAACGTCATTACTTCTATTCCGAGCCCCGACGTGTGCCCATACAGTAGTTTTCTCCCACATATAGGGTATCAGCATACTCAGGACAAATTGGAAAACAACTTTTGGGGTCCAATTTTTTGCCTCACCTTGGGAAAATAAAAAAATTGGTGACTAAAAGATCATGTTTGTGGGAAAAAAATAGGATTTTTTATTTTCATGCCCGGGCATAATAAACTTGTGTGAAGCACTTGGGTTTCAAAGTGCTCACCGCAGATCTAGATAAGTTCCTTAGGGGGTCTAGTTTCCAAAATGGGGTCACTTGTGGGGGTTTCCACTGCTTAGGCACATCAGGGGCTCTGCAAACTGAACATGACACCCATCAAAGTCTGCATTCCAAAATGTCATTACTTCCTTTCCAAGCCCTGCCGTGCGCCGAAACAGTATTTGCCACCCACATATGGGGTATCAGCGTACTCAGGACAAATTGGACAACAACTTTTGGGGTCCAATTTCCTTGGGAAAAATCAAAAATTGGAAAATTGGGGACTAAAAAAATCATTTTTGTAGAAAAAAAATTTTTTTCACACCCAGGCATTATAAACTTTAGTGAAACACTTGGGGGTTCAAAGTGCTCACCACAGATCTAGATAAGTTCCTTAGGGGTCTAGTTTCAAAAATGGTTTCACTTGTGGGGGTTTCCACTGTTTAGCCAGATCAGGGGCTCTCCAAACGTGACATGGCATACAGCTAATTCTGCGTTGAAAAAGTCAAACTGCGCTCCTTCCCTTCCGAGCTGTGCCATGCACCCAAACAGTGGTTTGCCCCCACATATTGGGTATCAGCGCACGCAGGACAAATTGCTCAATGGCTTTTAAGGTGTTGTTACCCTTGGGAAAATAAAAATTGGGGTGAAAAGATCATTTTTGTGGAAAAAATGTGATATTTTAATTTTATGGCTCTACGTTATAAACTTGTGTGAAGCATTTGGGGGTTCAAAGTGCTCACCTTAGATCTAGATAAGTTCCTTAGGGGGTCTACTTTCTAAAATGGGGTCACTTGTGGGGGATTCCCACTGTTTACGCACATCAGGGGCTATCAAAATGCGACATGGGGTCTAATATCGATTCCAGCCAATTTCTTTTTTAAAAAGTCAAATGGCGCTCCTTCCCTCTGAGCTCTGCGTGCGCACAAACAGTGGTTCCCCCAGATATGGGTATCAGCGTACTCAGGACAAATTGGACAACAACTTTTATGGTCAATTTCTCATGTTACCCTTGGGAATAAAAAAAATTGGTGACTTAAACATCATTTGTCCTATCTCAATTCCCGCCAATTTTGGTTTGAAAAGTCAAACTGCGCTCCTTCCCTTCCAGCCCTGCCGTAAGTCCAGACAGTGGTTTTCCCCACTTATGGGTATCGGTGTATTCAGGAGAAATTGCCTAACAACTTTTTCTGTCCATTTTCTCCTTTTACCCTTGTGAAAATAAAAAAATTGTTTGTAAAAGATCATTTTTGTGACTAAAAAGTTAAATGTTCATTTTTTCCTTCCAAGTTGCTTCAGCTTCTGAGAAGCACCTGAAGGGTTAATAAACTTCTTGAATGTGGCTTTTAGTACCTTGAGGGATGCAGAGTTTAGAATGGTGTTACTTTTGGGTATTTTCTGCCATATAGACCCCTCAAAGTGACTTCAAATGTGAGGTGGTCCCTAAAAAAAATCGTTTTGTACAATTTGCTGTAAAAATGAGAAATCGCTGGTCAACTTTTAACCCTTATAACTTCGTAACAAAAAAAATTTGGTTTCAAAATTGTGCTGATGTAAAGTAGACATGTGTGAAATGTTATTTAGTAACTATTTTTTGCGACATATTTCTCTGTTTTAAGGGAATAAAAATTAAAAGTTTGAAAATTGCAAAATTTTCAAAATTTTCGCCATATTTCCATTTTTTTTTCATAAATAACCGCAAATGATATCGAAGAAATTTTACCACTATCATGAAGTACAACATGTCACAAGAAAACAGTCTCAGAATCGTGAAGATCCGCTGAAGCATTTCAGAGTTATAGCCTCATAAAGAGACAGTGGTCAGAATTCTTAAAATTGGCGCGGTCATTAGCGTGCAAACCACCATTGGGGGTTAAGGGATTAATAATGTGAATCTTGTGTGCCACCTACCTTTTATTTTTTACATAGTCTCTTTGTTGGGCTGCAATCTGTAGGCTTTGCTCCATTTTCTACATAAATTATAAATTATAGGAGAGATGTTCCAAAAGATTCAAAGGACAACGGCCTAGCACCATGTCCCTAGTGTTCGGGATCGAGTTCCCGCTGCTGCACAAGGGGAATCTCGAACAAGTCCCACTGCGGTCTCCATCCATCTCCGGCCGCAGTGGAACTTGCTCTGCAGAGACGTCGGTCCCAGCGTCTCGCCCGGTATAGTACTGTGCAGAGACTTGCTGTTGCCTCTCCTGGATCCTGTGTTGTAACCAGTGTTGGAGCAGGCAGATTTGGGAATAAGTCCTCTGTATCTCCATCTGAGCATGCCCAGGGCAAGATCTTCCATTGGAGATCAGGGTCACATGCTCGGATACAGCTGTGACTCCTATTGGTCCTCCAGGAAGGTCCTGAAGCTGTTGGTGTTCTGAAGCAGCTTCCTATTGGTCCTTTCTTGAAGGTCTCGTGCTCGTGGCTCCTATAAAAAGGTAGCATAACCGCATGGCCATGCGATAGTATCAGATTTGTTACGTGCTTGCGCCAGTGTGGTTATGCATGTGTTTAGGGACCCGGCTGAAATAAGCCCCTAGAATACCGGCACCTCCGGTGAGGAGTTTTGTGTATGGGTTCAGGGCTCTGGCTGAAATAAGCCCCTAGTATACCGGCTTCTCCGGTGAGGAGTTCGCTGTGTGCATTGCTATTAGTCAGCGTTTAGGTTGCGACTCTGTGGAGCAACAGAGTTCTCTAATATCACCATATAGCGCCACATCCTTTTATTTAGCGGCTCTGTGGAGTAACAGAGTTTGCCCACTTCGCCATATAGTGCTACGGCGACCATATCTGCGACTCTGCGGGATAACAGAGTTCGCTCATACCACCTACTGCGCCATCTTACTAGCAGCAGGTTTTGCCTTCACTGTGGACCCCAGGCTGCGAACGCACCTTCTATTTACTTGGTAATTTTATTTGGTGTGTTCCGCAACCCTTAACATAATACTAGCGCCAGGGTCTGGCTAGTAAAATGGCAGATGACCAGCACCTACAGCAGTACATCCAGCAGCTGGAGGGTAGGTTGGCGGCTCTTGAGCGCGCAACCTCAGCTGTGGATGTTACCGCAGTCACTGTTCAGGCTGCTAGTGTGGCTGCAGCCAGTTTGTCCTCTGCCACCTCTGCCCCTACATTATCCCACCTCCCTCTTCCTGACAAGTTTGCCGGTGACAGCAAGCAATTTCGGGGATTCGTGAGTCAGTGCTTTATACAGCTCGACCTTCTGGCTGCACGTTTCCCCACGGATCGGGCACAAGTGGGTTTTGTATTGTCTCTACTCTCGGGCAGAGCGTTGGAGTGGGCCGCTGTGGGAGCGCGACGATCGTGTGGTACGGAGTGCTCCTCGTTTCTTGGAGGCTCTTAAAAAAGTCTTTTTAGGACCTCAGGTCACCCACGATACAGCGCTCCAACTGCTGGCATTGGCACAGGGTTCATCTTTCGAACTCTGGCCTCAGAGCCAGACTGGTCGGATAAAGTTCTCATTCCAGTCTACTGGAAAGGACTGGCTGACCATGTTAAAGATGCTTTGGCTACCAGGGAGATTCCCACCACACTGGAGAAGCTTATCTCCATATCTACCCGCATGGACCTCCGTTTTCACAAGCGGAGGTTGGAGCGGGCACAGTGTAGGCAGAGGATTCGGTTGGCTCCCACCTTTGCCAAACCTCTCGAATCTCTCCTTTCTGGCGTCTGAACCCCAAAAGACCACAGAGGTTCCTCGTGCGGGACCTAAGTCTCGGCCCACTCGAGTATCAGTGGTATGTAACCTTTGTCAGCAGACAGGACACTATGCTAACCGATGTCCACAGCGATCGGGGAAGCGATCGCGTCTAGCGACCCTGGGAGGAGGTTCACTGGAGACAGCGGTATTTTCCTCCAAGATGACATTTAAAGGAACATTCACTGTAGACTCTTCCACACTTACAGTCGAGCTTTGTGTGGACTCAAGAGCAGAGGGGAATTTCATATCATCTACCTTTGCTCGTCGCCACGCAATACATCTGGTAGCGCTCGACAAACCAGTGACTGTCCGGGTAGTGAATGGGTTGACATTGCATTCGCAAATTACACATCAGACTGTCCCTCTTACTTTGTGTATACCCCCATCCCATATAATAGACGAGATGCTACTGGGAGTACCCTGGCTCCGTTTCCACTCCCCTCATATTGAGTGGACCTCCGGTAGGACACTGGGTTGGAGTGAGACATGTAAGGGCAGATGTGTCAGGGAGTGCATTCAGGTTACCACTACAGAGATACCCGCAGATCTTACCCCTCTTCCCAAGTGTTATCAGTCATATGCAGACGTGTTCTCTAAAAGGCTGCGGAGACTCTACCGCCCCATCGTCCCTATGACTGTCCTATTGACCTCTTTCCTGGAGCAGAACCTCCTCGGGAAAGGGTCTATCCCCTCTCTCTTCCTGAGATGGAGGCTATGTCTCAATATATCCAGGAGAATCTGGCAAGAGGGTACATTAGGAAGTTGGTGTCACCAGCAGGGCCTGGGTTCTTCTTCGTGCAGAAGAAGAATGGAGAATTACGTCCGTGTATAGATTACAGGGGTCTTAACGTCATCACCGTTAAGAATAAGTACCCGTTGCCCCTGATTTCTGAGCTCTTTGATAGGCTCAAGGGGAGCAAGGGTATTTACTAAATTATATCTGCGTGGGTCCTGGGAGACTGCCGAGCATGTTCACGCTCCGCTGCTCATCACTGCCTTTGAGCGCAGCGAGGCCCAAAGAAGGGGGGGCCCTCAGAGGGGGGATAATGTTAGGGTTCGAGTTCCCGCTGCTGCACAAGAGGAGTCTCAAACCAGTCCCGCTGTGGTCCCCCATTCATCTCCGGCTGCAGTGGAGCCTGCTCAGCAGAGAATTCGGTCCCAGCGTCTTGCCCATTCCAGTAATGTGCAGAGACTTGCTGCTGCCTCTCCTGGATCTGCTATTATAGCCAGTGCTGGAGCAGACGTCTTGGGGATGAAGTCCTGCGTTTCCCCTTCTGAGCATGCCCAGGGTAAGATCTCTCATTGGAGATCAGGGGTCACATGTTCTCTTCCATCAAGTCGCATTTTACCAGTGCTCCCATATTACATTGCCCCGATGTTGATAAGCCGTTTATTTTAGAGGTGGACGCCTCTTCTGCTGGTGCAGGAGCAGTCCTTTATCAAAAGGATGCTCAAGGTCGGAAGCATCTTTGCTTCTTCTTTTCTAAAACCTTTACACCTGCAGAGAGGAATTATTCCATCGGGGACAGGGAGTTTTTGGCTATGAATTTGGCCTTCTCCGAGTGGAGACATCTTCTTGAGGGGGCTCGCTTTCCCTTCCTGGTCTTCACGGACCACAAAAACTTGGTATACTTGCAAACAGCCCAGCGGCTGAATTCCCGCCAGGCCAGATGGTCCCTGTTCTTCTCCCGGTTCCATTTCACCCTTCATTTCCTCTCCGGTGAGAAGAACATTCGGGCCGATGCTCTATCTCCCTCCGTCGTATCCTCTGAGGAGGCGGAGGAGGAGCCTCAGCTTATTGTCCCCTATGAGAGCCTAAGAACTGTGGCTCCGGTTTCGCTGGAGTCTGTGCCTCCGGGCAAGACTTTTGTACCCACCAATTTGCGACCGGAAGTACTTTCTTGGGCACATTCCTCCAGGGTGGGTGGATATTTTGGGACAAAAAGGACATCCGAGTTGCTGGCGAGGACATATTGGTGGCCACATGTGGTCCGGGACATCAGGGAATATGTTCAGGTGTGCGTGTTCTGCGCCAAGAATAAGTCCCCTCGACAACGGCCAGCTGGTCTACTTTTTCCTTTGCCGATGGCAGACAGGCCTTGGGAGATGGTCGGGATGGATTTTGTGGTGGGCTTACCCAAGTCTGCACCATCATCTGGGTGATAACCGACCACTTCTTCAAAATGGTGCATTTGGTGCCATTACCACGGTTACCGTCTGCACGGGCCTTGGCAGCATTATTTATCAGGCATATTTTCTGTTTACACGGTATGCCAAACAAAGTCGTTAGTGATCGAGGTCCTCAGTTTGCATCTCGGTTCTGGAGAGAGCTGTGTCGGCTACTCAGCATTGAGTTAAATCTCTCCTCTGCGTACCATCCCGAGACGAATGGGTTGGTAGAGAGGGACAACCAGACCTTGGTCACATATTTGAGACATTTTGTCTCTGCCAGGCAGGATGACTGGGCTTCTTTGCTACAGTGGGCTGAGTTTGCTCTCAATCATGCTGTGGCTGACTCCACCGGACAGACCCCATTCCTCTTGAACTACGGTCATCATCCGCGGGTCCTGGTGCCCATGCCCGTGTCGTCCGCCGACTCCAGGTGGCAGACTGGGCTGTGGAGGCACGGGACATTTGGGACCGAACCCAGGATGCCATTCAGGCCTCCAAGGAGAGGATGAGGTATTCAGCCGATGTTCATCGCCCCGCTCCGACATTTGCCCCGGGCGACCTAGTGTGGCTCTCTGCCCGGAACATCAGACTGCGAGTAGAGTCTACCAAGTTGGCACCTCGCTATTTGGGCCCCTTTAAGATACTTGAGCAGGTAAACCTTGTAGTCTACCGCCTTGCCCTTCCACCTCGTCTTGGTATTGCTGATACCTTTCACTGTCCCTTTTGAAACATGTGGCCATCTCCCGGTTTTCCGAGTTATCTGAAAGAAAGCAGGAATGCAAGCTGAGCTCCAACCAAGACCTGGATGAACAATTGATTACCGGCAAGGCTGATGGGAGTTCAGGTCACTTATATCAGACCATTCGGACCCAGCTGAAAGCCATTCAGTAATTGGTTCATTACCCTCAGCAACCACCGGAGGGAGCCCCAGCTCTGAAGTTGCCTCCAACGTGTTCACAACAGTACCCCCCTTGAGAAGGGGTCACCGAACCCTCACTTGCGCAACCAGGCCGATCAGGATGAGCTCAATGATAGGCACAAATAAGTCTCCTAGCATGGATGTCCGAAGCAAAACCCCCAAGAGTTGTCCTCCTGACCATAACCTCTCCACTTAACCAAATACTGGAGTTTCCGTCTAGCAAAGCGAGAATCCAATATTTTCTCAACCATATACTCCAAATTGCCCTCAATCAAAACAGGGTCGGGAGGCGCAGCCATAGGAACCACTGGCTCGACAAACCTCTTCAATAAGGACTTGTGGAACACGTTATGGATCTTAAATGTCCCTGGAAGAAGCAAACGGAAGGAAACCGGATTAAGAATTTCCATGATCTTATAAAGTCCAATGAACCTTGGCTTAAATTTTGGAGACGCAACCTTCAAAGGGATATTTCTTGAGGACAAACAAGTACCCCACTTTAAAACGAGGACCATCAGTCCTATGCCGGTTGGCAAACCGCTGGGCCTTCTCCTGAGAGAGAGATAACCTCTCCACTACCTGGTCCCAAATCTGCTGCATTCGCTCCACAATAGAGTCAACCCCCGGACAGATGGAAGCCTCCGCCTGTCCTGAAGAAAATCGAGGGTAAAACCCAGAATTGCAGAAAAATGGAGACATCAAGGTGGCAGAGCTAGCCCTATAATTAAGAGCAAACTCAGCCAAAGGCAAAAAAGAGACCCAGTCATCTTGATCAGCAGACACAAAACATCTCAAATAAGTCTCCAAGGTCTGGTTTGTTCTCTCGGTTTGTCCATTGGTTTGAGGGTGAAATGCAGAGGAGAAAGATAACTGAACACCAAGTTTAGAACAAAATGTCCTCCAAAATCTGGAAACAAACTGGACTCCTCTGTCAGACACAATGTTCTCCGGTATGCCATGTAACCTAACCACGTGCTGAAAGAACAAAGGCACCAATTCAGAGGAGGAAGGCAACTTAGGTAATGGCACAAGATGTATCATCTTGGAAAACCTATCACAGATTACCCAGATAATGGTCATTCTCTGACAGACAGGGAGGTCGAAATAAAATCCATAGAGATATGGGTCCATGGCCTCTTGGGCACAGGTAATGGCATTAACAAACCACTAGAGAGAGAGCAAGGCTTGGAACGAGAGCAAGTCCCACAGGACTGCACAAAGTCCCTGACATCACGAGACAAAGTAGGCCACCAATAGGACCGACTCACCAAGTCTCTGGTACCAAAAATCCCAGGATGACCAGCCAACGCGGAACAATGAATCTCAGACATCACACTCTTTTCCACTGGTCTGTGACAAACAATTTCCCAACAGGGTAGCATTCAGGTTTATCCTCCTGACACCTCTCCAGAGCCAGTCTCAATTTGGGCGAGATGGCGGAAAGAACTACACCCTCTTTCAAAATAACAGCAGGATCAGTTAACTCAGGAGAATCCGCAAAGAAACTCCTCGAGAGGGCATCTGCCTTAACATTCTTAGTGCCCGGAAGAAAAGAAACCACTAAATTAAAACGTGCGAAAAACAAGGCCCACCTGGCCTGTCTAGGATTAAGTTGCTTGGCTGATTCGAGATAAACCAGGTTCTTATCGTCCGTGAGGACCACCACCTGATGTTTGGCTCCTTCCAGCCAATGTCTCCACTCTTCAAAGGCCCACTTCATGGCCAATAACTCCCGATTACCCACGTCATAATTACGTTCAGTTGGAGAAAATTTTCGAGAGAAGAAGGCACAAGGGTTCCTCTAAGAGGTCTCCGGATCCCTTTGGGACAAAACGGCACCTGCCCCAATCTCAGAAGCATCAATCTCCACCTAAAACAGCAGAGAAACATCAGGCTGCCGTAGAACAGGAGCAGAAATGAATGTCTGCTTAAGTTCCTGAAAAGCAGAAACTGCCTCAGGAGGCCAATTCACCACATCGGAACCCTTTTTGGTCAAATCAGTCAATGGTTTAACAATACCGGAGAAATTACCAATAAATTTACGATAAAAATTGGCAAAACCCAAAAATCTCTGAAGAGCCTACAATGTAGTAGGTTGAACCCAATCACAGATAGCCTGAACCTTGACGGGTCCATTTCAATAACAGACGGAGATAAAATGAATCCCAGAAATGAAACCTTCTGTACGCCAAAAAGACACTTTGATCCCTTCACATACAGTGCATTCTCTCTCAAAATCTGGAACACAGTCCGAACATGTTTCACATGAGAGTCCCAGTCGTTGGAAAAAATCAAGATATCATCCAAATAAACGATCAGAAATTTATCCACAAAATCCCTGAAAATATCATTCATAAAGGATTGGAAGATGGAAGGAGCATTAGTAAGCCCAAAAGGCATCACTAGGTACTAAATATGCCCCTCTGGGGAATTAAACGCCGTCCTCCATTCTTCCCCGTGCTTAATGCGAATAAGGTTATACGCCCCCCTGAGGTCAAGCTTGTTAAACCAACTAGCACTTTTCACTTTGGAAAACAGGTCAGAAATCAAGGGTAACGGATATTGATATTTAACAGTGATTTTATTCAGGAGGCGATAGTCAATACACGGCTTCAATTAATCATCCTTTTTGGCCACAAAGAAAAAAATGGCGCCCAAGGGTGAAGAGGATGGTCTGATATGACCCTTCTCCAAAGACTCCTTGATATAAGATCACATAGCATCGTGTTCAGGTACAGATAAATTAAAAAGGCGACCTTTAGGAAATTTACCACCAGGCACTAACTCAATAGCGCAATCATAGCTCCTCTGAGGAGGTAAGGATGCAGACTTACTCTCACTAAACACAACAGAAAAATCAGGCAAAAAGTTGGGGACATCCTGAGACTGGGGAGAGGCAGAAAAAACAGGAGTGTCAGTATTAACACATTGGCAGCCCCAACTGGTCACAGACACAGATTTCCAATCCAAAACAGAATTGAGTCTGTAACCAAGGGAAACCCAGTACAATAATGTTATGCAGATTATGCAACACCAGAAATTTGCAACTCTCCTGATGATCATTTGGCAAAGTCAAAATTCATCAGGTTAATAGCTGCTCCTGAATCAACAAAAGCCTGAGCCGTAAATGTGGACAGGGAGCAGATCAGGGTAACAGTCAACAGAAATTTAGTCTGAACACTACCCAAGACAACTGAGCTCGCAAAACGTCTTCCCCGCTTAGGACAGACGGAAATAGCATGAGAAGCGTCACCACAGTAGAAACATAACCCCTTGCGCTTTCGAAACTCATGATGCTGAGCCCCAGAAGTCACTCCATCACACTGCATGGGCTCAGGAGCTGGCTCACAAGGCAACACTTTCTCACGCATACCTCTGCGTTCACGCAAACGTCTGTCAATTTGAATAGCCAAAGACATAGAATCATTGAGACCAGAGGGAACAGGGAATCCCACCATAACGTCCTTTACATTTTCTGACAGACCCTTCCAAAAAAGGGCTGCCAAAGCATCATCATTCCATTTGGTCAGGACTGCCCACTTTCGGAATTTCTGACAGTACAGCTCAGTGGCTTCACGACCCTGATTCAATGCCAACAAGGTCCTTTCAGCTTGATCAGTGACATTAGGTTCATCGTATAATAACCCCAGATCCTGAAAAAATACATCAACATCATTCAAAACAGGATCCTCAGGTGTCAGGGAAAAAGCCCAATCCTGAGGGTCGCCGCGCAGCAGAGAGATGACAATTTGAACCTGCTGTGCTGCGTTCCCTGAGGACTTAGGCTTCAAGGCAAAAAACAACTTACAGTTATTTTTGAAATTCAGAAATTTAGACCGATCCCCCAAAAATAAATCTGGTATTGGGATCCAAGGATCCACAACCGGCAACCTAGCAAGATAGGTAGCAATACTCTGAACCTCAGCGGCAAGCCGCTCCACATGGCCAAACAACTGTGCAAGCTCCATTGAGGACAGAAAAAAAAATTCCTCCTCTGCACCCAGAGAAAAAGAGGGAAAAAATGCAACAAACAGAAAAAAAAAATTTCTGACAACTTTTTTACTATTTTTCCCTTCTGTTGAGTACCATATAATTTTCAGTTTGGCCGGTAATACTGTTATGTTTCGGTAGCTGAGGAGAAATAGCAAAAATAGCCAAAGTAGCAATACACCAGAGAGGCTGGAAACTACTGGGTTGCAGAACCCTAAACTAACCGCAACACTAGAAGTAGCTGAGGAGCGTACCTACGGTGATCCTAGACGCCTCGTCACAGCCGGAGAGATAGCTACACCTAAAGACAGAAAGATGAAAGCTAACTGCCCCGTAGCAGAACCCCCAAAAGAAATAGGAAGCCCCCAAACATGTAATTGCAGTTAGACAAGAAGAAAATACGAACACAGGCAAAAAAAAGAATGAGCAAACGCTGGGGCTCAATTCTGTCTAGATAGAAAAGTATAGGAAAGAATTCTGACTGCAACCCAAAAAACCCTGACAAAAATACCAACACTTCTGATTAACAAAAAATCTGAGCTCACACGATCTCTACCACCAAAATCAGATCTCTTGTGTAACACACAGCAATTCAGCAAATAAAAATTGACACAGGAACAGAGCAAACACAAACTGAGCACAAATGCAGCGCCAGGCCCCAAAAGGGGACCAGGCTGAAGTCCACTGCAAGGCAGAAAACCAGCAAGGCAAATCCAACCAGAGGAAAAAAAACAGCAAATCACTTATCTGAAAGAAAGCAGGAATGCAAGCTGAGCTCCAACCAAGACCTGGAAGAACAATTGATTACCGGCAAGGCTGATGGGAGTTCAGGTCACTTATATTAGACCATTCGGTCCCAGCTGAAAGCCATTCAGCAATTGGTTCATTACCCTCAGCAACCACCGAGGGAGCCCCAGCTCCGAAGTTGCCTCCAACGTGTTCACAACAGCATAGACTTGCTGCTGCCGCTCCTGGATCCTCTGTTGTAACCAGTGTTGGAGCAGGCAGATTTGGGACTAAGTCCTTTGTTTCTCCAACTGAGCATGCCCAGGGCAAGATCTTCCATTGGAGATCAGGGGTCACATGCTCGGATACAGCTGTGACTCCTATTGGTCCTTCAGGAAGGTCCTGAAGCTGTTAGTGTTCTGAAGCAGCTTAATATTTGTCCTTTCTGGAAGGTCTCGTGCTCGTGGCTACTATAAAAAGGTGGCATAACCGCACGGCCGTGCGCTAGTATCAGATTTGTTACGTGCTTGCGCCAGTGTGGTTATGCATGTGTTTAGGGACCCGGCTGAAATAAGCCCCTAGAATACCGGCACCTCCGGTGAGGAGTTTTGTGTATGGGTTCAGGGCTCTGGCTGAAATAAGCCCCTAGTATACCGGCTTCTCCGGTGAGGAGTTCGCTGTGTGCATTGCTAACTACATTATGTTGAAGCTGCGCAGTCTGGACGTAACCCGGTGGCGGCACGCGGACATCGCTATTAGTCAGCGTTTAGGTTGCGACTCTGTGGAGCAACAGAGTTCTCTAATATCACCATATAGCGCCACATCCTTTTATTTAGCGGCTCTGTGGAGTAACAGAGTTTGCCCACTTCGCCATATAGTGCTACGGCGACCATATCTGCGACTCTGCGGGATAACAGAGTTCGCTCATACCACCTACTGCGCCATCTTACTAGCAGCAGGTTTTGCTGCACGGTGGGCCCCGGGCTGCGAACGCACCTTCTATTTATATTTATTTGGTGCGTTCCGCAACCCTTAACACCTAGTCTGTGACTGTCGGAACAGAGCTCTGGGAACCTTCTTGTATGTTTCTTTTGATCAGTAGGCCCTCCATTACCTGATCTGCCTAGGGCACCAAAATACCTTGTCCTTGTCCTAATTATTAGAGATAGGTCAGTGAACTTCCAAGGTGAAAGATTCAAAGATTCAATCATCTCTATTGACTCTCAAAGGGGTACTTTACTGTAGCATAACCTTAAAGAACTGACACTTCAAGAAATACATGGGGCACTATACTGTCCCGTGAAACTCCAGGGCTTTCATTCTGATATATAAAGGAGTATGTGTTGAAGCAGGACATAACATCACATGATATGATATTTAAGTAATTGCAGGATGATGCAAAGTAAAATATTTTTACAGTGTAATTGGTAAGACAAATATTTTATACATGATAACAGTGGTAGCATTTAACATACCTTAATTCATGATGTATCTTTGATTGACAACTAAACCAACATGAACATAAGTGTCAAACACCAGCTTGGAAAATATTAGCCTGCCCATGATTATGAAATTATGTTTAAAACTCAACAAGGTTACATATTACTGTTATTATATTAATGTGCTGTATATACATTTCTGTGTTGTTTTTGTTAAATGTAAGCATTCCTAGAAAAGTTTTTGTTAAATGTAAGCATTCCACTGTCCAATATGTTTTTTATGTATGTTAATATTAATATAAAAACAAAGCAGTTTTTATTTATTTATATCAATGTCTAAAAAGAAAAAATTCTAATAAAGGTAAATGTTATAATGTAAATTATAAAGTAAGTGCAAATAAAGAGGCGAAATGTGAACATGAAATTATAATGAAATTATAAGTACAATATGTTTTTTAGAAAAGATACTTTATTAAATAATACTGCTAGTAATAATAATAACATCAACAAAATAGTAACAGCAAATTTTCTTATAGCATTATCAATTTTGTAAAAAAAAATGTTTATCTTTGTTAACATTAAAGATTTTGTCCACTACTTTAACATTGATGGCCTGTCCATAGGATAGATCATCTATGTCTGATCAGTGGGGGTGCAATATCCGGGACCCCCACCAATCTGCTATTCTCGGTGTCAGCAATAGCAGTAACTGACTTGTTACAGAGCTGGACAGCTGAGCTCCGTCCACTGTATAGTTGTCGCTGCCAGGTACTGCACATCTCCCCTCTATTGATTTAAATAATCCATCAATGTTAAAATAGTGGACAACCTCTTTAAAAATTTAATGAAAAATAATTTTGTTTAACTAATATAGTAGTTTAAATTTTTTAAATATAAATGTGCAAAAAAACAAAAACACTTCCATGATGATTTAAGCTGTACCAGAATTCTGACAAAATTTACTGACAAGCATTGCACTGTATTCTTTATGTGCTTAAGTCACTTTCTGTACTTTGTCTGGCAAAACAATGTTACATCAAGAAATAGGGCATGAGTTACTATAAAAAGGTGGAAAAATATTTAGACTTGAGAGTCCTCAGTGGTTGATACCTTTTAATGGCTAACTGAAAAGATGGTAACAAATTGCAAGCTTTCGAGACTACTCAGGTCTCTTCATCAGGCAAAGACTAAAACAAAAACTGAAGAATCACATATTTATACACAAGAGGTCACATGAATAATGCAATAGGTAAGACATGTGACGTGAAGCAGAACTGTCATTATGGCAGAGGGATGAACATAAATATTGGAACAGTTCATAGATAAGGAGTAAGAGTTTTATTGCCCTCTGATTGGGGTCTGGTATTGTGTTTTGATGCCCCCAGGTCAGAGAAGCAGATTCCTTAATTGATGTACACAGACATGAATCCATGTGACACGTTCATTCCAGCACTAAGAGTGTCAAAGGTCATCATAAGTTTATATTCCCAAATCTTTCTATCTTTCTCAGATTTGAAGTTAGCTTTTAATACCAGTAATTCCATATCCATCATGCTATGACCGGGCATACAAAAGTGTTTGGCCACAGGTAGATCCATTCTTTTTTCTCTTATTGTGTGGCGATGAGAATTCATCCTTGTTCTCAGTTTTTGTCCGGTCTCCCCCACATACAGACCCCCAGTTGGACATTTCGTACAAATAATTAGGTACACCACATTAGATGTGATGCAGCTGAAAGTACCTGGGATCTTGTAGTCCTGATGGGAGTTGGGGATCTTTATCTTGTCCGTGGTCATTATAGATGGACAGGTTTTGCACTTCTTCTGTTTGCAAGGAAAGGTTCCTGCAGCTGTTGGGGAGGACAGGGAGCTTCTGACAATGATGTTTCTTAGATTTGGGGGCTGCCTAAAACATAGTACTGGGGGGTCTGGAAATATGGATTGTAATCGGGCATCTTTTTGTAGTAAAGGTTGTAGTTTCCGTGCAGCTCCCCTTAGCATCTCCAGATTTGGATTGTAGGTGACCACTAGAGGCACCCGGTTATTTTCTTCTTTAGCTTTGTAATGTAGCAGGTGATTCCTTGATATTCTGATGGCTCTTGTAATTTGGTTCTCAATTGTTCTTGGATGGTAGCCCTGGTTCAAAAAGGTCTTTCTGAGGCGAATAAGGTGTTCATCTCTATCCATAGAGTTGGAACATATACGATTGTATCTGATGGCTTGGCTGTAGACAATAGAGTTTTTTATGTGTTTTGGATGGAAACTGTCCCATTTAAGGTATGTTGGACGGTCGATTGGCTTCTGATACAGGGATGTCTCTATTTCATTGTTCTTTAGCTTAATGGTGGTGTCTAAAAACTGCCATAATGACAGTTCTGCTTCACGTCACATGTCTTACCTATTGCATTATTCCTGTGGCCTCTTGTGTATAAATATGTGATTCTTCAGTTTTTGTTTTAGTCTTTGCCTGATGAAGAGACCTGAGTAGTCTCGAAAGCTTGCAATTTGTTACCATCTTTTCAGTTAGCCATTAAAAGGTATCAACCACTGAGGACTCTCAAGTCTAAATATTTTTCTATCTACTGGCAAACACGGTACGAAGATATACATCTTTCCTATATAAAAAGGTGTGAACTTGTGTGCAATAATATGAGCAACAAAAGTCATCAAAATTGTGGTGCAAATTTCTGAAACAAAATAAGCTTTGTTTAAACACTAAAAATGCGCTATACTTATTAAAGGGAATCTGTCAGTAGGATCATCCCTTCGAAGCCATCGATATGGACATGTAGGTCATAAGAAGCTGAATAAAATGATACCTTAATATATGTGATCTGATGTCCTATTCCAGAAAAATCAACATTTTTCTTATGTAAATTAGCTTTTAAAGGGAACCCGACAGTTGATACATGTTGCCTAAACCCAAACAAAACTTTGCAGGATTAGTATCGCAGGAAAATTTGCCCACCTCAGATGGACTTGTTACACTGCAGTGGCAATATAGCGATACTAATGCTAGCCAACCAATTCTGATTGTATGCTTTTGATGCACAACTGGTGCAGTGTAAATGGCATATAATATTTCCCTGCTCAGAACAATTTGCAGGATTAAGAGCAAAAAGTATATTGAAAAGATGAAAGGGCGATTCTATCACATCCACTTAGGTAAAATAAAATCTTCCTTTATTAGAACAGTTTAAAAATGTTTAAAATAAGTGGCAAAAACCCTCCAAACCTTACACTGGATACTCAGGTAGTTTTTCTTTCTATCCTTCCATTAGACGGGCATGGCACCAGAAGATGGAACAGAATCCTTGATGCGAACAACTGGCTAAGACTATGGTGCAGACTGTTAGGGTCTGCAGAACGAACCAAGTAAATATAAATAATGGGTGCGTTTGCAGCCCGGGGTCCACCGTGCAGGCAGAGCCTGCTGCTAGTAAGATGGCAGTATAAGCGAACGCTGTTACTTCACAGGGTCGCAAACATAGATGCTGTGGCACTATATGGCGGTATAAGCGAACTCTGTTACACCACAGAGTCGCTGAGTTAGAAACGCAGAGATAGAGACTGTGTCCTGTTACCACCACAGGGGTACACAGATAACTGCTGTGCAGATAGCAGTCTGTGGTCATGCAGTCAGCAACGCAAACAATCAACTCCTCACCGGAGTAGCAGGTATTCTAGAGGCTATTTCAGCCAAGCCCAGAACATGTGCATACAAATCTCCTCACAGGAGGTGCCGGTATTCTAGGGGCTTATTTCAGCCGAGCCCTAACTACATTCATGCATGATCACACTGGCGCAAAGCACATAACACAATTGATACTAGCGCATGGCCAAGCGGTCATGCGCACCTTTTATAGTAGCAGCTACAGGACCTTCCAGAAAAGGACCAGTGAGAAACTGTTCCAGAACACAAGCAGTTTCAGGACCTTCCTGGCGGACCAATGGGAGTCGCTGCTATAACCGAGCATGTGACCACTGATCTCCAATGGGAGATCTTGCCCTGGGCATGCTCAGATGGAGAAACGCAGGACTTAGTCCCAAGACTGCCTGCTCCAGCACTGGTTATAATAGAGGAACCAGAAGAGGCAACAACAAGCCTCTGCACAGTATTAGACTGAACGAGACGCTGGGACCGACGTCTCCGCTGAGCAGGCTCCATTGCGGCCGGAGATGGATGGGGGACCGCAGCGGGACTGGTTCGAGATTCCCCTTGTGCAGCAGCGGGAACTCGATCCCTAACACAGACAACAAGGATTCGTATTCTTGGACCACTGTGTAAATTACCTGTACGACAAACTCCTCGCCAGAGACGGACTACACCTCAACAAACCTGGGAAACACACATTCACCAGAAGACTCGCTACACACATCAGGAGGGCGTTAAACTAGAATAAGAGGGGAAGGGAAGAAAAATGTTAGACATGAACATGAAGCTAGAAAATATGCTGATAAAGGATATGAGGTGAAAGAAGACCCAAGACAACATACTCGGAAGGAAGGTAAGAACATTTCTAAAACAATCCACAGGGAGGAGATTGGAACAAAACAAAACTGTATGCTCGCAAACGCCGGAAGCCTGACAAACAAGATGGAAGAACTAGAAGCAGAAATATTTACAGGTAACTATGACATAGTGGGAATAACTGAGACATGGTTATATGAAAGCTGTGACTGGGCAATTAACTTACAGGGTTATATTCTGTTTAGAAAGGATCGTAAAAATTGGAGAGGAAAAGGGTTATAAACTTCTGTGAAGCCCTTGGGGGTTCAAAGTGCTCACTATCAACTTATCACAATATACCTGATGAAGACATTTTATACTGTCGAAAAGCGTTGTATGTGCTTTTTCTTGATAAATAATAAAAATCTTTTTTGGATAATAAGAAGCCTTGGATCCAACACCTACGGGAGTGCAAATAGCCTAGTAAAAAGTTTCTTGGGAAAATAAAAAATTGGAGCCAAAAAGATAATTTTTGTGGAAAATATATGATTTTTTTATTTTCACGCTTGGGTGTTATAAACTTTTGTGAAACACTTGGGGGTTCAAAGTTCTCACTACACATCTAGACAAGTTCCTTGGGAGGTCTAGTTTCCAAAATGATAATTTGTGGTGGGTTTCCAATGTTTAGGCACATCAGGTGCTCTCCAAACGTGACATGGAGTCCGATCTCAATTCCAGCCAATTTTACGTTGAAAAAGTCAAACGGCGCTCCTTACCCTCCGTGCTGTGCCATGCGCCCAAACAGTGGTTTACCCCCACGTATTGTGTATCAGCGTACTCAGGACAAATTGCACAATAACTTTTGTGGTCCTGTTACCCTTGGGAAAATAAAAATTAGGGGTGAAAAGATCATTTTAGTGGAAAATATATGATTTTTTATTTTTATGGCTCTACGTTATAAACTTATGTGAAGCCCTTGGGGGTTCAAAGTGCTCACTACACATCTAGAAAAGTTCCTTGAAGGGTCTAGTTTCCAAAATGAAGTTATTTTTTGGGGTTTTCCACTATTTAGGCACATCAGGGGTTCTCCAAATGCGACATGGCGTCCAGCCAAATCTGCATTGAAAAAGTCAAACGGCGATCCTTCCTAGCTCTGCCATGGATCAAAACAGTGGTTTGCCCCCACATATGGGGTATCAGTGTACTCAGGACAAATTGACCATCAAATTTTTGTGTCCAATTTCCCCTGGTACCTTTGGGAAAATAAAAAATTGGGGGCGAGAAGATGCTTTTTTGAGGAAAAATTATGATTCTTTATTTTTATGGCTATACGTTATAAACTTCTGTTTATCGGGGGTTCAAAGTGCTCACCACACATCTAGATAAATTCCTTAGGGGGTCTACTTTCCAAAATGGTGTCATTTGTGCGGGGTTTCCACTGATTAGGCGCATCAGGGGCTCTTCAAACGCAACATGGCAACCGAGCTCAATTCCAGCCAATTTTGCATTGAAAAGTCAAAAGACGCTCTGAGTTCTGCCATGCGCCCAAATAGTGGTTCCCCCAACATATGGTGTATCAGCGTACACAACAACTTTTGTGGTCCAATTTCTCCTCTTACTCTTGGTAAAATAAAAAAAATTCGATCTGAAGTAAATATTTTGTGAAAAAAAGTTAAATGTTCATTTTTTTAAACATTCCAGAAATTCCTGTGAAGAACCTGAAGGGTTAATAAACTTCTTGAATGTGGTTTTGAGCAACTTGAGGGGTACAGTTTTTAGAATGGTGTCACTTTTGGGTATTTTTTTATCATATAGACCCCCAAAATATACCTTTTAATTAATCAATTAAAATCCAGTAAAGACACAAAACAAGTAAAGGGGGTCCAAAATAATATGTATGGATACAAAAAATTTAAAATACACAAGGGGAGACTATGCTCACCGCTACTGGGGGGGCAGAGGGGGCCGTTGCCCCAGGCCCAGTCACATGCAGGGGCCCACTGGAGACATGGCCAGCATCTGACATGTCAGGGAGAGAGCAGCACAATGCCGCTCCCTCTGCCACAGGTTGCAGTGCCTGTCTGTGTGTGCGCAGTGCACGGAGCTGCTGTCTCACCAGAGGAGCTCCTTCTTGGCTGGCAGCAGCTGTAGTTTCACTTTCTGCCCTGCAGGCTCTGGTTGTCTCAGCCACACTGGGTCCTAGTGCCCTCTGTGTGCATACACTGGACACTTCCTGGTCCTGCCTCAGTCACTGCCTGCAAGCTTCATTGGTAAGTGGGGATGTAATTTATTAAATTCATTCAGCTTAGGCATGTCATGGTCACTGTGGGGGGAATGTGAGAGTATGGGGGTATTGTGGGGGAGGGGGAACAGGGCACTGGGGTGAATATGAGAGGATCGGGATATTGTGGGGGCTGGCGCACAGGGGTTAATGTGAGAGGATGGAGGTATTGTGAGGGAGGGTGGACAGGGCACTGGGGTTGAATGTAAGAGGATGGGGGTATTGTGGGGCTAGGGCACTGGGGGTTTACTGTGAGAGGATGGGGTATTGTGGGGGCTGAAGTGTGGGAGGGGCAACAGGGTATGGAGGGTGAATGTGAGAGGATGGGGGTATTGTGGTGGTCAGGTGGACAGAGCACTGAGGGGTGCATGTGAGAGGATGGGCTGTTGGGGTGTGGGTGGGGGACAGGGGAGAGGTAGGGGGCTTTTTTTAACTTGTGAGCTTGTTAATACTTTAATAATAGATTAATATTTCAGTATTATTATAACAAGGGCACAGACAGACGGCCCTATAACTCATGCGAGGATCGCACTACAATCTTCGGACTGGCCGGTACAGCTCCTGACATTAGCGTGATGCATCTGTCACACTCAGGTGTGGAGAGCCAACTTTCAGCCTGAGGATTGCGATGTGATCCTCGCACGAGAAATACTTCCATCTGTCTGCCCCCTAACAAGTATAACCATACAATAACCACGAGCTGCATTCTATTTAATAAATTAATAATAAGAAATTTATTATTATGAAGTTATTAAAGGCTCGAGATAATTGTCTGCAGTCACTTTGAGTCTACAGACTGCAAAATCATGATGGGGTGCGCCTGCCGTCATGAGACCCCATGACCACTGGTACGATCAGGCGGTCATGCGACCACATTTGCTATTTGCACGTGTCGACTAGATAAGCTTGACTTCACTCAATAGAAGATATTTGAGAGAAGCCGAAAAAGTCATCACACCACCCCCTGCTCACATCAGTGATGCTGGGGCCATTATTACTGTACATAGGGGGACTCCGTTAAATATTAAGTGGACACTTAAAAAGCATTATTATTTATAGGGGCACCTGTAGGGTAACTACTGGGTGGCCGACGGTGCTGAGGCGGCTGTCAGTCAGTGCTGGGACGCGGTTACAGCTGTCACTCTCTATACGCAGAGCGGTGACTGAAACTGTGCCAGCGCAACCCCTATGACTGGAAGAGCAAGGCTGCCGGGAGGAATAAAGTTAATTTCCTCCCTGCAGAGGAGCTCTCAGTGCAGGCGCCGCACGGTGTCAGAACACTATTAACTATTATACTTTGTATTGAAGGAGCAGTGGGGACATCATCATATATATGGAAACTCTGGAGGACATCAGACTGTGTATAAGGGAGCTGCGGGCCCATCATACTGTGTATAGGGGAGCTGTGGGATCATCATACGGTGTAAAGGGGAGCTGTCGGCCCATCATACTGTGTATAGGGGAGGTGTGGCATCATCATACTTATCTCGTAGTGAAAATGGCTGTGGGTTGCAATCTAGGGGGCTAATTGTCATGCACCCTTGTTTGCTTTTTAAGGGGGACGAGGCCCTCTGATAATCTTATTATAAGATACCATTTAAAATATCATCTTTTTGTAAACATTTTTTGAGGCATTTTCCTCGTTAGGGCCCCCCCTTTTTCATCTTTTTGTGATTTGCTTAATTGCAGCCCACAGCCATTTTTACTACGAGATAAGTACCTTGGCTGCATAAGCTTTCTCAAGTCTTTTTTGTTATGAGATATATTTGTGATATTTGAGACCTTATGTCTTCCCATTAGGGGATTTTGCATTTTCGGGTGTTTTGTATGTGTTGGATTTTCTGTGTATCCCCTTTAAGCTATAGGGATGTCTAGGGTTGTCTAGGATTACTGACGTTGAGCGGGGGCATCACATCGTCTACAACTAGGGTGCCAACCTCCGCGGTCAGGAAGGGGCGTATTAGGGCCCATTAGGGTGAGCATAGTCTCCCCTTGTGTATTTTAACTTTTGTATCCATACATATTATTTTGGACCCCCTTTGCTTGTTTTGTGTCTTTATTGGATTTTAATTGATTAATTAAAAGGTATATTTTAGTGATGTCTTTCTCTTTTGGTGCTTACTTCAACATATATCCCTTTTATTGATTTATGAGTTTTTTTTTTATCATATAGACCCCTCAAAGTGACTTCAAATGTGATGTGGTCTCTAAAAAGAAATGGTGTTGTAAAAATCAGAAATCGCTGGTCAAATTTTAACCCTTATAACTTCCTAACAAAAAAAATTGCTTCCAAAATTGTGCTGATGTAAAGTAGACATGTGGGAAATGTTATTTAGTAACTATTTTGTGTGACATATTTCTCTGTTTTAAGGGCATAAAAATTCAAAGTTTGAAAATTGTAAAATTTTCAAATTTTTTGCCATATTTCCATTTTTTTCATAAATAAAAGGGTACAATACAAATATCTCTCCGAGGATCTGTTTATACCAAGGAAGATGACGGTAACAAGGGAACATTCTCTGCATCTGGAGGAGAGAAGGTTTTTCCACCAACATAGAAGAGGATTCTTTACTGTTAGGGCAGTGAGAATCTGGAATTCCTTGCCTGAGGAGGCAGTGATGGTGAACTCAGTCCAGGGGTTCAAGAGAGGCCTGGATGTCTTCCTGGAGCATAACAATATTGTATCTTACAGTTCTTAGGTTCTTTAGAAAGATGTAGATCTGGGGATTTATTCTGACGGAATATAGGCTGAACTGGATGGCCAAATGTCTTTTTTCGGCCTTGCTAATTATTATGTTATATGTTTCAAAGTTTCCTTTTTGGACTTGAAAGGTTTACTCATTCAGTTAGAGGTGGTAATCGGAAAAAGCAGCTAGCACTGCGAGAGACTTTGTGGATTCTAACATTAAACACCAAGTACCCACATGGTATGAACTACAGGAACAATCTTTTCTAAATTTACCAATATTATAAAGTTTTTGCAATTTATAAGTTATGTATTCACCCCCCTCTTTTTTGTATACAATATCATATGAAATTATAATGTCATAGCTAGAGTTGAGCGAAACAGGTCGGTCAGATTCATAAGTCGCCGACTTTCTCCAAAGTCAGGTATCCAGCTGTCCGCTTCTGATACAGTCCCCTTTTTGCCATAAAGTTCTCCTCCACCCACCACTCTAAGTGCATCATTGACACCTGGAACATTGACCCACATGTGTGATTATTTCTTGCGGATCTTTTGATATCCTTGTGTAATCCATACTGAGCCTTTGAGCGTTACTCTGCCTCCTGAAATATATACGGAGATTTAGAATATTTTCATTATACTATACATACCTTGTATCTGGTGAAACAGTACCCTTTTTCAGCTTTTTATATTATTTTGTAATACATACTGAGCCTAAGAGCGTCAGAGTCTGCCTCATGAAAAGGAAATTAGACCTACCGGTAATTCTTTTTCCAGGTAGTCCCTCAGGACAGCACAATGGAGGATGTCCTCCCTTGACCTATAGCGGGACAGGATCACAGAGAGGTTAAAAGGCCCCACCCACCTCCACCCTCCAGTGTTTTTTCAAAGTACCACCGAAGGATGGCAGGAAATGGTCTAAAACGCGCCCTTACAAACGCGTATGTAAGAAACCATTGAACAGCTTCTTCTATATCTCTAGCCTTGGCAACTCGACGGACCATCCACCAAAGATTGATCCCTTGCAATCCTAAAGAGAAACATAAGGGAGGGAATTAAGGGTGCTGTCCTGAGGGACTACCTGGAAAAAGAATTACCGGTAGGTCTAATTTCCTTTTCCCCTTACGTCCCTCAGGACAGCACAATGGAGAATACCAAAGAAACATCCCAGGGTGGGAACAGAAGCTCAAGGACAAAAGTCCCAGGTAAGAACCAGGCTAGATATAAAAATGATCTGAAAGATCAAAAGAAATATAGATATCTAAAGAAATTCGTAAAAATAATCACAGTAGTGAGTGTCCGATATATGTTTATAATGGCCAATTCCAGTATGAATGTGGTAAACCAGATATGCCGCAGAGACGGAGAGTGAAACACAGCCGTTGTACCCCAATACCACTAATGAACCGCAGAAAATTACAGTTATTGTGATAGATATAGACACCGCAGCCACAGAATAGCCTTAAAAATCTTATTGCCCAGCCAAAATATTGTGATAGTTACAATCACCACACGATGAGGACTGTACAGACCAGTAATCGGCTGGATGTGCTTAACAACACGGGACTGTTCCTTCATTGGTCCTCCTGGGCTCAGATTAAACCTTGGTTAGAGACCGGCTTACCATACTACGAGGAGACCTGCAGGACAGAGACCCTGGACTGCTGAAAGATCAAGCCGAATAACAGTTAGTACATGGAAAATGGCAGAGCATTGGGATGTATGTACCCTACTCATTCTGGAGATCATGTCTACTCCAAAACCTTAGAAGTCTCAACCCCCAGTAAGGGTTGGATATTATTGTAACTAAGGAAATACTCCATCTGGCAGGTAATATCTCCTGCTAGTACCAACATTGGGCTTCTCGGTAGAAGTGTTAAAAGGAAGATATGGATCACCACTCTTGCTTTACTGATGTTAGACACGGGGAGTCTGGACTCTGGAAACGATGACAGTAAGCGGTGGGGGGGGGGGGATGTTGGTAAAAATCCTTTGACACAGGATATTTGACTGTCTCTATGTGAGTTATTAGCTACGACATTATATATACAGTATGTGCCAAATTATTTATATATTATATCGTAAAAGGCAACTTTCTTAGAGATGTTTATACACCCCGACTGCCCTGGTGGGAGGAACCATATTTTAAAACTAGAGGGAAGTAGTTTCCTTCCTCTCGAGATGGAGATTTTTTACTGTGAGTCAGAAGGACTATGAGGCCTTAACTGTAAGAGACCTGGATACAGATTCTCTTACATTAGGAGCCCTGACTGCTGTACAAGCAGTGGGTATGAGATCTTCTGCCACATGACAGTGCCGCCGATTTGCCATAAAGTACAAAGGCAATAATGCCGACCCTGGTAAACGTAATACAACGGATTTAGGGGTCAAGAATCTGTTTACCGGGTGTTGATCAAAGACACTAGTCCGACTGCCATATGTGGAGACGGGAAGGTTTCCTCCTCACTTCATGAGATTTCCTGCTTTCAGCACAGTAGTATGTCCACTTACAGGATGAGCCCCAAAAACGTCTGTCTCCCTTTAAAACCAACTAAGGAAGAGACTTGCCTTTAATCCTCAAGGCAGTAACTCACTTGAGAGTTCTGTTCCAATCCTGAAGAAATGCTAAGTTACTAGGCCAATTCAGGCATAGCTGAACATCCGGCTAAGCCTAGTTGCAAAGAATGAAGTAACCGAAGCTGGACCTGGGTTCTAAAATATAAGGACTCTATAACCAGAGTTGGCCCGAGACAAATGTGAAGTGGTGGGCCGACCATACACTGTGCGGCCACACAATAAGGCACCAGTCAGAAGGTCTAAGCCAGAGACACAAAACCACAATGTCCGATGTACTATGAAGCACTGAGGTAATATAACACACGAATGACACGTCTCGAGGCACTGAAGCATTATGATGCTATATGCACAGAAGCACTATGATGCAATATTATTACAGCGGCATCAATTCCATGGTGCTGTACATGAGAAGGGGCCACACACAAAGCCACAGACACAGTCCACAGCAAACAAATTCCCAATGACAGGGTGATACCGAAGGGAGAGAACCCAGTCCCCGCGGACCCACAACCTGATGCATATAATGCAGAAAGACTATGATGCAGTATGATGCAATAAAATGCACCCAGCCACTATGATGCAGTATAATTCATACAGACACTATGATGCAATACGATGCAGAAAGACACTATGATGTAATATGATGCAATATAATGTAGAAAGACACTATGATGCAATATGATGTATTATGATGAAATATAAAGCAATGTAATGCAGAAAGACACTATGAGGCATAGACACTATGATGCACCTTGATGCACAAAGACACTATGATGTAATATAATGCAATATAATGCAGAAAGACACCCATGCAGAATGATGGACCTTGATGCAACCTGATGCATAGAGGCACTATAAAGCAACATGATGCAATCTGCTGCACAAAGGCACTATGAAACACCAAGATGCACCCTGATGCAAAATGATGTAATATGATGCATAGAAGTACTATGTAGAACTATATAATATAATGCATAGAGGTACTATGAAGTACTATGATGCCCAAAGGCACCCTGATGTAATATGACGCATAGAGACACTATGATACAAAGTGATGTACAGAGGCACTCAATATGATGCATAGAATCAATATGAAGTCTAGAGGCACTATGATGCAATACGATGCCCAGAAGCACTCAATATGATGCATAGGGGAACAATGATGGAATCTGATAAATGATGTAATATAACCCATAAAGGCACTATGAAGCATTCTGATGCAATATGGTGCACAGAGGCAATCAATATGATGCATAGAAGCACTATGATGCCGTACCACGCACAGAGGCACTCAATATGATGCATAGAGACAACATGATATATGATGTAATATGACACAAAGGCACTATGAAGCACTATGATGCAGTACAATGCACAGGGGCAATCAATATGATGAATAGAGACACCATGATGCAATACAATGCACAGGGGCACTCAATATGATGAATAGAGGCACTATGAAGCAGTACAATGCACAGGGCACTCAATATGATGAATAGAGGCCCTATGATGCAGTACAATGGACAGAGGCATTCAATAAGATGCATTGAGGAACAATGATGAAATATGATATATGATGTAACATGACACAAAGGCACTATGAAGCGCTATGATGTCGCACTCTGATGCAATATGATGCACAGAGGCACTCAATATGATGCCCAGAGGCACTCAATATGATGAATAGAGGCCCTATGATGCAGTACAATGGCAAGGGCACTCAATATGATGAATAGAGCACTATGATGCAGCACAATGCACAGAGGCACTCAATAAGATGAATAGAGGCACATGATGCAATACAATGCACAGGGCACTCAATATGATGATAGAGGCACTATGATGCAGCACAATGCACAGAGGCACTCAATAAGATGCATTGAGGAACAATGATGTAATATGATATATGATGTAACATGACAAAAGGCACTATGAAGCGCTATGATGTCGCACTCTGATGCAATATGATGCACAGCGGCACTCAATATAATGCACAGAGGCCCTCAATATGATGAATAGAGGCACTATGATGCAGTACAATGCACAGAGGCACTCAATAAGATGCATTGAGGAACAATGATGCAATATGATATATAATGTAACATGACACAAAGGCACTATGAAGCGCTATGATGTCGCACTCTGATGCAATATGATGCACAGAAGCACTCAATATGATGCACAGAGGCACTCAATATGATGAATAGAGGCACTATGATGCAGTACAATGCACAGAGGCACTCAATAAGATGCATTGAGGAACAATGATGCAATATGATATATAATGTAACATGACACAAAGGCACTATGAAGCGCTATGATGTCGCACTCTGATGCAATATGATGCACAGAGGCACTCAATATGATGCACAGAGGCACTCAATATGATGCATAGAAGCACTATGCTGCAGTACAACTGCTATACCATGCTTGAAGGTGTCCAAACAAGAGACCAGGTCCCAGTTAGAGCCAAGAGAGCAAACTCTCAGAGTTCCAGATAAATCTCCAGCCTGAATAGTAGTTCTCATTTGTCAGATTGACCCCACCCGAAGGAGCTAATTAATGCCCCACAGCTGGAGAGCAGTGTTCATGGAGACGATGTGCTGCATTAACACTATGAGCCCTCCTATGGATGGAGTAGTTAAGTTGTAACTTAACTGAAGTCAAATCATGAGATGTAGCCTGGACATATGGCCTTATTATAGCTTAGAGGTCCAAGGCCTGACTGCATACATGTGAAACACACCTCAGCATATGAGGCTCTATGCTTCAGCTTCGGCACAAAGGCATGAGACTAGCATCAGTCCAGAGGCCTAGGCCATCAACACATTCCATGATGCACTCACCTGTGCTGGCTCCATACCTGCTAGAAAGACAGGGGGAGCTGGAAACGCCGAGAGCCCAGTATGGAGGGAAGCGGCATCCCACCAGGAATGCTGCATTACTGCCAGTGATTTCCTCTCTTGTGCCCTCCGAGATCCAGGAAACCTGTCTGTTGCCTGTCTCGTTCTGCACCTCCGCGTTCAACCATGGAACGCACGCTGGCCTCAAGCTCCGGCGTCCTGACGTCACCAGAAGCGCCATGGCACCGCACAACTTCCGGTATCTTGCGCTGGAATGCCGGCCAGTGTCAGAGCCGAGAGCCTCCACTAAGGAGGAAGCGGCTCTACCCAGGAGCTTCATCCACTCACTGGTCTTTGTGGCTGAGGTACTCCCCCTAGGAGAGTTTCAGCCCTGGTGCTACTTGACAGGGGGAAGGATTGGATCCAGCAGCACAATCCCCCTGGGTCTTGTAAAACGTCCACCTTCTATCTTCGCTCCACTCCTGGAGCAACCTCTCATACAACCGTCCCCTGTAAGGACAGGAAAAACACTGGAGGGTGGAGGTGGGTGGGGCCTTTTAACCTCTCTGTGATCCTGTCCCGCTATAGGTCAAGGGAGGACATCCTCCATTGTGCTGTCCTGAGGGACGTAAGGGGAAATATATATTGAGCTTTTGAATATTTTCACTATACTATACATTCCTGGTATCTGCTGATACAGTACTCCTTTTTCTTATTATATTCTTGTGTAATCCAGACTGAGCCTGAGAGCGTCAGTGGCTGCCTCCTGAAATATATATGGAGATTTACAATATTTTCACTATACTACCTTGTATCTGGTGATACAGTAACCCTTTTTAATCTTTTTAGATTTTTGTGTAATCCATACTGAGCCTGTGAGCGTCATTGTCTGCCTGCTGAATCACATATGGAGATTTATAATATTTTCACTGCACTATATATACCTTGTATCTGGTGAAACAGTAGCCTTTTTATATTATTGTGTAATACATACTGAGCCTGAGAGCATCACTGTCTGCCTCCTGAAATATATACAGAGATTTCGAATGTTTTGACTATACTAAATATACCTTGTATCTGCTGATACTGTACCCTTTTTCAGCTTTTCAAATTGTGGTCTAATCCATACTGAGCCTGTGAGCATGTGTCTGGTAATCCGTAAATATATACGGAGATTTACAATGCCCCCCAGACTGTATCCAGTTGTCCGCTTCTGATACAGTCCCCTTTTTGCCTTAAAGTCCTCCTCCAACCACCACTCTAAGTGCATCATTGTAACCTGGAATATTGGCCCACATGTGTGATTATTTCTTGCGGATCTTTTGATATTCTTGTGTAATCCATACTGAGCCTTTGAGCGTCAGTCTGCCTCCTGAAATATATGCGGAGCTTTATAATATTTTCACTATACTATATATACCTTGTATCTGGTGATACAGTACCCCTTTTTCTTATTATATTCTTGTGTAATCCATACTGAGCCTGTGAGCGTCAGTGTCTTCCTCCTGAAATACATACTGAGATTTTGAATATTTGGACTATACTATATATACCTGGTATCTGCTGATACAGTACCCCTTTTACTTCTTATTATATTCTTGTGTAATCCAGACTGAGCCTGTGAGCTTCAGAGTCTGCCATCTGAAATATATACGGAGATTTAGAATATTTTCACTAAACAGGAGTTCGCTTGCCATGAAAATAGAGTGCTATCATAAAGAGTCTTCTGGCTCAAGAAGGCCTGGAAGGCTCCCTTTTACTGGGAGTAGGTAAACTGCTTATATGGAGATTAAGAAGATTTTCACTATACTATATATACCTGCTATCTGGTGATTCAGTAACCCTTTTTTTTCTTAGTATATTCTTGTGTATTCCATACTGAGCCTGTTAGCATCATTGTCTGCCTCATGAAATATATACGGACATTTGGAATATTTTCACTATACTACCTTGTATCTGGTGATACAGTACCCCTGTTTTGTCCTACTCTTCCTCGTACTTCTCCAATTAATCCATTTGCAGCTGCTTTTCGTTCATTATACACCGCAAGATATCACATATTTGCCACATCCTATCTGCGCTGTCCCCCCATCCTCCACCCCCAAACTTTTAATATTCTTGTATAATACATACTGAGCCTGAGAGTGTCAGTAGCTGCCTACTGAAATATATACGGAAATTTACATTGTTTTGAGTATACTATATATACATGGTATCTGGTGATACCGTACCCCTTTTATTATTATTATATTCTGGTGTGATACATACTGAGCTTCTGATAGTCTGTCTGTTACTCCGAAAATATATACGGAGATTTACAATGACCCCTAGACTGTATACAGCTGGACGCTTGTGATACAGTACCCTTTATGGCATAAAGTAATCCTCCACCCAACACTCTAAGTGCATCATTGACACTGGGAACATTGGCCCACATGTGTGATTATTTCTTTCGGATCTGCTTTTTATATTCTTGTGTAATCCATACTGAGCTTTTGAGCATCTGTGTCTGCCTCCTGAAATACATACTGAGATTTTGAATATTTGAGCTTCAGAGTCTGCCTCCTGAACTATATACGGAGATTTATTATATTTTCACTATACTATATATACCTGGTATCTGCTGATACAGTACCCCTTTTCCTTCTTATTATATTCTTGTGTAATCCAGACTGAGCCTGTGAATTTCAGAGTCTGCCTCCTGAAATATATACAGAGATTTATTATATTTTCACTATACTATATATACCTTGTATATGGTGATACAGTACCCCTTTTTTATCTTGTTATATTATTGTGTAATCCAGACTGAGACTGAGAGTGTCAGTGTCTGTCTCCTCAAATATATACGGACATTTAGAATATTTTTTGACTATACAGGAGCTCGCTTGCCCTGAAAATAGTTCGCTATCATAAAGAATCTTTGGGCTGAAGAAGGGCTGGAAGGCTCCCTTAACTGGGAGTAGGTAAACTGCTTTTAAAGCCGGAGCATCAGGAACAGATTTTGGCTTACATTGCCGAAACACCCTCCATCTACAGGGGTTGGACAAAATAATGTAAACACTTGGAAACATCAACAAAAGTTAGTTTAATATGGTGTAGATCCACCTTTTGCGGCGATTACAGCCTCAATAGCCTGAGGTATGGATTCATACAAGGTGTGAATTTTTCCCAAAGGAATTTTAGCACATTCTTCTGTTAAAACACCCTCCAGTTCTGATGATGGCGGCGGAAATTGACGTCTAACTTGAATCTCTAAAATAGAACATAAATGCTCTTTAATGTTGAGGTCTGGGGATTGTGGGGGCCACAGATGAGATGCTCAACTTCATTAGAATGTTCCTCGTGGCATGATTTAACATTGTAGCTGTATGAATTGGTACAGTATCATACTGAAAGATGGCGTTCCCCTCCGGGAACAGTGCTTGAACCATAGGATGCACTTGGTCGGCCAAAATGGCTAAATAATTGAGGCTGTTAATTCTTCCATGAAGGGATATCATTGGCCCGGCGGATCTCCATGAAAAAGCACCCGAGATCATCACAGAACTACCGCCATGTTTTACGTTTGGGAGAAGGCAGTCTGGATGCAATGCTCCTTTCGGTTGTCTCAAAGCGTACTCTTAGCCGGAGGTCTGAAATAGGGTAAACGATGATTCTTCTGAGAATATCACATGTTTCCACAGGTCGAGAGAACAATTCTGGAGGTTTGTACACCACTGTAAATGCTTGGAAACATTTGTCATTGAAAGCAGCGGTTTTCGAATTGCAGCTCTTCCGTTGAATCCAGATTTTTTCATCTCCCGACGAAGCGTTTTCGTGGAAACTGGTTTCTGTAGGTGTTCATTGAGCTCAGCTGTGATTTTCGGAGCCGTGGTCTTGCGGTCCTCTCTCACAATTAGCTTTGCAGTCCGACGGTCTCTCTCAGTCAACTTTGACTTTCGGCCGGACCTGTGCTTTACTTTCTCTTTCTTTTCAAAATTTTTTATTAAGTATTTATAAAAATATAAGGGGGGGAGAAGGGGAAAAGGGAAGGGGAAATACAACAAGGAAAGAAGGGAGCAAGTGGACCTTGTATCCCAATTAAAAGGAAAATAACAAATTAATTTATACAGGCATTACACATATTATCTGACTACAAAGGCAATATTATAAATAGTAACCATTAATCAAGAAAGATGAAATAATATGGATTATCTGAATATACTTTTAACCCCTTCATGACCCAGCCTATTTTGACCTTAAAGACCTTGCCATTTTTTGCAATTCTGACCAGTGTCCTTTTATGAGGTAATAACTCAGGAACGCTTCAACGGATCCTAGCGATTCTGAGATTGTTTTTTCGTGACATATTGGGCTTCATTTTAGTGGTAAATTTAGGTCGATAATTTTTGCGTTTATTTGTGAAAAAAATGGAAATTTGGCGAAAATTTTGAAAATTTTGTAATTTTCAAATTTTTATTCTGTTAAACCAGAGAGTTATGTGACACAAAATAGTTAATAAATAACATTTCCCACATGTCTACTTTACATCAGCAAAATTTTGGGAACAACATTTTTTTTGTTAGGAAGTTATAAGGGTTAAAAGTTGACCAGCGATTTCTCATTTTTACAGCAAAATTTACAAAACCATTTTTTTTAGGGACCACCTCACATTTGAAGTCACTTTGAGGGGTCTATATGGCAGAAAATACCAAAAGTGACACCTTTATAAAAACTGCACCCCTCAAGCTACTCAAAACTACATTCAAGAAGATTATTAACCCTTCAGGTGCTTCACAGGAACTAAAGCAACGTGGAAGGAAAAAATGGACATTTAAATTTTTCCAACAAAAATTTTTTTTAGCATCAATTTTTTCATTTTTACATGGGCAACAGGATAAAATGGATCCTATGATTTGTTGGGCAATTTCTCCTGAGTACACAGATACCTCATATGTGGTCATAAACCACTGTATGGGCGCACGGCAGGGCTCAGAAGGGAAGGAGCGCCATTTGACTTTTTGAATGGAAAATATGCTGGAATATTTAGCGGTTGCCATGTTGCATTTGGAGAGTTCCTGTGTGCCTAAACATTGGAGCTCCCCCACAAGTGACTCCATTTTGGAAACTAGACCCCCTAAGGAACTTATCTAGATGAATAGTGATCACTTTGAACCCCCAGGTGCTTCACAAATTGATCTGTAAAAAAAAGAAAGTACTTTTTTTTCACAAAATTTTCTTTTAGCCTCAGTTTTTTCATTTTCACATGGGCAACAGTATAAATTGGATCGTAAAATTTGTTGGGCAATTTCTCCTGAGTACACAGATACCTCATATGTGGTCATAAACCACTGTTTGGGCGCACTGCAGGGCTCAGAAGGGAAGGAGCGCCATTTGACTTTTTAAATAGAAAATATGCTGGAATATTTAGGGGTTGCCATGTCGCATTTGGAGAGTTCCTGTGTGCCTAAACATTGGAGCTCCCCCACAAGTGACCCCATTTTGAAAACTAGACCCCCTAAGGAACTTATCTAGATGCATAGTGATCACTTTGAACGCCCAGGTGCTTCACAAATTGATCTGTAAAAAAAAGAAAGTACTTTTTTTTCACAAAAATTTTCTTTTAGCCTCAGTTTTTTTCATTTTCACATGGGCAACAGTATAAATTTGATCCTAAAATTTGTTGGGAAATTTCTCCTGAGTACACAGATACCTCATTTGTGGTCATAAACCACTGTTTGGGCGCACTGCAGGGCTCAGAAGGGAAGGAGCGCCATTTGACTTTTTAAATAGAAAATATGCTGGAATATTTAGCGGTTGCCATGTCGCATTTGGAGAGTTCCTGTGTGCCTAAACATTGGAGCTCCTCACAAGTGACCCCATTTTGGAAACTAGACCCCCTAAGGAACTTATCTAGATGCATAGTGGGCACTTTGAACCCCAAGGTCCTTCACAAATTTTTCCTTAATAAAAAGAAAGTACTTTTTTGTCACAAAAATTTTCTTTTAGCCTCAGTTTTTTTTCATTTTCACATGGGCAACAGTATAAATTGGATCCTAAAATTTGTTGGGCAATTTCTCCTGAGTACACAGATACCTCATATGTGGTCATAAACCACTGTTTGGGCGCACGGCAGGGCTCAGAAGGGAAGGAGCGCCATTTGACATTTGAATAGAAAATATGCTGGAATATTTAGCGGTTGCCATGTCGCATTTGGAGAGTTCTCCTGTGTGCCTAAACATTGGAGCTCCCCCACAAGTGACCCCATTTCGGAAACTAAACCCCCTAAGGAACTTATCTAGATGCATAGTGATCACTTTGAACGCCCAGGTGCTTCACAAATTGATCTGTAAAAAAAAGAAAGTACTTTTTTTTTCACAAAAATTTTCTTTTAGCCTCAGTTTTTTTCATTTTCACATGGGCAACAGTATAAATTGGATCCTAAAATTAGTTGGGCAATTTCTCCTGAGTACATAGATACCTCATATGTGGTCATAAACCACTGTTTGGGCGCACGGCAGGGCTCAGAAGGGAAGGAGCGCCATTTGACTTTTTGAATGGAAAATATGCTGGAATATTTAGGGGTTGCCATGTCGCATTTGGAGAGTTCCTGTGTGCCTAAACATTGGAGCTCCCCCACAAGTGACCCCATTTTGGAAACTAGACGCCCTAAGGAACTTATCTATATGCATAGTGAGCACTTTGAACCCCCAGGTGCTTCACAGAAGTTTATAACGCAGAGCCGTGAAAATAAAAAAACATTTTTTTTTTCTCAAAAAATTATTTTTTAGCCCACTATTTTTTATTTTCACAATGGTTACAGGAGAAATTGGACCCCAAAAGTTGTTGTCCAGATTGTCCTGAGTATGCTAGTACCCCATATGTGGGGGGGAACCACTGTTTGGACACACGTCAGGGCTCGAAAGGGATGTAGTGACGCTTTGAAATGCCGACTTGATGGAATGGTCTGCGGGCATCTTGTTACGTTTGCAGAGCCCCTGATGTGCCTAAACAGTAGAAACTCCCCACAAGTGACCCCATTTTGGAAACTAGACCCTTCAAAGAAGTTATCTAGATGTGTGGTGAGCACTTTGAACCCCCAAGGGCTACACAGAAGTTTATAACGCCCGGGCATGAAAATAAAAAAATCATATTTTTTCCACAATCAGGATCTTTTAGTCCCCAATTTTTTTATTTTCCCAAGGGTAACATGAGAAATTAGACCCCAAAAGTTGTTGTCCAATTTGTCCTGAGTATGCTGATATTCCATATGTGGGAGAAAACTACTGTATGGGCACATGTCGGGGCTCGGATCGGAAGTAGTGACGTTTTCAAATGCCCACTTGATGGAATGGTCTTCGGGCGTCATGTTACGTTTGCAGAGTCCCTGATGTGCCTAAACAGTAGAAACTCCCCACAAGTGACCCCATTTTGGAAACTAGATCCCCAAGGAACTCCTATAGATGTGTGATAAGCACTTTGAATCTCCAAGTCCTTCACAGAAGTTTATAACGCAAAGCCATGAAAATATAAAATAATTTTTTTTCCACAAAAATAATTTTTAGTCCCCAATTTTTTTTCCCAATATTAACAGGAGAAATAAGAACCCCCAAAGTTGTTGTGCAATTTTTCCCGAGTACGCTGATACCACATATGTGGGGATAAACCAATGTTTGGGCATACGTCGGGGCTTGGAATAAAGGGAGTACTGTTTGACTATTTGAACGCAAAATTTGCAGGAATCAATGGTGGCGCCATGTCGCGTATGGAGACCCCCTGATGTGCCTAAATAGTGGAAACCCCTCATTTCTAACTCCAACCCTAACCCCAACACACCCCTAACCCCAACACTAACCCCTACACACACCTAACCCTAATACAAACCCTAACCATAACCCTAACCCCAACACACCCTAACCCTAATCCCAACTCTAACCATAAACCTAACTACAAGCCTAACCCAAATTCCAACCCTAACCCTAATTCTAACCTTAACCCTAATGCTAACCCTAACCCTAGTTCTAACCCTAAGGCTGGGTTCATATTGCGTTTTACCAGCCCATTCAACACGTAGCGTTGACCGGCTGGTAACGGTATAGCATAACGCGATCGCGTTATGCTATACCCGCTAGCGCAGATGAATCAGCAGATGATTCATCTGTGCTAGCGGTGACGGAGCCCAGACACTGCAGCCCGTGTCCGAGGCTCCGTCACTGAATGACGGCACGTCGCGAATACATGCCGCTTTATGGCATGCGATGCGATGCGCACACAAATGGGGTGAATGGCAGCGTTAACGGACTGCGTTACACCGCGTTATACCGCGGTGAAACGCAGTCCATCTAACGGACTGCCATAATGCAATATGAGCCCAGCCTAACCCTAACCCTGAGGCCCCGTGCACACGTTGCGGATTCACTTGCGGATTTTTCTTAAATCCGCAGGTAAAATGACCTGCGTTTTACCTGCAAATTTAGCGCTGATTTGTTGCGGTTTTTCCCTGCGATTTTACACCTATAATGTAATAGGTGTAAAAACTCTGCGGAATCCGCACAAAGAGTTGACATGCTGCGGATTTAAAACTGCAGCAAATCCGCATGTGCACAGCGTTTTTTTTAACCATTTATTTGCATTATACTGTACATGGTTTCTGGATCTGCTGTGGATCCGCAGCGCCAAATCCGCTGTGGATCTGCAGCAAAATCTCCGGCGGATCCGCAGCAAAATCCGCCGCGGATCCCCTGCAAAATCCGCCGCGGATCCCCAGCAAAATCCGCCGAGGATCCCCAACAAAATCCGCCGAGGATCCCCAGCAAAATCCGCCGCGGATCAGCAGCAAAATCCCCCACGGATCAGCAGCAAAATCCGCCGCGGATCCGCAGCAAAATCCGCCGCGGATCAGCAGCAAGATCCGCCGCGGATCCGCAGCAAAATCCGCCGCGGATCCGCAGCAAAATCCGCCGCGGATCCGCAGCAAAATCAGCTGCGGATCAGCAGCAAAATCCGCTAGGAAAAAATAAATAAAAAATCTTTATTTTATTATTTGTCCCTACCTATGACAGGGGGGGTTCATTTACTTTTTTTTTATTTTGATCACTGACAGTTTATCACAGTGATCAAAATAAATTTTTGTACAATGGAGGGCGCACTGCGTATACGCCCGCCATTTTCCAAGATGGCGGTGCCCATGAAGAATCCCGGGCAGCCGCCGGGACGGATCCAGGGACATCGGTGGACCGGGAGAGGTGAGTAGGGGGGGTCGGAAGATGGGGGGGATCGGTAGGTGGGGGCAGCGGATGGCAGGAGCAGGGGAGCAGACAGTGACAGCGGTGACCGATCGCTGCCAAATTTCGGTGGCGGCGGCCGATCACCGCCGTGACTGTGTGTGGGGGGGGTCAGGGCTCGGTGTCCAGCCATGGCCGATGCTATTGCAGCATCGGCCATGGCTGGATTGTAATATTTCACCAGTTTCATTGGTGAAATATTACAAATCGCTCTGATTGGCTGTTTCACTTTTAACAGCCAATCAGAGCGATCGTGGCCACGTGGGGGTTAAGCCAACCCCCCTGTGGTGATGTACTAAGGGTCCTGTGCCTGCGGATCGAGTGACCTTTCAGTGACCCCGGTCACTCGGCCCGCAGGAACATGATTTATAGCATGACGCCGACGTCATGGGTCGGGATGGCACAGGTTTTCATGACGCCGATGTCGGCGTCATGGGTCGGGAAGCGGTTAAGGGAATAAAGGTATCCAGCTGTACCATTTTCGAGAAAATTTGTCTAGATTGTTATGTATCCGAGCTAGTTTGTGCTCCAAGGCTTTATGGAGGGTCATTCTGTCAATTACATCTTGGATAACGGGAGGGTCAGGCCTCTTCCAATGGAAGGCAATTAGTTGCCTAACTACTAGAAGAACATGTATATACCTACAAAAAGTCACCGTGACTAGCGGGACTAATCCCTCAGCCTAAACATGAAAACCTCTGCAAGGCACTTACATGTCTCAAGGTATTATATCATATATGGACTATCATTAATGCATTTGCCTTATGACTTTTTGTAGCTATTGCACTTTTTTTCTGATCGAATCTGCATGGCATTCATTTAACTGTCTGCTTGTCTACTCACATCAAGCACCATGCTCTGCTACTTATTGATATGCAGATCAGCTGGGGAGCGTTCGTTTCTTTATGTGCTGACCTTTTAACATCTTGCACATTGACTCTTCACTAGTGTTGAGCGATACTGCTCGATATCTAAAAATATCGGATCGGAATGGCATCGCCGATATCACTAAATATCGGCGATATCTGATTCCGATACCGGAAGTCCCATGTAAGTCTATGGGAACAAAATATCGCAACTAAAAAAAACCTTTATTTCCTTGTAAACACTAAATATACACACATAGAATACATATATATATATATATATAATATAATATATATATATACATGTCATTGTGACATATATATATATACACATATATGTATAGTTTAAACACTTCTACATAGTAAAATATCCTCTGATTCAATTGCCGGGTAAAGCCGGCTTCTGTGAAAAGACAGAAGCACCCGACATGAAATGACACTTGGTGTACATAGGGTTAACCATGTCTTTTCATGTCCTTTGCTATCTGATTTGCACAAACAATTACATCAGTCTATGTGTGCAAAATTTCACACCTGTAGGGGTTAATTAAAGGTGTAAATTCGTAGCAAAAAAGTCCGTTTCTTTTACAACGAATTTACACCTTTAATTAACCCCTACAGGTGTGAAATTTTGCACACATAGACTGATGTAATTGTTTGTGCAAATCAGATAGCAAAGGACATGAAAAGACATGGTTAACCCTATGTACACCAAGTGTCATTTCATGTCGGGTTCTGCATTTTCACAAAAGCCTGCAATTGAATTAGCGGCTATTATACTATGTAGAAGTGTATGAACTATAAATATAAATATATATGTGTCACAAACTCAATGACATGTATATATATATATATATGAGGTGTAAAATTGCTGAAAAAAAATGCGTGGGCTCCCGCCCTATTTTTGCAACCAGACAGACAAAGCCAGTGAGTGGGGGCAGATAATAATAGCCCAGAGAGGGACCATTATTTTTGCCCCCCCCCGGCTACTAACATCTGCCCCCAGACACCCCAGAAAGGGCAAATCTCTAATTAGATTTGCCCTTTCTGGCACTTTGCCCGTCTATTTCCATTGCCCTGTAGCGGTGGCGAATGGGTTAATAAGGGGTTAAAATGACCTTGCAATTGAAAGGTCACTTTAAGCCAGGTTAATAATTGAGAGCTGTCAATTAGACAACTATCAATTATTAATCCTATTGTATGAAAGAAAAATCAAACACACACACTTTAATAAAAAAGAAGTTTAATGAAATAATCACACAGTTTTTGACCATATTTTATTTACCTGCTAAAACCATTTCCTGTAATAAAAATAAAATAATAAAGCAAAATTATTCTTACCAATCCGATGCACAGTCAGGTCCCACGGTGTAATCCTTCAGAAAGGGTTAATGTTTACTGCAGGGACCGCAGCTAATGCTGCAGCCTCACAGTAAACCCCCAAATGAATGAGCTCCTCTCCTGGCTGACAGGAGAGGAAGTGGAAAGCTTAATTGATTGCTTTCCACTTTCACTTCAGGTCAGCCAGGGACACCATCAGTGACGTCAGAGGGAACTGATTAACAAAAATAGGGGTTCCCTTCGAAAAAAAAATGGCGTGGGGTCCCCCTATTTTTGTTAACCAGCCAGATGAAGCAGACCGCTGAGGCCTGGATTTTCAGGCTGTTAAGGAGCCAAGATCCATGGACCTTGCCAGCCTGTTAATACCAGGCCACAGCAGTCTGCTTAGCTTGGCTGGTTAACAAAATATAGGGGATCCCCTCGAAAAAAAAACGGCGTAGGGGTCCCCCTATTTTTGTTAACCAGCCAAGTAAAATGCAGACTGCTGCGGCCTGGTATTAAAAGACTGTCAAGGCCCATGGATTTTGGCCCTCAACAGCCTGATAATACCAGGCTACAGCAGCCCCACATTTGGCGCATCAAAAGATGTGCCAATTGTGGCACTTTACCCGGCTCTTCCCACTGCCCTGTAGCGGTGGCAAGCGGGGTAATAAGGGGTTAATGTCACCGTTGATTGCACGGTGACAATAAGCCCGGTTAATAATGGAGAGGCGTCAATTAGACACCGATCCATTATTAATCCCAAAGTTATTAAATGCATAAAAAAAAGACAAAGTAAGAAAAAAGTATTTTAATGAAATAAAAGAGACAACACAGTTTTCATTTCTTTTATTGTACTCTCATTCCTGCGACGCCATCGATCTCCTGTAAAAAAAGAAAAAAAAAAACCAACAGTATACCACCTGTCCGACGCAGTTCATAGTAACGACTGTCCCACGACGATCCAGCTCTGCTACATCGCAATGACAGGCAGAGCCTGTCATCCCGGCGCAGCACAGCTGATTACCTGCTTCCCCGGCGGTGACGTCATCGGACTGACTGCTTTACGGCCGGGATTACCCAGCAGTCACTGCAGTTATCGCGAGAAACTGCATGTGACCGCCGGGGAAAGATGATGGCGGCCATGAAGCAGTCCAGGCCGTGACCGCCGGAGATCTTCTGCCAGGTAAGTGCCGCTGACTCCTGACAGACCCGACCGACGGACACTGACAGTGACAGACCCGACCGACGGACACAGACAGTGACAGTGACAGTGACAATCCCGATTCCGGTATCCGATATGACGAAAATATCGGTATTCGGAATCGAAAGCCCGATACAGCTAATATCGTCCGATACCCGATATTTGCAGTATCGTATCGCTCAACACTACTCTTCACCTGTTATTCACTATTTAGAATACCCTGTCCTTTTTGTATTTATTATTCATATGTAATAAACTTTATTATTTTTCTAATAATCCCTCTTTTGTGGCTTTTTGACTTTTTACTTAAAATTTGAGCCTGTTATTTTGTGATTTCATTTTGGATGTTTTTCATAGAAAATATCTGGCCTCTTCTCTTTTTTTTGGTTTACTAGAAGAACATGTACCACTAAGGGAATAGAGGAATGAGCAATGCCCTCCGAGTCTAAAGGTACTGCCACACTACACGATCCCGCTAACGATCTCGTTAGCATCGCATACTAATGAGATCGCTAGCGGGATCGTTTACAATATCGCTAGTGTCGGCCACATTTAGCGATGTCGTTAAGGACGCTATCGCGGTTAGCGATCTCCTTAACGACTTTAGCGGTACAAAAGTACCGCTAAATCGCTAAAAAAGGTGCCACACTCAGCGATACATACTTACCCAGCGGGACGCCGACGATCAGAATAGGGTCCGGAACGATCAGGACGACGGACGAGATCACAGCAGGGGCCACGTCGTTGCTGCATGCCGCACACAACAACATCGCTAACGGGATCGCTAAATAGTGACGTTTTTTAGCGATCCCGTTAGCGATGTTGTTTAGTGTGGCATACCCTTAAGGATAAAATAGCTAGTTGCAGAGATAGAGTAATGGATTTTGCAGGCAAAGTGTCCAGGGCACTGAGTACAGATGGTGCTGGAGTCGGTCGGACTGAAAGCAATTTGGAATCCCCTTACTTCAGGTGGGATGTGAGGTCTCCTTTCTAGCGCTATTCTCTGAAGCACTGGCTGCTATAAGCTCAGTCCAAGTACCTCTCTCTGTCTCTTGTCTAGGTAGAACTTCACTTTCATAATAGGCAACTGTAACCTGCTTCAGGAATCACTCACTTATGGAGTCTCCGGCTCACATGTGCTGCTGCTGTGTAGTAGAGTATTACTTGGGGCAGAGAACCTGCTGTCTCTCTGGGGGTCCGGTTTCTGGCACTCCGACCTGGGGTGAGCTCTCTATAGCCCCTTTTTTCCCCAGCTTGTCTCCACACGTCTCTCCTCTCTTTTTCCTCCAGCCACACTCACTAACTCCTCCCCCAGCCACAATGTTCTCGAGGAGCTCTCCTGAAATCAGGTGTTGGATCTCCCCCTTCTGGTCCGGAGTAGGAAAGGTGTTGTATGCTGTGTTACCTGTTAAAGGGATCCTTCCTTGATTTCAGGCATGACATCACTCCCCCCTGGAGGGAGGCAAGGTCACTGTGGCAACCAAACTCCTGGGG
>JARQOD010000001.1:618108545-618305952 GCA_033576555.1 Oophaga sylvatica | reverse complement strand
CACCACACCTGGGGCTGAAGAAGAGGAACAGGCGCATCCAGGAGACGGTAAATATCTCAAACCAAATAACCGCAAAAAGAACTTTTGTCTTTCAGACCGGTCCAGGTTTGAGCCTTTTTTTTTTTTCTCCTTTTTCTTTTTTTTGTTACACTGCAGAGTACAGCATATGGAGGCTGCGTTCAGTTACACCACCACCACAACCTGAGGCTGAAGAAGAGGAACAGGCGGCATCCAGGAGACGGTAAATATCTCAAACCAAATAACCGCAAACAGAACTTTGTCTTTCAGACCGGTCCATGGTTTGAGCCTTTTTTTTTTCTCCTTTTTCTTTTTTTTAAACACTGCAGAGTACAGGCATAGGAGGCTGTGTTCAGTTACACCACCACCACAACCTGAGGCTGAAGAAGAGAACAGGCGGCATCCAGGAGACGGTAAATATCTCAAACCAAATAACCGCAAACAGAACTTTGTCTTTCAGACCGGTCCATGTTTGAGCCTTTTTTTTTTCTCCTTTTTCTTTTTTTTAAACACTGCAGAGTACAGCATAGGAGGCCGTGTTCAGTTACACCACCACCACAACCTGAGGCTGAAGAGAGGAACAGGCGGCATCCAGGAGACGGTAATATCTCAAACAAAATAACGGCAAACAAGATTTTTTTTTCTTTCAGCACGGGCATGATTGTGTCTATGCATTAATTTATTTTATTTTACTCTTTAATGCACAACAGACGAGCATCTCTGATAGCAATGGAGTATGGCCGGCAGGACAGTAGTCCTTCTGGGAGCCCTCCCACTCATCGCAGCGTTTAGCGGTATTTTTTGAAAAAAGAAGTTTCCAAAATCATAATTTTTTTTTTTTTTATTATTATTTAACAATGCATTTTTTATTTTTTTTTTTCATACAGGAATCTGAACAAGAGGAGCCCCAGAAGATAGGACGTGGTGGACAGATACCCGGAGTGGCTCGCAATTCGTAAGTTTCCTGCATCCATCATTACAACACAACATCTCACTACACAACGCATCCTAAAAAATAAAAAATAAAAAGAAAATAAATTTTTTTTTTTTTTTTAATTTTTTGGCAGCTTCTGCACCTGTGGCTTCAAGAGGTCAAACCAGTGCCTCCCAGAGTCGACCTGAAGAACGCGGCGGTCTTCCATCTGTAAGTATAATTTTTTTTTTTCTTAGTTTTAAAAAAATGTTTTTAATAATTTTATTAATTAAAATTTTTTATTCAAATTTTTTTTAAAGGCTTCACAGCGTGCTCCCGACTCAGACGGAGAGGAGGGGATCGACATCGATCTATTGATAGATCTGATTAGAGAGCGGGAGCCGCTGTGGAACATGGGGGACCGCCGCCATTCTGATCAGATAGTGACACGTCGGCTCTGGGATGAAGTTTGTTCCCTACTTGTTGGATACTGGGAGGACCTCGAAGCTCGGTCACAGTCTAAAATGCGTAAGTATATACAGTTCAGTAGGGATGCTGGATTTAAACCTGTGTTTCCACAACTCCAGTCCTCTTGAACCACAAGAGGTCATGTTTTATGGATTTCCTTAGGTCCAACACTATGTAAATACTGAAAACATTACCCATGGGTGACATGAGGACTGTAGTTTGTATAAAACACATATGTATTATACTAACCAATTTGTGCTATCTCGTTTCAGGGGAGAGAATTGTGAAGCGGTGGCGGTCTATCAGGGATCGCTTCAAGAAAGAGTTCAACAAAGAAATGAGGGCCCCGAGTGGTTCTTCAGGATGCCAGAGTAAATATAAATATGCAAGAGCTCTGGCGTTCTTGCGTGAAACGATGGTCACCAGAAGGTAAATATTAAATACATGTATTTATAATTTTTTTTTCACAGCCAGGGCAATTGAAATACACTTTATTAATTGTATCTTTTATCTTTATTCCACAGCACGGTGAGCAGCACTCGGGCGCCGCAGAGTTGGGCCCTACTGAGGCGATCCCTGAGGAGACCGGCACCGAGGGACACTTTGACCGCCCCGACCCATCTGCACCCACACGTGAGCCCTCTTTCCCTCAACCAGCACTGCAGCAGCGTGGCCTGAGTGCATTGCATGAGGCTGCTGGTCAACAGATAGATTTTCCTTTACCCCACCCTTCTGCCCCTGCCACCTCTAGTACATCTGCGGCTACTGGGCGGCAACGGCAGAGGGGTCAGGAAAGTAACTATGCGCCCGAGTTCTTGCATTTGAATGCATCTTTTCTGAACTGCCTTAAACTTTTATCTGAGCAAGTTACCGCAGGCGTTCATCAGATAACCTCAGCAGTTTCGGAGGTAAAGTCACTTCTGCAAAGCATGCATTCTGAAGCAAGAGCATCACCGAACCACAGTTTTCTTAGGTCGGTTGCGGAGCGCATAGATCCGCTATCTGCTGACCAGCAGATGTTGTGATGCACTCGTGCCACGCTGCTCTAGTGCAGGTTGTCTCCCATCCTCCTCCATCCACCCCAGTTGTTCCTCCACCTCCACCCCCTCCAGTCATCGTGCTCCTCCCCCTCCTATTCATTATCAGCCACCTCAACAGTTCCAGCAACCTCCCCACTATCACCAACCTCCCCAGTACCAGCCACCTTCACAACTTCAGCCACCTTCCCAAATTCAGCCACCTTCCCAAATTCAGCCACCTTCCCAAATTCAGCCACCTTCCGCCACCTCAACACCTTCAGCCACATCACCAACTCCAGTCCCCTCAACAACTCCTGTCACCTATTCAATACCAACAACCTCCCCAGTACCAGCCACCTACCCCGTACCAACAAACTACCCCGTACCACACTCCCACATCTTACCAATCTCCTTCCCTCTACCAATTCCCTACCATATCACCTGCTCCTCCAGTACCTGCCCCACCCTGCACGCCCCCACCCATCACCGAATCTGCCTCCAACTTGTCCTCCCATTCTTTAACCCTTTCCACCCCTTCACCTCTTATTAATGTTCCTTCCCCACCAGCATCCCAGTCCTCTCTACACACTCCCACGGTCGAAGTGTCCCGCAGCCCTCCAATAGTATGTCCACCACACACTACACAACCTTGTAATGTTCTGTTTTTTTGGTTTAAAAAAAATACGAGTCATTTGATGCAAAACAAAAATTTTATGAAAGATATTTTTCAAGTAAACTTTAACAAACTTGTTAAAATTTGTTCAATAAATGTTGAATTGGTTGATTCAATTTTTGTCTGTCATTTCTTTAAAATGTTACATGTTATGTAAGGTTGCATGTGTAATAAAGATTAAGAACAGTAGCAATATGTGGGGACAAACACAAACATAACAATTTATTAAACACATCAAGAAAGGCACATCCAGCCCATGAATGGCAGCGCTTCCCAGGACTCACATCCAAAGATGATATTTCATATTTTTTTATTTAATAAGTTAAAATGGAGGAGATACAACGCGTTTCGGATACAGTATATATCCTTCATCAGGTATCATAAAAACACAGTACAAATCCTAATAATATAAAATTCAGTAACACTTATATATAGTGGCAACCTTTTATCCCAGTCTCAGACACTTGATTTAGGGAGTGGACCAAGTTCAGGAGCAAACCCACCAACTTTGACAGCATAGATGCAAGAAGAAAAAAAAAAAAAAAGCATTCAAACTCTCTCTATGATATCATTCAATCCATTTGGATATAATGTTCCCAGACGATATATCCAAAAAGTTTCTTTCCGGTTTAAAAGAGCATTCCTATTTGCAACACCAGAGGGTATCTGTTCCACTGGAGTTACTTTTATGTTGAAAATTTTGTTATGTTTAATTAGCAGATGCCTTGAGAGACTATGTTTTAAAAACCCATTTTTTGCTCTATTTCTGTGACCATTAATGCGGGACCGCAGTGTCTGCACAGTGCGTCCCACATATTGCAAACCGCAACTGCATGTGATGACATATACAACATAATCACTGCTACAGCTGAGTCTTTGTGAAATCTCAAAGACCTCACCAGTATTGTTACATTTGATAGTTTTAGCCCCATGATCTAGGATCCCACAGGTACAACATTTTTTGGAGGTGCATTTGAAAACTCCGGTTCCTTGAAAAACACCACTTGAAATTTGATCCGTACCTTTTTTATTGTTTTTTCCTTTTGAATCCAACTGTTTTTTTAATTTACTGGGGGCCACCAAGTTTTTCAAAGTTTTCCCCTTCTATATGTAATCCCTGGTTTATCAGGGAGATGTTTTCCCAAAACAGGGTCACGCTTCAAGATATACCAATATTTTGAAAGCACAGTTCTTATGACTTTATTTCCCCTATTGAATGTTGTCACAAAATTCAATTTCCAGCGATCATCACTTTTTTCTTTACCAATAGTCAAATTATCCCCCTTCCTATTTTTTCCTTTTAAACATTCCTCCTGTGTTTTTATTTTGTTAGCCCTATATGCACCATTTATCAAATTTTTTGGGTAACTTTTTTCCTTGAATTTTCTTTTTAGAATTTTAGACTGAGCTACATAATCAGATTCTCTCGTACAATTCTTTCTTATACGAAAAAATTGGCTGTGGGGTATATTTACCTTCCACTTTTTGTAATGTGCACTGTTGAAATCTAAAAAGCCATTTGAATCCACCTTTTGAAGTGGGTTTTTGTAATAATTTTTTTCCCACTATGGCGTATCTCTAGATCAAGAAACACCATTTTTTCTTTATTAAATTGTGATGTAAAGGTGATCCCCCAGGTGTTATTATTGAGCTCCTTTATAAAATGTGCCGCTTCCTCCTCTGTCCCCTTCCATATGATAATCAGATCATCAATGAAGCGCTTGTAGAGCCTTATTTTATCATTAAAAACAGGCTTAGAGAGTGACGATGAGGACTCGAATCGCCCCATGAATAAGTTTGCAAAACTTGGCGCGACCCGAGTCCCCATCGCGGTGCCGAGCAACTGTAAGTACAGTACGCCTTCAAAAATGAACACATTGTGTTCAAGAATGAATTTGAGACCCTTTGTGCACACTCTAAAGACTATAATATTGTTTTTACGCACTTAGGGCGCCGCGATTTGTCTATTCTTCTCTCCCAAACAGGGTTTTTTTTTTTGTAATTTATTAAACACGGTCATCCTGCCAGTCTACCTGTCCTTCGGCTGAAATAAAGTACTGGGCAAATCTGTCCCTCATCCTAGAAACAGCAACAGAACTTCTATAAGTATTATTATGGTAATCGTGTAAAGTTGTTTGTCGATGGTGGTCCTCAATGGCCAATTGTTCTTTGGAGATTACAACATTGTGGAGTACCACACAGGCTTTTATTACTTCGTCAACAGTGTCCGTTTTCAAATTGATGGCTGTCATTAGCACCCGCCACTTTGCAGTAAGTATTCCAAATGTACACTCCACCATTCTTCGGGCTCTAGTCAGCCGGTAATTGAAAATACGTTTGCTATGGTTCAGTCCTCTGCTGGCATATGGTTTCAGTAAATGTTCTGAGAGCTGGAAAGCCTCATCACCAACACACACATATGGCATAGGTGGGCCTGTGGTTTGAGGCAGCGGCCTAGGGGCTGGGAAATGGAATGTGTTGCCATAGAGTCGACGTCCCATTGCTGAAATTTTGAATACTTGAGAATCGTTCGATCGACCATATGCCCCTATATCGACTGCAATGAACCTATATTCGGCATCGGCGATGGCCATCAACACAACGGAGAAATATTTTTTATAGTTAAAATATTGTGATCCACTTCCTGATGGCTTCACAATTCTGACATGTTTGCCATCAATCGCTCCAAGACAATTTGGAAATTGGCAGATATTTTGGAATTTATCTGCTATTTCCATCCACCGCTGTGTGGTAGGTTCAGGCATATATTCTGAGACCAAACAGTCCCAGAGTGCACGGCATGTGTGCTTTATTATCCCAGATATGGTAGAGATTCCCAAACGAAATTGGAAATGGAGTGAGGAGAGTGATTCTCCACTTGCAAGGAATCTAAAAAAAAGAAAAAAACCATATCAATGCTCAGACTCAGGTAAAATTTAAGTCTAACAAATGATCATACCATAGTATAAACAATAAGACTGTTACAAGTATCCCAAAAAAGAACATAGCACTACCATCAACTTTAAATACCCAAACAGAATAGAGCATAGCCTTAATTACATACGCCAAAAATAGATAGCACTACCACAAACATTAAAAGTACGCCAAACATACATGGCATACCAAAATTATCAAGCATGCCAAACAGATACAGCAATACCCACATAGCATAAAGTTAGAAAAATAATATACATACCCATTGTATTAAACATTACCCACAAGATACACATAAATATGCAATGAATGAATAAGACACACAAGTTTTTGACCATTTTTTTTGCAACCGGTAATAATCCTTCTTTGACTGTTTAGTCTAGAATAAAAAACACAATACAACTGGTGCAAGCAAGCACATTCAAAATATGCTTACTTATTGTCACCATGAGACGCTCAAGGAGAAATCGATACGGCAGTACGATGTACATCTCCTGATCTTGTCTTCATCCTTCACCAACATGTCATAGGTTGCCTTCTTCTACGAAGGTATGAAAATTTATGTGGATTTCTCTCTTAATCCATTGAGTGTTGAAATAATCCACGGTAGTCCTTGCCGTGATGGATGGATCCACATACGACGCGTCGCTGTCGCTGACGCTTTAGGCGCTGCTCGATCCTTCTTCCTTCCATTACGATAACCACAGCATCGCCTCCGTGTGAAATCCACGAGATTCGGAAAATATTAACCATAATCCCCTCCATCTTATCATCACTTGCTCTTCTCTCAAAATGCTCCTCTCAAACCAGTCAAAGATGTCTGTAGGAACACTGTATATAGGATTTTACAATAGCCAATCAGATTGAAATGAGGGTTATTTGAAACGGATCGTCGTAATTCCGTCAAAAACGTTACTGATGGCGATAGTTTTCTGCTGATCGCAAAACGATCAGGCAGTAAAACGGATCCGGTATCGTTTTTATTTCATGCCGCATCGGCCTCGGCGACGCCAGAACCCTAATCTAAAAAGCCTGATGTGTGAAGTACTAAGGCTACTTTCACACATCATTTTTTTTTTAATCAGGCATAATCGTCTATGCCTATAGGACGGATCCGCGTGATTTAAAAAACTGATGCAACTAATCAGTTTTTTGCTGATCATCCTGACCTTTTCAACCCTGAAATTTAAAATTTCATTTGAAAATGCAGGAGAGGAGAGAAGAGAGAGAGAGAGAGACCTTGGACTCCGATCATTTACTGACGGATTTGTCAAATTCTGGTCGTCATAGGTTTGCATGTTTCCGGCCGCTGAAGTGCCGATTCAGGCACGTCAGCGGCTCGAAAAAATAAATCGTGCAGCAAGCCTTGCGCCGCGATGACATTTCGACGGTTGGCAAAAAGCAGTGACATCGGCTGCGATCACGCTAATGTAAGTCTTGCTAAAAGATAACACATCGGTACCGATACGTTTGTTTAAAACACGCGGATCGCGCTGATCAAAAAGCTGAAGTGTGAAAGTACTAAGTGAGCAATGTTTTCATTCGCGTATACTTGCTACAAGCGACATGCCCTCAATTTTAAGCGTCTGCAGTCCACCGACTTGCATTTGCTATGACCTATAAAAAGCAAGTCAATCCTAAGTAGCCGCATTATTTGGACCGTTTTTTCACATGGACAGTTGTCGTGCTCTCTAGTGGTACCCAAAATCTTTCATATGTGCACTAAAGGAACAGAACATTGTTTACAAAAAGCATAATAGTTTAGTTGTTACTAAACAATTACTCTTTTGTTACATGATATTATAGATTACACTGGAGGAGGGTACTAGAAAGAATACAGGGCGCATAGGGTCTTTTCGAATAAAAGAATAATCGTGAGAGATAATCAATTTCACACCTATTACGGTGTTGAAACAACAACTGCACTTGGGCATTGGGGCTGCAAGCCCGATGTGATGTCCTTAGGGAGGAGAATGGCATCAGATGCTTGCTCCTGTCAGATATGTACCTAGAGGAATCCAAGATTGTATAGAGAAAGATTTATTTCTACAGTTTCGTGGTGATCGCACCACTCCTCAGGACAGTCTATCTAGAAAGACCGAAACGTTGCATCTATTGCTAATAAGCTGCTCTTTTTCCTACAAAACGGAGGCTGTTCCTGTTTCTGGGATTCTATATATGAATATATATTATATATTTACAGGTGCATTCACAAAATTAGAATATCATCAAACAGTAATTATTCAGTCTCATACAAAAAGTGAAACTCATATATTTATAGAGTCATTACAAACAGAGTGATCCATTAAGTCGTTTATTCTGTTATGTTGATGATTACGGTTTATAGCATGACAACCGAAAGTCATTATCTCAGTAATTAGAAATATTACTCAGCTTGAAAAAATTATTAAATTGAAATGTTGCCTACTGAATGTACTGTTCAGTAAATGGCATTCATACTGCTCAGGGCTCTTTTGCATCAATTACGCATCATTGTGCGTGGCATGATAGGTGATACCTGTGGCACTGCTGAGTGTTATGGAAGCCAGGTGCTTTGATAGCAGCTTTCAGCTCATCTGCATTGTTGGGTCTGGTGTCTCTCATCTTCCTCTTTACAATACCCCATAGAGAATGGGGTTAAGGTCAGACGAGTTTTCTCTACCAATCAAGCACAGTGATACTGTTGTTTTTAAACCAGTAATTGGTACTTTTCACAGTGTGGACAGATGCCAATTCCTGCTGGAGAATGAAATTTCCATCTCCAATAAGCTTGTTGGCAGAGGGAAGCATAAAGTGCTCTAAAATTTCCTGGTAGAATGCTGCGCTGACTTTGGTCTTAATAAAACACAGTGGACCTACACCAGTAGATGACATGGCTCCTGAAACCATCATTGATTGTGGACACTTCACACTAGGCCTTGGAAATCAAGGTCCTAAAGTCTGGAGGAAGGTGGAGAGTAGAGTTGAGCGATACTTTCCGATATCCAAAAGTATCGAATCGGAATGGTATCGCCGATACCATTAAAATATCGGCGATACCCGATACCGATACCGGAAATCCAATGTAAGTCTATGGGAACAAAATATCGTAACTAAAAAAACCCCATTCTTTCCTTGTAAACACTAAATATACACACATAGAATACATATATATATATATATATATATACATGTCATTGTGACATATATATACATATATGTATAGTTTATACACTTCTACATAGTAAAATATCCTCTGATTCAATTGCCGGGTAAAGCCGGCTTCTGTGAAAGACAGAAGCACCCGACATGAAATGACATTGGTGTACATAGGGTTAACCATGTCTTTTCATGTCGTTTGCTATCTGATTTGCACAAACAATTACATCAGTCTATGTGTGCAAAATTTCACACCTGTAGGGGTTAATTAAAGGTGTAAATTCGTTGTAAAAAAAAACTGACTTTTTTGCTACGAATTTACACCTTTAATTAACCCCTACAGGTGTGAAATTTTGCACACTTACACTCATGTAATTGTTTGTGCAAATCAGATATCAAAGTACATGAAAAGACATGGTTAACTCTATGTAAACCAAGTGTCATTTCATGTCGGGTTCTGCATTTTCACAAAAGCCGGCAATTGAATTAGCGGCTATTATACTATGTAGAAGTGTATGAACTATAAATATATATATATATATATATGTGTCACAAACTCAATGACATGTATATATATATATGAGGTGTAAAATTGCTGAAAAAAAATGCGTGGGCTCCCGCCCTATTTTCGCAACCAGACAGACAAAGCCAGTGAGTGGGGGCAGATAATAATAGCCCAGAGAGGGACCATTATTTTTGCCCCCCTCGGCTACTAAATCTGCCCCCAGACACCCCAGAAAGGGCAAATCTCTAATTAGATTTGCCCTTTCTGGCACTTTGCCCGTCTATTCCCATTGCCCTGTAGCGGTGGCGAATGGGTTAATAAGGGGTTAAATGACCTTGCAATTGAAAGGTCACTTTAAGCCAGGTTAATAATTGAGAGCTGTCAATTAGACAACTATCAATTATTAATCCTATTGTATGAAAGAAAAATCAAACACACACACTTTAATAAAAAAGAAGTTTAATGAAATAATCACACAGTTTTTGACCATATTTTATTTACCTGCTAAAACCATTTCCTGTAATAAAAATAAAATAATAAAGCAAAATTATTCTTACCAATCCGATGCACAGTCAGGTCCCACGGTGTAATCCTTCAGAAAGGGTTAATGTTTACTGCAGGGACCGCAGCTAATGCTGCAGCCTCCAGTAAACCCCCAAATGAATGAGCTCCTCTCCTGGCTGACAGGAGAGGAAGTGGAAAGCTTAATTGATTGCTTTCCACTTTCACTTCAGGTCAGCCAGGGACACCTTTAGTGAAGTCAGAGGGAACTGATTAACAAAAATAGGGGTTCCCTTCGAAAAAAAAATGGCGTGGGGTCCCCCCTATTTTTGTTAACCAGCCAGATGAAGCAGACCGCTGAGGCCTGGATTTTCAGGCTGTTAAGGAGCCAAGATCCATGGACCTTGCCAGCCTGATAATACCAGGCCACAGCAGTCTGCATATCTTGGCTGATTAACAAAAATAGGGGATCCCCTCGAAAAAATTAGCGTGGGGTCCCCCCTATTTTTGTTAACCAGCCAGATGAAGCAGACCGCTGAGGCCTGGATTTTCAGGCTGTTAAGGAGCCAAGATCCATGGACCTTGCCAGCCTGATAATACCAGGCCACAGCAGTCTGCATATCTTGGCTGATTAACAAAAATAGGGGTATCCCCTCGAAAAAAATTAGCGTGGGGTCCCCCCTATTTTTCTTAACCAGCCAGATGAAGCAGACCGCTGAGGCCTGGTTTTTCAGGCTGGTAAGGATCCAATATCCATGGACCTTGCAAGCCTGATAATACCAGGCCACAGCAGTCTGCTTAGCTTGGCTGGTTAACAAAAATAGGGGATCCCCTCGAAAAAAAAACGGCGTGGGGATCCCCCCTATTTTTGTTAACCAGCCAAGTAAAATGCAGACTGCTGCGGCCTGGTATTAAAAGACTGTCAAGGCCCATGGATTTTGGCCCTCAACAGCCTGATAATACCAGGCTACAGCAGCCCCACATTTGGCGCATCAAAAGATGTGCCAATTGTGGCACTTTACCCGGCTCTTCCCACTTGCCCTGTAGCGGTGGCAAGCGGGGTAATAAGGGGTTAATGTCACCGTTGATTGCACGGTGACAATAAGCCCGGTTAATAATGGAGAGGCGTCAATAAGACACCGATCCATTATTAATCCCAAAGTTTTTAAATGTTTAAAAAAAGACACAGCAAGAAAAAAGTCTTTTAATGAAATAAAAGAGACAACACAGTTTTCATTTTTTTTATTACTCTCTCATTCCTGCGACGCCATCGATCTCCTGTAAAAAAAAAAAAAAACAAACCAACAGTATACCACCTATCCGACGCAGTCCATAGTAACGACTGTCCCACGACGATCCAGCTCTGCTACATCGGAATGACAGGCAGAGCCTGACATCCCGGCGCAGCACAGCTGCTTACCAGCTTCCCCGGCGGTGACGTCATCGGACTGCTTTACGGCCGCGATTACCCAGCAGTCACTGCAGTTATCGCGAGAAACTGCATGTGACCGCCGGGGAGAAGAGGATGGCGGCCATTAAGCAGTCCGGGATGTGACCGCCGGAGATCTTCTGCCGGGTAAGTGCCGCTGACTCCTGACAGACCCGACCGACGGACACTGACAGTGACAGTGACATTCCGATTCCGGTATCCGATATGACGAAAATATCGGTACTCGGAATCGGAATTCCGATACAGCCAATATCGGCCGATACCTGATATTTGCAGTATCGGAATGCTCAACCCTAGTGGAGAGGCACATACTTCAAGCTGAGGGAGCCATGCCATCTGCTGGTATACGTACACTGTGTTTTATCAAAACCAAAGTCAGCGCAGCCATCTACCAGGAAATTTTAGAGCACTTCATGCTTCCTTCTGCTGACAAGCTTTTTGGAGTTGGAAATTTGATTCTCCAGCAGGACTTGACACCTGTCCACACTGCAAAACTACCAATACCTAGTTTAAAAACAACAGTATCACTGTGCTTGATTGGCCAGAAAACTCGCCTGATCTTAACCCCATAGAGAATCTATGGCATATTGTCAAGAGGAAGATGAGAGACACCAGACCCAACAATACAGACGAGCTGAAGGCTGCTATCAAAGCAACCTGGGCTTCCATAACACCTCAGCAGTGCCACAGGCTGATCGCCTCCATGCCATGCCGCATTGATGCAGTAATTGATGCAAAAGGAGCCCAGACCAAGTATTGGGAGCATTTACTGAATATATACAGGGGTTGGACAAAATAATGGAAACACCTGGAAACATCAAAAAAGTTAGTTTAATATGGTGTAGGTCCACCTTTTGCCACGATTATAGCCTCAATTCTCTGAGGTATGGATTCATACGAGGTGTGAATTGTTTCCAAAGGAATTTTAGCCCATTGTTCAGTTAAAACACCCTCCAGTTCTTTGAGCGACGATGGTGGTGGAAATCGACGTCTAACTTGAATCTCTAAAATCGACCATAAATGCTCAATAATGTTGAGGTCTGGGGGTTGTGGGGGCCAGATGAGATGCTCAACTTCGTTAGAATGTTCCTCGTGCCATGCCTTAACGATTCTAGCTGTATGAATTGGTGCATTATCATCCTGAAAGATGGCGTTCCCCTCGGGAACAGTGCTTGAACCATAGGATGCACTTGGTCGCCCAAAATGCCTAAATAATCGCGGCTGTTAATTCTTCCATGAAGGGATATCATTGGCCCGGCGGATCTCCACGAAATAGCACCCCAAGATCATCACAGAACCTCCACCATGTTTTACGGTTGGGAGAAAGCAGTCTGGATGGAATGCTTCTTTCGGCTGTCTCCAAACGTACACACGGCTGGAGGTCGGAAAAAGGGTAAACAATGATTCGTCTGAGAATATCACATGTTTCCACTGCTCGAGGGACCAATTCTGGAGGCTTCTTCACCACTCTAAACGCTTGGAAACATTTGTCATTGAGAGCAGCGGTTTTCGAATTGCAGCTCTTCCGTGGAATCCAGATTTGTTCAGCTCCCGACGAACAGTTTTCGTGGAAACTGGGTTCTGTAGGTGTTCATTGAGCTCAGCAGTGATTTTCAGAGCCGTGGTCTTGCGATACTCTCTCACAATTCGCTTTAGAGTCTCTCTCAGTCAACTTCGACTTTCGGCCGGCCCTGTGCTTTACTGTGGAAGTTTTTCCTTCTCTTTCAAATGCAGTCATTACTTTGGAGACAGTACTTCTTGACACTCCAAGCATTCGGGCACTTTCGGTTACACTAGCGCCTGCCATACCAGCACCAACAATTTGACCTCTTTGCAAATCAGTGAGGTCTGCCATTGGTATCAGGTTTTCATCAATGTTCTTACAATTATGCAAAACAAACAGTTAATTTACATACACATCACATAACACAAATAATCAACTACAAAACATTACCATATGTCACGGTTTGTATGTTTATAACATGTTCGAAGATTATGATGCCAAAACGTTAGGTGTTTCCATTATTTTGTCCAACCCCTGTATTTCAGTAGGCCAACATTTCGGATTTTAATATCACTTTTTCAAGCTGGTGTTATAAAGTATTCTAATTTACAGAGATAATGACGTTTGAGTTTTAATTGGCTGTAAGCCATAATCATCAACACTAACAGATATAAACACTTGAAATAGATCACTCTGTTTTTAATGACTATATAATATATGAGTTTCACTTTTTGTATTGTAATTGTATTTTGTATTCTAACTTTGTGAGATGCACCTATATATATATAATACCAAACCCGAGGTTTAGTAATGAACAGGTGTCAGCCAGATACCCTCATTAGTAAAACAGTACATAAAGAGTTAAATTAGACGACACACACACACACAAGCCTATGAAGGAGAATTACCAATTAACCTACATATGCTATAACAAAACAGCAACTGTCAGAAATCTGCGTGGAACTCAATATCTGTTTATTTTTCAAAAAATAATTTAAAAAAAATTGCGTGGGCTCGGGAAAGCCGACAGCTGAGAGCTGATGTTATATTTCTGGGAAGGAGCCAATAGCTATAGAAGTTCCCAGGCTACTAATATCAGATCACAGATGTTTGCTTAGCCTTTGCTGGCTACTAGTTTACAGAGGAATCCCAGAAAAAAAATTGACATGAGGTCCCCCTATAAAATCAAACCAGCAAAAGCTAGGCAGACAACTGCAGGCTGATATTAATAGTCTGGGAAGGGGTCATGTATATTGGCACCCCCCAGCCTAAAAACATCAGCTCTCAGCCACAACAGAAATGGTGCATCTTCTAGATGCGCCAATTCTGGCATTTAGCCTCGCTCTTCCCACTTGCCCTGTAGCGGTGGCAAGTGGGGTAATATTTGTTGAGTTATGTCACCTTTGTGTTGTCAGGTGACATCAAGCCCATGAATTAGTAATGGAGAAGCATCTATAAGACACCTATCCATTACTAATCCTATAGATATATGGTAAATAAAGACACAGCCCGAATAAAGTCCTTTAATTGAAATAATGACACAGACTCCTTTATTGAATCTTAATTAACCATACTTACTGAATACCTAATCCCTGACTCCCTCATCTCCTGCAACAAAAATAAAATAATAGACCAACATATAACACTTGTTATGCCACCTAGAGTGGACCCTCTGCATCTTGGTACAGAAACTACCCTGGGTGAGCTAAACCTAGTGAGACCGACCCCTATACAGGGAGCATAAGGGGCAGGCCCAAGGGGTTCAAATACCACGACTGCCGATACCGAGAGGGTGGCTCGTAGGTGACAAGGGAAGCAAGACATAGAGCCATAAGGAGACTGGAGGCACAGGAGAACTAAGAGCAAAAACAACGGACAGAAGGAATGGCGGGAAAAGAAAGTGAGGAGCCGGGGAGGAGAGACCTGGTCTGAAAGCAAGGGCCACGGAGACTGGAGAGGATCCGCGGACTGGGATACGAGGAGACAGGATGGGATCTAGACCTCAGGACTGAGGAAGTAGGATGGGTTCCAGAAAACCAGGGACAGAGGAGGTAGGGTAAGAATCTTGTGGGCTTGAGACACAGATGGGAATAGGCACTGAAAGAAAATTCAAGCAAAGACTGGGTTAGAAAAAAAGCAGGAGGTGCTCACAGGGAGCCTGAGAATTGACAATGGCCAAGAGAGAGAGCAGAGCAATAATCAGGCACCTCTGTTAAGGAAAGGTAACCTGAAATACCTGGAGTCTAGCCGCGATAGGCCAGAAGCTGCTTCCTGGTCAGGACACTGCAGCTTAATCAAAATGCCAGAGCTGCTCGCGGCCGCATCCTCAGAAGAGCAGGGCGCATGCGCGAGCAGTGGAATCTCCGGCCCGATGGGGAAGCCGGAAGTGCCAGAGCGTGATGGTGAAGTCCCCGCCCCGCAGCAAGCGAAGCTCAGGAGCACCTGGGTAAGTGGAGCAGCTGCCGTTACAACACTATCCTGTCCAACATAGTCCATTTAATCTCATGTGTAGCACTATCGCTGTGTGGGAACTTCCCACATAGCGGTGCTGTAAGTGAGAGCACCGGAGTTGATGAACTAAAGTGAACTCTCACAGCGGCTCAGTAATAAACTGCGTGATCGATTACCTCCTGTCAGTGTATCGCCGGCGGCAGGGTGACATCGCTGTGGGACACTCGGTATTAAATGGACTATGGAGGACAGGGAGTATATGTTGGTTTATTATTTTTGAATGCTTGCAGGAGGCATGGGCGTCGGGGATTAGGTGTTCGGTGAGTATGTATATTATGTGTCAATGTTTTCATTTTTTTTACAATTGAACTCAGGCACCGGATGATGAGACTATTCTCCCATCATTGGCTCCTGCTGTCTCTGTTATATGTGACAGCAGACATAGCTGGATGGGAATAGTAGTCCCATCAGACGACGCCTATGTACACAGACACCCACAGACGCAGACAGCCGCATACACCTGCAGACAGCCAACACACTCGCAGACAGACACAGACACCCGCAGACAGACACCCGCAGACACACACAGACACCCGCAGACAGACTCAGACACCCGCAGACAGACACAGACACCCGCAGATAGACACAGAAACGTATGTATTCTCCGCTCCCACATATTCTCCCCCTACACATTCTTCCTCCTTCTGACGTCATTTCCTTTGACAATTCCGCAGTGTTTTTGACAGCAAATCTGCATCAAATGCGAAGTAAATTCGCAAAACTTTTTACACCAGCATTTTTGCTGCGGATTTGACTGACTCAATGGAAGTCAATGGTTGCAGAAACACTACAGATCCGCAAAAAGAATTGACGTGCTGTGGAAAATAAAATGCTGTGAATCAAGACTGAATTTTCTGCAGCATGTGCACACCAATTCTGGATTGTCATTGATTAACATTGTTTCAGTAATAACATGCATTTTTGGAGCATTTCCAAATGGAAAAAATGCTGCGGAAATGCAACAAATCCACATTGTCTGCACATAGCTTTACAAGGACTTCTGTTATGAATGTGCTAGAGATGGTTTCTGAGCAGAGGCTCCCTCTGGTGGTTACAGACAGTACTGAACCTTTCAGCGAGGAGTGGCAATCTGGAATCACGGACTGGTCTGATATAAGGGAGGTTCCCTCCCATGATGGTTGCCAGTGATCAATTGTTCTTGTCTCAATTGTGGTTCCTGGTTCATTTGGAAGTTTGCTGGAGTCTTGCCTGCATCTCCTGCTTTCAGATAAGATATTTTTTGCTTTTCTTTTTGTGCTTGCTTTTTGCATTGTTTTATGCACTTTTGTGGAGGTCAGCCAGGTCCCCTCCTGGGGCCTGAGCTCCTCACAGTTTTTCTGCAGCCACTGTAATTTGCTCATTTGCTTTTTCCTGTTTTTTCAGCGGCTGCGGCTTGGTTTTTGTTCACACTGAGATCTGATTTAGTGGATGGCGAGATCGTGTGATCTCAGTATTTTTGTAATCAGAATTGTTGGATTTTTGTAGGGTTTTCTGGGTTGCAGAAAGTAATCTCTCCTGTCCTATCCTATTTAGTCAGCTTGTGGCCCCAGCGTTTGCTCAGTCTATTTTCTGCCTATGTTTGTATTTTCATCTTGTCTAACTGCCATTATATGTTTGGGGGCTTCCTATTTTCTTTGGGGATCTGCTCCGGGGCAGATAGCTTTCATCTTTCTGCCTTTAGGTGTAGTTATCTCTCAGGCTGTGACGAGGCGTCTAGGATCAACGTAGGAACGCTCCACGGCTACCTCTAGTTGTGTCATTAGTTTAGGAATCTGTAACCCATCAGTTACCAACATCTCAGGTGTTCTGCTGCCCTGCTGTTGTTCCTGTCCTCCTCAGCTACTGAAACATAACAGTATCACAGGCCATAACTGAAAATTATATGGTAATCACAGAAGGGAAAAATAGTGTGGAAAGAAAAAAGTTGTCAGAGTTGTCAGAGATTTTTATTTTTTTTTTCTGTCTGTTGCATTTTTTCCCTCTTTTTCTCTGGGTGCTGAGGAGGATTTTTTTTTCTCTCAATGTAGTTTGCACAGTTGTCTGGCCGTGTGGATCAGCTTGCCACTGAGGTTCGGAGTATTGCTACCTATCTTGCTGGGTTGCCGGTTGTGGAACCTAGGATTCCCATGCCAGATATGTTTTTGGGGGATCGGACTAAATTTCTGAATTTCAAAAATAACTGTAAGTTGTTTTTTGCCTTAAAGCCTAAAGGTACTGCCACACTACACAATCCCGCTAGCGATCTAGTTAGCGTCGCATACTAATGAGATCGCTAGCGGGATTGTTTCTAAATCGCTAGTAGCTACCTAATTTAGCGATATCGTTAAGGACGCTATCGCGGTTAGCGATCTCCTTAACGACTTTAGCGGTACAAAAGTACCGCTAAATCGCTAAAAAAGGTGCCACACTCAGCGATTAGATACTTACCAGCGGGACGCCAGCGATGAAAATAGGGTCCGGAACGATCAGGACGACGGACGAGATCACAGCAGGGGCCACGTCGCTGGTAGATGCCGCACACAACAACATCGCTAACGGGATCGCTAAATAGTGACGTTTTTTAGCGATCCCGTTAGCGATGTTGTTTAGTGTGGCATACCCTTAAGTCTTCAAGTAATGCAGCACAGCAGGTTCATATTGTCATCTCTCTCCTGCGCGGCGATCCTCAGGATTGAGCTTTTTTCCCTGACACCTGGGGATCCTGTTTTGAATGATATTGATGCATTTTTTCTAGCTCTGGGGTTATTGTACGATGAACCTAATGTCACTGATCAAGATGAAAAAACCTTGTTGGCATTAAATCAGGGTATTGAAGACGCTGAGTTGTACTGTCAGAAATTCCGAAAGTGGGCAGTCCTGAGCAAATGGAATAATGATGCTTTGGCAGCAATTTTTTGGAAGGGGCTGTCAGAGAATGTAAAGGATGTTATGGTGGGATTCCCTGCTCCCTCTGGTTTCAATGATTCTATGTCATTGGCTATTCAAATTGACAGACGTTTGCGTGAGCACAGAGGTATGCGTGAGATAGTGTTGCCTTGTGAGCCAGCTTCTGAGCCCATGCAGTGTGTAGTAGGAGTTACTCTCTCTTGGGACGTCCTAGCGTTTATGAATTTGCGCAAGCGAATGGGTATGTTGTTTCTAACTTTGCGGTGTACGCCCATACATGCGTATTTTACAGTTGTCCCTAAGAGCGATGCAGGAAGTGACGTTTTGCACGCTCATGTTTGTCTTGGTTGTTAGTGTTTCAGGCAGCTATAATTTCCTGTTGACTGTGTTACCCCTGATTTGTGCTTCCCCTGTCCACATTTCTGTTGCTTCTGATGTCTGCACATTTCTGCTCGGTTTTGTTTCAGGAGCAGCTATTAACCTGATGGATTTTGACTTTGAAAAACGTTGTGGGTTTCCCATGATACCCCTGCGGAAGTCTATTCCCCTTCTGGGCATTGATTCTACCCCTTTGGCGGAGAATAAACCCAGTTTTCTACTCAGGTGATAATGAGGGTTGAACCAGACCATCAGGAGAGTTGCAAATTTCTGGTGCTGTATAATCTGCATGACATTATTGTACTAGGTTTCCCTTGGTTACAGTCTCATAATCCTGTTTTGGATTGGGAAATCTGTGTCTGTGACCAGTTGGGGCTGCCAATGTGTTAATGCCGACATTCCTGTTTTTCTGCCTCTCCCAAGTCTCAGGATGTTCCTGACTTTTTGACTGATTTTTCGGATGTATTTAGTGAAAGTAAATCTGCATCTTTGCCCCCTCACAGGAGCTACGATTGCGCTATTGAATTAGTGCCTGGTGGTAAATTTCCTAAAGGTCACCTTTTTAACTTGTCTGTACCTGAACACGATGCTATGCGATCTTATATCAAGGAGTCAGTGGAGAAGGGTCATATCAGACCATCCTCTTCACCCTTGGGTGCCGGTTTTTTCTTTTTGGCCAAAAAGGATGTTCATTGATGTCGTGTATTGATTATCGCCTCCTAATAAGATCACTGTTAAATATCAATATCCATTACCCTTGATTTCTGATCTGTTTTCCAGAGTGAAAAGTGCTAGTTGGTTTACCAAGCTTGACCTCAGGGGGGCGTATAACCTTATTCGCATTAAGCACGGGGATGAATGGAAGACGGCGTTTAATACCCCAGAGGGGCATTTTGAGTACCTAGTGATGCCTTTTGGGCTTACTAATGCCCCTTCCGTCTTCCAATCCTTCATGATTGATATTTTCAGGGATTTTGTGGATAAATTTCTGATAGTTTATTTGGATGATATCTTGATTTTTTCCAACGACTGGGACTCTCATGTGAAGCATGTTCGGACTGTGTTCCAGATTTTGAGAGAGAATGCACTGTATGTGAAGGGATCAAAGTGTCTTTTTGGCATACAGAAGGTCTCATTTCTGGGATTCATTTTGTCTCCGTCTGTTATTGAAATGGACCCGGTCAAGGTTCAGGCCATCTGTGATTGGGTTCAACCTACTTGATTGAAGGCTCTTCAGAGATTTTTGGGTTTTGACCAATTTTTATCGTAAATTTATTGGTAATTTCTCCGGTATTGTTAAACCATTGACTGACTTGACCAAAAAGGGTTCCGATGTGGTAAATTGGCCTCCATAGGCAGTTTCTGCGTTTCAGGAACTTAAGCAGAGATTCATTTCTGCTCCTGTTCTACGGCAGCCTGATGTTTCTCTGCCGTTTCAGGTGGAGGTTGATGCCTCTGAGATTGGGGCAGGTGCCGTTTTGTCCCAAAGGGATCCAGAGACTTCTAAGAGTAACCCTTGTGCCTTTTCTCTCAAAAATTTTCTTCAACTGAACGTAATTATGACGTGGGTAATCGGGAGTTATTGGCCATGAAGTGGGCCTTTGAAGAGTGGAGACATTGGCTGGAAGGAGCAAACATCAGGTGGTGGTCCTCACGGACCATAAGAACCTGGTTTATCTCGAAGCAGCCAAGCAACTTAATCCTAGACAGGCCAGGTGGGCCTTGTTTTTCACACGTTTTATTTTGGTGTTTCTTTTCTTCCGGGCAACTAAGAATGTTAAGGCGGATGCCCTCTCGAGGAGTTTCTTTGCGGATTCTCCTGAGTTATCTGATCCTGCTGTTATTTTGAAAGAGGGTGTAGTTCTTTCCGCCATCTCGCCCAATTTGAGACTGGCTCTGGAGGGGTGTCAGGAGGATAAACCTGAGCGCTGCCCTATTGGGAAATTGTTTGTCCCAGACCAGTGGAAGAAGAGTGTGATGTCTGAGATTCATTGTTCCGCGTTGGCTGGTCATCCTGGGATTTTTAGTACCAGAGACTTTTTGAGTCGGTCCTTTTGGTGGCCTACTTTGTCTCGTGATGTCAGGGACTTTGTACAGTCCTGTGGGACTTGCTCTCGTTCTAAGCCTTGCTCTCGTTCTAGTGATTTGTTAATGCCATTACCTGTACCCAAGAGGCCATGGACCCATATTCTATGGATTTTATTTCCGACCTTCCTGTCTCTCAGAGAATGACTTTATCTGGTAATCTGTGATAGGTTTTCCAAGATGATGCATCTTGTGTCATTACCTAAGTTGCCTTCCTCCTCCGAATTGGTGCCTTTGTTCTTTCAGCACGTGGTTCGGTTACATGGCATTCCGGAGAACATTGTGTCTGACAGTGGAGTCCAGTTTGTTTCCAGGTTTTGGAGGACATTCTGTTCTAAACTTGGTGTTCAGTTATCTTTCTTCTCTGCATTTCACCCTCAGACCAATGGACAAACCGAGAGAACAAACCAGACCTTGGAGACTTATTTGAGATGTTTTGTGTCTGCTGATCAAGATGACTGGGTCTCTCTTTTGCCTTTGGCTGAGTTTGCTCTTAATAATAGGGCTAGCTCTGCCACCTTGATGTCTCCATTTTTCTGCAATTCTGGGCTTCACCCTCGATTTTCTTCAGGACAGACAGAGGCTTCTGTCTGTCTGGGGGATGACTCTATTGTGGAGCATATGCAGCAGATTTGGACCAGGTAATGGAGAGGTTGTCTCTCTCTCAGGAGAAGGCCCAGCGGTTTACCAACCGGCATAGGACTGATGGTCCTCGTTTTAAAGTGGGGGACTTGGTTTGGTTGTCCTCAAGAAATATCCCTATGAAAGTTGCATCTCCAAAATTTAAGCCAAGGTTCATTGGACCTTATAAGATCATATAAATTATTAATCCTGTTTCCTTCCGTTTGTTTCTTCCAGGGACATTTAAGATCCATAACGTGTTCCACAAGTCCTTATTGAAGAGGTTTGTCGAGCCAGTGGTTCCTATGGCTGCGCCTCCCGACCCTGTTTTGGTTGAGGGCAATTTGGAGTATGTGGTTGAGAAAATATTGGATTCTCGTTTTGCTAGATGGAAACTCCAGAATTTGGTTAAGTGGAGAGGTTATGGTCAGGAGAACAATTCTTGGGTGTTTGCTTCGGACATCCATGCTGGGAGACTTATCCGTGCATATCATCGAGCTCATCCTGATCGGCCTGGTTGCGCAGGTGAGGGTTTTGGTGACCCCTCCTCAAGGGGGGGTGACTTCTGAGCTGGAGCTCCCTCCGGTGGTTGCTGAGGGTAATGAACTAATTGCCGAATGGCCTTCAGCTGGCTCTGAATGGTCTGATATAAGTGACCTGAACTCCCTTCAGCCTTGCCGGTAATCAATTGTTCTTCCTGTCTTCTTGGAGCTCAGCTTGCATTCCTGCTCTCATTCAGATAAGTGATTTGCTGTTTTTTTTCCTCTGGTTGGATTTTCCTTGCCTGGTTTGCTGCTTGCAGTGGACTTTGGCCTGGCCCCATTTTGGGGTCTGGCACTGCAATTGTGCTCATTTAGTTTTTGCACTTTTGCTCTGTTTCTTTGTCACTTTTTTGCTAAATTGCTGTGTGTTACACCAGAGATCTGATTTAGGTGGTAGAGATCGTGTGATCTCTGGTTTTTTGTTAATCAGAAGTGTTGGTATTTTTGTCAGGGTTTTTTGGATTGCAGTCAGAATTCTTTCCTATACTTTTCTATCTAGACAGATTGGGCCACAGCATTTGCTCATTCTATTTTCTGTCTGTGTCCGTATTTTCTTCTTGTATAACTGCCATTACATGTTTGGGGAGCTTCCTATTTCTTTGGGGGTTCTGCTCCAGGGCAGATAGCTTTCATCTTTCTGCCTTTAGGTGTAGTTATCTCTCCGGCTGTGACGAGGCGTCTAGGATCACCGTAGGTATGCTCCACGGCTACTTCTAGTGTGGCGGTTAGTTTAGAGTACTGCAATCCAATAGTTTCCAGCCTCTCTGGTGTGTTACTACTTTTGCTATTTTTGCAATTTCTCCTCAGCTACCGAAACATAACAGGGGCGCTTCTGTACATAACAACCACAACTTGTCCGGATATCACAGCAACAGTAGGAATTCTCTGCCAACGTTTAAGCAAGCCACGCCAAAGAGACTGGAATGTAATTAAGAGAATTCTTCAATATCTTAAAGAAACTCAAAGGCTAAATCTTAAGATATCTGCATCAGGAGATCTCACTCTCAGAGGTTATGTGGATGCAGATTGGGCTGGAGATTCAAGTGATCGGAAATCAACAAGTGATTACTTGTTCAAGTTAGGAGAAAATTCTATTTCATGGTCCAGCAGAAAACAAGTGTCAGTCACATTATCTTCTACAGAAGCAGAATATATGTCTACTGCTTATGCAAGCAAGAAGTAATTTGGCTGAAACAACTTTTGGAAGATTTTGGCAAGCCATTAGCTCAACCAATAGTTATCTATGAGGAAAACTAAGGATGCATTAAACTTGCCAGCAGTGAGAAGATTAGTGCAAGGACTAAGCAAATTGATGTAAAACATCACCACTTCCGTGACTTAGTGGCACATGGTGTACTCAAGTTTGTTTATTGCGAATCTGACTAGATGATAGCTGATAGTATGACGAAGCCATTATCATGAGCCAATTTTGTGGACTTCACAACTGCAATGGGACTAACAGGATAAGTAGTTGTTGAGTGGGGGTGTTGGAATATGTTTGGTGCAACAACTCCATTCCTGTGTATGAGTGTTTAGTTGCTAAATTTATATGCTGTTTATAAAATTAAAAAAAAAACTCCCAGAGGCTCACACAGGGAGAACGTGTGGCTGTATTTCCTGTTTTCCTGTGTCTGTGTATGAGAAAAGCAGCCTGCTGTAGATGCTGCACAGATAGAGACATACAAATGATTTATTCCTGATCTATTAAGCTTATCATATATTGTTCTTGATTGTTCCTGAATAAAGAAGCTCTGTTGTCACACGCTTGGAGAGTATCCTGAATAATCCGCTGCCAATAGTATATTTTTTCACTATTTTTTAATGGATTAAATACAATTGTATGTTTATATAGATACTGGAAGCAAGATCCTTTATCTTTCTTGGATATATTTATATAAAATGCAATGCAGTGGCATGTTTTCCAGGATTCCTCCACTGATTGGATTAATTTTGGAAAGGGTGAGTGGGATCATTTTGTTAGTTTGACAGATTTACCCAACGTCCAGTTCTTCCCTGAACCAGCCTATCCATTGACTTCATTGCTGTCCTTCCAGCCTCAGAAGAGTAGACTGATATTTTGGGTTTTGATCAGATTTAGCAAATAGTGCCATTTTGTTTGTGTGTCTGAATTGCCTAAGTCACAAACCTTAAGTACATTATTTCTTAAACACATTGTGCATCTTTATGGGATTATGAAAAATATTGTTTCCATTAAAGGAACTCAGTATGTTTGTCAATTGTGAAAGACATTATGTAATAAGATCAGTATTGAATTGTCTTTTTCATCAGCTTATCACCGAAAGACCAATGGGAGGACTTAACATGCAAACCAAGCTCTTAAACAATATTGTCTGCCTTTTTTCTCTTATCACCAGTCAGACTGTGTAGAATGTGTGTCGTTAGCTAAGTTTGCCAGAAATAATCAATCACAAGAACCCAATAAAACCAATTAATTCTTCTGCAGTCTTAGGTATTATCTTGGTTTCTGTTCCTTTTCAGCCTCTGAATTTTATGCTCTACAGCAGGGGTCCCCAACCTGTCTCTTGGAAGTGACACATGGCTCAAGGGCCAATGATGTGTGGCTAGCAGCTATCTGCTAACTTGGTGCATTAGCAAAATGTCTAGCAAACGTCTATGATACAGTAAAGATGTATATCTTTGTATCGTGTTAGCCAGTAGATAGAAAAATATTTAGAGTTGAGAGTCCTCAGTGGTTGATACCTTTTAATGGCTAACTGAAAAGATGGTAACAAATTGCAAGCTTTCGAGACTACTCAGGTCTCTTCATCAGGCTGATGAAGAGACCTGAGTAGTCTCGAAAGCTTGCAATTTGTTATCATCTTTTCAGTTAGCCATTAAAAGGTATCAACCACTGAGGACTCTCAACTCTAAATATTTTTCTAGCAAACGTCTATGAAGAGAAGGTCTCTAGATTATGACTTTTCTGAGTTTATCTGCAAAAACAGCAGATCTGAATGTGCATATACTGATGGGGGAAACGGCTGGAGGATACATATGGTAAGCTGGAGCTATTATGATGCTGTTAGGTAGAGGGATGTTGAAGCTATATTCAAAAGTGTGGTGGGAATGCTCATACGAGAATTCTGAATGAGATAAAGTGTGGAAACGCTGGATGTCAGTATACTGCTTATAAGACAGCATAACACAAGTTACTTTGTGTGGAAAAGCTTTGGCTGTCATTATACAGGTACTTGGGGCTCTGGGTGAAACTTTGTTGGGGGAGGATGGGTGAACTGGATGTGGCTCATTACTATCCTCAAAACTGAATGTGGCTCTCAAGGTAAGAAAGGTTGGTGACCCTCGCTCTAGAGGCTGAAAAATATGTAGACAACTTGAAGCTTATCTGGTCTGAGGTCAGAGTAAACCTTTAAAAGGGACTGGCCAGATTGTAAAGGGGTCAATGGTTATTGGAAAGGGAATGGACCTAAGTAAAAATATCTTGGGTGTCATTTAATAACATCAGTGCTGACAATCTTATCAGAAGGTTTCATTGGTCTTTCCCTTTCCAGTTGACAGTTGTGTCATACAGTTGTGCCATGGCATGGTATCTCTTTACGACACTATCTTCTAGAGATTTTTAATATTACCTTCCATAATATAACATTTAGTGACACAATGCACAATTCACATTTTTCTCAATTTAATACAATATGAAACAGATAAAAAGCATGTGTATGCATCAGTATAAAAATGAAAGCATAAAGACGAACAGTACGACCTTATTAACTTTTATTATTACAGTGATACTGTGGAGTAAGAGATGGCTCAGTGAACTTCCCAGGTGTAAGATTCATGTGAATACTTTTCCGTCCAATTATGACAAGAGCATTCTTAAGGTGATACCTTTATTGGCTAACCAGAAAATTATATGTTCGCTAGCTTTCAGAGCTCAAAGGCTCCTTCTTCAGGCAAGATTACATTTGGAATAATAAGAAAGACACATTAGATGCTTACTATAGTAGGAAATTTGTTCAAGACCTGGGAGGTGTGATGCCTTCAAAAGATAAGCAAAGGAAATCAAATTAGCATTTTCTTACAAATGGAGAGCTAGTGGGAATGTGTTCTTAGCTATCTGGAGTCCTTCTGGTGAAGGTGTGAACTGTGTCTATGTAGTGACCCATAAAACCGGGTGTTAATCCTAATAAGTTTGAATTCCCATATTTTTCTCTCCCTGTCATCCTTAAAATGACCTTTTAGTATTAAGACTTTTAAGTCTGTCATACAATGTCCAGTTCCAGAGAAATGTTTTCCCACAGGCGTGTCCATTTCATTCCTGATCGTATGTCTGTGTAGATTCATCCTTGTTTGTAGTTTTTGCATACAAACAAGGATGAATCTACACAGACATACGATCAGGAATTAAATGGACACCCCTGTGGGAAAACATTTCTCTGGAACTGGACATTGTAAGACAGACTTAAAAGTCTTAATACTAAAAGGTCATTTTAAGATGACAGGGAGAGAAAAATATGGGAATTCAACTTATTAGGATGTTCAATACTTTGACACTAGGACTCAACTTAACACCCGGTTTTATGGGTCACTACATAGACACAGTTCACACCTTCACCAGAAGGACTCCAGATAGCTAAGAACACATTCCCACTAGCTCTCCATTTGTAAGAAAATGCTAAAGGTACTGCCACACTAAGCTATCCCGCTAGCGATCTCGTTAGCGTTGCATACTAATGAGATCGCTAGCGGGATTGTTTCTATATCGCTAAATGCTGCCGCATTTAGCGATATAGTTAACGACGCTATCGCCGTTAGCGATCTTCTTAACGACTTTAGCGGTACAAAAGTACCGCTAAATCGCTAAGAAAAGGTGCCACACAGCGATTAGATACTTACCCAGCGGAGCGCCAGCGATGAAATGTCTGGAACGATTCAATACGACACAGATCACACTAAAGCCCGTTTGGAAGGTCACACTGAACATTCAACCTCACAGGGATCCAATGAGTTTAAGCAATTCCCTTAGCATATTTGTTTATGTGACAATCTAATTCGATTTCCTTTGCTTATCTTTTGAAGGCATCACACCTCCCAGGTCTTGAACAAATTTCCTACTATAGTAAGCATCTAAGGCCTCTTTCACATTTCCGGCGGGCGCCTGGCGGCCCCCCGGCATTTTGCCGCAGCGCCGCATCTGAAAACCTTTCACACTTCCGGCGGCCAAAATGCGGTTTTTTGCCGGATGGTTTCTGATGCTTGGAGAGATCAGAAACCATCCGGCAAAAACAAAAAACGTTACATGCAGCAGTTTTTTCCGGACGCCGCAATGTACATTTGCGCCGCATCCGGACAAAACCGCATGCAACGCATTGACATGCGGCGCCATCCAGCGCTAATGCATGTCAATGCGAAAAAAGCCGCATGCGGCGCATCAGATTTTCAGATGCGGCGCTGCAGCAAAATGCCGGGGGCGCCGCAAGGGCCCGCCGGATGTGTGAAACCAGCCTAATGTGTCTTTCTTATTATTCCAAATGTAATCTTGCCTGAAGAAGGAGCCTTTGAGCTCTGAAAGCTAGCGAACATATAATTTTCTGGTTAACAATAAAGGTATCACCTTAAGAATGCTCTTGTCATAATTGGACGGAAAAGTATTCACATCGATTTTTCTGGCTAACACGGTACCACAATATAATTTATTATTGTACACCAGGTGTAAGATTCAAACACTCAATCATCTTTAGTGACTCTCAAAGGGGTAATTTACTGACATTACAAAAATGGCTGTCATGATGATATATAAAGAAGTAAGTGTTAAAGCAGGACATAAGATCATATGATATGATATTTAAAAATTGCAAAATGACGTAAAGTAAAATATTTTACAGAATAATTTGTAAGACAAATATTGGATCAATTATACCTACCCTGATCACCATGACTGGCAGGTTTCTACCTTTGTATGCACAGGGAGAGAGAGCTGTCAGTCATCTGGAGCAGTGAGCACATTGCACTAGTTAGTCGAGACACGTAGTTCCTAGCTAGCTTTTCAAAGAAAGTCAGCAAAGTAAGATGCACACTCCCCACAGCATTTCAGAGTAAAGCATACCTGGCTGCCTACTGCCATTATTATAATCATTAATATTTTGTATACTTTCCTATCTATAATGGACAATAGCAGTACTTGAAACACTGCTACCACTACTTGGAAAATCCCTTCTCAATCAGTACATTTGTTCTGGTAAAATTGCAACACTTATACTAACCTCCGGTGCGGGCACTGTTCCAACAAAAATGCAAAAAAGCATATAATCTTTATTTCAATGGAAAAAACACATGGAAAAATATATAAAAAAGACTGGCCTCCTTATAGGTGGAGAAACTTTAGACATTGAATATGCAGTTCGTTTTGTATGATGCCCTCTTGTAGGTTATTGGTTCGGTTATTCCGCCCTAGATTTTAAATATGTAGTTCCGGACACACTTACATTTCCTTGACCAATGAGATTCATTGGTAGTTAATAAATTGCTGTTACCTGCTCATTGATTGGTCGTTGTGCATTATAAAACCATACTCTTCTTGGTGTGATGCCACCCCCAGAAGAAGGCGTTTTGCAGAAACGTGCGTTGGGGCTGGCACCAGCACCCATGGGAGGTAATGTTTATCTGCACTAGTTTACTTTGCGCATAGACCTTTTATGTGTGTTTAGAGAGGTTATATTATGACAATATGGGTTCACAATTAATGTGAGTGCATTAAGTATTACATTTAGAGTATGTGCAACATCCCTATGGTTTACTGTGGGTAGTGGTGCCTTTTTATGGTTTCCCACTTTTTAAGCCTTGTCTTTTTTATATATTTTTCCATGTGTTTATTCTATTGAAATAAAGATTATATATTTTTTGCATTTCTGGTTTCTGTGTACATGTTTTCTTTTGGATAATGTTGTATTGTACGAAACCTATTAATATATTCACAACTATATATGGCACCACTAGATTTGAAAGTTCTATCTGTTCGATAAAGTGCCCTAAACTTTTGATTACAACTAATTTGTACTGTTCCAACAAAGCAGACATCAAGACGAAGTCGAAGCTGCAACTGGCCACTTATTTCCTCTTAATGTGTGATTTGTCTGAAGGCAGGGAAAGTGAAGCTGGCCGCAGGACTCACGTGACATAAAAATGTCACATGAGCCCCAGGAAAGCAACATTAGCAAAATGCTTTAAAAGAAATAAAAGAGTGTTAATGAGAGTTTTCAGAGCCTAGCAACTTGACCTTATCTGAAATATAATTATGGAAACAGTTTAGGGCACAGTTTTTGATATTTCATTAAATATTTCTGCTGTTTTGTGTAAAAAAGTAACATTACTTCATATCTGTGAAAAAAAGGCATTCAAAAAATCCCTGTACTTGGCAAAATATATCATTTAGATGGTGAAAGAAATGCTGAAAAATAATAGAGCATTTACAGTATGCTCCAGTGCACATCTCTCGCCTTTGACAAATATCTTTTGTTGCACCTTTTGTATTGTGCACAGGTTACCTTGCCTTTTCTCCTACTTTAATTTCAATATTTTATGTACAATTGTAACATTGTGTAAAAAAACTTCTCATTTATTTTGATTTATATTTCAGATCTAACAAAGCAATGCTTTCAATTTTGTAACAGGCAGCCTAACTACATCTAACAATATTGTCAACAACCTTGGCTGCAAATTCATGAAATTATATTGAAATGGAGCCATATTTTCAGAGCAAACATTAAAGGTCCAATAACTCTGTAATCTAAGTTACTTCCTTTTAAAATGCTCCTAACAATATTCAGAATATTCATAGAAATCCAACCCTGAATAGCTAAAAATACACTTAAATTGCTAATTACTTGTTTTAAAAAAACAGTAGATTTCTCTTTTTCTCAAGATTAGGAATTTCACATATTAGGTGTAGTGATGAGTGAACGTGCTCGCCACCACTCGTTACTCACCTGAGCATCACTGTACTTGGTCTACTCGGCGAGCACCGAGTATTTCCGGGATTAGTCGGCGGGAACTCAGTTCTCCACCCTGCATTTTTGGTGGTCTTTAGAGACCCATTCAGCATGCAGGGATTGTCTGCTAGACACTGTAACGCCGCAGCCATCTTTGTTGTGGTCTTGCAGTGATTGGCTGGCCCCATAGCATCATCAGGGGTATAAGAGATCGGACGTCGCGCTGCTCGGCACATTCAGCTCCGGATTGAGTGTAGGGAGAGCTGCTGCCGAGATAGGGTCAGATTTGGGGATTGCTTAGTCAGTGTGGGGTCTACCATTCTAAACTACTTAAATCCAGTTAAACCAACAGTTCTTCTAAAGACTAATACTGGAGTATATACGTTGCAGTGTTAGGTAGGCAGGGGAGTGTGTGTCGCTCTATACACATCAGTGCAATGCCTGCAGGCACTGTATGTGTGTATATAGATATCATTGCATATATCAAGAGGGTCCATTCCATTACTGTCTGCTGCTGCTGCTACCAATAGGATATATTGACCATATAAACCTAGCCCCAGGTATAATTGGCTAGGAAAATTTTTTTGCCAGATTAATAGAGATTATTTTATTTCAAAGCTTCCAGAGCCCTTTTTTTTCTCCATTTGCTTTTTGACACTGCACAATACAGCCAGAACCTTTATCTAGCACAGCCTGAAAATCCAGCAATTTTAAAGGGGTCCCAAAAATCACATTTGAGTGCGCCGAAAAATCTGTCATTTTTTTGTGGTACGGTAGAATTTTTTTTGAGTGTCTTACACAATTTCTTGACACCATTTTGCTGAACCCGAAAAAAAATACATACATGCCACATATTTTACAGTGCAGTATATATGTGACATGCCTCATATATCCGTGAGCTAAAAATTTGGGCACTTTAGGCCTAAACTCCATTTTTTTCCTTTCTATTACTCTAGTTATATGCAGCACTATTTTGCAGACTCCCCAAAAATACAGGCCACATATTTGGCAGTGTGGTATCTCCATGACAGGCCTCATATATCTGCGTGCTCCAAGTTTGGGCATTTTAGGCCGATACTGCAGTGTTTTTCCTGTCTGTTACTCTAGTTCTATACAGCACTATTTAGCAGACCCTCAAAAAAATACAAGCCACACATTTGGCTGTTGTGAATATGCTGGAGGTGGCTTCTGAGCTGGGGCTCCCTCCGGTGGTTGCTGAGGGTAATGAACTGATTAATGAATGGCCTTCAGCTGGCGCTGAATGGTAGGATATAAGTGGCCTGAGTTCCCAGCAGCCTAGCCGGTTATACTGTTATGTTTCGGTAACTGAGGAGAAATAGCAAAAAATAGCAAAAGCGGTAATACACCAGAGAGGCTGGAACCTATTGGATTGCAGTAACCTGAACCAACCACACAACTAGAAGTAGCCGTGGAGCGTTCCTACGGTGATCCTAGACGCCTCGTCACAGCCTGAGAGATAACTATCCCTAAAGGCAGAAAGATGAAAGCTATTTGCCCCGGAGCAGATCCCCAAAGAAAATAGGAAGCCCCCAAACATGTAATGGTGGTTAGACAAGAAGAAAGCCAATCTATCTAGACAGAAAAGTACAGGAAAGAATTCTGACTGCAATCCAACAAAAACCCTAACAAAAATACCAACACTTCTGATTGCAAAAACACCTGAGATCACACGATCTCATCCACCTAAATCAGATCTCTGGTGTAACAAAACGCTATTCAGCAAATAAAAAGTAACAAAGGAGCAAAGCAAAAGTGCAGACACAAATGGAGCACAATTGCAGCGTCAGACCCGCAAAAGGGTCAGGCTGCAATCCACTGCAAGCAACAAACCAGCAGAGAAAATCAAACAGAGGAAAAAAACAGCAAACACTTATCTGAGGGAGAGCAGGAAACTAGCAGTGCTTCAAGCAAGACCAGAAGGAACAATTGATAACCGGCAAGGCTGCTGGGAACTCAGGCCACTTATATCCTACCATTCAGCGCCAGCTGAAGGCCATTCATTAATCAGTTCATTACCCTCAGCAACCACCAGAGGGAGCCCCAGCTCAGAAGCCGCCTCCAGCATATTCACAACATTTGGCAGTGTGGTATCTCCGTGACAGGCCTCATATATCTGCGGGCTCCAAGTTTGGGCATTTTAGGCTAGTACTGCATTATTTTTCCTGTCTGTTACTCTAGTACTATACAGCACAATTTTGCATTTAAAAAAATAAAAAATACAGGCCACATATTTGGCAGTGTGGTATCTCCATGACAGGCCTCATTTATCTGCGTTCTCCAAGTTTGGGCATTTAAGGCCTGCACTGCAGTGTTTTTCCTGTTTGTTACTCTAGTTCTATACAGCAATATTTTGCATTTAAAAAAAATAAAAAATACAAGCCACATATTTGGCAGTGTGGTATCTCCGTGACAGGCCTCATATATCTACGTGCTCCAAGTTTGGGCATTTTAGGCCGATAATCCAGTGTTTTTCCTGTCTATTACCCTAGTTCTATACAGCAATATTTAGCAGACCCCCAAAAAATACAGGCCACATATTTGGCAGTGTGGTATCTCCGTGACTAGCCTCATATATCTGCGTGCTCTAAGTTTGGGCATTTTAGGTGAGTACTGCAGTGTTTTTCCTGCCTGTTACTCTAGTTATATACAGCACTATCTTGCATTTAAAAAAATAAAATATACAGGCCACATATTTGGCAGTATGGTATTTCCGTGACAGGCCTCATATATCTGCGTACTCCAAGTTTGGGCATTTTAGGCCGGTACTGCAGTGTTTTTCCTGTTTGTTACTCTAGTTATAAACAGCAATATTTTGCATTTAAAAAAAAATAAAAATTCAGGCCACATATTTGGCAGTGTGGTATCTCCGTGACATCCCTCATGTATCTGCGTGCTCCAAGTTCGGCTATTTTTGGCCAGTATTCCAGTGTTTTTCCTGTCTGTTACTCTAGTTCTATACAGCACTATTTTGCATTTACAAAAATAAAAAATACAGGCCACATATTTGTCAGTATGGTATCTCCGTGACAGGTCTCATATATCTGAGTGCTCCAAGTTTGGGCATTTTAGGCCGATACTGCAGTGTTTTTCCTGTCTATTACTCTAGTTCTATACAGCACTATTTTGCATTTAAAAAAATACAAAATACAGGCCACTGTTATGAATGCGCTAGAGATGGTTTACAGACAGTACTGAACCTTTCAGCGAGGAGTGGCAATCAGGGATCACGGACTGGTTGCCGGTGATCAATTGTTCTTGTCTCAATTGTGGTTCCTGGTTCATTTGGAAGTTTGCTGGAGTCCTGTCTGCATCTTCTGCTTTCAGATAAGATATTTTTTGCTTTTCTTTTTTGTGCTTGCTTTTTGCATTGTTTTCTGCACTTTTGTGGAGGTCAGCCAGGTCCCCTCCTGGGCCTGAGCTCCTCACAGTTTTTCTGCAGCAACTGTTATTTGCTCATTTGCTTTTTCCTGTTTTTTCAGCGGCTGCTGCTTGTTTTTGTTCACACTGAGATCTGATTTAGTGGGAGGCGAGATTGTGTGATCTCAGTATTTTTGTAATCAGAATTGTTGGATTTTTGTAGGTTTTCTGGGTTGCAGAAAGTAATCTCTCCTGTCCTATCTAGTGTTGAGCATTCCGATACCGCAAGTATCGGGTATCGGCCGATATTCGCTGTATCGGAATTCCGATACTTAGTTCAGATATTTTTCCAATATCGTATACCGAATCGGAAGTTCCCATAATTCTTTGAGATTCAATGTGATTTTAGTCAGCCAATGAGGAATCTTATGAAGTGTGGGCACATCCTGTAATGCTGCGGTCATCTTAACTAATGGCATGGCTGTGATTGGCTGCTGAAATGATGTCAGAATGCACTATAAAAGGCGCCGCCGCCATTTTAGCGTCACTGTGCTGTGAACTCAGTTAGGGACAGAACGCTGCTCTGCTGACTCTGAGGGACAGTTAGAGATTGCGATTTTGTGTACTTTGCTTTAGGCAGGCTAGTTACCAACCGCTGTGTAAAGCTTCTTTTGCCTTGCAGTGTTGTTTTAACAGTTCTGTGCAAGGTGTGTGTGTGAGAGTGCAGGTGACGCTGCAGTTTGCTCTGCATCCAAGCTGTCTGTAGGCATCTGCACGTGTCACTCACAGACTCTTTTTGTTTTTCTTTAGTGTAATTCTAGGGCTCCATTCAATAGAAATTATAGTGTGACGCGCTTCCATCCGTATACAATACATTGGTTGCAAACACTATAGAAGTACAGAAAGGAGCCTTTCACAGATAGTGAACAGTTGTGTTTCAGTGTTCACTGCAGTCTGTGAGGTTTGATTTTTTGAGTGCAGATCACGCTCCAGTTAGTTCTTCAACCTCTGCTGGTTGTAGTCTGCTGAGCGTGTGTCACTGCCTCATCCTTCACATTTTTCTCTAATTGGTGCTGCTCCATTATATTTGAAAAAAATCTAATCTATTAGTGTGACGCGCTTCCATCCGTATACAATACATTGGTTGCAAACACTATAGAAGTACAGAAAGGAGCCTTTCACAGATAGTGAACAGTTGTGTTTCAGTGTTCACTGCAGTCTGTGAGGTTTTGATTTTTTGAGTGCAGATCACGCTCCAGTTAGTTCTTCAACCTCTGCTGGTTGTAGTCTGCTGAGCGTGTGTCACTGCCTCATCCTTCACATTTTTCTCTAATTGGTGCTGCTCCATTATATTTGAAAAAAATCTAATCTATTAGTGTGACGCGCTTCCATCCGTATACAATACATTGGTTGCAAACACTATAGAAGTACAGAAAGGAGCCTTTCACAGATAGTGAACAGTTGTGTTTCAGTGTTCACTGCAGTCTGTGAGGTTTTGATTTTTTGAGTGCAGATCACGCTCCAGTTAGTTCTTCAACCACTGCTGGTTGTAGTCTGCTGAGCGTGTGTCACTGCCTCATCCTTCACATTTTTCTCTAATTGGTGCTGCTCCATTATATTTGAAAAAAATCTAATCTATTAGTGTGACGCGCTTCCATCCGTATACAATACATTGGTTGCAAACACTATAGAAGTACAGAAAGGAGCCTTTCACAGATAGTGAACAGTTGTGTTTCAGTGTTCACTGCAGTCTGTGAGGTTTTGATTTTTTGAGTGCAGATCACGCTCCAGTTAGTTCTTCAACCACTGCTGGTTGTAGTCTGCTGAGTGTGTGTCACTGCCTCATCCTTCACATTTTTCTCTAATTGGTGCTGCTCCATTATATTTGAAAAAAATCGAATCCATTAGTGTGACGCGCTTCCATCCGTATACAATACATTGGTTGCAAACACTATAGAAGTACACAAAGGGGCCTTTCACAGCTACTGAACAGTTGTCTGCAGTGTTCACTGTAGTCTGTGAGCTTTTCATTTTTTGAGTGCAGATTACGCTCCAGTTAGTTCTTCAACCACTGCTGGTTGTAGTCTGCTGAGGGTGTGTCACTGCCTCATCCTTCACATTTTTCTCTAATTGGTGCTGCTCCATTATATTTGAAAAAAATCTAATCTATTAGTGTGACGCGCTTCCATCCGTATACAATACATTGGTTGCAAACACTATAGAAGTACACAAAGGGGCTTTTCACAGCTACTGAACAGTTGTCTGCAATGTTCACTGCAGCCTCTGAGGAATAACCACACTTAGGCCTTATAACTTTTCTGACTTTCTTTATCAATCTACCAAGATGAAGAAGGCAGGGAGTAAGGCACGTGGTCGTGGCCGTGGAGTTTCAGCAGGGAGAGGACGTGGGGATTCTTTGGCTGCTGCCGCACCCAGTGACACAGCATCCACCAGTTTTCCCCGTGAGCGTTCCTTTATGCGCACTTTTGTAGGAGCTCAGCGTACCCCCCTGCTGCGGGAAGAACAAATTGAAGCCGTTGTTGGTTGGATGGCAGCCAATGCATCGACTTCAATTCCTTCCACCTCCTCTCAGGACCACAGCACTGTTGAACAACCATCTGTCTCTTCACCGCCTGCCAAATTGCCCAGGCAGTCAGAGAGTTCTGAACTGGAGCCAGCTGAGTCTCTGCTTCTTTCTCAGAATCTGTTGGCTTGCAAACAGGGGCCCAGCCAAGCAGCATTCTGGAATGTGAAGAAGAGGCAGTATGCAGTGATGCGCAACAGCTGTGTCTCTCTGAATGTGAAGAGGCGGGTGAGCCAGTGCCGATGGTCAGCACACCGCAGAACGCATCTGATGATGATGAGACTCAGGTGCCAGTTTCTGGTGAGCATGGTGCTGGCCAGACCACCCAACAGCAGCAGGTGTTGGAAGCGGGTAGTGGAGATGATGAGGTCCAAGACCCAACATGGCTGAGGAACAGGAAGGTGGTGGTAGCAGCTCTGAGGAAGAGATTGCCCCAACGGTCCAAACAGTAGGGAGAGGTAGGCTGCAGACTCGGTTGCCTGTAGCCTCCAGTTTGGCACCCGTTCGTAGCAGTTTCTTTCCAACAGCCAAAACGGGCGCTCCCAGGACTTGCACTGCGTGGTCCTTTTTTGACACACTTGCAGATGATATTTGCTATGTCAAATGCAAGCTATGTAATCAAAAAGTAAAAAGAGGTAAAGTGTCAGTAACCTTAATACCACAAATATGTGGAAACATGTGCGGTCAAAGCATGTGGTTGAGTTACAAAGACACACTGGAGATGTAGGCCAACCTACAGCAGCACCTACATCTTCAGCTCGTGTTGGAGCCTCTTCCTCCAGCTCACACACAGCTGGTTCGGCTTCCTCACAGGATCGCCATGGAAGAACCTCTGTCACTGTTGTCCAGAGACCCAGTGTTATTCCACCCACAGCTGCAAGTTCCCTGTCATCCTCACACTCCCAGGCCACAAAACAGCCATCGGTAGCACAGGCATGGGATAAAAGACGGCCATACTCGGCAAACCATCCACGAGCACAGGCTCTGAATGCTGGCATTGCAAAACTCCTGTCCCTTGAAATGCTGTCATTCAGGCTGGTGGAGACTGACAGTTTCCGTAACTTAATGGCATTGGCAGTCCCACAATACAATGTGCCCAGCCGATTTTATTTCAGCAGGCAAGCCGTCCCTGGTCTGCAAAAGCATGTTGAGGGAAAAATTAAACATGCGCTACTAAACGCCGTCAGTAGCAAGGTCCACCTGACCACCGATGCGTGGACCAGTACCCATGGCCAGGGACGATACCTTTCCCTCACTGCCCATTGGGTCAATGTGGAGCCGGGTACAGATCTTGCGAGTGGCGCTGTACGTGTTCTGCCAACTCCAAGGATTGCAGGAATCAAGTCTGTACACATTGACTCCTCCTCCTACTCCAGTTCCTCAGAATCATCGCTGCAGGAGCCGTCACGGTCTACCTCCACATGGACCCGTGAACGCTTACCTGATGCGACCGATATGAGCACAGCCGTGGCCAAACGTCAACAGGCCGTCCTGAAATTAATTTCCATGGGGAATCGAAGCCACACAGCGCAGGAGCTCTGGAATGCCATCAAGCAGGAGAAGCGACGTGTGGTTTTTGCCAGCGAATCTCCAGCCAGGCTTGGTAGTGTGTGACAATGGCCGAAATCTGGTGGCAGCTCTGGGCCTTGGCAACCTCACTCACATACCATGTCTGGCACATGTGCTCAACTTGGTCGTGCAGAGTTTTTTGAGGGACTATCCGGATCTTGATGCACTGCTGCACAAGGTCCGCCTAGAGTGCGCTCACTTGCGACGTTCCAGCATGGCCAGATCGCGCATTGCAGCTCTGCAACGCAGATTTCGCCTTCCTGAACATCGCATCATATGTGACGTACCCACCAGGTGGAATTCCACGTTACATATGTTGGAGCCGTTGTGTGAGCAGCAGCCAGCAGTAATGGAGTATCAGCTGCATCAGGCGCAATCAACTCGCAATTTGCGCCGTTAACACTTCACCACTACTGAGTGGGCCTCTATGAAGGACATCTGCCACGTTTTGCGTGCGTTTGATGAGTCAACGCGGATGGCGAGTGCAGATGATGCACTAGTCAGCCTGACTGTCCCCCTTATCTGCCTGCTTCAAAAAACACTGCAAGCACTAAGGGATGAGGTTTTGGAAGAGGTGGAGGATGAGGAGTCACAAATTCCATCACCTTCTGGACAGTCAGCGCAACGTGGTTCCTCACAAAGGGCTGGGCAGGGCTCACTTTGTGAGGAGGATGAGGAAGAGTCAATGGAGGAGGAAGACATCGCTCTAGAGGGAGGTACACAACGCTCTAGTCAGTATGTAGAGCGAGGGTGGGGTGATGCAGAGCAGGCAGAGATTACGCCTCTTGCAGGGGACAGCGTTTCTTGGCCAGTTGGGAGTCTGCAGCACATGGTTGATTTCATGCTGCAGTGCCTGAGAAACGACCGCCGCATCGCCCACATTCTCACCACGTCTGATTATTGGGTGTACACCCTCCTAGACCCTCGCTACCGGGACAACTTACAAGGCCTCATCACACCGTTGAACCGGGAGCGTAAAATGCGGGAGTACCAAGACACACTGGTGCAATCCATAATGTTCTCCATTCCAGCCCAGAGCACTGCTGCTGTTACTGCTTTACAAAGCAGCTCTGTGCGTCGATGCAGTGGAGACAGCTCTGCAACAAGAGGGAGCACAAGAAGCGCCTCTGCACAGGGCAAGACCAGTATGTTCCAAATGTGGCGAAGTTTTGTGGCAGCGCCACAAATGTCTACACCATCCGAGACGGCTCCAGTCAGCAGGAGGCAACGTTTCCGTAAGATGGTGACAGACTACATGTCTTTCCCTCTCAGTGTACTCCCAGATGGCTCTTCCCCATTCAAGTTTTGGGTCTCTAAGCTGGATACATGGCCAGAGCTTAGCCAGTATGCATTGGAGGTGCTGGCTTGCCCTGCTGCCAGTGTATTATCGGAGCGCGTCTTTAGTGCTGCAGGTGGTGTACTAACAGACCGTCGCATTCGACTATCCTCCGATAATGTAGACCGGCTTACTTTTCTGAAAATGAACAAGGCATGGATCTCGCCAGAATTTGTCTGTCCGTTTTCAGATTAAATAACTGGTTCGCAACGTTATCCATGTCTCCTGTTATGTTCATCTTTCTACCACCTGAACTCTACTCCCTGGGCTACAACACTGCCAGTTGCTGCTCAGAAGTGTCGTGTCCACAGACCAATACACAAGCTATAGTGTTAGTGGGGTTCAGTAACGCCAGCTGTTCCCCTGCTGTGTGTCCGGCAAGAAGTCTCCTGTTCCCTACACATGCACAGAAAAACCCATGTCGAACATGCTCCAAATAGGGAAGAGCCGTCACCCTGATTGTTATGCTTAAAACAGGAAATTGTGAAGTTTTCCAGGCCTAGAATGATAAATTTTTATTACAAATATGGACAAATAATAATTTGTCATCACAGCGCATATCTGCACATGTCTATTACAAATGGTAACAAAAACTAAAACATAGTCTTCACTTTTTGAAATTAATGCATAAAAGTACATTTCATAGTTATCAATTAATGCTTTTTAAGGAACTTTATCTGTACCTGTAAGATAATGCAGTCAATGGATGTACGAATCATAAAATCCTCATCATCATCATCACGAGTTTTATTTATGACAGACATTATAAAATACACATACTGATGCCAACTGTAACTTCACACACCATATAAGAAATGGCCAGCATCTAAACCTGGTAATAATGTGCAATAATAAATTATTACATCTAGAAAGTGTATCATGCATACTGACAATAGGTAGTTATACCTGCAAGTGCTGTTGAAACAACCACAACAGATATAAATTAATAATGGTATATAGGTATCACAGTGCATAGTTACTCATGGACAATGTCGATGTAATACTGTACCTCAATAAAGTCAGCGTCAACCATTATGCTTGTTAGTCTTGTAGATTGTTAAAGAGGGAACGGTCTTTTTTTGTTGGTCATAGGTGGAGTATTAGACAGTAAATGATTACTGCTGTCGTATTTTTGGCGTCCCTAGGGCGCAATAACGCTGCGTAACGTCACATTTTATAGAGTCATCTAATTGACACACGCTACCTTACCCTACGCGTGACAGTAGGAAGGTAGTGTTGACGGATAAAGCCTTGCGCAACCAGACATGCTTTTACCCTCTTCAACACTGTACAAGCAAAAAATGCATGATTGCAGCCGCAGACTTTATTGACGTACAGTATAACATCGCCATTACCCATCAGATGCTGTCCACTGTCTGATACAGACATAGAATATACCTTTGCTATCCGTAGCCTTTGTTTCACCTACACATGCAGGCACACACTTAAATTGTGACAATGCATTATGTTTTTTTAAATGGTTATTTTTTATCGTACATTATTGTGTCATCACATTGATGAGTCCATGCTGGACATGTCATACATGGTGTACAAAGTAACTATTTTATTAACTTAAATAATTGAAATGTCTGTGACTGTCACATCTAAATTGCAATGATGATGATGATGAGTGACGACTATTACAAAATCCATTGTCTTCACTATGTTATGGTTTAACATAGCGTTCCTTAAGCATTATTCATAAATACAAAAATGGACTTTTATTCTTAAATTTACAACACTATATTTTGTAACCAATTTTTTGGGTGGTGTGTGTTGTTCCATTTCTTGTTGGCATGTGCATATATGCGTTTATATTTGCAGTGTCTTTATTTTATTCTTGAAGTTAGGAAACATGTGTATCTTTGTACCGTGTTAGCCAGTAGATAGATAAATATTTAGACTTGAGAGTCCGCAGTGGTTGATACCTTTGAATGGATAACTGAAAAGATGGTAACAAATTGCAAGCTTTCGAGGCTACTCACGTCTCTTCATCAGGCAAAGACTAAAACAAAAAATGAAGCATCACATATTTCTATACACAACAGGACACAGGAATAGTGCAATAGGTAAGACAAGTAAGTGACGTGTAGCAGAACTGTCATTATCACAGAGGGATGAACATAAATATTGGAACAGTTCCTAGATAACGATAGAAAGTTTTATTGCCCTCTGATTGGGGTCTGGTTTTGTGTTTTCATGCCCCTGGAAGGGCAGAGACGCAGATTCCTTAATTGATATAGAATGACATAAATCCGTGTGATCTATTCATTCCATCACTAACAGTGTCAAAGGTCATGATGAGCTTATATTCTGAAACCTTTGTATCTTTCTCATATTTGAAGTAATATTTTAATACCAGTAATTCCATATCCATCATGCTATGACCGGGCATACAAAAGTGTTTTGCCACAGGTAAATCCATTATTTTTTCTCTTATTGTGTGGCGCTGATAATTCATCCTTGTTCTCATTTTTTGGCCGGTCTCCCCTCACTTGTCCCTCCCTCACTTGTCTTACCTATTCCTGTGTCCTGTTGTGTGTAGAAATATGTGATTCTTCATTTTTTGTTTTAGTCTTAGCCTGATGAAGAGACCTGAGTAGTCTCGAAAGCTTGGAATTTGTTACCATATTTTCAGTTAGCCATTAAACGGTATCAACCACAGAGGACTCTCAAGTATAAATATTTTTCTATTCTTGGAATTGAAATTCATCATTTTATTGTCCTAGTAAAACTTCATTTATTCTTGTTTGAAGTACATACATTTGCAATGGCCACGTAACAAGGCAATAACTCAATATTTTATACCTACACCCTCCTTGACCCTGGGCTTCAACACCGCCAGTTGCTGCTCAGAAGTGTTAGATGCACAGATGAAAACAATCGCTGATGTGTTTGGGGTTCAGTAACGCCTGCTGTTCCCCTGCTGTGTGTCCGGCAAAAATTACTGCTAGCTACCTATCATGGTTAAAAAAACATGACATGTCAAAGTGTGTAGTGCTACACATAGATATGAGGCTACACCCTGATTTCTAAGCTGTAAACATTTGAAACGTCAACTTTAAAACCATAAAATGATTAGTCTTTGTCACAAATCTGTAACAAAATAATTGTGACATATTATTACAGATATGCACATGTGGAAAACAAATGCAAACACAAAAGCCTACTTATGCTATAGGATACTGATGGTCAACCTTGTCACTCCATAGCTTAGACAAATCCAACTCACATCATGACTCAAATGTTGCAATGTTGTAAGTGCATAATGTGGGTTGAAGTTTAACAACTGCTGCAGTGCGAAGGTTATACTTCAGTGTTCTTGCCTTTTAAATAAAAGCATACAAGTAAATATAATAATCCAATGTTGATTAAGGGACGTGATGTACACCTGTAATATTGTGCAAACAATGCATGTAGGAATAGTCCTCTTCAACATTACTTATATTTGTGTCATTTTAAAAAATACATATTTAATTAGAAAGTTAACAGCCCATATCATAAAGGTCCTTCATGTAAACATGATAATCGCTAACAAAAATCATGCATTACCTTGGTAAAGTCAATAGTGCATAGTCACAATAGCAAAATATCTACCTGTAAGTGGTGCTGAAAGAACGACAACTGATAGAATAGGTGAATGATATCTATTTATCAGACTGAATAGCGACACCTGTACAATGTCGATATAATACTGTACCTTAACAAAACAGCTGTGTCACACCTCACACTCGTTTTTCTTGTAGCTTGTTATGTAATAGGGCACATGCGTGTATGTTTCATCATAGGTGCATGTTTACTGAGTAAAGCAGTCATGACAACGCCTTTGTGTTGTCGGTACGCTTGCGATGATGAACGATGCGCACCGTGAATGTTAGTCTGCATCATAAGACGTACAGACGCTCCAATACCCAACGCGTCACAGCAGGAAGCCAGTCTGTGCGTCCAAACAAAGGCGCAACCATACATGCACGTAACCTTTTATAAAGCTATATAAAAAAAAGGATGTAGTAGTAACGCACACTTTATTGAGGTACAGTATTACATCGCCATTCACCATCTGTGGCTATGCAGTCTCATGTATATATACCTTATCTATCCGTTGTCATGCTTGCAAGTCGACAGTCAGGCATAAATATCTGTTTTCACTCTGCACTATGCACTTTTAAAATTTTTTGTTTGTTAATATAAATGATTGGCACATATTATCAGTATTACATGATGGAAATTTTAGATATTTTTTAAAAAATTTTAGTGATATTATTCACCAAATGTCAAGTTTTATGAATGTCAAAGATAACTTGTAATGCTGATTATGTTTTTAAGTCAGCCATTCATTGTCTACACAATAAAAATGGTGTACATACTGTTACTTAGCCATCATTAATGGATTCTGATATGTACTTGTATGCTTTTATTTTAAACCATATAGCAGATTATTTAACCTATTTTAATTGTGGTTTGCATTGCTTTTCAACATGTTAATGTATGCATTTATGTTTGTAAATTATTAATTTACATATATTTTTTTAAGTTAAATCATCATCTTATGGTACTAAAGGTTATATTTCTCTTGTTTGGAGTATAGACATTTTTAATTGACACGTAACAAGGAAAATACTTGACATAGTATTTAAACATCCTCCTTGACCCTGGGCTACAACACCGCCAGTTGTTGCTCGGAAGTGCTGTTAGCACAGTGAACACTTGCTCCTGTGTTATGGGGTTCAGTAATGTCAGCTGTTCCCCTGCTGTGTGAACGGCAAAAAGTCCTGCTGCCTCCACCATGTTCTCTTCTCATCCCTGGGCTACAACACCGCCAGTTGTTGCTCGGAAGTGCTGTTAGCACAGTCAACACTTGCTCCTGTGTTACTGGGGTTCAGTAATGTCAGCTGTTCCCCTGCTGTGTGAACGGCAAAAAGTCCTGCTGCCTCCACCATGTTCTCTTCTCATCCCTGGGCTACAACACCGCCAGTTGTTGCTCGGAAGTGCTGTTAGCACAGTGAACACTTGCTCCTGTGTTATTGGGGTTCAGTAATGTCAGATGTTCCCCTGCTGTGTGAACGGCAAAAAGTCCTGCTGCCTCCACCATGTTCTCTTCTCATCCCTGGGCTACAACACCGCCAGTTGTTGCTCGGAAGTGCTGTTAGCACAGTGAACACTTGCTCCTGTGTTATTGGGGTTCAGTAATGTCAGCTGTTCCCCTGCTGTGTGAACGGCAAAAAGTCCTGCTGCCTCCACCATGTTCTCTTCTCATCCCTGGGCTACAACACCGCCAGTTGTTGCTCGGAAGTGCTGTTAGCACAGTCAACACTTGCTCCTGTGTTACTGGGGTTCAGTAATGTTAGCTGTTCCCCTGCTGTGTGAACGGCAAAAAGTCCTGCTGCCTCCACCATGTTCTCTTCTCATCCCTGGGCTACAACACCGCCAGTTGTTGCTTGGAAGTGCTGTTAGCACAGTGAACACTTGCTCCTGTGTTATTGGGGTTCAGTAATGTCAGCTGTTCCCCTGCTGTGTGAACGGCAAAAAGTCCTGCTGCCTCCACCATGTTCTCTTCTCATCCCTGGGCTACAACACCGCCAGTTGTTGCTCGGAAGTGCTGTTAGCACAGTCAACACTTGCTCCTGTGTTACTGGGGTTCAGTAATGTCAGCTGTTCCCCTGCTGTGTGAACGGCAAAAAGTCCTGCTGCCTCCACCATGTTCTCTTCTCATCCCTGGGCTACAACACCGCCAGTTGTTGCTCGGAAGTGCTGTTAGCACAGTGAACACTTGCTCCATGTGTTATTGGGGTTCAGTTAATGTCAGCTGTTCCCCTGCTGTGTGAATGGCAAAAAGTCCTGCTGCCTCCACCATGTTCTCTTCTCATCCCTGGGCTACAACACCGCCAGTTGTTGCTCGGAAGTGCTGTTAGCATCAGTCAACACTTGCTCCTGTGTTATTGGGGTTCAGTAAGTCAGCTGTTCCCCTGCTGTGTGAACGGCAAAAAGTCCTGCTGCCTCCACCATGTTCTCTTCTCATCCCTGGGCTACAACACCGCCAGTTGTTGCTCGGAAGTGCTGTTAGCACAGTCAACACTTGCTCCTGTGTTACTGGGGTTCAGTAATGTCAGCTGTTCCCCTGCTGTGTGAACGGCAAAAAGTCCTGCTGCCTCCACCATGTTCTCTTCTCATCCCTGGGCTACAACACCGCCAGTTGTTGCTCGGAAGTGCTGTTAGCACAGTGAACACTTGCTCCTGTGTTATTGGGGTTCAGTAATGTCAGCTGTTCCCCTGCTGTGTGAACGGCAAAAAGTCCTGCTGCCTCCACCATGTTCTCTTCTCATCCCTGGTCTACAACACCGCCAGTTGTTGCTCGGAAGTGCTGTTAGCACAGTCAACACTTGCTCCTGTGTTACTGGGGTTCAGTAATGTCAGCTGTTCCCCTGCTGTGTGAACGGCAAAAAGTCCTGCTGCCTCCAACCGGTTCTCTTCTCATCCCTGGGCTCCAACACCGACAGTTGTTGCTCGGAAGTGTCATTGGCACGGGTACTCACTCCTGCCCAGACTGGTTACAGCATGCCATCTGTTTCCTGTCAGTGTAAACGTCACTTAGCCTCCAATAAGTTGTCCTGTCGTGTTGCGGTCGGGTTAGCCGACTCTATGGTGCCTGGAGTTTAGGTGCTTCCTATGTGTGCTGCGGGATATGCAAATAAAGGCTGTTTCCGTTGTGACAATAGGACAATCACCCACTGTAGTACTGTGGGATTCGGTAACTGCGGCCGGCTTGCGGCCTGTCAACTTAAATTTCCATGGGTACCTTCTGCTACCCGTCCGGGTTCCAGTACCGTCAGCTGGTTCTCCGCAGTCCCTTTGGCCTAGGTGCCTCCATCTCGGTATCCGAGTTCCAGCAACGTCTGCTGGTCCTTGGTAGTGCTTTGGAGCACAGGTACCTCCTGCTTAGTAACCGTGTCCCAGTAACGTCAGCTGGTCCTCGGTTGTGCCATTGGCTCTTTTCCTTCTGCTGCCCCTCTGGGTTCCAGCACAGTCAGCTGGTCCTCGTCACTTGCATTGGCTCTTGTACCTTCTGCTACCCGTCCGGGTTCCAGTACCGTCAGCTGGTTCTCCGCAGTGCCTTTGGCTTAGGTGCCTCCATCTCGGTATCCGAGTTCCAGCAACGTCTGCTGGTCCTTGGTAGTGCTTTGGAGCACAGGTACCTCCTGCTTAGTAACCGTGTCCCAGTAACGTCAGCTGGTCCTCGGTTGTGCCATTGGCTCTTTTCCTTCTGCTGCCCCTCCGGGTTCCAGCGCAGTCAGCTGGTCCTCGTTACTTGCATTGGCTCTTGTACCTTCTGCTACATTTACAAATTGAAGATTTTTTCAATGCTTTTTTGGGTAATCACTCTGGATCTCCAACAATGAAGATGACGACCCTGATGACCACCCCGAAGAAGATGACGACCACAAGGACGACGAGCATCAAGCCAACCAGCCTAAACACCATCACAAAGAAGAAATAAAAGATTACCAAACAGGACTAAGAAGGTTAAGACAAACTACAAGATACAGAACAAGAGACTTAAGAACAATAAGCAGAAGATCAAAAAGCAGAAAACATGAAGTATAAGACCAAAATGAAGAGCAAAATATATGCTCTAAATTATAAGCAGAAGACTAAGCAGTGTATGGGGGTGAGTCCGTTCCTCCTCGTGGTGCCCCTGGAAAATGCCTGCTGCTGCAGGCTAAACTGAACACGGACAAATACTGTTGTAATTTAAATCTTTTGTGACAGCAAGAACGGAAGGATGAAAAATTCATACTTTTACAGATTACAAGTACAGGAATCTCTGTCACAAATAAGAATATGATGAAGAAGATGAAGTACAATATGAATAAGAATAATAGTTTAATAAGAAGAATATGAGTAATGTTAACAAAAAGATGAATAGCAAGAAGTTTAAGAAGAAGATAAAGAAGGTGAAGATGAAGAATAATTTGATGAAAAAGATGATGCTGCTGAAGATTATGAAGGAGAAAGTGTGTCAAAAGTTAAAAAGGTGAAGAGCATGGAAGTTGTGAAATATACATATTTGCCAAAATAGAAAAAACGTTAACAACATTGTCAATTTCTTTGTCAATCCGAACATCTTTAAAAAAAAATATATTTATGCTATTCCATTTGATTGGGTTAAACATCTATGCCTTTAATGTCTCCTCAACCTTCCCCAATACATTCTACATTACTCTTTGTTGTTTTCCTTCATGTACAATTAACCAACAAGGCAAGAATGGGTTTTTTTAATTCCGATATTTTGTTCCCATAGACTTACATTGGATTTCTGGTATCGGTATCGGGTATCGCCGATATTTTTTGGTTATCGGCGATACCATTCCGATTCCGATACTTTTGGATATCGGAAAGTATCGCTCAACTCTAGTCCTATCCTATTTAGTCAGCTTGTGGCCCCAGCATTTGCTCAGTCTATTTTCTGCCTATGTTTGTATTTTCATCTTGTCTAACCGCCATTATATGTTTGGGGGCTTCCTATTTTCTTTGGGGATCTGCTCCGGGCAGATAGCTTTCATCTTTCTGCCTTTAGGTGTAGTAATCTCTCAGGCTGTGACGAGGCGTCTAGGATCAACGTAGGAACGCTCCACGGCTAACTCTAGTTTTGTCGTTAGTTTAGGAATCTTCAACCCATCAGTTACCAACATCTCAGGTGTTCGGCTGCCCTGCTGTTGTTCCTGTCCTCCTCAGCTACCGAAACATAACAGGCCACATATTTGCCAGTGTGGTATCTCTGTGACAGGCCTCATATATCTGTGTGCTCCAAGTTTGGTTATTTTAGGCCGGTATTCCAGTGTTTTTCTTGTCTGTTACTCTTTTTCTATACAGCACTATTTTGCATTTAAAAAAATAAAAAATACAGGCCACATATATGGCAGTGTGGTATCTCCGTGACAGGCCTCATATATCTGCGTGCTCCAAGTTTGGGCATTTTAGACTGGTACTGCAGTGTTTTTCCTGTCTATAACTCTAGTACTATGCAACACTATTTAGCAGACCGCCAAAAAACAGGTCACATTGTTGTGAACACGTTGGAGGCGACTTCGGAGCTGGGGCTCTCTCCGATGGTTGCTGAGGGTAATGAATCAATTGCTGAATGGCTTTCAGCTGGGTCCGAATGGTCTGATATAAGTGACCTGAACTCCCATCAGCCTTGCCGGTAATCAATTGTTCTTCCTGTCTTCTTGGAGCTCAGCTTGCATTCGTGCTCTCATTCAGATAAGTGATTTGCTGTTTTTTTTTTCCTCTGGTTGGATTTTCCTTTCTAGTTTGCTGCCTTGCAGCGGACTTCACCCTGGTCCCCTTTTGGGGCCTGGCGCTGCATTTGTGCTTAGTTTGTGTTGGCACTTTTGCTCTGTTCCTGTGTCACTTTTTATTTGCTGAATTGTTGTTTGTTACACCAGAGATCTGATTTAGGTGGTAGAGATCGTGTGATCTCAGGTTTTTTTTTTAATCAGAAGTGTTGGTATTTTTGTCAGGGTTATTTTGGGTTGCAGTCAGAATTCTTTCCTATACTTTTCTATCTAGACAGAATTGGGCCCCAGCGTTTGCTCATTCTATTTTCTGTCTGTGCTCGTATTTTCTTCTTGTCTAACTGCCATTACATGTTTGGGGGCTTCCTATTTCTTTGGGGGTTATGCTATGGGGCAGTTAGCTTTCATCTTTCTGTCTTTAGGTGTAGCTATCTCTCCGGCTGTGACGAGGCATCTAGGATCACCGTAGGTACGCTCTACGGCTACTTCTAGTGTTGCGGTTAGTTTAGGGTTCTGCAACCCAGTAGTTTCCAGCCTCTCTGGTGTATTGCTACTTTGGCTATTTTTGCTATTTCTCCTCAGCTACCGAAACATAACATCACATATTTGGCAATGTGGTATCTCTGTGACAGGCCTCATATATTTGCGTGCTCCAAGTTTGGGCATTTTAGGCTGGTACTGCAGTGTTTTTCTTGTCTGTTACTCTAGTTCTTTACAGCACCTTTCTGCATTTAAAAAAATAAAAAAATACAGGCTACATATTTGGCAGTGTGGTATTTCCGTGATAGGCCTCATATATCTGCATGCTCCAAGTTTGTCCATTTTAGGCCGGTATTCCAGTGTTTTTCGTGTTTGTTACTCTAGTTCTATACAGCAATATTTTGTATTTAAAAAAATAAAAATACAGGCAACATATTTGGCAGTGTGGTATCTCCATGACAGGCCTCATATATTTGCGTGCTCCAAGTTTGGTAATTTTAGGCCGACTCTGCAGTGTTTTTCCTGTCTGTTACTCTTGCTCTATACAGCACTCTTTTGCATTTAAAAAAATAAAAAATACAGGCCACATATTTGGCAGTGTGGTATCTCCGTGACAGGTCTCATATATCTGTGTGCTCCAAGTTTGGCCATTTTAGGCCTATATTCCAGTGTTTTGTCTGTCTGTTACTCTAGTTCTATGCAGCAATATTTAGCAGACCCCCCAAAAATACAGGCCACATTTTTGGCAGTGGGGTATCTCCGTGACTCGCCTTATATATCTGCGTGCTCCAAGTTTGGCCATTTTAGGCCGGTATTCCAGTGTTTTTCCTGTCTATTACTCTAGTTCTATGCAGCACTATTTAGCATACCGCAAAAAAAATACTGCCCACATATTTGGCAGTGTGGTATCTCCATGACAGGCCTCATGTATCTGCGTGCTCCAAGTTTGGGCATTTTAGGCCAGTACTGCAGTGTTTTTCTTGTCTGTTACTCTAGTTCTATACAGCACTATTTTGCATTTAAAAAAAGGAAAAAATACAGGCCACATATTTGGCAGTGTGGTATCTCTGTGACAGGCCTCATATATCTGCGTGCTCCAAGTTTGGGCATTTTATGCCGGTACTGCAGTGTTCTTTTTGCATGTTACTCTAGTTCTATACAGCACTATTTTGCATTTAAAAAAATAAAAAATTCAGGCCACATATTTGGCAACGTGGTATCTCCGTGACAGGCCTCATATATCTGCGTTCTGCAGGTTTGGCCATTTTAGGTCAGTATTCCAGTGCTTTTTCTGTCTATTACTCTACCCTGTTTCCCAGGGGGAAGGAATAGGGGAACGGACAGACCCCATTGCCAAGGAAGAGGGGGCGTGTTTAGACAGGGAACCTGGCTGTAAGCTGAGGGGAAAAAACTCAAAGCAGTAGTGAGTTCCCAGCTGTCAGCGTGTGAGCAGCAAGGGAGACAGTACACTACGCACCCGAAGCGCCGGCGCTGCGACGAACTGCAGCAGACTGACTGGGTGACCTAGAGGCAGGGGGGCCATCTTAAGAGAAAGCGGGCATGACAGTAGAGATTTTTGGCATGACAAGCAGCGCATTGGAGGCTGAGCAGCATGCTCCGTCCTTAGAGCACTGGCGCCGCAAAGGACTGTTCCCGTTGGCTCTTGCTACTAAAAGCAGTTCTACCAGAGAGCGAGGCATCATGTGCCCAGTGACCTCCAGAGAGCAAGGCGCCATGTGCCCAGTGACCGCCAGAGAGCAAGGCGCCGTGCGTACAGCGCACGTGCACAGTAGAGAGAGCCAGTTCATGCCCCATGTTCAGCATGGATAACCAATAATTATAAGGCACAGAGGAATGACAGAGGACATTGGTACGGTCAGCAAGGTACTTCCTTCAGCATTTTCCCAAACTTTGCACTCCTTGTAAGAGTCTCCCGAGCCTCAGGGCCAGGGCGATGGGAGGGTGAGAAAACTCTCGCCAAACTTTAACGGTGTTCCACTGTCTCTGCTGGATTGGAGTCTCTCTCACCTGTACTCCTTGCTTGGCCAACAAACTGTGACCTCTGCTGCCAGCATTTTCAGATGGAATTTTTTTAATAATTCCGCAAGAAGGGCCCTCTGGTTCTCCAACATTTTAGTACACCTGTCTGCCTCTGGAATAAGAGATATAAACTTCTCCTTGTAGCGTGGGTCTAGAAGTGTCACCAATCAGTATTGCCTGTCACCCAAAATTTTGAGAACATGAGAGTAGCGGAAAAGGCAGCGTAACAAACTCAGCCATGCGTGCAAGACTGCTAACAGTCAATACTTCCGTGTCCTCACCAAGAGGATGACTGACCATGCTCTCCTCCTCATTGTCCTCAGGCCTCCACGACTTTCGAGTAACCTCAGTAGTATCATTGTAAATACATCATTGTAAATACATTATTGTAAATACACCCCTATAGTTTTTATCTCCTCACCTCATTGGAGATTGTAAGTTGTCACGAGCAGGATCATTTTTTGGGGGTTTAATTATTGTTATCGTTGTTACTTAGTGTAGATTGTAAGCTGACACGAGCAGGGTCATTTTATTTTGTTTTAATTATTGTATTATTGTTATCGTTGTTACTTAGGACTGTTGTGTTTGAAACTATTAAAATGTAAATATGTTGGCGCTATATAAATAACTGTAAATATTAATATAAGAACACAGAGAAGCAGGATGGAGACATTAATTATGGCGTCACTGCCGCTCACAATCTTGGTGGAGTCCTCAAAGTTTTGGATGGTACATATGTCTGACATCCATGTCCACTCCTGAGATCTTATGCGTGAAGTCAGAACTGAATACCAATGGCCTTGTTGATGCTGGTAGTCACTAACTGCCCTCTTCTGCTCACAAATCCCTTCCAACATCTGCAGTGTAGAGTTCCAACGCGTGGGGAGATCACCGACCAGTCGGTCAGCCAGAAGCTGCCAACGCTGCTGAAGCACGGCAAGGGTGGTTGAAACTCTAGCTGACTTTCTAAAATGGGTATGCAGAGCGTCGTACTTTTCCTAGCAGATCTGGCAGCTCCGTGTCGCTTTTCAGAAAATGTTGAACAATGAGGTTAAGCACATGGGACTGGCATGGCACGTGTGTGAGCTCGCCTCGCCACATAGCAGCCACCAGATTCCAGCCATTGTCACACACGACCATGCCTGGCTGTAGGTTCAGCCGTGTCAGCCACAGATCTGCCTGCTCTTTCAGAGCTGTCCACAACTCTTCAGCATTGTGCGGTTTGTCACCTAAGCATATTAGCTTCAGCACAGCCTGTTGCCGCTTGGATGAGGCAGTGCTGCACTGCTTCCAGCTTGTGAATGATGTGCTACTTTCCAAGATGGAGGCTGAAGAGAAGTCGAAGGAAGAGGGGGTATATTAACTGTAGACTGTGGGGGCAACCCAGATTGACATAGGGCCCGCAATACTCGGGGTTGGGGGGACGTGCACCATCCCAAGTCAGGCTGGGTCCTGGCTTCCACTATGTTAACCCAGTGTACAGTCTGTTAGGGTTCGAGTTCTCACTTCTGCACAGGGGAATCTCGAGCTATTCCGGCTGCGGTCCCCATCCATCTCCGGCCCAGTGGAGCCTGCTCAGCAGAGACATCGGTCCCAGCGTCTCGCCCAGTCTGATACTGTGCAGAGACTTGCTGCTGCCTCTCCTGGATCCTCTGTTGTAGCCAGCATTAGAGCAGGCAGCTTTGGGACTAAGTCCTCTGTTTCTCCATCTGAGCATGCCCAGGGCAAGATCTCCCATTGGAGATCAGGGGTCACATGCTCGGATACTGCTCAACCTCCTATTGGTCCTCCAGGAAGGTCCTGAAGCTGTTTGTGTTCTGAAGCAGTTTCCTATTGGTCTGTTCTGGAAGGTCTTGTACTCGTGGCTACTATACAAGGGTTGCATAACCGAACGGCCGTGCACTAGTATCATATCTGTTACGTGCTTGCGCCAGTGTGGTCTTATGCATGTGGTTAGGGACCCGTCTGAAATAAGCCCCTGGAATACCGGGCACCTCCGGTGAGGAGTTTTGTGTGTTTGGATTCAGGGCTCTGGCTGAAATAAGCCCTTAGAATACCGGCACCTCCGGTGAGGAGTTTGCTGAGTGTATGGCATGACCACAGACTGCAATCGCTTATCAGTCATCTGTGTCGCCTGTGAGTCTGACAGGACACAATCTTTTTCACAGCGGCTCTGTGAAGTAGCAGAGTTCACTTATACTGACACAGCGTTTTAGTTAGCGACTCTGTGGTCTAACAAAGTTTGCTTATACCACCATATAGTGCTACGGCATTTACATCTGCGACTCTGCGGGATAACAGAGTTCGCTCATACTGCCTATTTGGCCATCTTACTAGCAGCAGGCTCTGCCTGCACGGTGGACCCCGGGCTGCGAACACACCTCTCCTTAATATCTATTAGATGTGTTCTGCTGGCCCATAACATAATACTAACGCCAGGGTCTGGCTAGTAAAATGGCGGATGACCAGTGTCTACAGCAGTACATCCAGCAGCTGGAGGGTAGGTTGGCGTCTATTGAGCGCACAAACTCAGCTGTGCATGTTACCGTAGTCGCTGTTCAGGCTGCTATCGTAGCCGCAGCAAGTTTGTCCTCAGCTACCTCTGCTCCGACCTTATCTCACCTCCTGCTTCCAGACAAGTTTGCTGGTGACAGTAAACATTGTCGGAGATTCGTGAGTCAGTGCTCTATACAGCTTGAGCTTCTGGCAGCATGTTTTCCCACGGAACGGGCACAAGTGGCCTTCATTGTGTCTCTTCTGTCGGGCAGAGCGCTGGAATGGGCAATGCCGCTGTGGGAGAGTGACGATCGTGTGGTGCGGAGTGCTCCTTGTTTTTTGGAGGCTCTGAAAAAGGTCTTTTTAGGACCTCAGGTCACACATGATATGGCACTCCAACTGCTGGCAATGTCACAGGGCTTATCCATGGTCAGCCACTTTTCAGTCCAATTTCGGACTTTGGCCTCTGAATTAGAGTGGCCGGATAAAGTTCTCATTCTGGTGTACTGGAGAGGACTGGCAGACCATGTAAAGGACGCTTTGGCTACCAGGGAGATTCCTGCCACACTGGAGAAACTCATCTCCATATCTACCCACATCGACCTCCGTTTTCACGAGCGGAGGTTGGAGCGGATCCAGTGTAGGCAGAGATTTCAGCTGGCTCCTACTTTTGCCGAACCTCTTAAACTCCCCGTTCGGGCGTCCGACCCCCAAGAGACCATGGAGGTTTCTCGAGCGGAACCTAAATCTCGGACCACTCAAGTGTCCGTGGCCTGTAGAGTGTGTCAGCAGCCGGGACATTATGCCAACCGATGTCCCCAGCGGATGAGTAAACGGTCATGTTCAGTGACCATGGGAGCAGGGTCATTAGACGCGACGGATTTTGCTCAGAAAGTGCTCCTTAAAGGGTTAATCTCCCTGGTTCATCCACTCTTCCTGCTAAGCTCTGTGTAGACTCTGGGACAGAGGGGAATTTTATGTCCTCCTCCTTTGCCTCTCGCCATTCTATACCGCTGGTGATGCTTGCCGAGCAAGTGTCAGTGCGAGTCTTGAATGGAGCAATCCTTTCCTCACAGATCACCCACCAAACTGTCCCTCTTCCCCTGTCTATGTCCCCTTCTCATCAGGAGAATATATCCTTTTTTGTTCTTCCTGAGGGAATAGATGACGTTCTGTTGGGATTACCCTGGCTCCGCCACCATTCTCCCCATATTGAGTGGTCCTCTGGGAGTATACTAGGTTGGAGTGATTGCTGTAGAGGCAGATGTCTCAGGGAGGACGTTCAGGTCTCCACCACGGAGATACCCATAGACCTTGCCTCTTTCCCCATGGTTTATTGGTCATACTCGGACGTATTCTCCAAAAAGGCAGCAGAGACTCTTCCGCCTCATCGCCCCTATGACTGTCCTATAGACCTCTTGCATGGCACGGAGCCCCCTCGGGGAAGGGTGTATCCTCTTTCTCTTCCTGAGACGGAGGCCATGTCACTATATATCCAGGAGAATCTGGCAAGAGGTTTATTAGGAAGTCAGTGTCACCAGCAGGGGCAGGATTTTTCTTTGTGCAGAAGAAGAATGGAGAATTATGACCGTGTATAGACTATAGGGGTCTTAACGCCATTACCGTTAAGAACAAATACCCATTGCCCCTAATCTCTGAGCTCTTTGATAGGCTTCGGGGAGCAAGGGTATTTACTAAGCTGGATCTATGTGGTGCCTATAACCTGATTCGCATCCGTGAGGGGGACCAATGGAAGATGGCGTTCAATACCAAAGATGGGCATTACGAATATCTGGTGATGCCCTTCGGGCTCTGTAATGCTCCAGCCGTCTTCCAAGATTTTGTAAATGACATCTTCTGGGATATGCTTGCCACCTCAGTGGTAGTCTATCTGGATGACAGTCTCATCTTTTCTCCAGATATGGTCTCCCACCGGAGAGATGTCTGCAAGGTCTTCGACCTCTTGCAGGCAAATTCCCTTTATGCAAAGTTGGAGAGTGCGTGTTTGAGCAGTAGTCTCTACGTTTCCTGGGCTATATCATCTCCACCAAGGGAATGGCTATGGATCATGCCAAACTACAGGCTGTAATGGATTGTCAAGAACCTCACTCTCTTAAAGCGATGCAGCGCTTTATGGGGATCATTAATTATTATCACCAATTCATTCCCCACTTCTCCACTTTGGTAGCTCCCTTGGTAGCCCTCACCAAGAAGGGAGCCAATCCCAAACTGTGGTCAGAGGAGGTCTCCAAGGCCTTTACTTCAATTAAGTCCCATTTTGCTAGCGCTCCCATCTTACATCGCCCCGAGGTTGATAAGCCTTTTATATTGGAGGTTGATGCCTCGTCCATTGGTGCTGGAGCAGTCCTTTTTCAAAAGGATGCTTAAGGTCGGAAACATTCTTGTTTCTTCTTTTCCAAGACCTTCACACCAGCGGAGAGGAATTATTCCATCGGGGATAGGGAGTTGCTGGCCATGAAGTTGGCCTTTTCCGAGTGGAGACATCTCCTGGAGGAGGCTCACTTTCCCTTTCAAGTTTTCACTGACCACAAAAATTTGGTCTATTTACAGACCGCCCAGCTGCTAAATTCTCGTCAGGCCAGATGGTCCTTGTTCTTCTCCCGGTTCCATTTCACCCTCCATTTCCTCTCTGGTGAGAAGAACATTCGGCCGATGCTCTCTCTCGCTCCGTGGTGTCCTCTGAGGAGGTGGAGGAGGAGCCTTAGCTGATTGTCCCCACAGAGAGCCTAAGAACTGTGGCCCCGGTTTCGCTTGAGTCTGTGCCTCCGGGCAAGACTTTTGTGTCTCTTGGGTACATTCGTCCAGGGTGGGTGGACATTTTGGGCCAAAAAGGACACCTGAGTTGCTGGCAAGGACATACTGGTGGCCACATATGGTCCGTGACATCAGGGAATATGTTCAGGCGTGCGTCTCCTGCACCAAGAATAAGTCCCCTCGACAAATGCCAGCTGTGCTACTTTTCCCTTTACCGGTGGCAGACAAGCCTTGAGAGATGGTCGGGATGGATTTTGTGTTGGGCTTACCCAAGTCTCGCGGCTGCACCATCATCTGGGTGATAACCGACCACTTCTCCAAAATGGTGCACTTGGTGCCGTTACCACAGTTACCGTCTGCACGGGCCTTGGCAGCATTATTTATTAGGCATATTTTCCGTTTGCACGGAATGCCAGACAAAATCGTCAGTGATCGAGGTCCCCAATTTGCATCTCGGTTCTGGAGAGAGCTGTGTTGGCTACTCAGCATTGAGTTGAATCTCTCCTCTGCGTATCATCCCGAGATGAATGGGTTGGTAGAGGGGGCCAACCAGACCTAGGTCACATATTTGCGACATTTTGTCTCAGCCAGGCAGGATGACTGGGCATCTATGCTACCGTGGGCTGAGTTTGCTCTCAATAATGCTGTGGCTGACTCCACCGGACAGAATCCATTCCTCTTGAACTATGGTCAGCATCCGCGGTTCCGGTGCCCATGCCCGTGTCTTCCTCCAGGGTGGCAGACTGGGCTGTGGAGGCACGGGACATTTGTGATCCAACCTAGGATGCCATCCATGCCTCCAAGGTGAGGATGAGGTCTTCAGCCGATGTTCATTGGTGCCCCACTCCGATATTTGCTCCAGGCAACTTAGTGTGGCTCTCTGCCCGGAACATCAGGCTGTGAGTAGAGTCTACTATGTTGGCACCTTGCTATTTGGGTCCCTTTAAGATCCTTGAGCAGGTAAACCCTGTAGTTTACCGCTTAGCCCTCCCAGTTTTCCGAATCATCTGCTGGGACGTCGGGTTCATCTACCGACGATCATGAGGTTATTGCCATCGTAGGGTGTAAGGTGGTACGGGGCAAAAAATTTTATTTGGTGGATTGAAGGGGTTATGGGCCTGAGGATAGGTTCTGGGAGCCTGCCGAGCACATTCACACTCCGCAGCTCATCGCTGCCTTTGAACGTAGCGAGGCCCAAAGAAGGGGGACCCTAGGAGGGGGTAATGTTAGGGTTAGAGTTCCCACTACTGCACAGGGTGAATCTCGAGCTATTCCCGCTGTGTCTCCCATGCACCTCCAGCCGCAGTGGAGCCTGCTCAGCAGAGACGTCGGTCCCAGCGTTTCGCCCAGTTGGATACTGTGTGGAGACTTGCTGCTGCCTCTCCTGGATCCTCTGCTGTAACCAGCGTTGGAGCAGCCAGCTTTGGGACTAAGTCCTCTGTTTCTCCATCTGAACATGCCCAGGGCAAGATCTCCCATTAGAGATCAGGGTCACATGCTCGGATACTGCTGAGCCTCCTATTGGTCCTCCAGGAAGGTCCTGAAGCTGTTTGTGTTCTGAAGCAGTTTCCTATTGATCTGTTATGGAAGGTCTTGTACTCGTGGCTACTATAAAAGGGTTGCATTACCGCACGGCCGTGTGCTAGTATCATATCTATTACGTGCTTGCGCCAGTGTGGTCTTATACATGTGGTTAGGGACCCGGCTGAAATAAGCCCCTAGAATATCGTCACCTTCGGTGAGGAGTTTTGTGTGTTTGGATTCAGGGCTCTGGCTGAAATATACCTCTAGTATATCGGCACCTACGGTGAGGAGTTTGCTGAGTGTATGGCATGACCACAGACTACAATCGCTTAGCAGTCATCTATGTCGCCTGTGAGTCTAACAGGACACAGTCTTTTTCACAGCTGCTCTGTGAAGTAACAGAGTTCGCTTATACCGCCATATAGCGCCACGGTGGACCCCGGGCTGCGAATGCACCTCTCCTTAATATCTATTAGGTGCGTTCCGCTGGCCCATAACACCATCAGTGAGATGTATCGTCCCTGACCACAAGCACTTGTCCACGTGTCTGTGATTAGGTGGACTTTCCCAGTAACAGCATTGTGGAGGGCATGGGTAATGTTGTGAGTGTCTGCATAATTCTGGGATGGCACACCGGAGCAAATAGTCCTGCATCTTTGGGGCCTCAGAGTGATCCTCGACTCTGCCCTCTCATTCAAGCTACATATCTAATCATTTGCCTCCTCCTGCCCACTACAACTCAAAAACATTTCCATGATCCGTACATTCCAAGAAACTGCAAAAATGTTTGTGAATGCCTTCATGATCTCCCACCTCAACTATTGCAACCTTCTACTCTCTGGCCTCCCCTCTAGCACTCTTGCACCACTCCAATCTATCCTAAACTCTGCTGCTCGAGTAATCCAACTATCCCTCCGTTATTCCCCAGCCTCTCCTCTCTGCCAGGCCCTTCACTGCCTTCCTATTGCCCACAGGCTGCAGTTCAAAACACTATGACATACAAAGCCTTCCACAACCTGTCTCATCCATACATCTGTGACATGGTCTCTCAATGTCTGACTGGGTCATGGCTTTCTCTAAGCTAACCCAGTGTGCCATCAGCGAGATGTACCGTCCCTGCTCACAAGCACTTGTCCACGTGTCCGTGGTTAGTTGCACTTTCCCTGTAACAGCATTGTTGAGGGCCAGGGTAATGTTGTGGGACACGTGCTTGCTTGTGTAATGTCGTGATAGCAGACCGGGAGAAATTGTGGCGGCTGGGGACCGAGTACCTTGTGACGGTCACCGCCATCAGGTTGCGGAAAGCTTCAGTCTCCCACAGCCTAAAATGCAACATTTCGAGCGCAAGCAGATGAAAATTTGTGAATTTAGTACTGCGGCTTTGGCTACGTATTTCTGCTTGCCTTCCAAGGTCTGGGGTATCGACAACTGAACGCTGTGCTGGGACAAGGACGTGGACCTGCTTGTTAATGGTGCTAGTTGAGTTTGTGTGCAACGACAGATGCAGGGCAGGATGCATCTTTGCATGCACCATGGACAGGAGATTGGCTTGGACGCACAACATCGGAAGAATCAGTGGTATCACATGCAGACACTGTTCATTGTGTGGGAGAGGGAGACACTGAATATCCCCCTAACAGTCCACTGTTCATGGAGCCTCGTGTTCAACCAACAAAGTCGGGTGCTTTGCTGCCATATGCCTGATCATGCTGATGGTAGTTAGGCTGGTAGTTTTGCTACGCCTGCTGATGAGGGCATGGCCGGTGGTGCAAATGGCCTTTTTGGGGTTATCGGCAGAGTCTTTACAAAACAACCTGACTGTTAGGGTAATATTCAGTGTCTCCCTCTCCCACACCACCTCCTCACCTTGACCCCTGTGTTTCGGTGTTCCCCAAGGCTCAGTTCTAAGACCCCTACTCTTCTTCATCTACACCTTTGGCCTGGGAGAGCTGATGTAATGGCACGGTTTGCAATATCAGCACTACGCCGATGACAAGCAGATCTACCTATCTGTACCTGGCATTTGTAGAATTTCTTTTACATGTTGACACCAGATGATTATTTGGTATCTGTTGGGTAGCGTTGAGCAATACTGCCCGATATCCCTAAATATCGGATAAGATTGGATCGGCCCGATACTCAAAAATTATAGGGTATCACCGATTCGATACCGGAAACCCAATACAAGTCAATGGGACAGAAATATCGGAACTAAAAAAACCTCTATCTTTCTTGTAAACACTAGATATACACACATAGAATACATATATATATATATATACATGTCATTGTGACATATATATATACATATATTTATAGTTCATACACTTCTACATAGTAAAATAGCCTCTGATTCAATTGCCGGGCAATGCCGGCTTTTGTGAAATTACAGAAGCACCCGACATGAAATGACACATGGTTTACATAGAGTTAACCATGTCTTTTCATGTAGTTTGATATATGGTTTTCACTAACAATTACATGAGTGTATGTGTGCAAAATTTGACACATGTAGGGGTTAATTAAAGGTGTAAATTCGTTGTAAAAAAAACATTTTTCTGCTACGAATTTACACCTTTAATTAACCCCTACATGTGTCAAATTTTGGACACATACACTCATGTAATTGTTAGTGAAAACCATATATCAAACTACATGAAATGACATGGTTAACTCTATGTAAACCATGTGTCATTTCATGTGGGTTCTGTAATTTCACAAAATCCGGCAATTGAATTAGCGGCTATTATACTATGTAGAAGTGTATGTACTATAAATATAAATATATATATATGTGTCACAAATTCAATGACATGTATATATATATATATATGAGGTGTAAAATTGTTGAAAAAAAAATGCGTGGGCTCCCGCCCTATTTTCTCAACAAGACAGGCAAAGCCAGCGAGTAGGGGCAGATAATAATAGCCCAGAGAGGGACCATTATTTTTGCCCCCCCGGCTACTAACATCTGCCCCCAGACACCCCAGAAAAGGCAAATCTATAATTAGATTCGCCCTTTCTGGCACTTTGCCCATCTATTCCCATTGCCCTGTAGCGGTGGCGAATGGGTTAATAAGGGGTTAAAGCCACCTTGCTATTGAAAGGTGACTTTAAGCCAGGTTAATAATTGAGAGCTGTCAATTAGACAACTATCAATTATTAATCCTATTGTATGAAATAAAAATAAAACACACACACTTTAATTAAAAATCATTTTAATGAAATAAACACACAGTTTTTGACAATATTTTATTTTACTGCCATTCCTTGCGAAGCCCTTGTTCACCTGTAATAAAAATAAAATAATAAAGCAACATTATTCTTACCTATCCGATGTTCAGTCAGGTCCCTCGATGTAATCCTTCTGAAAGAGTTAATGTTTACTGCAGGGACCGCAGCTAATGCTGACAGTTTCGCAGTAAACCCCCGACTGAATCATCTCCTCTCCTGGCTGACAGGAGAGGAAGTGGTTAGCATAATTGATTGCTCCCACTTTCACTTCAGGTCAGCCAGGGACACCGCACAGCATCAGTGACGTCAGAGGGAATCCCGGCTGACCTGAAGTGAACTGATTAACAAAAATATGGGATCCCCTCGTAAAAAAAAAGTGGCGTGGGGTCCCCCCTATTTTTGTTAACCAGCCTGATAAAGCAGACTACTGAGACCTGGTTTTTCAGGCTGTTAGGGAGCCAATATCCATGGACCTTGCAAGCCTGATAATACCAGGCCACAGCAGTCTGATTATCTTGGCTGGTTAAACAAAAATAGGGGATCACCTCAAAAAAAAATGGCGTGGGGTCCCCCCTATTTTTGTTAACCAGCCAGATGAAGCAGACTGCTGAGGCCTGGTTTTTCAGGCTGGTAAGGATCCAATATCCATGAACCTTGCAAGCCTGATAATACCTGGCCTCAGCAGTCTGCTTAGCTTGGCTGGTTAACAAAAATAGGGGATCCCTTCGAAAAAAAAATGGCGTGGGGGTCCCCCTATTTTTGTTAACCAGCCAAGTAAAAAGCAGACTGCTGCGGCCTGGTATTAAAAGACTGTCAAGGTCCATGGATTTTGGCCCTCAACAGCCTAAAAATACCAGGCTGCAGCAGCCCCACAAATGGCGCATCCAAAGATGTGCCAATTGTGGCACTTTACCCGGCTCTTCCCACTTGCCCTGTAGCGGTGGCAAGCTGGGTAATAAGGGGTTAATGTCACCTTTGATTGATCGGTGACAATAAGCCCGGTTAATAATGGAGAGGCGTCAATAAGACACCGACCTATTATTAATCATAGTTTGTAAATTTGGAAAAAAATACACAGCCAGAAAAAAGTCTTTTAATGAAATAAAACACAACACAGTTTTCATTATTTTTATTCCACGCTCATCCTGCGACGCCATCGTTCTCCTGTAAAAAAACAAAAATAACAAACCAACACAAATACTCCCTGTCCGACGCAGTCCAAAATCACGAGTGTCCCACGACGAGTCCAGCTCTGCTACGTCTGGATGACAGGCTGAGCCTGACATTCCGACGCAGCAGAGCTGCTTACCATTGCTGCTTCCCAGGCGGTGACGTCATCCAGACTGGTTTACGGCCAGCTGTCGCGAGAGTACAGCTGGCCGAGATTACCCAGTACCCGGCAGCCCGTGCAGTTATCGCAAGATGCTGCACGTGACCGCCAGGGAGAGGGTAATGGCCGGCCTGGATTGATGGATGGACTTGACCGCCGGGGATCTTCTGCCAGGTAAGTGTTGCTGACACCTGACAGATCCGACCGACACTGACAGTGACAGTTTCGGGAAGTTCCTGTGTCACGTACTTCGTTCTGTGACACAGGAACTCCCCATAGACTTTGTCAGAAAACTCCGGTATCAGATATGACAAAAATATCGGAACTCAGAATCGGAATTCCGATACAGCAAATATCGGCCGATACCCGATATTTGCAGTATCGGAATGCTCAACACTAGTGTTGGGTCTGCAAGAGGGGAATAAGTTGTGAATGTCCCAAGTCCTATAGACTAGGAATTAATTATCTTCATCAGTAGGTAGAAAATACTTTGGCACTCAAGTGATAAAGAAGAAATTAATTCTTGATTAGAGTTGAGTGAAACAGGTCGGTCAGATTCATAAGTCGCAGACTTTCGCTAAAGTCGAGTTTCGCCAAGCGAAACCCGACCATAGTGTGAAGTTGGCCATGGGGTCGTTGACCCAAGCACCAAAGTCGTTTTTCCCATAATGCTTGCTGGCGCCTTTTTTCAGCCAATGAGCAAGGACGTACACTGTGAGCAATGAGATGACATGGGCAGCGTCCATCACCATTGTATAGAAGGGCATTGCACTGATTGACTTGCTTTGGGGGGCGTCATAGTATCTATAAAAGCCATGACTGCCGACCGCCATTTTACTTCTGCGATCTTAACAGCAGGGAGAGGATACTGACACTGTTTATCAGTAGGGAGAGAGTTAGGGCTGGAAAGAGAAGTACTTCTGTGCTTGTGCTGATAGCAATTGTGCTGTACAGTTAGTGTGCAGTGACAGGGGAGGATTTTCTTGTGTACAGCAGCGCTAGTTATTAGGCTGCCTTCCAGTGACAGGGGAGGATTTTCTTGTGTGCAGCAGCGCTGGTTATTAGGCTGCCTACTAGCTGTATTGCTGTGTGTACACTGCTGTGCAAACTGCTTTTTACACAGCACTAATATTTTTATTATTTTTTTCTGCACAGTTACTGAGCGTTCATTTTTTCCCACACCGTATAGAGCTGTACGTTCCTCACACACTACCGTGTACCGGCTGGTATCACGGACAAATACATTATAACTATCTGTGTGTGACTCCGGAAATATATACGAAGATTGAAATTTTCCCCGATACTATATACACCTGGTATCTTGTAACAGTACCCTGTTTTTCTGCTTTTTATATTCTGGTCTAATCCATACTGAGCCTGAGAGCGTCTGTCTGTGACTCCGGAAATATATATGGAGATTTACAATTTTCCCCTATACTATATACACCTGGTATCTTCAGATACAGTACCCTTTTTCTGCTTTTTATATTCTGGTCTAATCCATACTGAGCCTAAGAGCATCGGTGACTCCGGAAATATATGCGGAGATTTCTAATTTCCCCTATACTATATACACCTGGTATCTTCAGATACAGTACCCTTTTTCTGCTTTTAATACTCTGGTCAAATCCATACTGAGCCTGATAGCGTCTGTCTCTGACTCCGGAAATATATACGGAGATTTCTAATTTTCCCTATACTATATACACCTGGTATCTACAGATACAGTACCCTTTTTCAGCTTTTTATATTCTGGTCTAATCCATACTGAGCCTGTGAGTGTCTGTGTGTGACTCCGGAAATGTATACGGAGATTTAAATTTTCACCTTCACCGTATACAGCTGTACGCTTCTGATACATTACTATATATCTGCTGGTATTTTTGGTACAATTTCCCAAACATGGGGAATTATGGTGGAAGAGGCCGCAGATGTGGGCGGGGGGGCAGCTGGTACTGATGGTGGTGGTGGTGCATCTGCTGGTAGTGCCAAAAGCACAATAGCACCTAAGGCAGGAGGTGTTAAGCCTGCGTCATCGTCTGGCTCCAGAAGGCCTGGAAGGCTCCCTTTTCGGAGAGTAGGTAAACCGATTTTAAAGCCGGAGCATCAGGAACAGGTTTGGGCTTACATTGCCGAAACAGCCTCCTGCTCTATCATCTCCTCTTCAGAAGTTTCAAAAAATGCAAGCACTGAGTCGTCAGCGCAGGCTCCTGGTCAGGAGCAACACCTTTCCTTGTGTCCTTCACCCCCACTAAAAGTGAAGGATGCGGCAGGCCACACTTCAGATTACTCCATGTAGCTCTTTTCACATACCATGACTGGGTTATCAAATCAAATCCTGAATTCCCCAGTCCAAGATGAATCTGACATGGAGTGCACTGATGCACAGCCACTGCTATATGATTCTGCTGGTACATTCATACAGACCACTACATTGCCCTTGCAGTCTACTGAGCCAGAATCTGACCCTGATGAAACTCAGGTGCCCCTTCCCGCATACTATACCACCTTACACGGTGACACAGAGGAAGGTGCAGATGAAATTGAAGAGGAGGTGATGGATGACCCAGTTGTTGACCCGGATTGGCATCCATTGGGGAAGAGGGTGCCGCTGGCAATAGCTCAGAAAAGGAGGAGGATCCGCAGCAGGCATCGACATCGCAGCTGCGGTTATCTGGCAGGCCCGTAGCAGTCCAAAAACGTGTTAAAAAAACAAAAAGCGTTGCAGGACAGCTTGTCTAGACAGTCAAATTAGCACAGCGTGCAAGCCCTGAAAATTTATCCCATAGTAGGAAGAGTGCAGTGTGGCACTTTTTTGACCAAAATCCTATTGATGAGGTTATCTGTAAGAAGTGCGGAAGGACCTTTAGCCAAGAGAAAAATCTCCGAAATTTGAATGTCTTTGGGCGACAACAAACACACTGCGGAGGTACTGGCCGACTACTTGCAGAGAGAAACTGAGTCATGGCTGTGCAGTCTACATCTTGAGCCAGGCAAGGTAGTCAGTGATAACGGCCATAATTTTGTGCAGCCATAGCCCTGGCCTGGCTCATACTTTGAACCTGGTGGTGCAGTGCTTTTTAAATAATTATCCGGAGTTAACAGCCCTGCTCCATAAGGTGCGAAGACTGTGATCGCACATCCGTCACTCGCCCGTAGACTCCAGTCATATGCAGAGGCTGCAGCGATCGCTCCACCTCCTCAAGCACCGCCTAATCACAGACGTTGCAACAAGGTGGAACTCCACCATGCACATGGTTGAGAGACTGTGCGAACAGAGGCAGGCTGTAATGCAATTGTGGGAGGATACACGGGCAGGCAGTTTGAGGGCAGACATGGAGTTGTCGGGTGTGCAGTGGTCAAAGCTGAAAGACCTCTGTAAAGTCCTTCAGTGTTTGGAGGAATGCACATGGCTGGTAAGCGCAGACGACGCCATCATAAGCATGAGCATCCTACTTATGCGTCTGCTCATGCAAATTTTGAACACATTAAGGATCAGGCGTCTGCAGCAGAGGAGGAAGAGGAGGAGGAGGAGGGAAGCCTTGATGACAGTCAGCCATTGTCTGCTCAGGGAACTGTCCTAGACGAGGTGGAGGAAGAAGAGGAAGAGGAGGAGGATGAGGGGGATGATTATTTTGGGGAGGAGGATGCTTCTCAGGGGGCAAGAGAAAATGTTGGCTTGCCAAGGTCAGGTACAGGGTTTGTGCGTGACTGGAGGGATGTGGATTTGGCAGAAAGTGCTCCTCCTCCCACCACTGGCAGTGCATCATTGACACCTGGAACATTGGCCCACATGTGTGATTATGTCTTGCGGATCCTAAAAAGGGACCCCCGCATTGCCAAAATTATGAAGGATGACGACTACTGTTTGGCCAGCATCCTCGATCCATGCTATAAAGGCAAATTACAGAACATCATGCCACAGGAGAACCTAGAGCTAATATTGGCGAACAAACAAGCAACTCTGGTTAACCATTTGTTAGAGGCATTCCCAGCAAACAGCAGCGGTGCAGGTTCAACCACGAGCCGTACTGGGTAACATGGAAGAGGTTTTCGTGGTGCACACAGCCGAAGTGGCGTTGGAGACAGGGGTTTCATGACCATATTGTGGACTGATTTCTTGAGTACCGCTCACACGACTGGTAATACTGAATCGATTGCAACAGACAGGAGACAGCAGTTGTCAACTATGGTTCAAAATTACCTCTCCTCCCCTATCGATGGTCTCCCTCACAGTTCATTCCCCTTTGACTACTTGGCCTGTAAACTGGACACCTGGCCTGAATTGGCACAATATGCCTTACAGGAGCTCGCTTGCCCTGCTGGTAGTGTGCTATCAGAAAGAGTCTTCAGTGCTGCTGGATCAATCCTGACAGAAAGAAGGACCCGGCTGTCGACCCAAATTGGGTAATCTCACCTTCTTTAAAATGAACCATGCCTGGGTTTCAAAGGATTTTTTACCACCTTCCACTGATGAACATAGGTTGCCAGCAAAATGGCTCGCTTTGTCCTCCTCTTCCTCCGACTTCTCCAATTCCTTCATTTGCAGCTGCTGAATGTCCAGCCTACCCCTCAACATATGCCAGGTTTTCCACCTCCCTAACTGGGCTGTACTGCCCCTTAGGGCCGGCGTCAGCACCTGGCGCACCCGGCAAGTGCCGAGGCTCTGAGCAGGTGGGGGGGGCATGTGACGGTGTGTGCGACAGAGCAGGAAGGGACACCAGGCCGAAGATCAATCAAACGGGATTTATTGAGACAGGGAGCAAATAACATAAAATATCAATAGCTTAAGAGTACATAATGAGTCCACACCAAGAGGGAAACAGTTCCGGGGGTGCCACCCGGTAATCCGAAGCCAGGGAAAAGAAAAAATAATCCTGGGATGAGTTCAATGGATCCAACAGATGAGGGACATAACACCATTCCACCGGATCCACACACGGGCACTAGGATCTCGCCTCAGCATAAGATACTAGCCCCTGGCCCATCAACACCCAACAACAGTCTTTAGATTCAGTCCTCAAATCCAGTAGGATGGTGAGACGTCACAATTCCATGTGGCAAAATAATCTCCAATTACCATACATGATACCAGGGTCCAGTCACAGCTGCAGATTCAGATTCCTGTCCTTCAAATCACAGAGCTTCAACTAACTGAACATGTGGCTTATTGTCCTACCACTCTTAGTATCTCTGCCCAGCAAAGGGGGCTGATCCCAACTCCCACCCCCTTAAACATAGCTCCAAGGACTAAGAACATTCCAGAAACCCTGTCTGCAGTTTCTGTACAGGTTTGTGTATTGTTGATGCCCCCTGCAGAGTGGAACAAAGACAAGCATGTCCCCACCAGATACAGGCAAGTAATGCTAATGTAAGCCTGATTACAGTATGGTCCATGTGCACAGCCTGGGGGGTGACTCTCTGTTACAACCCTCTGTTACAGAGCCCACTCGCCATCAAGAACACCGGCGTACTATCAGGGGCCTGTGCCAGTGCCGGCGCCCATGAGTGGGCCCCCCCCTGCTTGCTCAGTGCCCCTGCACTTGCAATACTTACCTCTCTGTTATGATTTTATAACTGAGGAGGACAGGAACAAAACTGCAAGGCAGCTGAACACCTGAGAGGTTGGGAACTTATGGGTTGCAGATCCCTAAACTAACCAGACAACTAGAAGCAGCCGTGGAGCGTACCTACGGTGATCCTAGATGCCTCAGCACAGATGGAGAGCTAGCTACACCTAAAGACAGAAACAGGAAAGCTAACTGCCCCGGAGTAGAGCCCCAAAGAAATAGGCAGCCCCCAAACATATAATGGCAGTTAGACAAGATGAAACACAAACGCAGACAGAAATAGAGTGAGCAAACGCAGGGGCCAAACACTGACTAAATAGGACAGGAAAGAACAGAATACTATCTGCAACCCAGCAAAACCCTAGCAAAACTTCCAACACTTCTGATTACAAAAATGCTGAGATCACACGATCTTGCCACCCACTAAATCAGATCTCAGAGTGAACAAGGCTAACCCACAGCCACTCAAAAAGCAGGTAAAGAGCAATTTAACAAATAATAGTGGTTACAGAAAACAGAGAGAAGCACAGGCCCCAGGAGGGGTCCCGGCTAACCTCCACAAAGGTGCCAACAAAAGTGGAAATAGCAAACACAATCGAAATAAGCAGAAAATATCTTATCTGAAAGTAGCAGACGCAGGCAAGACACCAGCAGACTTCCAAATGAACCAGGAAACAACAATTGATCACCGGTGAGGATCATGGGACGGCAGCTCCCTTATATCAGTCCAGTCAGTGACTCCTGGTTGACAGGTATTGCTGCCAGCTGAGGAGGCCCAGTCATTCAATACAGCTTCAGTACCGACAGCAACCAAAAGAGGGAGCCTCCGCTCAGAAATTGTCTCCAATACGTTCACAACAATACCCCCCTTGAGGAGGGGTCACCGAACCCTCACCTACGCCACCAGGCCGATCAGGATGAGCACGGTGATAGGCACGACCCAGTCTCTCTGCATGAATGTCAGAAGCAAACATCCAAGAATCGTCCTCCTAACCATAATCTTTCCACTTAACCAAGTACTGGCGCCTCCGTCTAGCGAAACGAGAATCCAACATCTTCTCCACTTCATACTCCAGATTGCCCTCAACCAGAACAGGCTCAGGAGGTGCAGCCATAGAAACACTGGCTCGCCAATATTTTTTCAATAAAGATTTGTGGAAGACGTTATGAATCTTAAACGTCCCTGGAAGAGCCAAGCGAGAAGAAACTGGATTAAGGACTTTCAAGATCCTATAAGGTCCAATGAACCTTGGCTTAAACTTTGGAGATGCAACATTCATAGGGATATTCTTTGAAGACAACCAAACCAAGTCACCCACTTTAAACCGGGGACCATCAGTCCTATGCCGGTTGGCAAACCATTGGGCCTTCTCCTGAGAGAGAGAAAACTTATCCACTACTTGATCCCAACTCTGCTGCATTCTCTCTACCACAGAGTCAACACCCGGACAGACAGAAGCCTCCATCTGCCCGAATAAAATCGAGGATGAAACTCGGAATTGCAGAAGAAAGGGGACATCAAAGTGGCAGAACTGGCCCTATTATTAAGAGCGAATTCAGCCAGAGGCAAAAAAGAGACCCAGTCATCCTGATCCGCAGACATAAAACATCTCAAATAGGTCTCCAAGGTCTGGTTTGTTCTCTCAGTCTGCCCATTGGTTTGAGGATGAAACACAGAGGAGAAAGACAGCTGAACTCCCAGTTTAGAACAAAATGTCCTCCAAAATTTGGAAACAAACTGGACTCCCCTGTCAGACACAATGTTCTCCAGAATGCCGTGCAAACTAACCACATGCTGAAAAAACTAGGGTACCAACTCAGAAGAGCATGGCAACTTAGGCAGTGGCACAAGATGGATCATCTTAGAGAATCTATCACAGATCACCCAAATGACAGTCATTCTCTGAGAGACCGGGAGGTCGGAGATAAAAACCATAGAGATATGGTCCATGGCCTCCTGGGCACCGGCAGTGGCATTAACAATCCACTAGAGCGAGAACAGGGCTTGGAACGAGAACAAGTCCCGCAGGACTGCACAAAATTCCTGACATCGTGAGATAAAGTGGGCCACCAAAAGGACCGACTCATCAAATCTCTAGTACCAAAAATACCAGGATGACCAGCCAACACAGAGCAATGAATTTCAGACATAACTTTTCGCTCCGTTGGTCTGGGACATACAATTTCCCCGCAGGGCAAAGCTCAGGTTTATCCCCCTGAAATTGCTCCAGGGCCAGTCTCAAATCGGGTGAGACAGTGGAAAGAATGACACCCTCCTTCAGAATGGCAGTAGGCTCAGCCCCATCAATAGAATCCGCAAGGAAACTCCTAGAGAGGGCATCCGCTTTAATATTCTTAGTACCCGGGAGGAAGGAGACCACAAAGTTAAAACATGTGAAAAACAAGGCCTTCCTGGCCTGTCTCGGATTCAATCGTTTGGCTCATTCGAGATAGATAAAGTTTTTGTGGTCAGTGAAGACCACAACTTGATGTTTGGCTCCCTCCAACCAATATCTCCACTCTTCGAACGCCCACTTCATAGCCAATAATTCCCGATTCCCCACATCATAATTACGTTCAGCTGGGGAAAATTTTCGAGAGAAGAAGGCACAAGGGTTACTCTTAGAGGTCTCCAGATCCCTTTGGGACAAAACGGCTCCAGCACCAATCTCAGAAGCATCTTTCTCCACCTGAAATGGTAGAGAAACATCAGGTTGCCGTAGAACAGGAGCAGAAGTGAATCTGCGCTTAAGCTCCTAAAACGCAGAAACTGCCTCTGGAGACCAATTTACAACATCAGAACCCTTTTTGGTTAAATCAGTCAGTGGTGTCACAATACCAGAGAAATTACTTATAAATTTACGGTAGAAATTAGCAAAACCCAAAAATCTCTGAAGAGCCTTCAATGAAGTGGGCTGAACCCAATCACAAATGGCCTGAACCTTGACTGGGTCCATTTCAATAGCAGACGGGGACAAAATGAATCCCAAAAACGATACCTTCTGTACTCCAAAGAGACATTTCGATCCCTTAACATACAAAGCATTCTCTCTCAAAATCCGGAATACGCTCCGAACATGTTCCACATGAGAATTCCAGTTATTGGAAAATATCAAAATATCGTCCAAATAAACGATCAGAAACTTATCCACCAAGTCCCGGAAAATATCATTCATGAACGACTGGAAGACGGAAGGGGCATTAGTGAGCCCAAAATGCATCACTAGGCACTCAAAATGCCCCTCAGGAGTATTAAACGCCGTCTTCCATTCATCTCCATGCTTGATGCGAATAAGATTATACGCCCCCTAAGGTCAAGCTTGGTAAACCAACTGGCACCTTTCACTCTGGAAATAAATCAGAAATCAGGGATAACGGATATTAATATTTAACTGTGATCTTATTAAGGAGACGATAGTCAATACATGGCCTCAATGAACCATCCTTCTTGGCCACAAAGAAAAAGCCGGTGCCCAAGGGTGAAGAGGATGGTCTTATATGACCCTTTTCCAAAGCATCTTTGATATACGATCGCTAGCATCATGCTCGGGTACAGATAAATTGAAGAGCCAACCCTTGGGAAATTTACAACCGAGTACCAACTCAATCTCACAATCATAACTCCTATGCGGAGGCAAGGACGCAGATTTACTCTCACTAAATACATCAGAAAATTCAGCCAAATAGTCAGGGACATCTTCCGACTGGGGAGAGGTAGAAAAAACAGGAGTGTCATTACGAACACATTGACAACCCCAACTGACCACAGACACAGACTTTCAATCCAAAACAGGATTATGAGTCTGTAACCAAGGAAAACCCAGTACAATAATGTCATGTAAATTATGTAACACCAAAAATTGACAATTCTCTTGGTGGTCCGGGTCAACCCGCATTATCACCTGGGTCAAAAACTGGGGTTTATTCTCCACCAAAGGGGTAGAATCAATACCCAGCAAAGGAATAGACTTCCGCAGGGGTATCATGGAAAAACCACAACGTTTGGCAAAATCAAAATCCATGAGGTCAATAACTGCTCCTGAATCAACAAAAGCCTGAGCCAAAAATGTGGACACGGAGCAAATCAAGGTAACAGTCAAAAGAAACCTAGTCTGAACACCACCCAAAACAACTGAGCGTGCAAAACGTCTTCCCCGCTTGGGGCAGATGGAAATAGCATGAGAAGCGTCTCCACAGTAGAAGCACAACTTATTACGCTTACGAAACTCCCGACGCTGAGCCCCAGAAGCCACTCCATCACACTGCATGGGCTCAGGGGCTGGCTTGCAAGGCGTCACTGTGGCGCCCCTGAGGGTTCAGTCGCCACAGAGGTGTTGCACCTCATCCAGAGGTGTGACACTCCACTCCCAGGTAAAGAGGGAGCACCCCTAGGACTCCAACACCTGCATCCAGCACACACCATATCAGCTGGTCATATGGACGTACCCTAAGGGAGGATGGTCTCATACCAGGCTGATTAGCAAGGGGCGTATGGGTGGGTGGAGTTAAGACAGTTGTAAGAGGAGAAGAGAAGTTAAGCCAGTAGCAGAACACGGAGTGTGTAGAGGTGGGGAGGAGAGCTCGTCCTCTAAGTGAAAGAAGGAGACTGAGGAGCTTCTGGAGAACTAGGAAGAGGTCCTTGGGCACGGACAGTGAATATTCCATCCGTTGCCCTCTCCGGGATCGGAAGGACCAGGCCATCAGGGTTCGGCCCCTAGATTAGTGGGAAACCTTCAGGCCCCGCTAGTAAACCGACGGCGGTGATCACTTTATGGGTCATTGCTACCAACCACCAGCACCATCTCCAGTAAGGAAACTATATAGGACCAAGGATGAACAGAATTAATCTGTTACCCGACAGGGTCCGCAGCTTCTGGACTGAGAGACTATGTGGTGAGGTGCTAGGAAGAGAGGAGTGGAACAGCACAGAATAGAGAAGGCCAGGAAAGGACACACACAGAACAGGAGTCATGGGCAAGTGTGACCAAGTTGCCTGGGGGTTGCTGGACCCCTCGCCCGGAGGACACAGTACCAGGTGGGCATCTGTCTTGCTGGCAACAGACTCTGAGTAAAAACCCTGAAACTGCAATGAACTGTCTCCTAGAGTTATTACAGCGACATACATCTCTCTCTACTACATTCATCAGCACCATTCCTCAAATACATAACATCTACCTGCCCTGGAAGGACACAGCCTCACCTGAAGGAGGTTTACCAACTAGCTGCACAACACCATCCCTTCCAGAGGACCTGCACCGCAGCGCTGGTCACCCTGACGAGATACTACAGGTCGCGTCACGAATAAACTTAATCCCCTGTAAATATACCCCTTTTTGGTGAGTGCCCAGGGCCACGGACCGGGTCGTAGCTGCCGTGACATCCCCCATAGAAGTCAATAGGCTCGGTACCGAGTACCCCACAGCCCTGTTGGGCGACTCATCACCACCTCTCGCATATTTCTACGCTCAAGCAGACATCTGTCAATTTGAATAGCCAATGCCATAGAATCATTGAGCCCAGAGGGGACAGGAAATACCACCAAAACGTTCTTTACAGTCTCTGCCAGACCCTTCCGAAAAAGAGCTGCCAGGGCAGCGTCATTCCATTTAGTAAAGACTGCCCACTTTCGGAATTTCTGACAGTATAGCTCTGCAGCTTTCTTACCCTGTTTTAATGCCAACAAGGTTCTCTCAGCTTGATCAGTAATATTGGGTTCATCATTAGTGTTGAGCGATACTGCTCGATATCTAAAAATATCGGATCGGAATGGTATCGCCGATATCACTAAATATCGTCGATATCCGATTCTATACCGGAAGTCCCATGTAAGTCTATGGGAACCAAATATCGACATTAAAAAAAACCATTCTTGCCTTGTTGGTTAATTGTACATGAAGGAAAACAACAAAGACTAATGTAGAATGTATTGGGGGAGGTTAAGGAGACAATAAAGGCATACATGTTTAACCCAATGCATTGGAATAGCATTAATATATTTTTTTTTGGAAATACGTTTGGATTGACTAACAAATTGACAATGTTGTTAACCTTTTTTCTATTTTGGCAAATATGTATGTTTCACAACTTCCATGCTCTTCACCTTTTTAACTTTTGCCAGTGCCACACTTTCTCCTTCATAATCTTCAGCAGCAGCATCATCTTTCTCATCAAATTATTCTTCATCTTCACCTTCTTAATCTTCTTCTTAAACTTCTTGCTATTCATGTTTTTGTTTACATTACTCATATTGTTATTATTAAACTAATTAATCTTCTTATATTCAAATTCTTCATCTTCTTCCTCTTCATCTTCTTCATCATATTCTTATTTGTGACAGAGATTCCTGTACTTGTAATCTGTAAAAGTATGAATTGTTCATCCTTCCGTTCTTGCTGTCACAAAAGATTTAAATTACAACAGTATTTGTCCGTGTTCAGTTTAGCCTGCAGCAGCAGCAGGCATTTTCCAGGGGCACCACGAGGAGGAACGGACTCACCCCCATACACTGCTTAGTCTTCTTCTGCTTAGAATTTAGAGCATATATTTTGCTCTTCATTTTGGTCTTATACTTCATGTTCTTCTGCTTTTTGATCTTCTGCTTATTGTTCTTCTGTCTCTTGTTCTGTATCTTGTAGTTTGTCTTAACCTTCTTTGTCCTGTTGGTGATCTTCTTCTGGGTAATCTTTTATTTTTTCTTTGTGATGGTGTTCAGGCTGGTTGGCTTCATGCTCGTCGTCCTTGTTGTCGTCATCTTCTTCTGGGTGGTCTTTAAGGTCGTCTAATTTCCGAGAAACAGCTGACGTTACTGGAACCCTGACGGGTATCAGATGGAGCAAGAGACAATGGAAGTAACGAGGACCAGCTGACTGTGCTGGAACCCGGACGGGTAGCAGAAGGAAAAGAGGCAATGTCACAACCGTGTACCAGCTGACGTTACTGTGACACGGTTACTAAGCAGGAGGTACCTGTGCTCCAAAGCACTACCAAGGACCAGCAGACGTTGGTGGAACTCGGATACGGAGATGGAGGCACCTAGGCCAAAGGCACTGGGGAGAACCACTTGACGGTACTGGACCCCGGACGGGTAGCAGAAGGAAAAGAGGCAATGTCACAACCGAGTACCAGCTGACGTTACTGTGACACGGTTATTAAGCAGGAGGTACCTGTGCTCCAAAGCATTACCAAGGACCAGCAGACGTTGGTGGAACTCGGATACGGAGATGGAGGCACCTAGGCCAAAGGCACTGGGGAGAACCACTTGACGGTACTGGACCCCGGACGGTAGCAGAAGGAAAAGAGGCAATGTCACAACCGAGTACCAGCTGACATTACTGTGACACGGTTACTAAGCAGGAGGTACCTGTGCTCCAAAGCACTACCAAGGACCAGCAGACGTTGGTGGAACTCGGATACGGAGATGGAGGCACCTAGGCCAAAGGCACTGGGGAGAACCACTTGACGGTACTGGACCCCGGACGGGTAGCAGAAGGAAAAGAGGCATTGTCACAACCGAGTACCAGCTGACGTTACTGTGACACGGTTACTAAGCAGGAGGTACCTGTGCTCCAAAGCACTACCAAGGACCAGCAGACGTTGGTGGAACTCGGATACGGAGATGGAGGCACCTAGGCCAAAGGCACTGGGGAGAACCACTTGACGGTACTGGACCCCGGACGGGTAGAAGAACGCACCCATGAAAATGTAAGTTGACAGGACGCAAGCCGTCCGCAGTTACCGAATCACACAGTCCTACAGTGGGTGCTTGTCCTATTGTCACAATGGAAACCGCCTTTATTTGCATATCCCACAGCACACATAGGAATCACCTAAACTGCAGGCACCATAGAGTCGGCTAACCCGAATGCAACACGACAGCACAACTTATTGGAGGATAATTGACGTTCACACTGCCAGGAAACAGCTGTCGTGCTGTAACCAGGCTGGCCAGGAGTCAGTACCCCTGCCAATTACTTACGAGCAACAAATGGCGGTGTTGTAGCCCAGGGAGTAGAGTTCAGTGGTAGAAAGATGAACATAACAGGAGTAGTGTTGAGCGATATTGCTCGATATCTAAAAATATCGTATCGAAATTGTATCGCCGATAGCACTAAATATCGTCGATATCCGATTTCGATACCAGAAGTCCCATGTAAGTCTATGGGAACAAAATATCGCAACAAAAAAAACCCTTTCTTTCGTTGTAAACACAAAATATACACACATAGAATACATATATATATATATATACATGTCATTGTGACATATATATATACATATATTTATAGTTTATACACTTCTACATAGTAAAATCGACTCTAATTCAATTGCCGGGTAAAGACGTGACATACCCCATAGAAGTCGACGGGCTCGGTGCCGAGTACCCCGAAAACCTCTGGCTCTGTGCGACTCAACTTGGGCGTCACGAACAGGATTCTGTAGCTCGCTATAAGCGAGTCCTGTGTGCCTGAATTGCACTGGTTTTGTGCTTGAGAATTGCTAAAATCATCAGAGAATGTATTTGCCATTTTTCCGCCATATCTGCGTCACGACGAGGCACTGGTGAAGAAGAAGGGCGTGCTCTTCGTGGGTGTCACTCACTCAGTGGCGTGAAAACGATGGCCGCCCACTGTAAATGGTACTGCAATGTAACATCGTGCCCCACAGCTCTGGAGTTCCGCCTCCTCATCCTCCTCAGTGTGCGGAAACTAACACGAAGGTCCCGCCTCCCTACAAAAGAGGGGCCCTCTCCAGATATGACACATGTGACTTGGCAGAGATGGCTAATGGACACGACGAGCAGAAGTGGGAAGGGATGGAGCAGTCAGAGCTCTCCCCCCACGGAAGCGACCCGATCGCCACAGAATCACCGTTGGGCACCCGGCCTGTAAACCCTCCTACGCTGCAAGAAGCGGCGGATACCCTAAGAGGCCTGGCCCGGCACCGGGAGGAGGTCGCCAGGATGGAAGCCAGCTGGCGTGCCCTAAAAATAAACATGGAGCGGCGCCAATCCCTCTTACCTGAAGTGTCTGTATCGGAAGGTGAGGCACCTGTTCTAGTAGAGGAGTCCTTGCAATGTGATCCGGTTGACGTTGTCGCAGTGGAGGCACCCGTTCCTGCAAAAACCGCAGCACCGTCAGCAGCACCCCAGATCCCGCTGTCTGCCCCCGTCGCTGAGACAGAAGAAGCGACACCCGTCCTCATGGAGGAGGCCGCGCAGGCACCAGAGCACTACCTGCCTGTACCGGAGCCCCGACTGTCATCTGATTTAGAGCCGTCTGCTTCCTCCGCAGGGGAGCGCCACCAGGACTGGGGGCGACAGGAAAGCTGCCGCAAACCGGACACTGTAAGCTGCAGTGGAGTGGTGGAGACATGGAGATGCTGGAGGAGAATTACAACCGGCGTCAGGAGGAAGAGTGGAGACGTTGGGAGCGGGAAGCAGAGCGACAAAGGGAGCAGCGAGAATCCCTAAAACTTTGCCAACGTCACCTGGAGAAGGACCGGGCAGATAAGGACCGGATGAGAAAGGATAAAGGAACCCTGAGTGAGCCGCGGCGTAAGGGTGCAGTACGGAGCTTTAAATTGAAAGGTGGTTGGGGCTTCATCAAGGAGCCTGGACTTTATTTAGAAGTCTTTGTGACCCGGGGGACGTGGAGGCTCACCTCCCAGAAGGACACCCGGGGAGGGACCTGTTGCCAGGAGACTTGGTGACTTACACCCGACACTGGGGTTACAATGGGTGGTACGCCCTAAATGTTACCAGGTGCGACCCCTACTCCCCAGTGTGTCAGGAACCTGTGAGACCCTCGAAGCCTTCAGCCTCCCACATCCAGGCCTCTGCACAAGTGCCCACCCCACGCCGTAAATCTCCCCAGCCTCCCTCAGTGGTCTCCTCAGCAGCCCCAGCTATGGACATGATAAGTATAGCTGGCCCGTACCCGGCGCCTGTTAGGCACCCTGGGGTTCGTACAGTCCGGGACATAGGGCTCCAGACCCGGAGGGAGATGAAAGAGGTGGCCACACAGACCCAGATAGCGGGTCACGACGTCACTGTACAGGCCACACGACGTCATCAGGTCCTGGTGGTCCTTGGTGCCTCGGATGTTTGGCAATCTCAAGAAGAGTACCAGGTGGTACCTGGAAGAGGCCAGCCAAAGAAGTCTAAATAACCCGGACAGGGTCCCTGTATGTAAATAGTTAACTTGTTTATGTACCCGGACGGGTGAATGTTCCAAAAAAATTTTTTTATTTAATAAAAAAAAAAAAAACACGTTTTCATTTCTTTTATTACTGTCTCATCCTGCTGCGACGCCATCGATCTCCTGTAAAAAAATGAAAAAAAAAAAAAAAGTATACCACCTGACCGACGCAGTCCATAGTAACGAGTGTCCCACGACGATCCAGCTCTGCTACATCAGAATGACAGGCAGAGCCTGTCATCCCGGCGCAGCACAGCTGATTACCTGCTTCCCCGGCGTGACGTCATCGGACTGGTTTACGGCCGGATTACCCTGCAGTCACTGCAGTTATCGCGAAAAACTGCATGTGACCGCCAGGGAGAAGATAATGGCGGCCATCAAGCAGTCCAGGACGTGACCGCCGGAGATCTTCTGCCAGGTAAGTGCCGCTGACTCCTGACAGACCCGACCGATGGACACTCACAGTGACAGTGACAAATCCGATTCCGGTATTCGATAAGACGAAAATATCGAAACGAATTATTGAAAGGCCGATAGAGCTAATATCGGCCGATAGCCGATATTTGCATTATCGTATCGCTCAACACTAAACAGGAGACATGGAAAACGTTGCCAAACAGTTATTTAATCTGAAAACGGACAGGCAAATTCAGGTGAGATCCATGCCTTGTTCATTTTCAGAAAAGTAAGCCGGTCTACATTCTCTGAGGATAGTCGCATGCGACGGTCTGTTACTACACCACCTGCAGCACTAAAGACACGCTCAGATAATACACTGGCAGCAGGGCAAGCCAGCACCTCCAATGCATACTGGCTAAGCTCTGGCCATGTATCCAACTTAGAGACCCAAAATTTGAAAGGGGAAGAGGCATCTGGGAGTACACTTAGAGGGAAAGCCAAGTAGTCTGTCACCATTTTACGGAAACGTTTCTTCCTGGTGACTGGAGCCGTCTCGGATGGTGTAGACCTTGCTGGCGCTGTCACAAAACTTTGCCACATTTGTAACATACAGTTCTTGCCCTGTGCAGAGGCGCTGCTTCTGCTCCCTCTTGTTGTAGAGGTGTCTACACTGCCTCGACGCACAGAGCTGCTTTGTAAAGCAGTAGCAGCAGCAGCAGTTCTCTCGGCTGGAATGTACAACAGTATGGATTGCACCAGTGTGTCTTGGTACTCCTGCATTTTACGGTCCCGGTTCACCGGTGTGATGAGGGTTTGTAAGTTATCCCGGTAGCGAGGGTCTAGGGGGGTGTACACCCAATAATCTGACGTGCTGAGAATGTGGGTGATGCGGCGGTCGTTTCTCAGGCACTGAAGCATGAAATCAACCATGTGCTGCAGACTCCCAACTGGCCAACAAAGGCTGTCCTCTGGAAGAGGCGTCATCTCTGCCTCCTCTGCATCACCCCACCCTCGCTCTACATACTGACTAGAGCGTTGTGTACCTCCCTCTGTAGGGATTTCTTCCTCCTCCATTGACTCCTCCTCCTCCTCATCCTCCTCACAAAGTGAGCCCTGCCCAGCCCTTTGTGAGGAACCACGTTGTGCTGCCTGTCCTGAAGGTAATTGAATTTGTGACTCCTCATCCTCCACCTCTTCCAAAACCTCTTCCTTTAGTGCTTTCAGTGATTTCTGAAGCAGGCAGATAAGGGGGACAGTCATGCTGACTAGTGCATCATCTGCACTTGCCATCCGCGTTGAGACATCAAACGCACGCAAAACGTCGCAGATGTCCTTCATAGAGGCCCACTCAGTAGTGGTGAAGTGTGAACGGCGCAAATTGCGAGTTGATTGCGCCTGTTGCAGCTGATACTCCATTACTGCTGGCTGCTGCTCACACAACCGCTCCAACATATGTAACGTGGAATTCCACCTGGTGGGTACGTCACATATGATGCGCTGTTCTGGAAGGCGAAATCTGACTTGCAGAGCTGCAATGCACGACCTGGCCATGCTGGAACGTCGCAAGTGAGCGCACTCTAGGCGACCTTGTGCAGCAGTGCATCAAGATCCGGATAGTCCCTCAAAAAACTCTGCACGACCAAGTTGAGCACATGTGTCAGACATGGTATGTGAGTGAGGTTGCCAAGGCCCAGAGCTGCCACCAGATTTCGGCCATTGTCACACACTACCAAGCCTGGCTGGAGATTAGCTGACAAAAACCACACGTCGCTCTCCTGCTTGATGGCATCCCAGAGCTCCTGCGCTGTGTGGCTTCGATTCCCCATGGAAATTAATTTCAGGACGGCCTGTTGACGTTTGGCCACGGCTGTGCTCATATCGGTCGCAACAGGTAAGCGTTCATGGGTTCATGTGGAGGTATACCGTGACGGCTCGTGCAGCGATGATTCTGAGGAACTGGAGTAGGAGGAGGAATCAATGTGTACAGACTGGATTCCTGCAATCCTTGGAGTTGGCAGAACACGTACAGCGCCACTGGCAAGATCTGTACCCGGCTCCACAACATTGACCCAATGGGCAGTGAGGGAAAGGTGTCGTCCCTGGCCATGGGTACTGGTCCACGCATCGGTGGTCAGGTGGACCCTGCTACTGACGGCGTTTAGTAGCGCATGTTTAATGTTTCCCTCGACATGTTTTTGCAGAGCAGGGACAGCTTGCCTGCTGAAATAAAATCGGCTTGGCACATTATATTGTGGGACTGCCAATGCCATAAAGTTCCTGAAACTGTCAGTCTCCACCAGCCTGAATGACAGCATTTCAAGGGACAGGAGTTTTGCAATGCCAGCATTCAGAGCCTGTGCTCGTTGATGGTTTGCCGAATATGGCCGTCTTTTATCCCATGCCGATGGCTGTTTTTTGTTCTGGGAGTGTGACGATGACTGTGAACTTGCTGCTGTGGGTGGAATAACAGTTTGTCTATGGACAACAGTGACCGAGGTTCTTCCATGGAGATCCTGTGAGGAAGCCGAACCAGGTGTGTGTGAGCTGGAGGTAGAGGCTCGAACATGACCTGAAGATGTAGGTGCTGCTGTAGGTTGGCTACATCTCCAGTGTGTCTTTGTAACTCAGCTACATGCTTTGTCCGTACATGTTTCCACATATTTGTGGTATTCAGGTTACTGATATTTTTACCTCTTTTAACTTTTTGCTTACACAGCTTGCATTGAACATAGCAAATATCATCTACAAGTCTGTCAAAAAAGGACCACGCAGTGCAAGTCATGGGAGTGCCAATTTTGACATTTCTAAGAGAACTGCTCCCAACAGGTGCCAAACTGGAGGCTACAGGCAAGCGAGTCTGCAGCCTACCTCTCCCTCCTCTTTGTACCGTTGGGACAATCTCTTCCTCAGAGCTGCTCCCACGACCTTCCTGTTGCTCACGCCATGTTGGGTCTCGGACTTCATCATCTCCACTACCCTCTTCCAACACCTGCTGCTGTTGGATAGTCTGGGCAGCACCATGCTCCACAAAACCTGGCACCTGAGTCTCATCATCATCATAAGATGCGTTCTGCGGTGTGCTGTCCATCGGCACTGGCTCACCCGCCTCTTCAGATTGAGAGAGACACAGCTGTTGCGCATCACTGCATACTCCCTCTTCTTCAAATTGCAGAATGCTGCTTGCCTGTGCCCGTGTTTGCGAGCCAACAGATTCTGAGAACAGAAGCAGAAACTCAGCTGGCTCCTGTACAGAACTCTCTGACTGCCTGGGCAATTTGACAGGCGGTGAACAGACAGATGGTTGCTCAACAGTGTTGTGTTCCTGAGAGGAGGTGGAAGGAATTGAAGTCGATGCATTGGCTGCCATCCAACCAACAACGGCTTCAATTTGTTCTTCCCGCAGCAGGGGGGCACGCGAGCTCCTACCAAAGTGTGCATAAAGGAACGCTCACGGGGATAAATGGTGGATGCTGTGTCACTGAGGGCGGCAGCAGCCACAGAATCACCACGTCCTCTCCCTGCTGAAACTCCACGGCCACGACCACGTGCCTTACTCACTGCCTTCTTCATCTTGGTAGATTGATAAAGAAAGTCAGAAAAGTTATAAGGCCTAAGTGTGGTTATTACGCAGAGACTGAAGTGAACACTGAAACACAACTGTTCACAATCTGTGAAAGGCTACTCCTTTGTCTACTTCTATAGTGTTTGCAACCAATGTATTGGATACGGATGGAAGCGCGTCACACTAATAGATTATATTTTAAATGGAATGGAGCAGAACCAATTGGAGAGAAATGACAAGAATGAGGCACTGAGACACGCTCAGCAGAGTACAAGCAGCAGTGCTTGAACAAGTAACTGGAGCGTGATGTGCACTCAAAAAATAAAAAACACAGACTGAAGTGAACACTGAAACACAACTGTTCACAATCTGTGAAAGGCTACTCCTTTGTCTACTTCTATAGTGTTTGCAACCAATGTATTGGATACGGATGGAAGCGCGTCACACTAATAGATTATATTTTAAATGGAATGGAGCAGAACCAATTGGAGATAAATGAAAAGGATGAGGCACTGAGACACGCTCAGCAGAGTACAAGCAGCAGTGCTTGAACAAGTAACTGGAGCGTGATGTGCACTCAAAAAATAAAAAACACAAACTGAAGTGAACACTGAAACACAACTGTTCACAATCTGTGAAAGGCTACTCCTTTGTCTACTTCTATAGTGTTTGCAACCAATGTATTGTATACGGATGGGAGCGCGTCACACTAATAGATTATATTTTAAATGGAATGGAGCAGAACCAATTGGAGATAAATGAAAAGGATGAGGCACTGAGACACGCTCAGCAGAGTACAAGCAGCAGTGCTTGAACAAGTAACTGGAGCGTGATGTGCACTCAAAAAATAAAAAACACAGACTAAAGTGAACACTGAAACACAACTGTTCACAATCTGTGAAAGGCTACTCCTTTGTCTACTTCTATAGTGTTTGCAACCAATGTATTGTATACGGATGGGAGCGCGTCACACTAATAGATTATATTTTAAATGGAATGGAGCAGAACCAATTGGAGATAAATGAAAAGGATGAGGCACTGAGACACACTCAGCAGAGTACAAGCAGCAGTGCTTGAACAAGTAACTGGAGCGTGATGTGCACTCAAAAAATAAAAAACACAGACTGAAGTGAACACTGAAACACAACTGTTCACAATCTGTGAAAGGCTACTCCTTTGTCTACTTCTATAGTGTTTGCAACCAATGTATTGTATACGGATGTAAGCGCGTCACACTAATAGATTATATTTTAAATGGAATGGAGCAGAACCAATTGGAGATAAATGAAAAGGATGAGGCACTGAGACACGCTCAGCAGAGTACAAGCAGCAGTGCTTGAACAAGTAACTGGAGCGTGATGTGCACTCAAAAAATAAAAAACACAGACTGAAGTGAAAACTGAAACACAACTGTTCACAATCTGTGAAAGGCTACTCCTTTGTCTACTTCTATAGTGTTTGCAACCAATGTATTTGATACGGATGGAAGCGCGTCACACTAATAGTTAAATTGCATGGAGCTGCAAGAATTACACTGAAGAAAAAAAAAAGAGTTTGTGAGTGACACGTGCAGATGCCTACAGACAGCGTTGCATGCAGAGCAAACTGCAGTCACCTGCACTCACACACACCTTGCAGAGCTGTTAAAACAACACTGCAGGCAAAAGGAAGCTTTACACAGCGCTTGGTGCTAGCCTGCCTACAGCACAGTACACTAAATCGCAATCTCTAACTGTCCCTCAGAGTCAGCACAGCAGCGTTCTGTCCCTTACTGAATTCACAGCACAGTGACGCTAAAATGGCGGCGGCGCCTTTTATAGTGCATTCTGACATCATTTCAGCATCCAATCACAGCCATGCCATTAGTTAACATGACCGCAGCAGTACAGGATGTGCCCACACTTCTTAGGATTCCTCATTGGCTGACTAAAATCACATTGCCTCTCAAAGAATTATGGGAACTTCCGATTCCGGTATACGATATATGGAAAATATCGAAACTAAGTATCGAAAGGCCGATAGAGCTAATATCGGCCGATACCCGATACTTGCGGTATCGTATCACTCAATACTATTCATCATACAACAACCCCAGCGCCTGAAAAACACATCAACATCAGTCAAGACAGGATACCCAGGTGTCAGTGAAAAGGCCCAATCCTGAGGGTCACCGCGCAACAGGGAGATGACAATTTGAACCTGCTGCGCAGCGTTCCCCGAGGACTTAAGCCTCAAGGCAAAAAACAACTTACAGTTATTTTTAAAATTCAAAAATTTAGAGCGATCACCAAAAAACAACTCTGGAGTAGGAATCTTAGGCTCCACAACAGGCATCCGAGTGAGATAGATTGCCATACTCCGAACTTCAGCAGCAAGCTGCTCCACATGCTCAGACAATTGCTTGATTTCCATTGAAGAAAAAATTCCTCCTCAGCCCCCAGAGAAAAAGAGGGAAAAATGTATACATATAAAAAAAAATTCTGACAACTCTTTTTTTTTTTACTATTTTTCCCTTGTGTTGAATACCATAGAATTTTCAGTAAGACCGGTGATTCTGTTATGATTTGGTAACTGAGAAGGACAGGAACAAAACCGCAAGGCAGCCAAACACCTGAGAGGTTGGGAACTTATGGGTTGCAGATCCCTAAACTAACCGCACAACTAGAAGCAGCCGTGGAGCGTACTTACGGTGATCCTAGATGCCTCGGCACAGCCGGAGAGCTAGCTACACCTAAAGATAGAAACAGGAAAGCTAACTGCCCCGGAGTAGAGCCCCAAAGGAATAGGCAGCACCCAAACATATAATGGCAGTTAGACAAGATGAAACACAAACGCAGACAGAAAATAGAGTGAGCAAACGCAGGGGCCAAACACTGACTAAATAGGACAGGAAAGAACAGAATACTATCTGCAACCCAGCAAAACCCTAGCAAAACTTCCAACACTTCTGATTACAAAAATGCTGAGATCACACGATCTCGCCACCCACTAAATCAGATCTCAGAGTGAACAAGGCTAACCCACAGCCACTCAAAAAGCAGGTAAAGAGCAATTTAACAAATAATAGTGGTTACAGAAAACAGAGAGAAGCACAGACTCCAATAGGGGACCAGGCTGACCTCCACAAAGGTGCCGACAAAAATGGAAATAGCAAACACAATAGAAATAAGCAGAAAATATCTTATCTGAAAGTGGCAGACGCAGGCAAGACGCCAGCAGACTTCCAAATGAACCAGGAAACAACAATTGATCACCGGCGAGGATCATGGGATGGCAGCTCCCTTATATCAGTCCAGTCAGTGACTCCTGATTGCCAGATATCGCTGCCAGCTGAGGAGACCTAGTCATTCGATACAGCTTCAGTACCGACAGCAACCAATAGAGGGAGCCTCCGCTCAGAAATTGTCTCCAATACGTTCACAACACCTCTCCCTCCTCCACCGCTGTGACATCTTCCGCGTTTCCTGACAGTGACATTCAGGTCAGAGAGTGCGATGACAGTCACAGTGCAAAGAGCTGGAATATGGCGACGCTGAGGAGTCCAGAGCAGAGCTGTGCCCAGCCAGGAGAGGTATTTAATTTTTTTAGTTTGGAGCAATATATGGGGAGCATTATACACTGGAACATCATATACAGGGCCCATTATACACTGGAGCATCACATAGACCCATCATACACTGGAGCATCATCCATGGGGTCCATCATACACTGGAGCATCATATGGGGCCCATTATATAAGGAGCATTATAAAGGCCCATCATACACTGGAGAATCATCCATGGGGCCCATCATACACTGGAGCATCATATACGGGGCCCATTATACACTGGAGCATCATATGGGGCCCATTATATATGGAGCATTATATAGGCCCATCATACAGTGGAGCATCATCCATGGGACCCATCATATACTGGGGCATCATACGGGGCCCATTATATATGGAGCATTATATAGGCCCATCATACACTGTAGCATCCTCCATGGGGCCCATCATATACTGGAGAATCATATACGGGGCTCATTATACACTGGAGCATCATATGGGGCCCATTAAATATGGAGCATTATATAGTCCTATCATACTGTTAGGGTCTGCGGAACGCACTTAATACACTGTGTTCCAAATTATTATGCAAATAATATTTTCTCAGATTTTCCCAAATTACCTATATGAATTTCAGTCATTGTAATTTTCCAGTCAAATAACTATTAGAGTACAATTGAAAGGTTTTTGTACAAACTGCCTATGATAACAGTATATTTTTAAAAAAATAAAACACTCAAACTGCACTCAAAATGCATGTTCCAAATTATTATGCACAGCAGAGTTTTCAACCTTTTCATTTTAATAAAGAACAAAAAAATGGTCATTTTTTAAATTATAAGCATTAGCAGGCTATTACAAACTGAAATCAATCAGTTTTCAACTCAAAACTTTATTCTAGGTGATGTTACATTTGCACATAGGACCCCTTGTTCGAAAGCAGCTTCTGAACTCTCTCGTCCATTGAATTTGTCAGGTTTTGGATGGTTTCAGCTTCAATTGTTTTGCATGAGGACAGAATACCCTCCCAGAGCTGTTGCTTAGATGTGAACTGCCTCCCGCCTTCGTAGACACTCCTTTCGATGATGCTCCAGAGGTTCTCAATGGGGTTGAGGTCAGGGGAGCATGGGGGCCACACCATAAGTTTGTCCCCTTTTATGCCCATAGCAGCCAGAGATGCAGATGTGTTATGTGCAGCATGAAACGGTGCATTATCATGCATGAAAATGATCTTGCTGCGGAATGCACTGTTCTTCTTCTTGAACCATGGCAGGAAGTGCTGTTTGAGAAACTCAACATACACTATGGAGTTCATCTTTACCCCTTCAGTGATCCTAAAGGGGTGACATTCTCTCTCCCATGATTCCAGCCAAAACATTACTCCACCTCCTCCTTGTTGGCGCCGTAGCCGTATTTGCATGGGGTGTCCATCAACCAGCCATCCTCCACTCATCCATCTGGACCATTGAGCGTTGCACGGCACTCATCGATGAACAAAACAGTTTTGAAGTCAGTCTTCATGTATTGTTTGGCCCACTGGAGCCATTTCTGCTTGTGTGCAGTGGATAGAGGAGGTCGACAGGATGGCTTACGTACAGCTGCAAACCTCTGAAGGACCCTGCATCTTGTTGTTCGGGGGACGTTGGAGGCTCCAGCAGCTTCAAAAACTTGTCTGCTGCTATGATAAGGCTTTTTTGCCGCTACTCTTTTAACCTGACGTATTTGCCCTTAGGAAAGAGTCCTCATTTTTCCCTTATCAGCACGCACACATGTGTACTGTGAATCAGCTACATACTTCTTGATTGTGCGATGATCACGATGAAGTGTCTTGCCAATGTTGATTGTAGTCATGCCTTGACCTAATCACTCCACAATTTGTTGCTTCTCAGCAGCCGACACATCCTTCTTCTTTCCCATTTTGGCAGAAAATATAGGCTGCTTAATAATGTGGGACAGCCTTCTTAAGTAGTCTTGACTTTCATTGGACACACCTGCCAAACTAATTAGCACAGGTGTCTGCAATTGCTTACAGTGATATAAAGAGCCCTGAACACATCACCATCAATGAGATTAACTGACAAACAAAAAAATTCTTACCTTATCACTCCTAAACAATTTTTGCATAATAATTTGGAACACAGTGTAGATATTGTAGAGAGGTGCGTTCGCAGCCCGGGGTCCACCGTGCAGGCAAAGCCCGCTGCTAGTAAGATGGCATAAATAGCGAACTCTGTTATCCTGCAGAGTCGCTAAAATAAACGCCGTAGCGCGCTGTGACAGTTAGTGCGAACTCTGTTAATCTCCAGAGCCGCTAACGGGAATGCCACAGCGCTATATGGCGATAAGTGCGAACTCACTTAGCTTCAGTGAGCTGCAAAGTAAAACGCTAGGGCGCTGACCAGCGTTATAAAACGAACCCTGTTGCGACACAGAGCCGCTGAGAAAAAGACTGTGTCCTGCTAGACTCACAGGGAACACAGATGACTGCTAAGCGGATTGCAGTCTGTGGTCATGCAGTCAGAACACAAGCAATAATCTCCTCACCGGAGTAGCCGGTATTCTAATGGCGTTTTCAGCTGAGCCCTGAACACGTGCATACAATCTCCTCACCGGAGGTGCCGGTATTCTAGGGGCTTATTTCAGCCAGACCTAACCACATGCATACATGACCACACTGGCGCAAGCACGTAACAGATTTGATACTAGCGCATGGCGGCCCAGCCATGCCACCCTTTTATAGTAGCAACTACAGGGACTGCCAGATAAGAACCAATAGGAAACTGCTTCAGAACACAAGTGGTTTCAGGACATTCCTTGCGGACCAATAGGAGCTGCTGCAGTACCTGAGCATGTGACCCCTGATCTCCAATGAGAGATCTTACTCTGGGCATGCTCAGATGGGGAAACGCAGGACTTCGTCCTAAAGACGTCTGCTCCAGCACTGGTTATAATAGAAGATCCAGGAGATGCAGCAGCAAGTCTCTGCACAGCATAAGACGGGGCAAGACGCTGGGACCGACGTCTCTGCTGAGCAGGCTCCACTGCGGCCGGAGACGGATGGGGGAACGCAGCGGTAAAGGCACGAGATTCCCCTTGTGCAGCATTGGGAACTCGAACCCTAACATTAAACCCCCTCCTAGGGCTCCCCCTTCTCTGGGCCTCGCTGCCCTCAAAGGCAGCGATGAGCTGCGGAGCGTGAATATGCTCGGCAGGCTCCCAAGACCTATCCTCAGGCCCATAGCCCCTCCAGTCCACCAAATAAAACTTTTTGCCCCGTACCACCTTACACCATACGAAGGCATTAACCTCATGATCGTCGGTAGATGAACCCGACATCCCAGGAGATGATTCGGAAAACTGGGAGGGCTAAGCGGTAAACTACAGGGTTTACCAGCTCAAGGATCTTAAAGGGACCCAAATAGCAAGGTGCCAACATAGTAGACTCTACTCATAGCCTGATGTTCCGGGCAGAGAGCCACACTAAGTTGCCTGGAGCAAATATCGGAGTGGGGCGCCAATGAACATCGGCTGAAGACCTCATCCTCACCTTGGAGGCATGGATGGCATCCTAGGTTCGATCACAAATGTCCCGTGCCTCCACAGCCCGGTCTGCCACCCTGGAGTCGGAGGAAGACACGGGCATGGGCACCGGAACCCGCGGATGCTGACCATAGTTCAAGAGGAATGGATTCTGTCCGGTGGAGTCAGCCACAGCATTATTGAGAGCAAACTCAGCCCACGGTAGCATAGATGCCCAGTCATCCTGCCTGGCTGAGACAAAATGTTGCAAATATGTGACCAAGGTCTGGTTGGCCCTCTCTACCAACCCATTCATCTCGGGATGATACGCAGAGGAGAGATTCAACTCAATGCTGAGTAGCCGACACAGCTCTCTCCAGAACCGAGACGCAAATTGGGGACCTCGATCACTGACGATTTTGTCTGGCATTCCGTGTAAACGGAAAATATGCCTAATAAATAATGCTGCCAAGTCCCGTGCAGACGGTAACTGTGGTAACGGCACCAAGTGCACCATTTTGGAGAAGTGGTCGGTTATCACCCAGATGATGGTGCAGCCGCGAGACTTGGGTAAGCCCACCACAAAATCCATCCCGACCATCTCTCAAGGCTTGTCTGCCACCGGTAAAGGGAAAAGTAGCACAGCTGGCATTTGTCGAGGGGACTTATTCTTGGCGCAGGAGACGCACGCCTGAACATATTCCCTGATGTCACGGACCATATGTGGCCACCAGTATGTCCTTACCAGCAACTCAGATGTCCTTTTTGCCCCAAAATGTCCACCCACTCTGGACGAATGTGCCCAAGAGACACAAAAGTCTTTCCCAGAGGCACAGACTCAAGCGAAACCGGGGTCACAGTTCTTAGGCTCTCTGTGGGGACAATCAGCTGAGGCTCCTCCTCCACCTCCTCAGAGGACACCACGGAGCGAGAAAGAGCATCGGCCGAATGTTCTTCTCACCGGAGAGGAAATGGAGGGTGAAATGGAACCGGGAGAAGAACAAGGACCATCTGGCCTGATGGAATTTAGCCGCTGGGCGGTCTGTAAATAGACCAAATTTTTGTGGTCAGTGAAAACTTGAAAGGGAAAGTGAGCCCCCTCCAGGAGATGTCTCCACTCGGAAAAGGTCAACTTCATGGCCAGCAACTCCCTATCCCCGATGGAATAATTCCTCTCCGCTGGTGTGAAGGTCTTGGAAAAGAAGAAACAAGAATGTTTCCGACCTTAAGCGTCCTTTTGAAAAAGGACTGCTCCAGCACCAACGGACGAGGCATCAACCTCCAATATAAAAGGCTTATCAACCTCGGGGCGATGTAAGTTGGGAGCGCTAGCAAAATGGGACTTAATTGAAGTAAAGGCCTTGGAGACCTCCTCTGACCACAGTTTGACAGTCTGACTCAGAAAACCGGGACATGAGCACGGGTTTCAGGAGGGATACGTGAAAGGTGTCGGAGATACCCATGCGTAGTGGAAGAGCCAAACGGTATACCACAGGGTTAACCTGCTCGAGGACTTTGAAAGGACCCAAGTAGCGGGGTGCCAACTTAGTGGACTCAACTCGCAGCCTAATGTTATGGGCGGAGAGCCACACCAAGTCCCCAGGAGCAAAGGTTGGAGTGGGGCGGCGATGTGCGTTGGCGGAGGACCTCATCCTCTCCTTGGACGCCTGAATGGCATCCTGGGTACAGTCCCAAATGTCCCATGCCTCCTCAGCCCAGTCTGCCACCCTGGAGTCGGCAGAAGACACGGGCATGGGCACTGGAACCCGCGGATGCTGACCGTAATTTAGGAGGAATGGAGTCTGTCCGGTGGAATCAGCCACAGCATTGTTTAGTGCAAACTCAGCCCACGGTAGCAAGGATGCCCAGTCATCCTGCCTGGCTGAGACAAAATGTCGTAGATAGGTGACCAAGGTCTGGTTGGCCCTCTCTACCAACCCATTCGTCTCAGGATGATATGCTGAAGAGAGATTTAGCTCAATACTGAGTAGACGACAAAGCTCTCTCCAGAACCGAGACGCAAAGTGGGGACCTCGGTCACTGACAATTTTGTCCGGCATGCTGTGTAGACGGAATATGTGCCTAACGAACAACGCTGCCAGAGCCTGTGCAGAAGGTAACCGTGGTAGCGGTACCAGATGTACCATGGTCAGTGATTACCCAAATGATGGTGCAACCCCGAGACTTGGGTAAGCCCACCACAAAGTCCATCCCAACCATCTCCCAGGGTCTGTCTGCCACCGGCAAAGGGTAAAGTAACCCAGCTGGCCGTTGTCGGGGAGACTTATTCTTGGCGCAGGAGACACATGTCCGAACATAGTCCCCAAAGTCACGGACCATATCCGCCACCAGTATGTCCTCGCCAGCAACTCAGATGTCCTCTTTGCCCCAAAGTGTCCACCCACCCTGGACGAATGTGCCCAAGAGAGTACCTCCGGTCGCAAATTTGTGGGCACAAAAGTCTTGCTCGGGGGCACAGACTCTAGTGAAACCGGGGCCACTGTTCTCAGACTCTCTGTGGGGACAATAAGCCAAGGCTCCTCCTCCTCAGAGGACACTACAGAGCGAGAGAGAGCATCGGCACGAACGTTCTTCTCTCCCGAGAGAAAATGGAGTGTGAAATGAAATCGGGAGAAGAACAAGGACCATCTGGCCTGGTGAGAATTAAGCAGCTGGGCTCTCTGAAGATATACCAAATTCTTGTGGTCGGTGAAGACTTGGAAGGGAAAGCGAGCCCCCTCCAACAGATGTCTCCACTCAGAGAAAGCCAACTTCATTACTAGCAACTCCCTGTCCCCGATGGAATAATTCCTCTCCGCTGGTGTGAAGGTCTTGGAGAAGAAGAAGCAAGGATGCTTCCGACCTTGAGCATCCTTTTGAAAGAGGACCGCTCCAGCACCAACGGATGAGGCATCCACCTCAATATAAATGGCTTATCAACATCAGGGCGGTGTAGGATGGGAGCGCTAGCAAAATGAGACTTAATTGAGGTGAAAGCCTTGGAGACTACTTCGGACCACAATTTGGGATTTGCTCCCTTCTTGGTGAGGGCTACCAAGGGAGCTACCAAAGTTGAGAAATAGGGAATGAACTGGCGATAATAATTAATGAACCCCATAAAGCGCTGCACCACTTTAAGGGAATGGGATTCTTGCCAGTCCATCACAGCCTGTAGTTTGGCAGGATCCATAGCCAATCCCTGGGCGGAGATGATATAGCCCAGGAATGGTAAAGACTCCTGCTCAAACACGCATTTCTCCAACTTTGCATAAAGGGAATTTGCCCACAAGAGGTCGAAGACTCTGCAGACATCTTTCCGGTGGGAGTCAATATCTGGAGAGAAGATGAGAATATCATCCAGATAGACCACGACCGAGGTGGAAAGCATATCCCGGAAGATGTCATTAACAAAGTCTTGGAAAACGACTGGGGCATTACAGAGCCCGAAGGGCATCACCAGATATTCATAGTGCCCATCCCTGGTATTAAAAGCTGTCTTCCACTCGTCCACCTCGCGGATGCGAATCAGGTTGTAAGCACCCCGCAGGTCTTTTTGGTAAATACCCTTGCTCCCCGGAGCCTATCAAAGAGCTCAGAAATTAAAGGCAGCGGGTATTTATTCTTAACGGTAATGGCGTTAAAACCCCTGTAATCTATGCAGGGGTGTAATTCTCCGTTCTTTTGCACAAAGAAGAACCCTGCCCCAGCAGGTGACACTGACTTCCTAATGAACCCTCTTGCCAGATTTTCCTGAATGTATTGGGACATAGCCTCCATCTCTGGGAGAGAGAGAGGATAGACCCTTCCCCGGGGAGGTTCTGCTCCAGGCAAGAGGTCAATAGGACAGTCATAGGGGCGGTGAGGCGAAAGCGTCTCCGCAGCCTTTTTGGAGAACACGTCTACATAGGACCAATAGCACTTGGGAAGGGAAGTGAGATCTGCGGGTATCCCTGTAGTAGCAACCTGAACACACTCCCTCACACATCTACCTCTACAAGACTCACTCCAACCCCGTATCTTCCCAGAGGACCACTCAATATGTGGGGAGTGAAGACGAAGCCAGGGTACCCCCAGCAGAGCCTCATCTATACCCTCAGGAAGGACAAGGAAAGAGATAATCTCCTGATGGGAAGGAGACATAGCTAATGTGAGAGGGATTGTCTGATGTGTGATCTGTGAGGGCAGCATGGAGCCATTCACCACTCGAACAGTCACCGGTTTAGCGAGCATCACCTGCGGTATTGTGTGGCGGAGAGCAAAAGCAGAGGACATAAAGTTCCCCTCTGCTCCAGAATCCACACAAAGCTCAAGTGTTAGAGTGGATGGACCAAAAGAGATTGTCCCTTTAAAGGACAGCTTGGAGGCAAATGCTGCTGACTAGTGAACCTCCTCCCATGGTCACTAGACGCGATTGTGTTCCCGATCGCTGGGGACATCTATTGGCATAATTTCCTAACTGCTGACAATTGTTACAAACCACGGGCCGAGACTTAGGTCCCGTTCTAACAACCTCCATGACCTCCGGGGAGTCGGGCGCCTGAATGGGAGATTCTAGAGGTTTGGCAAAGGTGGGAGCTAGCCGAAACCTCCGTCTACACTGGGCCCGCTTCAACCTCCGCTCGTGAAAGCGATGGTCGATGCGGGTAGATATGGAGATAAGCTTCTCCAGTGAGGTAGGAATCTCCCTGGTGGCCAATGCGTCCTTTACATGGTCAGCCAGACCTCTCCAGTATACCGGTATAAAGAACCTTATCCGGCCACTCTATCTCAGAGGCCAGAGTTCGAAATTGGACTGAAAACTGACTGACAAAACTCGAACCCTGTGACATTGCCAGCAGTTGGAGTGCTGAATCGTGGGTGACCTGAGGGCCTAAAAAGACCTTTTTAAGAGCCTCCAGAAACCGAGGAGCAATCCGCACCACGTGATCGTCACGCTCCCACAGCGGCGTTGCCCATTCCAAAGCTCTGCCCGACAGAAGTGACACTATGAAACCCACTTGTGACCGCTCTGTGGGAAAACGTGCGGCCAGAAGTTTGAGCTGTATAGAGCACTGACTCACGAATCCCCGACAATGTTTGCCGTCACCAGAAAACTTGTCTGGAAGCGGGAGATGGGACAAGGTCGAAGCAGAGGTGTTGGAGGACAAACTGGCTGCCGCTGTGCTAGCAGCCTGAACAGCGACTGCGGTCACATCCACAGCTGAGGTTGTGCGCTCGAGAGCCGCCAACCTACCCTCCAGCTGCTGGATGAACTGCCGTAGGCGTTGGTCGTCCGCCATTTTATTAGCCAGACCCTGGCGCTAGTATTATTTTAGGGTCTGCGGAACGCACCTAATAGATATTGTAGAGAGGTGCGTTCGCAGCCCGGGGTCCACCGTGCAGGCAAAGCATGCTGCTAGTAAGATGGTGTAAGTAGCAAACTCTGTTATCCTGCAGAGTCGCTAAAATAAACGCCGTAGCGCGCTGTGGCAGTTAGTGCAAACTCTGTTAATCCCCAGAGCCGCTAACGGGAATGCCACAGCGCTATATGGCGATAAGTGCGAACTCACTTAGCTTCAGTGAGCCACAAAGTAAAACTCTAGGGCGCTGACCAGCGTTATAAAGCGAACCCTGTTGCGTCACAGAGCCGCTGAGAAAAAGACTGTGTCCTGCTAGACTCACAGGGAACACAGATGACTGCTAAGCGGATTGCAGTCTGTGGTCATGCAGTCATACCACAAGCAATAATCTCCTCACCGGAGTAGCCGGTATTCTAATGGCGTTTTCAGCTAAGCCCTGAACACGTGCATACAATCTCCTCACCAGAGGTGCCGGTATTCTAGGGGCTTATTTCAGCCAGACCTAACCACATGCATACATGACCACACTGGCGCAAGCATGTAACAGATTTGATACTAGCGCATGGCGGCCCAGCCATGCCACCCTTTTATAGTAGCAACTACAGGGCCTGCCAGAGAAGGAAACTGCTCCAGAACACAAGTGGTTTCAGGACCTTTCCGGGCGGACCAATAGGAGCTGCTGCAGTACCTGAGCATGTGACCCCTGATCTCCAATGAGAGATCTTACTCTGGGCATGCTCAGAATGGGAAACGCAGGACTTCGTCCTAAAGACGTCTGCTCCAGCACTGGTTATAATAGAAGATCCAGGAGACGCAGCAGCAAGTCTCTGCACAGCATTAGACCGGGCAAGACGCTGGGACCGACGTCTCTGCTGAGCAGGCTCCACTGCGGCCGGAGACGGATGGGGGACCGCAGCGGGAATGGCTCGAGATTCCCCTTGTGCAGCATTGGGAACTCGAACCCTAACACATATAGTGGAGCATCATCCATGGGGCCCATCATATACTTGAGCATCATATACAGGATCCATTATATACGGAGCATTATATAGGCCCATCATACACTGGAGCATCATCCATGGGGCCCATCATATACTGGAGCATCATATACGGGGTGTTATGTTTCGGTAGCTGAGGAGGACAGGAACAACAGCAGGGCAGCCGAACACCTGAGATGTTGGTAACTGATGGGTTGCAGATTCCTAAACTAATGACACAACTAGAGGTAGCCGTGGAGCGTTTCTACGTTGATCCTAGACGCCTCGTCACAGCCTGAGAGATAACTACACCTAAAGGCAGAAAGATTAAAGCTATCTGCCCCGGAGAAGATCCCCAAAGAAAATAGGAAGCCCCCAAACATATAATGGCGGTTAGACAAGATGAAAATACAAACATAGGCAGAAAATAGACTGAGCAAATGCTGGGGCCACAAGCTGACTAAATAGGATAGGACAGAAAAGATTACTTTCTGCAATCCAGAAAACCCTACAAAAATCCAACAATTCTGATTACAAAAATACTGAGATCACACAATCTCGCCACCCACTAAATCAGATCTCAGTGTGAACAAAAACCAAGCCGCAGCCGCTGAAAAAACAGGAAAAAGCAAATTAACAAATAACAGTGGCTGCAGATAAACTGTGAGGAGCTCAGGCCCCAGGAGGGGACCTGGCTGACCTCCACAAAAGTGCAGAAAACAATGCAAAAAGCAAGCACAAAAAGAAAAGCAAAAAATATCTTATCTGAAAGCAGGAGATGCAGGCAAGACTCCAGCAAACTTCCAAATGAACCAGGAACCACAATTGAGACATGAACAATTGATCACCGGCAACCATCATGGGAGGGAACCTCCCTTATATCAGACCAGTCCGTGATCCCTGATTGCCACTCCTCGCTGAAAGGTTCAGTACTGTCTAACCACCAAAGGGAGCCTCTGCTCAGAAACCATTTCTAGCACATACGTAACAGTACCCCCCCTTGAGGAGGGGTCACCGAACCCTCACTTGTGCAACCAGGCCGATCAGGATGAGCTCAGTGATAGGCACGGATCAGTCTCCTAGCATGGATGTCCGAAGCAAACACCCAAGAATTGTCCTCCTGACCATAACCTCTCCACTTAACCAAATACTGAAGTTTCTGTCTAGAAAAACGAGAATCCAATATTTTCTCAACCACATACTCCAGATTGCCCTCAACCAAAACAGGGTCAGGAGTCGCAGCCATAGAAACCACTGGTTCGACAAACCTCTTCAATAAGGACTTGTGGAACACGTTATGGATCTTAAATGTCCCCGGAAGAGGCAAACGGAAGGAAACAGGATTAAGAATCTCCATGATCTTATAAGGTCCAATGAACCTAGGCTTAAACTTTGGAGATGCAACCAAAGGGATATTTCTTGAGGACAACCAAACCAAGTCCCCCACTTTAAACCGAGGACCATCAGTCCTATGCCGGTTGGCAAACCGTTGGGCCTTCTCCTGAGAGAGAGACAACCTCTCCACTACCTGGTCCCAAATCTGCTGCATTCGCTCCACAACAGAGTCAATACCCGGACAGACAGAAGCCTCCGCCTGTCCCGAAGAAAATCGAGGGTGAAACCCAAAATTGCAGAAAAATGGAGACATCAAGGTGGCAGAGCTAGCCCTATTATTAAGAGCAAACTCAGCCAAAGGCAAAAAAGAGACCCAGTCATCTTGATCAGCAGACACAAAACATCTCAAATAAGTCTCCAAGGTCTGGTTTGTTCTCTCGGTTTGTCCATTGATCTGAGGATGATAAGCAGAGGAGAAAGATAATTGAACACCAAGTTTAGAACAAAATGTCCTCCAAAATCTGGAAACAAACAGGACTCCTCTGTCAGACACAATGTTCTCCGGAATGCCATGTAACCGAACCACGTGCTGAAGGAACAAAGGCACCAATTCGGAGGAGGAAGGTAACTTAGGTAATGGCACAAGATGTATCATCTTGGAAAACCTATCACAGATTACCCAGATAATGGTCATTTTCTGAGAAACAGGGAGATTTGAAATAAAATCCATAGCGATATGGGTCCATGGCCTCTTGGGCACAGGTAATGGCATTAACAAACCACTAGAGCGAGAGCAAGGCTTGGAGCGAGAGCAAGTCCCACAGGACTGCACAAATTCCCTGACTTCACGAGACAAAGTAGGCCACCAAAAGGACAGACTCACCAAGTCTCTGGTAGCAAAAATCCCGGGATGACCAGCCAACGCGGAACAATGAATCTCAGACATCACACTCTTCTTCCACTGGTCTGGGACAAACAATTTCCCAATAGGGCAGCGCTCAGGTTTATCCTCCTGACACCCTTCCAAGGCCAGTTTCAAATTGGGCGAGATGGCGGAAAGAACTACAACCTCTTTCAAAATAACAGTAGGATCAGATAACTCAGGAGAGTCCGCAAAGAAACTCCTCGAGAGAGCATCTGCCTTAACATTCTTAGTGCCAGGAAGAAAAGAAACCACAAAATTAAAATGTGTGAAAAACAAGGCCCACCTGGCCTGTCTAGGATTAAGTCGCTTGGCTGATTCGAGATAAACCAGATTCTTATGGTCCGTGAGGTCCACCACCTGATGTTTGGCTCCTTCCAGCCAATGTCTCCACTCTTCAAAGGTCCACTTCATGGCCAATAACTCCCGATTACCCACGTCATAATTACGTTCAGTTGGAGAAAATTTTCGAGAGAAAAATGCACAAGGGTTACTCTTAGAGGTCTCTGGATCTCTTTGTGACAAAACGGCACCTGCCCCAATTTCAGAGGCATCAACCTCCACCTGAAACGGAAGAGAAACATCAGGCTGCCGTAGAACAGGAGCAGAAGTGAATCTCTGCTTAAGTTCCTGAAACGCAGAGACTGCCTCAGGAGGCCAATTCACCACATCAGAACCCTTTTTGGTCAAATCAGTCAATGGTTTAACAATACGGAGAAATTACCAATAAATTTACGATAAAAATTGGCAAAACCCAAAAATCTCTGAAGAGCCTTTAATGAAGTAGGTTGGACCCAATCACAGATGGCTTGAACCTTGACCGGGTCCATTTCAATAACAGACGGAGACAAAATGAATCCCAGAAATGAGACCTTCTGTACGCCAAAAAGACACTTTGATCCCTTCACATACAGTGCATTCTCTCTCAAAATCTGGAACACAGTCCGAACATGTTTCACATGACAGTCCCAGTCATTGGAAAAAATCAAGATATCATCCAAATAAACAGACAGAAATTTATCCACAAAGTCCCTGAAAATATCATTAATGAAGGATTGGAAGACGGAAGGAGCATTTGTGAGCCCAAAGGGCATCACTAGGTACTCAAAATGCCCCTCTGGGGTATTAAACGCCGTCTTCCATTCATCCCCGTGCTTAATGCGAATAAGGTTATACGCCGCCCTGAGGTCAAGCTAGGTAAACCAACTAGCACTTTTCACCCTGGAAAACAGGTGAGAAATCAAGGGTAACGGATATTGATACTTCACAGTGATCTTATTCAAGAGGTGATAATCAATACACGGCCTCAATGAACCATCCTTTTTGGCCACAAAGAAAAAACCAGCACCCAAGGGTGAAGAGGATGGTCTGATATGACCCTTCTCCAATGACTCCTTGATATAAGATCGCATAGCATCTTGTTCAGGTACAGACAAGTTAAAAAGGCGACCTTTAGGAAATTTACCACCAGGCACTAATTCAATAGCGCAATCATAGCTCCTGTGAGGGGGCAAAGATGCAGATTTACTTTCACTAAATACATCCGAAAAATCAGTCAAAAAGTCAGGAACATCCTGAGACTTGGGAGAGGCAGAAAAAACAGGAGTGTCGGCATTAACACATTGGCAGCCCCAACTGGTCACAGACACAGATTTCCAATCCAAAACAGGATTATGAGACTGTAACCAAGGGAAACCTAGTACAATAATGTCATGCAGATTATACAGCACCAGAAATTTGCAACTCTCCTGATGATCTGGTTCAACCCTCATTATCACCTGAGTAGAAAACTGGGGTTTATTCTCCGCCAAAGGGGTAGAATCAATGCCCAGTAAGGGAATAGACTTCCGCAGGGGTATCATGGGAAACCCACAACGTTTGGCAAAGTCAAAATCCATCAGGTTAATAGCTGCTCCTGAATCAACAAAATCCTGAGCAGAAAATGTGGTCAGGGAGCAAATCAGGGTAACAGTCAACAGAAATTTAGACTAAACACTACCCAAGACAACTGCAAAACGTCTTCCCCGCTTAGGGCAGACTGAAATAGCATGAGAGGCATCACTACAGTAGAAACATAACCCATTGCACTTTCGAAACTCATGACGCTGTGCCCCAGAAGTCACTCTATCACACTGCATGGGCTCAGAAGCTGGCTCACAAGGCAACACTATCTCACGCATACCTCTGCGCTCACGCAAACGTCTGTCAATTTGAATAGCCAATGACATAGAATCATTGAGACCAGAGGGGACAGGGAATCCCACCATAACATCCTTTACATTCTCTGACAGCCCCTTCCGAAAAAGGGCTGCCAAAGCATCATCATTCCATTTGGTCAGGACTGCCCACTTTCGGAATTTCTGACAGTACAACTCAGCGTCTTCAAGACCCTGATTTAATGCCAACAAGGTTTTTTCAGCTTGATCAGTGACATTAGGTTCATCGTACAATAACCCCAGAGCCGGAAAAAATGCATCAACATCATTCAAAACAGGATCCCCGGGTGTCAGGGAAAAAGCCCAATCCTGAGGATCGCCGCTCAGGAGAGAGATGACAATTTGAACCTGCTGTGCTGCGTTCCCTGAGGACTTAGGCTTTAAGGCAAAATACAACTTACAGTTATTTTTGAAATTCAGAAATTTAGCCCGATCCCCCAAAAACAAATCTGGCATGGGAATCCTAGGTTCCACAACCGGCAACCTAGCAAGATAGGTAGCAATACTCCGAACCTCAGTGGCAAGCTGATCCACACGGCCAGACAACTGTGCAAACTCCATTGAGAGAAAAAAAAAATCCTCCTCAGCACCCAGAGAAAAAGAGGAAAATATGCAACAGACAGAAAAAATAAATAAATAAAAATCTCTGACAACTCTGACAACTTTTTTCTTTCCACACTATTTTTCCCTTCTGTGAGTACCATATAATTTTCAGTTATGGCCGGTGATACTGTTATATTTCGGTAGCTGAGGAGGACAGGAACAACAGCAGGGCAGCCGAACACCTGAGATGTTGGTAACTGATGGGTTGCAGATTCCTAAACTAACGACACAACTAAGGTAGCCGTGGAGCGTTCCTACGTTGATCCTAGACGCCTCGTCACAGCCTGAGAGATAACTACACCTAAAGGCATAAATATGAAAGCTATTTGCCCTGGAGCAGATCCCCAAAGAAAATAGGAAGCCCCCAAACATATAATGGCGGTTAGACAAGATGAAAATACAAACATAGGCAGAAAATAGACTGAGCAAACGCTGGGGCCACAAGCTGACTAAATAGGATAGGACAGGAGAGATTACTTTCTGCAATCCAGAAAACCCTACAAATATCCAACAATTCTGATTACAAAAATACTGAGATCACACAATCTCGCCACCCACTAAATCAGATCTCAGTGTGAACAAAAACCAAGCCGCAGCCGCTGAAAAAACAGGAAAAAGCAAATGAGCAAATAACAGTGGCTGCAGATAAACTGTGAGGAGCTCAGGCCCCAGGAGGGGACCTGGCTGACCTCCACAAAAGTGCAGAAAACAATGCAAAAAGCAAGCACAAAAAGAAAAGCAAAAAATATCTTATCTGAAAGCAGGAGATGCAGGCAAGACTCCAGTAAACTTCCAAATGAACCAGGAACCACAATTGAGACAAGAACAATTGATCACCGGCAACCATCATGGGAGGGAACCTCCCTTATATCAGACCAGTCCGTGATCCCTGATTGCCACTCCTCGCTGAAAGGTTCAGTACTGTCTGTAACCACCAGAGGGAGCCTCTGCTCAGAAACCATCTCTAGCACATTCATAACAACGGGGCCCATTATACACTGGAGCATCATATGGGGCCCATTATATATGGAGCATTATATAGGCCCATCATACACTGGAGCATCATCCATGGGGCCCACCATATACTGGATCATTATGTGGAGCTCATCATATACTGTATGGAATATTATATGGGACCAATTATGTATGGAGCAATATATGGGGCTCATTATTCTTATGCATGGCGCATGTGGTGCCCATAATACTGTACGAAGGACTATACTGTCCGTTTTTGAGCTATTGTAGAATTTACAATAGATATCAATCATATAATGTAAGAAGTGAAGTATTTGGCATTGTACTATACCTATATTTCTCTGCCGTATCAGAGCATCATGTATTGTGGTATGTGTTAAAGGGGCCCACTGAGACTCTTTGGCCTGGGGCCCACGAAAACCTGGAGCCAGCCCTGCCCCCCACACCTTTAGCCAAATAACCCCCAGTTTTCAAGTAAATGAAGGTAGACAACAGCTTAAGTAATAAGAATTGATGTCGTTGGCATTGAAATGGGCACTGTAGGTGTGTTTACTATCCTCCACTAACTGCCGACTTTTCTTCCCCATTGACTTGCATTGGGTTTCTTGTTTCAGTCGGACCTTCGACTTTTTCCGATAGTTGGCCCATTTCGTTTGACTCAACTTTTGTGAAAGTCGGGTGGTCTGAAACCTGACTCGACCCTCCCGGAGGCAAAGTCACTCATCTCTATTCTTGATATGTGATTTTTATTAGGACTTTAACCAACCCATGAAAAAACAGAAAATACCGATGTTTTGACTATTAAACTTTTTTCAAGGTACATCTTTTGGGGAGGTGATCAGGAGAGCTCATTATAGAGGAGCTAGTTGGGTTCTGACATCACCGCTCTTCAGAATCACTGGGTCTCGCGCAGGCTCCGAAGGAGCTGTTGGCCAGTCTATGGCGCGTCAGAATGAGGCTCCATAGGCTTTGTATAGACTACTTTTTTAAACAAATTGGTGAATGAGGGAAAGTGTTTCTATTTAATTTGTCTGTATTTTTGTGTATGTTCTTTTTACGTACCCTTCCTTGGACTAAGTCATATTCGCTGGTCTATGTCAGACCTGCATAGGATTTTTGTTTATTTTTTAATAAAGGGTTGAACCAGTGAAAGTATTGGGGAGTGTTTATTGTGTTTTCCTTTTTTTTCTTGGGTTAGTAATGGGTATTTCAGATAGACACCTCTCAATAACTAACACCAGGGCTTGATGTCAGCTGTGTTTTACACAATTCACAGCTGACATAAACCCCAAGCACCATTACCCTGATTGCCAAAACACCAGGGTATCGGGAATAGTGCAGCTCCATAGGTGTGGTTATGTGCCTCTGATATGTGAAAAAGCGGATGCTACACGAACAGGAGACACGTACATTTGAAGGAGGCCTTACCATGACAAGTAAAAGTTGGGTACTTCTGGTCAAAATAATTGTTATTGTGAACAGTTAAGTAAATTGAAGATTAAATAATCACTAAAAGGGCTAAAGTTAAAGATGACATGTTTCCTTTGTATTTTAGGCAAACAAATGTATATATTGTCATTTTTTTATATTTTAAAAATTAGAAAAAGGAAAATGGGCAGATGCAAACGTTTGAGTGCCCTTGGAGATTTGTGTGCTCAGATAACTTTGACCATAACTTTGAGATAACTTTGAGTTTTAGTTAAAATTAAGGACTATGGGGTTAGTAAGGAGGTTAGATGCCTCTCCATTACAAACATGTGGTCTTGATGTCAGCAGACATTACAAAGCTGACATAAACCCCACAAATTTTACCTTACTTGTCATCGCACCAGTGCAAGTGGGAAGAGCTGGGCAAAGTGCAAGAAATGGTGCACCTTTTCTGGGGGAGCTGCGGAGTTCTATTTTTAGGCTGGGTAGGGCTAATATTCATGGCCCCATTCCCAGTCTGAGAATACCAGCTCTCAGCTGTCTGCTTTAGCTTGGCTTGTTGTCAAAAATGAATGGACCCCATACCGTTTTTTAAAATAATTTATTTAAATAATTAAAAAAACGGCATGGAGACCCCTCTATTTTTGATAGCCAGCCAAGATAACGCTAAAAGCTGAGCACTGCAGCCTGCAGCTGTCGGTTTAGCCTGCTCTAGTTAAAATAGAGGGGACCCCATGCCTTTTTTTTATTTTATATATTTATTGCGCAGGTGCCTGCTGCTGAATACTCTTATCAGTCGTTGTCTGTGACCGGCGGTAACCTTTTTACCACTGGGCACAGCTAGTTGATCACACGCTGTCATTTGTATGACTGTGTGGGAACCGCAGAACTTTGACCAGCAGTAACTAGCTTACCACCGATCAGAGCCGGTGTTTCTCACTCTGTCACACAGATGACAGTGTGTGAAACACCGGATGTTTGGACTGCCGAATCCAAACAGTAACACAGACTTCAGAGAGAAGTTCATGTTCGGGTTCTGTGCAAGGACACTAGGTATTTGTAGGGACCCTGAAACGTTAACTTTAACATTTGGGTTCTCCCATCCCTAGTACTGTCACATTAATAAAAGTCCATTCTGACAAAAATTAATTCATTTGAGTGGTAATCGATATAATGAGAAAAAAATCCAAATGGCAAAATTGCAGTTTTCCATTCATCACTCCTGCTGAAAAAAGCAACCTAACCAAAATTGATATTTATAAAACCATCATCTTATCACACAAAAAATTAAACCTAACAGAGAAATAAAAATGTTGCCAGTGCAGAAAATGGTGAAACAACGTAAAAAAAATTATGCTCAATTTGGATTTTTCTTTCTGCAGCTAAATGAAAAAAACAAATCTGTACAAGTATTTTCATACATGTGCTAACCTGGAGAATCATGATTCAGAGTAATTGTTTGCACAAAATGTACTCTATAAAAGCAAACCCGTTTAAAAAACATATCGGAATTTGATTTTTTTTTCATAATTTCACGATACTAGGAAATTTTTGTCCCATTTTCGAATCTATTGAATTTTAACCTCTTCCCGACCTGTGGCACCACGTAGGCGTCATGAAAGTCGGTGCCTTCACGACTTGTGACGCCTATGTGGCGTCATGAGGAGATTGCGTTCCAGCGGGTCGGGTGACCGGGGTCACTGATAGATCACCCAACCCACAGGTACAGGAGGACTTATACTTCACCCCAGGGGGGGTGGCTTTGCCCCACTGGCTACGATCGCTCTGATTGGCTGTTGAAAGTGAAACAGCCAATCAGAGCAATTGTAATATTTCACCAATGAAACTTGGTGAAATATTACAATACAGCCATGGCCAATGTTGCAATATCGTCGCCCATGGCTGGAGACCAAGATCTGCCCCCCCACCGACTGATGACTGTGATTTCCACCACCGTCAGTATTCGCTCCCCCTCCCCTGCCCTCCACTTCACCCTGCCTTCTGATGCCCCCTCCCCTCTCCCGATTCCTCCCGAGTCTCGGTGTCCCTCCATCTTCCTCCATGGGCGCCGTCATCTTCCAAAAGAGTCGACAGATTCATTCATTCATTACAGGTACATTTTGATCACTGTGATTAACCCTATCACAGTGATCAAAATAAAAAAGTAGTAAATAAACCCCCCCTTTATCACCCCCAAGGTAGGAAAAAATAATGAAATAGAGAAAATATATTTATTTTTATTTTTCCATTAGGGTTAGAATTAGGGTTAGAATTAGTGTTGGAATTAGGGTAAGGGTTGTCATTAGGGTTAGGGTTGGAAATAGGGTTGAGATTGCAATTAGGGTTGGGGTTGCAATTAGGCTTATTGTTGCAATTAGGGTTAGGGTTGAAATTAGGGATGGGGTTGGAATTAAGGTTAGGGTTAGGGTTGGAATTAGGGTTAGAGTTGGGATTAGGGTTAAGATTAGGGTTAGGGGTGTGTTGGGGTTAAGGTTGGGATTAGGGTTAGGCTTGTGGTTAGGGTTATGGTTAGGGTTGGGATTAGGGTTAGGGGTGTGTTGGGGTTAGGGTTAGGGTTGAGATTAGAAATAGGGGTGCGTTGGGGTTAGGGTTGTGGTTTTGGGATACGGTTGGAGTTAGAATTGGGGGGTTTCAACTGTTTAGGCACATCAGGGGCTTTCCAAATGCCACATGGAGTCACCATTGATTCCAGCCAATTTTGAGTTAAAAAATTCAAACGGTGTTCCCTCCCTTCAAAGCCCCGACGTGTGCCCAAACAGTGGTTTACTCCAACATATGTGGCATCAGCGTACTCATGAAAAATTGCACAACAACGTTCGGGGTCTAATTTCTCCTGTTACCTTGGGAAAATAAAAAATTGGGGGCCAAAAAATTATTTTTGTGGAAAACAAATGATTTTTTATTTTCACGGCTCTGCGGTATAAACTTCTGTGAAGCACTTGGGGGTTTAAAGTGCTCACCACACATCTAAACAAGCTCCTTCGGGGGTCTAGTTTCCAAAATGGGGTCAACTTGTGGGGGGTTTCCACTGTTTAGGCACATCAGAGGCTCTCCAAACGCAACATGACACATGCAGCTCATTCCATCAAAGTCTGCATTACAAAACGTCACTACCTCCCTTCTAAACCACGACATGTGCCCATACAGTACTTTTCTCCCACATATGGGGTATCAGCGTACACAGGACAAATTGGACAACAACTTTTGGGGTCCAATTTCTCCTGTTACACTTGGGTAAATAAAAAAATTGAGGACTAAAAGAACATGTTTGTGAAAAAAATATGATTTTTTTATTTTCACATTTGAGCGTTTTAAGCTTTAGTAAAAACACCTGGGGGTTCAAAGTTCTCACCACACATCTAGATAAGTTCATTGAGGGGTCTACTTTCCAAAACAGTGTTAATTGTGGGGGTTTTCCACTGTTTAGGCACATCAGGGGCTCTCCAAATATGACATGGCGTCCAGCCAATTCTACGATGAAAAAGTCAAACGGAGCTCCTTCCCTTCCAAGCTCGGCCATGCACCCAAACAGTGGTTTACTCCCACATATGGGGTATCAGCATATTCAGGACAAATTGCACATAACTTTTGAGGTCTTGTAACCCTTGGGAAAATAAAATTGGGTAAAAAGATCATTTTTGTGGAAAAAATATGATTTTTTAATTTTACGGCTCTACGTTTTAAACTTGTGTGAAGCACTTGGGGATTCAAAGTGCTCACCACAGATCTAGATAAGTTTCTAAGGGGGTCTAGTTTCTAAAGTGGGGTCACTTGTAGGGGGTTTCCACATCAGGTGCTCTCCAAACCCGATATGGCGTCCAATCTCGATTCCAGACAATTTTGTTTTGAAAAAGTCAAATGGTGCTCCTTCCCTTCTGAGCTCTGACGTGCGCCCAAACAGTGGTTCCCCCACATATGAGGTATCAGCATACCCAGGACAAATTTGACAACAATGTTTGTAGTCCAATTTCTCCTGTTACCCTTGGGAAAATAAAACATTAGTGACTAAAAGATCATTTTTGTGAGAAAAAAATGGGATTTTTTATTTTCATGCCCGGGCATTATAAACTTCTGTAAAGCACTTGAGGGTTCAAAGTGCTCTCCACAGATCTAGATAAGTCCCTTATGGGGTCTAGTTTCCAAAATGGGGTCATTTGTGGGGGGGTTTCTACTGTTTAGGCATTTCAGAGCTTTGCAAATTGAACATGACACCCATCAAAGTCTGCATTCCAAAACGTCATTACTTCCTTTCTGAGCCCTGCCGTGCGCCCAAACAGTCCACCCCCCCACATATTGGGTATCAGCGTACTCAAGACAAATTAGACAACAACTTTTTGGGTCCAATTTCCTTGGGGAAAAATCAAAATTTGTGGACTAAAAAATCATTTTTGTGGATTTTTTTTTCACACTATGGCATTATAAACTTTAGTGAAACACTTGGGGTTCAAAGTGCTCACAAAAGTTCTAGATAAGTTCCTTAGGGGGTCTAGTTTCCAAAATGGTGTCACTTGTGGGGGTTTGCACTGCTTAGGCACATCAGGAGCTCTCCAAACGCGACATGATGTACAATCTCAATTCCAGCCAATTTTGCATTGAAAAGTCAAACGGCGCTCTTTCACTTCTGAGCTCTGTCATGCACCCAAATAGTGGTTCCCCCCACATGTGAGGTATCAGCGTACTCAGGACAAATTGCCCATCAACTTTAGGGATCCAATTTCTCCTGTTACCCATGGTAAAATAAAGGCTCTCCAAACGCAACATGGTGTCCAATCTCAATTCCAAACAATTTTGGTTTGAAAAAGTCAAATGGCGCTCCTTCACTTACGAGCCTTGCCGTGCGCCCAGACAGTGGTTTTCCCACACACATGGGGTATTGGTGTACTCAGGAGAAATTGCAAGACAACTTTATCTGTCCATTTTCTCCTTTTACGCTTATAAAAATAAAAAAAAATTGTTTGTAAAAGATCATTTTTGTGACTGAAAAGTTAAATGTTCATTTTTTCCTTCCACGTTGCTTCAGTTCCTGTGAAGCACCTGAAGGGTTAATAAACTTCTTGAATGTGGTTTTGATCAGCTTGAGGGGTGCAGTTTTTAGAATGTTGTCACGTTTGGGTATTTTCAGCCATATAGGCCCCTCAAACTAACTTCAAATATGAGGTGGTCCCTAAAAAAAATAGTTTTGTAAATTTTTTTGTAAAAATATGAAATCGCTGGTCAATTGTTTCCCTTATAACTTCCTAACAAAAAAAAAATTTTTTTCCAAAATTGTGCTGATGTAAAGTAGACATATGGAAAATGTTATTTATTAACTACCATATTTTTCGGACCATAAGACGCACTTTTTTTCCTCCAAATTTGGGAGGAAAGTGTGGGTGCGTCTTATGGTCGGAATGTAACATGTGGGGAGGGGGGCAGGGGGGCAGCGGTGGAGTGGGATCGCAGGAGGCAGGAAAATATTCCTTCCGCTGCAGGAATCCAGCGCTGGGGAAACCACTGGTCCCGATTAGTGTTGAGCGATACGATACCGCAAGTATCGGGTATCGGCCGATATTAGCTGTATCTGACTTTCGATACTTAGTTCCGATATTTTCCATATATCGTATACCGGAATCGGAAGTTCCCATAATTCTTTGAGAGGCAATGTGATTTTAGTCAGCCAATGAGGAATCCTAAGAAGTGTGGGCACATCCTGTACTGCTGCGGTCATGTTAACTAATGGCATGGCTGTGATTGGATGCTGAAATGATGTCAGAATGCACTAAAAGGCGCCGCGCCATTTTAGCGTCACTGTGCTGTGAATTCAGTAAGGGACAGAACGCTGCTGTGCTGACTCTGAGGGACAGTTAGAGATTGCGATTTAGTGTACTGTGCTTTAGGCAGGCTAGCACCAACCGCTGTGTAAAGCTTCCTTTTGCCTGCAGTGTTGTTTTAACAGCTCTGCAAGGTGTGTGTGAGTGCAGGTGACGCTGCAGTTTGCTCTGATGCAACGCTGTCTGTAGGCATCTGCACGTGTCACTCACAGACTCTTTTTTTTTCTTCAGTGTAATTCTTGCTGCTCCATGCAATTTAAATTTTAGTGTGTTCATTTATCTCCAATTGGTTCTGCTCCATTCCATTTAAAATATAATCTATTAGTGTGACGCGCTTCCATCCGTATCCAATACATTGGTTGCAAACACTATAGAAGTAGACAAAGGAGTAGCCTTTCACAGATTGTGAACAGTTGTGTTTCAGTGTTCACTTCAGTCTGTGTTTTTTATTTTTTGAGTGCACATCACGCTCCAGTTACTTGTTCAAGCACTGCTGCTTGTACTCTGCTGAGCGTGTCTCAGTGCCTCATCCTTTTCATTTCTCTCCAATTGGTTCTGCTCCATTCCATTTAAAATAAATATAATCTATTAGTGTGACGCGCTTCCATCCGTATCCAATACATTGGTTGCAAACACTATAGAAGTAGACAAAGGAGTAGCCTTTCACAGATTGTGAACAGTTGTGTTTCAGTGTTCACTTCAGTCTCTGCGTAATAACCACACTTAGGCCTTATAACTTTTCTGACTTTCTTTATCAATCTACCAAGATGAAGAAGTCAGTGAGTAAGGCACGTGGTCGTGGCCGTGGAGTTTCAGCAGGGAGAGGACGTGGGGATTCTGTGGCTGCTGCCGCCCTCAGTGACACAGCATCCACCAGTTTTCCCCATGAGCGTTCCTTTATGCGCACTTTGGTAGGAGCTCGGCGTGCCCCCTGCTGCGGGAAGAACAAATTGAAGCCGTTGTTGGTTGGATGGCAGCCAATGCATCGACTTCAATTCCTTCCACCTCCTCTCAGGAACACAACACTGTTGAGCAACCATCTGTCTGTTCACCGCCTGTCAAATTGCCCAGGCAGTCAGAGAGTTCTGTACTGGAGCCAGCTGAGTCTCTGCTTCTGTTCTCAGAATCTGTTGGCTCGCAAACACGGGCACAGGCAAGCAGCATTCTGCAATTTGAAGAAGAGGGAGTATGCAGTGATGCGCAACAGCTGTGTCTCTCTCAATCTGAAGAGGCGGGTGAGCCAGTGCCGATGGACAGCACACCGCAGAACGCATCTAATGATGATGATGAGACTCAGGTGCCAGGTTTTGTGGAGCATGGTGCTGCCCAGACCATCCAACAGCAGCAGGTGTTGGAAGAGGGTAGTGGAGATGATGAAGTCCGAGACCCAACATGGCGTGAGCAACAGGAAGGTGGTGGGAGCAGCTCTGAGGAAGAGATTGGCCCAACGGTACAAAGAGGAGGGAGAGGTAGGCTGCAGACTCGCTTGCCTGTAGCCTCCAGTTTGGCACCTGTTGGGAGCAGTTCTCTTACAAATGTCAAAATTGGCGCTCCCATGACTTGCACTGCGTGGTCCTTTTTTGACAGACTTGTAGATGATATTTGCTATGTTAAATGCAAGCTGTGTAAGCAAAAAGTTAAAAGAGGTAAAAATATCAGTAACCTGAATACCACAAATATGTGGAAACATGTACGGACAAAGCACGTAGCTGAGTTACAAAGACACACTGGAGATGTAGGCCAACCTACAGCAGCACCTACATCTTCAGGTCGTGTTGGAGCCTCTACCTCCAGCTCACACACACCTGGTTCGGCTTCCTCACAGGATCTCCATGGAAGAACCTCGGTCACTGTTGTCCATAGACAAACTGTTATTCCACCCACAGCAGCAAGTTCACAGTCATCGACACACTCCCAGGCCACAAAACAGCCATCGGTAGCACAGGCATGGGATAAAAGACGGCCATACTCGGCAAACCATCCACGAGCACAGGCTCTGAATGCTGGCATTGCAAAACTCCTGTCCCTTGAAATGCTGTCATTCAGGCTGGTGGAGACTGACAGTTTCAGGAACTTAATGGCATTGGCAGTCCCACAATATAATGTGCCAAGCCGATTTTATTTCAGCAGGCAAGCCGTCCCTGCTCTGCAAAAACATGTCGAGGGAAACATTAAACATGCGCTACTAAACGCCGTCAGTAGCAGGGTCCACCTGACCACCGATGCGTGGACCAGTACCCATGGTCAGGGACGATACCTTTCCCTCACTGCCCATTGGGTCAATGTTGTGGAGCCGGGTACAGATCTTGCGAGTGGCGCTGTACTGTTCTGCCAACTCCAAGGATTGCAGGAATCCAGTCTGTACACATTGATTCCTCCTCCTACTCCAGTTCCTCAGAATCATCGCTGCACGAGCCGTCACGGTATACCTCCACATGGACCCGTGAACGCTTACCTGTTGCGACCGATATGAGCACAGCCGTGGCCAAACGTCAACAGGCCGTCCTGAAAATGATTTCAATGGGGAATCTAAGCCACACAGCGCAGGAGGTCTGGAATGCCATCAAGCAGGAGAGCACGTGTGGTTTTTGCCTGCGAATCTCCAGCCAGGCTTGGTAGTGTGTGACAATGGCCGAAATCTGGTGGCAGCTCTGGGCCTTGGCAACCTTACTCACATACCATGTCTGGCACATGTGCTCAACTTGGTCGTGCAGAGTTTTTTGAGGGACTATCTGGATCTTGCTGGACTGCTGCAGAAGGTCCGCCTAGAGTGCGCTCACTTGCGACGTTCCAGCATAGCCAGATCGCGCATTGCTGCTCTGCAACGCCGATTTCGCCTTCCTGAACATCGCATCATATGTGACGTACCCACCAGGTGGAATTCCACGTTACATATGTTGGAGCGGTTGTGTGAAAGGAAGACAGCAGTAATGGAGTATCAGCTGCATCAGGCGCAATCAAGTCGCTCTTTGCGCCGTCCACACTTCACCACTACTGAGTGGGCCTCTATGAAGGATATCTGCGACGTTTTGCGTGCGTTTGATGTCTCAACGCGGATGGCGAGTGCAGATGATGCACTGGTCAGCATGACTGTCCCCCTTATCTGCCTGCTTCAGAAATCACTGAAAGCACTAAAGGAAGAGGTTTTGGAAGAGGTGGAGGATGAGGAGTCACAAATTCAATTACCTTCAGGACAGTCAGCGCAACGTGGTTCCTCACAAAGGGCTGGGCAGGGCTCACTTTGTGAGGAGGATGAGGAGGAGGAGGAGTCAATGGAGGAGGAAGAAATCCCTACAGAGGGAGGTACACAACGCTCTAGTCAGTATGTAGAGCGAGGGTGGGGTGATGCAGAGGAGGCAGAGATGACGCCTCTTCCAGAGGACAGCTTTTGTTGGCCAGTTGGGAGTCTGCAGCACATGGTTGATTTTATGCTTCAGTGCCTGAGAAACGACCGCCGCATCGCCCACATTCTCACCACGTCAGATTAATGGGTGTACACCCTCCTAGACCCTCGCTACCGGGACAACTTACAAACCCTCATCACACCGGGGAACTGGGACCGTAAAATGCGGAGTACCAAGACACACTGGTGCAATCCATACTGTTGTACATTCCAGCCGAGAGAGCTGCTGCTGCTACTGCTTTACAAAGCAGCTCTGTGCGTCGAGGCAGTGTAGACACCTCTACAACAAGAGGGAGCACAAGCAGCGCCTCTGCACAGGGCAAGAGCTGTATGTTACAAATGTGGCGAAGTTTTGTGACAGCGCCAGCAAGGTCTACACCATCCGAGACGGCTCCAGTCACCAGAAAGCAACGTTTCCGTAAGATGGTGACAGACTACTTGTCTTTCCCTCTAAGTGTACTCCCAGATGCCTCTTCCCCTTTCAAATTTTGGGTCTCTAAGTTGGATACATGGCCAGAGCTTAGCCAGTATGCATTGGAGGTGCTGGCTTGCCCTGCTGCCAGTGTATTATCTGAGCGCGTCTTTAGTGCTGCAGGTGGTGTACTAACAGACCGTCGCATGCGACTTCCTCAGAGAATGTAGACCGGCTTACTTTTCTGAAAATGAACAAGGCATGGATCTCACCTGAATTTACCTGTCAGTTTTCAGATTAAATAACTGTTTGGCAACGTTTTCCATGTCTCCTGTTATGTTCATCTTTCTACCACCTGAACTCTACTCCCTGGGCTACAACACCGCCATTTGTTGCTCGTAAGTAATTGGCAGGGGTACTGACTCCTGGCCAGCCTGGTTACAGCACGACAGCTGTTTCCTGGCAGTGTGAACGTCAATTATCCTCCAATAAGTTGTCCTGTCGTGTTGCATTCGGGTTAGCCGACTCTATGGTGCCTGCAGTTTAGGTGATTCCTATGTGTGCTGTGGGATATGTAAATAAAGGCTGTTTCCATTGTGACAATAGGACAAGCACCCACTGTAGGACTGTGTGATTCGGTAACTGCGGACGGCTTGCGTCCTGTCAACTTACATTTTCATGGGTGCGTTCTGCTACCCGTCCGGGGTCCAGTACCGTCAACTGGTTCTCCCCAGTGCCTTTGGCCTAGGTGCCTCCATCTCCGTATACGAGTTCCAGCAACGTCTGCTGGTCCTTGGTAGTGCTTTGGAGCACAGGTACCTCCTGCTTAGTAACCGTGCACAGTAACGTCAGCTGGTACTCGGTTGTGACATTGCCTCTTTTCCTTCTGCTACCCGTCCGGGGTCCAGTACCGTCAACTGGTTCTCCCCAGTGCCTTTGGCCTAGGTGCCTCCATCTCCGTATACGAGTTCCAGCAACGTCTGCTGGTCCTTGGTAGTGCTTTGGAGCACAGGTACCTCCTGCTTAGTAACCGTGTCACAGTAAAGTCAGCTGGTACTCGGTTGTGACATTGCCTCTTTTCCTTCTGCTACCCGTCCGGGGTCCAGTACCGTCAACTGGTTCTCCCCAGTGCCTTTGGCCTAGGTGCCTCCATCTCCGTATACGAGTTCCAGCAACGTCTGCTGGTCCTTGGTAGTGCTTTGGAGCACAGGTACCTCCTGCTTAGTAACCGTGTCACAGTAACGTCAGCTGGTACTCGGTTGTGACATTGCCTCTTTTCCTTCTGCTGCCCCTCCGGGTTCCAGCACAGTCAGCTGGTCCTCGTTACTTCCATTGTCTCTTGTTCCATCTGATACCCGTCGGGTTCCAGTAACGTCAGCTGGTTCTCGGAAATTAGACGACCTTAAAGACCACCCAGAAGAAGATGACGACAACAAGGACGACGAGCATGAAGCCAACCAGCCTGAACACCATCACAAAGAAAAAATAAAAGATTACCCAGAAGAAGATCACCAACAGGACAAAGAAGGTTAAGACAAACTACAAGATACAGAACAAGAGACAGAAGAACAATAAGCAGAAGATCAAAAAGCAGAAGAACATGAAGTATAAGACCAAAATGAAGAGCAAAATATATGCTCTAAATTCTAAGCAGAAGAAGACTAAGCAGTGTATGGGGGTGAGTCCGTTCCTCCTCGTGGTGCCCCTGGAAAATGCCTGCTGCTGCTGCAGGCTAAACTGAACACGGACAAATACTGTTGTAATTTAAATCTTTTGTGACAGCAAGAACGGAAGGATGAAAATTCATACTTTTACAGATTACAAGTACAGGAATCTCTGTCACAAGTAAGAATATGATGAAGAAGATGAAGAGGAAGAAGATGAAGAATTTGAATATGAAGAAGATTAATAGTTTAATAATAACAATATGAGTAATGTAAACAAAAACATGAATAGCAAGAAGTTTAAGAAGAAGATTAAGAAGGTGAAGATGAAGAATAATTTGATGAGAAAGATGATGCTGCTGAAGATTATGAAGGAGAAAGTGTGGCACTGGCAAAAGTTAAAAAGGTGAAGAGCATGGAAGTTGTGAAACATACATATTTGCCAAAATAGAAAAAAGGTTAACAACATTGTCAATTTGTTCGTCAATCCAAACGTATTTCCAAAAAAAAATATATTAATGCTATTCCAATGCATTGGGTTAAACATGTATGCCTTTATTGTCTCCTCAACCTCCCCCAATTAGTGTTGAGCGATACTGCTCGATATCTAAAAATATCGTATCGGAATGGTATCGCCGATATCACTAAATATCGTCGATATCCGATTCTGATACCGGAAGTCCCATGTAAGTCTATGGGAACAAAATATCGCAACAAAAAAAACCCTTTCTTTCGTTGTAAACACAAAATATACACACATAGAATACATATATATATATATATATATATATATATATAACATGTCATTGTGACATATATATATACATATATTTATAGTTTATACACTTCTACATAGTAAAATAGACTCTGATTCAATTGCCGGGTAAAGCCGTGACATACCCCATAGAAGTCGACGGGCTCGGTGCCGAGTACCCCAAAACCTCTGGCTCTGTGCGACTCAACTTTGGCGTCACGAACAGGATTCAGTAAGCTCGCTATAAGCGAGTCCTGTGTGCCTGAATTGAACTGGTTTTGTGCTTGAGAATTGCTAAAATCATCAGAGAATGTATTTGCCATTTTTCAGCCATATCTGCGTCACGACGAGGCACTGGTGAAGAAGAAGGGCGTGCTCTTCGTGGGTGTACACTCACTCAGTGGCGCGAAAACGATGGCCGACCACTGTAAATGGTACTGCAATGTAAGATCGTGCCCCACAGCTCTTCAGTTCCGCCTCCTCATCCTCCTCAGTGTGCGGAAACTAACACGAAGGTCCCGCCTCCCTACAAAAGAGGGGCCCTCTCCAGATGCTAATGACACATGTGACTTGGCAGAGATGGCTAATGGACACGAGCAGAAGTGTGAAGGGATGGAGCAGTCAGAGCTCTCCCCCCACGGAAGCGACCCGATCGCCACGGAACCACCGTTGGGCACCCGGCCTGGAAACCCTCCTACGCTGCAAGAAGCGGAGGATACCCTAAGAGGCCTGGCCGGCACCGGGGGGAGGTCGCCAGGATGGAAGCCAGTGGCGTGCCCTAAAACTAAACTTGGAGCGGCGCCAATCCCTCTTACCTGAAGTGTCTGTACCGGAAGGTGAGGCACCCGTTCTAGTAGAGGAGTCCGTGCGGGCATCCCAGCCCTTGCAATGTGATCCGGTTGACGTTGTCGCAGTGGAGGCACCCGTTCCTGCAAAAAACTCTGCACCGGCAGCACCCAGATCCCGCTGTTTGCCCCCGTCGCTGAGACAGAAGAAGCGACACCCGATCTCATGGAGGAGGCCGCGCAGGCACCAGAGGTCTACCTGTCTGTACCGGAGCCCCGACTGTCATCTGTTCCAGAGCCAGCTGCTTCCTCCGCAGGTGAGCGCCGCCAGGACTGGGGGGCGCCAGGAGAGCTGCCGCAAACCGGACACTGTAAGCTGCAGTTTGATGGTGGAGACATGGAGCTGCTGGTGGAGGAGAATTTCAACCGGCGTCAGGAGGAAGAGTGGAGACGTTGGGAGCGGGAAGCAGAGCGACAAAGGGAGCAGCGAGAAACCCAAAAGCTTCGGCAACGTAACCTGGAGAAGGACCGGGCAGATAAGGACCGATGAGAAAAGATAAAGGAACCCTGTGGGAGCCGCGGCGTAAGGGTGCAGTACGGAACTTTAAATTGAAAGGTGGTTGGGGCTTCATCCAGGAGCCTGGACTTTATTTAGAAGTTTTTGTAACCCGGCGGGACGTGGAGGCTCACCTCCCAGAAGGACACCCGGGGAGGGACCTGTTGCCAGGAGACTTGGTGACTTACACCCGCACTGGGGTTACAATGGGTGGTACGCCCTAAATGTTACCAGGTGCGACCCCTACTCCCCAGAGTGTCAGGAACCTGTGAGACCCTCGGAGCCTTCAGCCTCCCACATCCAGGCCTCTGCACAAGTGCCCACCCCACGCCGTAAATCTCCCCAGCCTCCCTCAGTGGTCTCCTCAGCAGCCCCAGCTATGGACATGATAAGTATAGCTGGCCCGTACCTGGCGCCTGTTAGGCCCCCTGGGGTTCGTTCAGTCCGGGACATAGGGTTCCAGACCCGGAGGGAGATGAAAGAGGTGGCCACACAGACACAGATAGCGGGTCACGACTTGACTGTACAGGCCACATGACGTCATCAGGTCCTGGTGGTCCTTGGTGTCTCGGATGTTTGGCAAGCATCAGAAGAGTACCAGGTGGTACCTGGAACACCCCTGCCAAAGAATTATAAATAACCTGGACAGGGTCCCTGTATGTAAATAGTTAAATTGTTGATATACCCGGATGGGTGAATGTTCATAAAAAAGTTTTTTAATTTAATAAAAAAAAAAAAACACAGTTTTCATTACTTTTATTACAGTCTCATCCTGCGACGCCATCGATCTCCTGTAAAAAAATGAAAAAAAAAAACAGCAGTATACCACCTGTCGATGCAGTCCATAGTAACGAGTGTCCCACACGATCCAGCTCTGCTACATCAGAATGACAGGCAGAGCCTGTCATCCCGGCGCAGCACAGCTGATTACCTGCTTCCCCGGTGGTGACGTCATCGGACTGGTTTACGGCCGGGATTACCCTGCAGTCACTGCAGTTATCGCGAAAAACTGCATGTGACCGCCAGGGAGAAGATAATGGCGGCCATCAAGCAGTCCAGGACGTGACCACCGGAGATCTTCTGCCAGGTAAGTGCCGCTGACTCCTGACAGACCCGACCGACGGACACTCACAGTGACAGTGACAAATCCGATTCCGGTATCCGATATGACGAAAATATCGGTACTCGGAATCGAAAGCCCGATACAGCTAATATCGGCCGATACCCGATATTTGCAGTATCGTATCGCTCAACACTACCCCCAATACATTCTACATTACTCTTTGTTGTTTTCCTTCATGTACAATTAACCAACAAGGCAAAATGGTTTTTTTTTAATGTCGATATTTGGTTCCCATAGACTTACATTGGACTTCCGGTATCGGTATCGGGTATCGCCGATATTTTAGTGATATCGGCGATACCATTCCGATCCGATATTTTTAGATATCGAGCAGTATCGCTCAACACTAGTCCCGATACTTAAGTGCAGTGAATATTAATTAGCCGCTTCCCCTGCCCACCTATCAGCTGAGCAGGGAGCAGCAAATGACAGAGCCACATGGTTCCCCAGTGTCTGATTCCTGCAGCAGCTGGAGAAATCTCTGTCCAAAGTAGAAGGAGGCAGCTGGAGCAGAGTGCAGCAGGAGGCATCGCATACCTGACAGCCTGGGGGCTGTGCTGATGCGATGCTGAATGCTCCTGTGGAGGACCTGTGATGAGGTCATGAAGAGGGTGGGCTGGAGCATCACATGACCACACAAAGCCCTGCCTCTTCATGATGTCATCACAGGTCCTTCAGACATACTGTACAAGAAAAAAATAATTAAAAGGTTAGTAAATACAGCACATTAAAAAGCACTCTGCCATCCTGTGGTGGACTATAACTCCCAGCATGCCATAAGATCTGCAGGACATGCTGGGAGTTATAGTTCTCCCATGGGATCTTAAAGCAGCACTCCAGTGTTATCAGTGCTGGAGTGTGGCTTTAAATATAAGCCCTATGCCCCCATTTTTAGGCCATGGTCACACATGTGAGAAATTTGCATGATTTTTGTTCGAATCTCTCTCGTGAACACCCGGCACTGCCGCTGGCACTCGGACAAGAGCGTGCGGCTGCATGTATTTCTATGCTGCATGTTTTTCTATGCAGCTGCACGCTCCAGTCTGAGTGCCAGCAGCAGTGCCGGGTGTTCACGAGAGAGATTCGCACAAAAATCGTGCAAATTTCTCGCATGTGTGACCCGGCCTTATACTCACCCTCCAGCGTCTTCACATAGTAGTTTACAGACACCACACTGGTCCCGCAGCACCATCTTCTACCCGTAGCTTCCTACATAATAACATGCTATTATATATAATAACACCACATATAATAGTATGTTATTTATGTTATTAAATATTTTACCACATTTTTTGCTTCAAATATATTTTTCCCTATTTTCCCCTCTAAAACCTGGGTGCGTCTTATAGTCCGAAAAATACGGTATTTTGTGTCATATAACCTCAGGTTTAACAGAATAAAAATTCAAAATGTGAAAATTGCGAAATTTTCCAAATTTTCACCAAATTTCCAATTTTTTCACAAATAAACGCAAAAATTATTGACCTAAATTTACCACTAACATGAAGCACAATATGTCACGAAAAAACTTTCTCAGAATTGCTAGGTACCGTTTAAGCATTCCTGAGTTATTACCTCATAAAGAGACACTGGTCAGTTTTACAAAAAATGGCCAGGTCATTAAGGTCAAAATAGGCTGGGTCATGAAGGAGTTAAAACAACTGGCACAACAACTACAACTTACCCTGGAAAAAAAACAAGCTTTCATATGGTTATGTCGAAAAAAAAAAGGTTATGTCTCTTGGAAAAAGGGGAGGAAAAACAAAAGCACAAAAATGAAAGTGGCTGCGGATGGAAGAGATTACTAAGGCTGTGTTTGCTTTCAAGAGCTCAAAATGGGTTTAATACAGTTCTAGGAGAGTTCAGAGTGTTATACACATTTTTTTCGGGCTATTAAATTTTTTGCAGCATTGAGTTTCTCGCCAAAGCAATCAACCTCAAATCAGATTTTTTGCGAAAATTTGTAAAAGATGATGAATTCAAATTTCAAAGGTTTGCTCATCTCTAGCTAATATTCATAATTCACACACACATCTCTATAATAGATGATCACTGGAAAATAATTTCCAACTTAATATTAAAATTAAATTAAAAAGTGTAAAAATAGATGCAGGTACACAGCAATAAATGTCGACATGCAAATTACTTATTATTATCTAAATACTGTAAGCTTCATCTGCTCACTATTTAAAGGGAATAGGCAATATATAGTTATATGAAAAAGTTTGGGCACCCCTATTAATCTTAAGCTTAATGTTTTATAAAAATTGGTGTTTTTGCAACAGCTATTTCAGTTTGATATATCTAATAACTATTGGACACAGTAATGTTTCTGCCTTGAAATGAGGTTTATTGTACTAGCAGAACATGTGCAATCTGCACCCAAACAAAATTTGACAGGTGCATAAGTATGGGCACCCTTATCATTTTCTTGTTTTAAATACTCCTACCTACATTTTACTGACTTACTAAAGCACTTTTTTTGGTTTTGTAACCTCATTGAGCTTTGAACTTCATAGCCAGGTGTATGCAATCATGAGAAAAGCTACTTAAAGTGGCCACTTGCAAGTTGTTCTCCTGTTTGAATCTCCTCTGAAGAGTGGCATCATGGGCTCCTCAAAACAACTGTCAAATGATCTGAAAACAAAGATTATTCAACATAGCTGTTCAGGGGAAGGATACAAAAAGCTGTCTCAGAGATTTAACCTGTCAGTTTCCACTGTGAGGAACATAGTAAGGAAATGGAAGAACACAGGGCAGTTCTTGTTAAGGCCAGAAGTGGCAGGCCAGAAAAAACATCAGAAAGGCAGAGAAGAAGAATGGTGAGATCAGTCAAGGACAATCCTCAGACCACCTCCAGAGAGCTGCAGCATCAACTTGCTGCAGATGGTGTCACTGTGCATCGGTCAACTATACAACGCACTTTGCACAAGGAGAAGCTGTATGGGAGAGTGATGCGAAAGAAGCCGTTTCTGCAAGCACGCCACAAACAGAGTCGGTTGAGGTATGCAAAAGCACATTTGGAGAAGCCAATTTCTTTTTGGAAGAAGGTCCTATGGACTGATGAAACCAAGGTTGAGTTGTTTGGTCATACAAAAAGGCGTTATGCATGGCGTAAAAAAAACACAGCATTCCAAGAAAAACACTTGCTACCCACAGTAAAATTTGATGGAGGTTCCATCATGCTTTGGGGCTGTGCGGCCAATGCCGGCACCAGAATCTTGTTAAAGTTGAGGGACGCATGGATTCCACTCAGTATCAGTAGATTCTTGACAATAATGTTCAAGAATCAGTGACAAAGTTGAAGTTACGCAGGGGATGGATCTTTCAGCAAGACAATGATCCAAAACAGCGCTCCAAATCTACTCAGGCATTCATGCAGAGGAACAATTACAATGTTCTGGAATGGCCATCCCAGTCCCCAGACCTGAATATCATTGAACATCTGTGGGATCATTTGAAGAGGGCTGTCCATGCTCGGCGACCATCAAACTTAACTGAACTGGAATTGTTTTGTAAAGAGGAATGGTCAAAAATACCTTCATCCAGGATCCAGGAACTCATCAAAAGCTACAGGAAGCGACTAGAGGCTGTTATTTTTGCAAAAGGAGGATCTACTAAATATTAATGTCACTTTTCTGGTGAGGTGCCCATACTTATGCACCTGTCAAATTTTGTTTGGATGCAGATTGCACATTTTCTGTTAGTACAATAAACCTCATTTCAAGGCAGAAACATTACTGTGTCCAATAGTTATTAGATATATCAAACTGAAATAGCTGTTGCAAAAACACCAATTTTTATCAAACATTAAGCTTAAGATTAATAGGGGTGCCCAAACTTTTTCATATAACTGTATATATATTATGATGACCTGAAATAAAACTTCAGAATTTTAGATTTTGTATTTGTATGAGATTTCAATGAGTTCTCTAAAAAGCGACGATCCATTATAATAGCAGGTTGTCTAAACACGTTCCTGCACATACAGGTAAGGAAAGAGTTTACATACACAGTCAGTGAACTGAGACAAATATGTTACAGTAGTTGAGAATGCAACAGTTTGCAGATGCAATTTCTCTCTCCTGATTCAACAGACAGAGCATGTTGACATTCATTCTCAGTATATTACATTTTCATGTTCTTGTGTTTGCTCCATAAATCCTCAGCAAACCAGGGCAGGGTCATTATGGCGCCTGGCAGTCTGTCATTACAGAATGGCTCATATACCTATTAGTCTTTGTATTTTGTGTTCTGGGAAATAAGAGGTGCTATGCATTTGTCAGGAAGGATTAGCAAGTTTGAGAATTTTACATAAAGTAAACTAATGTAAACAATGAAACCCATTTATTCACAGGGAATCGTAATTTTGATTAACCTCTTAGCAACCTCTTCATATTTCGCTTTAGACCTTTTGTGGAAGATTAGTTGTTATCAAGTTGCTGTAGCAGAAGGGATTCATGTTCTTGCATTGTCCTTACAAACACCGCACATTTACCCATTCGAGCAGTACAGATGTCAGATCCTATCTTGCATAAAAACAGATCAACGTGTGGCAGCTGCTATAAAGATGTCCTGACTCTTGTACAGAGATGCCCTGTAAGGAGCTTGAACTTTATATTTCTCATTTTAATGTCAGGCAACACATTCCTCAAGTTAGCCTGGTGAAGCTGGCAATCTTATTAGAAATAAGTATTCAATACACAAATTAATAATAGCAAAATAATAACCTAAAAATGGAAGATATGTAAAAATAATATATTCTATTATTTCTAAACACTGTTTTTCAGTGTTACTTTGTATCTCCATTCATACTGCACCCACACACACAAATTGATACACCATTTGAAAGGTAACACTTGCCCCCTTCAGCAAGGAAATAGCCAAACAAACCACACTTCCACGATTTGATCACAAAATACAGTTTAAACATTAATTTTCATAAACCTGCAGCAAGGAAAAATGACCTGCAGGTGGCAGCACACTACCCAAGACACTACACAAAGCTGCTTCAGACATCACAAACAAATCCAAACATTTGCCTTGGGGTTTTTCCAGCTTGATCAAATGCTTGCCCAGGCTATTTCAGGCACATTGGAGGATTGCACACTTGACTGCAGGTAAGTCACAAATGCAAACACATTTGTAAACATGCACTGCTTTTTTGCTGATTACTTCACCCCACACACACAAATGATACACCATTTGAAAGGTAAACTTGCTCCCTTCAGCAACAAAAGAGCCAAACAAACCACACATTCACAATTTTATCACTAAATACAATTTAAACATTCATTTTCATAATCCTTCAGAAAGACACAATGACCTGCAGGTGGCACCTCAACCAGAAGAAATTTTTGGCCTCTACTTATCAAACCAATTTATTGTATTACCAAGCTACATATATAAATACCTCTATGCTGGAAAAACAAGCAAGGGTTCCAGAGTTTCAAATATAACAATAATTTTAATAGATGATTGTACACAATAACAGATAATTATGGAGTAACCACATACCAAGCAGGAAAAATGGGGGAAAAAGGGGAACTTCCCGAGGCGCTCACATGACTCACACGTGATCCCCTGCACGTGACCCCCATTTTTCCTGCTTGATATGTGGTTACTCCATAATTATCTGTTATTGTGTACAATCATCTATTAAAATTATTGTTATATTTGAAACTCTGGACCCCTTGCTTGTTTTTCCAGCATCTAGGGTTTATATGTGTAGTCTATTGTATCTACAGAGTTAATAATACTTATTCCCGGTTGGGATTTTTGTATCTTCTATATATAAATACCTGTCTGTGTTCATCATCTCTTGAAATACATTTACATTTGACTAGCTTGCCTTTTCTAAAAATTGCCTGCGCCCCCGACGACCAATGTGCAAAAATTTTGCACGGGCCAAGCTAGTACCATTAAAAGCTGAACAGGCTTTAGAGAAACATTTCTTAATATATACTACAAATAACACGTAAATTATATAATTAAAGATTAGGACCCTGTTTATATCATGTTTTCTTCTATGTCTAAGCTCCAAAAATTATGTACAAAGAAAATTATGGTAAAACGTTGTAATATACATTTTTATATACAATAGCATAATAGCTACTGTATTGCGACGTCAATGAAAGAAAGTTGTAGTAACATCAATATCTACCGTGGGTTCAGAAAGTATCCAGACCCCTTTAAATTTTTCACTCTTTGTTTAATTTCAGCCATTTGGTAAATGCAAAAAATTTATAATAATAATCTCTATGTTTATATAGTGCTAACATATTCCGCAGCGCTTTACAGTTTGCACACATTATCATCCCTGTCCCTGATGGGGCTCACAATCTACATTCCCTATCAGTATGTCTTTAGAATGTTGGCAGAAACCAGAGTACCCGGAGGAAACCCACGCAAACATGGGGAGAATATACAAACTTCTTGCAGATGTTGTCCTTGGTGGAATTTGAACCCAGGACTCCAGCGCTGCAAGGCTGCAGTGCTATCCAATGAGCCACTGTGCTGCCCAGAAGTTCATTTTTTTCTCATTAATGTACACTCTGCACCCCATCTTTACTGAAAAAAACAGAGATGTAGAAATTTTTGCAAATTTATTTAAAAACAAAAACTGAAATATCACATGGTCATAAGTATTCAGATCCTTTGCTCAGTTTTGAGTAGAAGCACCCTTACGACCTAGGACAACCATGAGTCTTCTTGGGAATGATGCATCAAGTTTTTCACACCTGGATTTGGGGATCCTCTGCCATTCTTCCTTGCAGATTCTCTCCAGTTCAGTCAGGTTGGATGGTGAACATTCATGAACAGCCATTTTCAGGTCTCTCCAGAGATGCTCAATTGGGTTTAGGTCAGGGCTCTGGCTGGGCCAGTCAAGAATGGTCACAGAGTTGTTCTGAAGCCACTCCTTTGCTATTTTAGCTGTGTGCTTGGGGTCATTGTCTTGTTGGAAGTTGAACTTTTGGCCAAGTCTGAGGTCCAGAGCACTCTGGAAGAGGTTTTCATCCAGGATATCTCTGTACTTGGCTGCATTTATGTTTACTTCAATTGCAACTAGTCGTCCTGTCCCTGCAGCTGAAAAACACCCCCATAATAATAATAACAATCTTTATTTATATAGCGCCCACATATTCCGCATCGCTTTACATTTTAACAGTTTCAAAACGCAAGTCATAAGTAACAACGCTAGCAATACAATAATTAAAGCAAAATAAGACGACCCTGCTTGTGAGAGATTACAATCTACAATGAGGTGGGGGAGATACAAAGTACCGGTGTGTATGTACAATGGTGTATTTACAATGATGGTCCAGCCATCTTGAGGGAGTGAGGGATGGAGATAGTGAATTGGCTACACACTCACACTTACACCTAGAATGACTTTGATTAGTGAACGTGATAGGCAGCTCTGAACAAATGAGATTTGAGGGAGTGCCTGAAACTATGCAAATTGTGGATGGTCCTAATTTCTTGGGGTAGAGCATTCCAGAGGATTGGCACAGCGTGGGAGAAGTCTTGAAGTCGGGAGTGGGAGGTACAGATTAGTGCAGAGGTTAGTCGAAAGTCGTTTGCAGAGCGCAGAAGTCGGTTAGGCCGATAGATAGAAATGAGGGAGGAGATGTAGGGGGGTGCTGCACTGTGGAGAGTTTTATAGGTGAGAACAAGTACTTTGAATTGGATCCTATAATGAATGGGCAGCCAATGTAAGGACTGACGAAGAGCGGACGTGTCCGAGTACCGATAAGCAAGATGGATGACCCTGGCTGCTGCATTAAGGATGGTCTGGAGAGGGGATATTTCGAGTAATGGGGAGGCCAAGTAATATAGCATTGCAGTAGTCCAGACGGGAGTGGATCAATGCTACAGTGAGGGTTTTTGTTGTTTCCATGGTGAGAAAAGGGCGGATTCTAGAGATGTTCCTTAGGTGTAGGCGGCAAGAGCAGGCAAGAGATTATATATGGGAGGTGAAGGAGAGGTTGGTGTTAAACATAACACCCAGACAGCAAGCCTGCTGCCGGGGTGTTATTAAGGTGCTGCCCATGGAGAGGGAAATGTCAGATTTAGGGAGGTTAGTAGATGGCTGGAGCAGAAGAAGTTCAGTTTTGGAGCGGTTGAGTTTCAGATAGAGAGCGGACATGATGTTGGAGACTGCGGACAGACAGTCACTGGCGTTCTGTAGTACAGCGGGAGTAAGGTCGGGGGATGATGTGTATAGTTGTGTGTCATCAGCATAAAGATGGTACTGAAATCAAAATCTGTTGATGGTCTGTCCAATTGGGGCCGTGTAGAGAGAGAAGAGAAGGGGACCGAGGACTGAGCCCTGAGGTACCCCGAGAGCGAGAGGAAGAGGAGATGACGTGGAGCCAGAGAATAAAACACTGAAGGAGCGGTCAGAAAGATAGGAAGAGAACAGGAGAGAGCAGTGTCCTTAATGCCTAGAGACTGGAGCCTAGAGAGTAGGAGATGGTGGTTAACCATGTCAAAAGCTGCAGAAAGGTAAGAAGAATGAGCAGAGAGTGGTCACCGCTATGTTTTACTGTCAGAAGGTCATTGGTCACTTTGATGAGTGCAGTTTCAGTCGAATGTAGGGGGCGGAAGCCGGACTATGAAGGGTCTAAGAGGGAGTGAGTGGAGAGGTAACGGGTAAGGCGGGAGTAGACTAGGCGCTTCAAGAGTTTAGAGATGAAGGGGAGATTGGAGACTGGTCTGTGCTTGTTTGTGCAGAAAGGGTCGAGAGTGGGTTTCTTTAGTAATGGAGTAACGATGGAGTGTTTGAAGGAGGATGGGAAAATGCCAGAGGAGAGGGAGAGATTAAAGATTGTAGTTAGGTGAGTTGTGAGAGAGACTGAAGGAGATGTGAGGGCATGGGGTCGGTAGTGCATGTAGTGGGACGAAAGGAGGAGAGGAGTCAGGAGACTTCTTCTTCTGTGTTGGGATCAAATGTGGAAAGTGAGCCAGGGGAAATGCAGGGAGGGAAGGGAGTCACAGCACTAGGTGATTGGGAGCAGATTTCCTGACGGATATTATCTATTTTTTCTATAAAGTGGGAGGCCAGGTCATCAGCATAGATGTCCATGATAGGGGTTTGTGCTTTTGGCCTGAGGAGGGATGGAAAAGTGTCAAAAAGTTTATTTTGGTTGTTGGCTAGTGAGGAGATCAGGGTGGTGAAGTAGGTCTGTTTGGCGAGGTGAAGGGCGGCGTTACAAGTTTTTAACATAGCATGATGCTGCCACCACCATGTTTCACTGTTGGGACTGTATTGTGCAGGTGATGAGTAGTGTCTGGTTTTCGACACACATACCGCTTAGAATTATCACCAAAAAGTTCTATCTTCGTCTCAACAGACCAGAGAATCATATTTCTCATCGTCTGGGAGGCCTTCATGTTTATTTTAGCAAACTCTATGCGGGCTTTCATATGTCTGGCACTGAGAAGAGGCTTCCATCGGGCCACTCTGCCATAAAGGTCTGACTGGTGGAGGGCTGCAGTGATAGCTGACTTTGTGGAACTTTCTCCCATCTCCCTACTGCATCTGTGGAGCTCAGCCACAGTGATCTTGGGGTTCCTCTTTACCTCTCTCATCGAGGCTCTTCTCCCATGATTGCTCAGAATGGATGGACAGCAAGGTCTAGGAAGACTTCTGGTGATCCCAAATTTCTTACATTTAAGGATTATGGATGCCACAGTGCTCCTAGGAACCTTGAGTACTACAGAAATTCTTTTGTAAACTTGGCCAGTTGTGTGACTTGTCACAGTTCTGTCTCTGAGCACCTTGTCCAGTTCCATTGACCTCATGATTCTCATTCGATCTGACATACATTATGAGCTGTGAGGTATCAGTGTGTGACTCCAGAAATATATACAGAGATTTAAATTTTCCCCTACACCATATGTTAGGGATCGAGTTCCCACTGCTGCACAAGGGGAATCTCGAGCCAGTCCCGCTGCGGTCCCCATCCATCTCCAGCCGCAGGGGAACCTGCTCAGCAGAGACGTCGGTCCCAGCGTCTCGCCCAGTTTAACACTGTGCAGAGGCTTGTTGCGGTTATTCCTGGTTCCTCTATTATAACCAGTGCTGGAGCAGGCAGTTGGGGAACTAACTCCTTGCTTTCTCCATCTGAGCATGCCCAGGGCAAGATCTCCCATTGGAAATCAGGGGTCACATGCTCGGTTACAGCAGCGACTCCCATTGGTCCGCCAGGAAGGTCCTGAAACTACATGTGTTCTGGAATGGTTTCGCATTGGTCCTTTTCTGGTAGGTCCTGCAGTTGCTACTATAAAAGGGTGGCATGGCCGGGCCGCCATGCGCTAGTATCAAATCTGTAACGTGCTTGCAGCCAGTGTGGTCATGTATGCATGTGGTTAGGTCTGGCTGAAATAAGCCCCTAGAATACCGGCACCTCCTGTGAGGAGATTGTGTGCACGTGTTCAGGTCTCGGCTGAAAACACCATTAGAATACCGGCTACCACGGTGAGGAGATTATTGCTTGTGTTCTGACTGCATGACCACAGACTGCAATCCGCTTAGCAGTCATCTGTGTTCCCTGTGAGCTCTTTTCACATACCATGCCTAACTTATCAAGTCAAATCCAGAATTCCCCAGTCCAGTCCAAGATGAATCTGACATGGAGTGCACTGATGCACAGCCACTGCTATATGATTCTGCTGGTACATTCACCTAGAGCACTATATTTCCCTCGCAGTCTACTGAGCCAGAATCAGACCCTGATGAAACTCAGGTGCCCCTTCCAGCATACTATAACACCTTACATGGTGACACAGAGGATGGTGCAGATGAAATTGAAGAGGAGGTGATGGGTGACCGAGTTGTTGACCCTGATTGGCATCCATTGGTGGAACAGGGTGCCGCTGGCAATAGCTCAGAAGAGGAGGAGGATCTGCAGCAGGCATCAACATCGCAGCTGAGGTTATCTGGCAGGCCCGTAGCAGTCCAAAAAAGTGTTAAAAAAAAAAGTTGAGGACAGCTTGGCCAGACGGTCAAATTAGCACAGCGTGCAAGCCCTGAAAAGTTTTACCATCAAAATCCTATTGATGAGGCAAAGGTTATCTGTAAGAAGTGCTGAAGGACCTTTAGCCGAAGGAAAAATCTCTGAAATTTGAATACCAGTTGCATGCTTAGACATGTAAACACCATGCACTTGCAAGCGTGGACGAACTACAAATCCTCACTGGCTTTGAACGCCTACATTGCCAAACTGATCTCATTAGAGATGATGCCCTTCCGTTTGGTTAAAAGCGCAGCATTCCGAGAGCTCATGGCCTACGCTGTCCCACACTATGACCTACCCAGTCGGCACTTCTTTTCTAGAAAAGCCATCCCTGCCCTCCACCTGCATGTGAAAGACGGCATTGTCCATGCACTCAAACAATCAGTGAATGGAAAGGTGCACCTCACAACAGTTGCATGGGCCAGTAGGCATGGCCAGGGCCATTACGTGTCCATCACTGCGCACTGGGTTAATGTGGTGGATGCAGGGTCCACAGGAACAGCGGCGGTGGGACAGTGCTTCCTAGCCCACAGGGTAGGCAACAGTTGGCTGTTGGCATTCGACCCTCCTCCTCCTCCTTCAGAAGCAAAAGCTCATCGACAGAGCGCAGTCGCTAGTGTTGAGCGATACCGCCCGATATCCCGAAATATCGGATCGGGTTGGATCGGCCCGATACTCAAAAAGTATCGGGTATCGCCGATCCGATACCGGAAACCCAATGCAAGTCAATGGGACAGAAATATCAGAACTAAAAAAACCTCTTTCTTTCCTTGTAAACACTAGATATACACACATAGAATACATATATATATATATATATATATATATATATATATATATATTATATACAGTCAGGACCAGAAATATTTGGACAGTGACACAATTTTCGCGAGTTGGGCTCTGCATGCCACCACATTGGATTTGAAATGAAACCTCTACAACAGAATTCAAGTGCAGATTGTAACGTTTAATTTGAAGGGTTGAACAAAAATATGTGTTAGAAAATGTAGGAATTGTACACATTTCTTTACAAACACTCCACATTTTAGGAGGTCAAAAGTAATTGGACAAATAAACATAACCCAAACAAAATATTTTTATTTTCAAAATTTTGTGGCGAATCCTTTGGAGGCAATCACTGCCTTAAGTCTGGAACCCATGGACATCACCAAACGCTGGGTTTCCTCCTTCTTAATGCTTTGGCAGGCCTTTACAGCTGCAGCCTTCAGGTCTTGCTTGTTTGTGGGTCTTTCCCTCTTAAGTCTGGATTTGAGCAAGTGAAATGCATGCTCAATTGGGTTAAGATCTGGTGATTGACTTGGCCATTGAAGAATGTTCCACTTTTTTGCACTCATGAACTCCTGTGTAGCTTTGGCTGTATGCTTGGGGTCATTATCCATCTGTACTATGAAGCGCCGTCCAATCAAGTTTGCAGCATTTGGCTGAATCTGGGCTGAAAGTATATCCAGTACACTTCAGAATTCATCCGGCTTCTCTTGTCTGCTGTTATGTCATCAATAAACACAAGTGACCCAGTGCCATTGAAAGCCATGCATGGCCATGCCATCACGTTGCCTCCACCATGTTTTACAGAGGATGTGGTGTGCCTTGGATCATGTGCCGTTCCCTTTCTTCTCCAAACTTTTGGCTTCCCATCATTCTGGTACAGGTTGATCTTTGTCTCATCTGTCCATAGAATACTTTTCCAGAACTGAGCTGGCTTTTGGAGGTGTTTTTCAGCAAATTTAACTCTGGCCTGTCTATTTTTGGAATTGATGAATGGTTTGCATCTAGATGTGAACCCTTTGTATTTACTTTCATGGAGTCTTCTCTTTACTGTTGACTTAGAGACAGATACACCTACTTCACTGAGAGTGTTCTGGACTTCAGTTGATGTTGTTAACGGGTTCTTCTTCACCAAAGAAAGTATGCGGCGATCATCCACCACTGTTGCCTTCCGTGGGCTCCCAGGTCTTTTTGGATTGATGAGTTCACCAGTGCTTTCTTTCTTTCTCAGGATGTACCAAATTGTAGATTTTGCCACTTCTAATGTTGTAGCAATTTCTTGGATGGGTTTTTTTCTGTTCTTGCAGCTTAAGGATGGCTTGTTTCACCTGCATGGAGAGCTCCTGTGACCACATGTTTCCTTCACAGCAAAACCTTCCAAATGCAAACACCACACCTCAAATCAACTCCGGCCCTTTCATCTGCTTAATTGAGAATGACATAACAAAGGGATTGCCCACACCTTTCCATGAAATAGCCTTGGAGTCATTTGTCCAATTACTTTTGGTCCCTTTAAAAACAGGGTGGCACATGTTAAGGAGCTGAAACTCCTAAACCCTTCATCCAATTTTAATGTGGATACCCTCAAATGAAAGCTGAAAGGCTGAACTTCAACTGCATCTGATTTGTTTTGTTTCAAATTCATTGTGGTAATGTCTAGAACCAAAATTAGATAAATGTTGTCTCTGTCCAAATATTTATGGACCTAACTGTACATGTCATTGTGACATATATATATATATACATATATTTATAGTTCATACACTTCTACATAGTAAAATAGCCTCTGATTCAATTGCCGGGCAATGCCGGCTTTTGTGAAAATACAGAACCACCCGACATGAAATGACACATGGTTTACATAGAGTTAACCATGTCATTTCATGTAGTTTAATATATGGTTTTCACTAACAATTACATGAGTATATGTGTGCAAAATTTTACACATGTACGGGTTAATTAAAGGTGTAAATTCGTTGTAAAAAAACGCATTTTTTTGCTACGAATTTACACCTTTAATTAACCCCTACATGTGTCAAATTTTGCACACATACACTCATGTAATTGTTAGTGAAAACCATATATCAAACTACATGAAATAACATGGTTAACTCTATGTAAACCATGTGTCATTTCATGTCGGGTTCTGTATTTTCACAAAAGCCGGCAATTGAATTAGCGGCTATTATACTATGTAGAAGTATATGAACTATAAATATATATATATATGTGTCACAAATTCAATGACATGTAAATATATATATATATATATATATATAATATGAGGTGTAAAATTGTTGAAAAAAAATGCGTGGGCTCCCGCCCTATTTTCTCAAGCAGACAGACAAAGCCAGCGAGTGGGGGCAGATAAAAATAGCCCAGAGAGGGACCATTATTTTTGGCCCCCCCCTGGCTACTAACATCTTCCCCCAGACACCCCAGAAAAGGCAAATCTATAATTAGATTCGCCCTTTCTGGCACTTTGCCCGTCTATTCCCATTGCACTGTAGCAGTGGCAAATGGGTTAATAAGGGGTTAAAGCCACCTTGCTATTGAAAGGTGACTTTAAGCCAGGTTAATAATTGAGAGCTGTCAATTAGACAACTATCAATTATTAATCCTATTGTATGAAATAAAAATAAAACACACACTTTAATTAAAAATCATTTTAATGAAATAAACACACAGTTTTTGACCATATTGTATTTTACTGCCATTCCTTGTGAAGCCCTTGTTCACCTGTAATAAAAATAAAATAATAAAGCAACAATATTCTTACCTATCCGATGTTCAGTCAGGTCCCCCGATGTAATCCTTCTGAAAGGGTTAATATTTACTGCAGAGACGGCAGCTAATGCTGACAGCCTCACAGTAAACCCCCAACTGAATCATCTCCTCTCCTGGCTGACAGGAGAGGAAGTGGTTAGCAAAATTCATTGCTTCCCACTTTCACTTCAGGTCAGCCAGGGACACCGCACGGCATCAGTGACGTCAGAGGGAATCCCGGCTGACCAGAAGTGAATTGATTAACAAAAATAGGGGATCCCCTCAAAAAAAAAATGGCGTGGGGTCCCCCCTATTTTTGTTAACCAGCCTGATAAAGCAGACTACTGAGGCCTGGTTTTTCAGGCTGTTAAGGAGTCAATATCCATGGACCTTGCAAGCCTGATAATACCAGGCCACAGCAGTCTGCTTATCTTGGCTGGTTAACAAAAATAAGGGATCCCCTCAAAAAAAAATGGCGTGGGGTCCCCCTATTTTTGTTAACCAGCCAAGTATAAAGCAGACTGCTGCGGCCTGGTATTAAAAGACTGTCAAGGCCCATGGATTTTGGCCCTCAACAGCCTAAAAATACCAGGCTGCAGCAGCCCCACAATTGGCGCATCCAAAGATGCGCCAATTGTGGCACTTTACCCGGCTCTTCTCACTTGCCCTGTAGCGGTGGCAAACGGGGTATTAAGGGGTTAATGTCACCTTTGATTGAACGGTTACAATAAGCCCGGTTAATAATGGAGAGGTGTCAATAAGACACCGATCCATTATTAATCATAAAGGTTGAAAATTTGTAAAAAAAAGACACAGCCAGAATAAAGTCTTTTAATGAAATAAAACACAACACAGTTTTCATTAATTTTATTGTACGCTCATCCTGCGACGCCATCGTTCTCCTGTAAAAAAACAAAAATAACAAACCAACACAAATACTCCCTGTCCGACGCAGTCCAAAATCACGAGTGTCCCACGACGAGTCCAGCTCTGCTACATCTGCATGCCAGGCTGAGCCTGACATTCACATAGAGCAGAGCTGCTTACCATAGCTGCTTCCCCGGCGGTGACATCATCGGACTGGTTTACAGCCAGCCGTCGCGAAAGTACAGCTGGCCGAGATTACCCAGTACCCGGCAGCCCGTGCAGTTATCGCGAGATGCTGCATGTGACCGCCAGAGAGAGGGTAATGGCCGGCCTGGATGGATGGATGGACGTGACCGCCGGGGATATTCTGCCAGGTAAGTGCTGCTGACACCTGACAGACCCGACCCGACACTGACAGTGACAGTTTCGGGAAGTTCCTGTGTCACGTACTTCGTTCTGTGACACAGGAACTCCCCATAGACTTTAGAGGAAAACTCAGATTCCGGTATCCGATATGACAAAAATATCGGAACTCAGAATCGGAATTCTGACACAGCGAATATCGGCCGATACCCGATATTTGCGGTATCGGAATGCTCAACACTAGCAGTAGCACGAGCACTCCATCCGCAGCTGCCAGAGTTGCACACGAGGTGTCCCACTATCGAACAGCTAGTGGTAAACGTCAGCAGGCTGTTTTAAATTTGATGTCTTTGGGCGACAACAGACACACCGCGGAGGTGCTGGCCGACTACTTGCAGTGAGAAACTGAGTCATGACTGGGCAGTCTACATCTTGAGCCAGGCAAGGTAGTCAGTGATAACGGTCGTAATTTTGTGGCGTCCATAGCCCTGGCAAAACTCAGACTCATACCTTGCCTGGCTCACACCTTGAACGTGGTGGTGCAGTGCTTCATAAATAATTATCCGGAGTTACCAGCCCTGCTCCATAAGGTGTGAAGACTGTGCTCACACATCCGTCGCTCGCCCGTAGACTCCAGTCATATGCAGAAGCTGCAGCGATCGCTCCACCTCCCCAAGCACCGGCTAATCATAGATGTTGCAACAAGGTGAAACTCCACCATGCACATGGTTGAGAGGCTGTGCGAACAGAGGCAGGCTGTAATGCATTTGTGGGAGGATAAACGGTCAAGCAGTTTGAGGGCAGACATGGAGTTGTCGGGTGTGCAGTGGTCTAAGCTGAAAGACCTCTGTAAAGTCCTTCAGTATTTTGAGGAATGCACACGGCTGGTAAGCGCAGACGATGCCATCATAAGCATGAGCATCCCACTTATGCGTCTGCTCATGCAAACTTTGACGCACATTAAGGATCAGGCGTCTGCAGTGGAGGAGGAGGAGGGAAGCCTTGATGACAGTCAGGCATTGTCTGCTCAGGGAACTGTCCTGGACGAGGTGGAGGAAGAAGAGGAGGAGGAGGAGGATGAGGGGGTGATTATTTTGGGGAGGATGCTTCTCAGGGGGCAAGAGAAATGTTGGCTTGCCAAGGTCAGGTACAGGGTTTGTGCGTGACTGGAGGGATGTGGATTTGTCAGAAAGTGCTCCTCCACCCACCACAGGCAGTGCATCATTGACACCTGGAACATTGGCCCACATGTGTGATTATGTCTTGAGGATCCTAAAAAGGGACCCCCGCATTGCCAAAATTCTAAAGAATGACGACTACTGGTTGGCTAGCATCCTCGATTCACGCTATAAAGGCAAATTACAGAACATCATGCCACAGGAGAACCTAGAGCTAATATTGGCGAACAAACAAGCAACTCTGGTAAACCGTTTGTTAGAGGCATTCCCTGCACACAGCAGCGGTGCAGGTTCTACCCTGAGCCATACTGGGCCAAACGGAAGAAGTGTTCGTGGTGCACACAGCCGAAGTGGCGTTGGAGACAGGTGTTTCATGACCATGCTGTAGTCTGATTTCTCGAGTAACGCTCACACGACTGGTAATACTGAATCGATTGCAACAGACAGGAGACAACAGTTGTCAAATATGGTTCAAAATTACCTCTCCTCCCCTATCGATGTTCTCCCTCACAGTTCATTCCCGTTTGACTACTGGACCTGTAAACTGGACACCTGGCCTGAAATGGCACAATATGCCTTACAGGAGTTCGCTTGCCCTGCTGGTAGTGTGCTATCAGAAAGAGTCTTCAGTGCTGCTGGATCAATCCTGACAGAAAGAAGGACCCGGCTGTCGACCCAAAATGTAGGTGATCTCACCTATATTAAAATGAACCATGCCTGGGTTTCAAAGGATTTTGTACCACCTTCCCCTGATGACACATAGGTTGCCAGCAAAATGGCTCGCTTTGTCCTCTTCTTCCTCTGACTTCTCCAATTCCTCCATTTGCAGCTGCTGAACGTCCAGCCTACACCTCAACATATGCCAGTTTTTTACCTCCCTAACTGGGCTGTACCCCACCAGGGCCTGCGTCAGCACCTGGCGCACATGGGCAAGTGCCGGGGCACTGAGCAGTTGGGGGGCCCACTCGCCGTCAGAGACACCAGCGTACTATGATGGGCCCTGTGCCAGTGCCGGAGCCCACGAGTGGGCCTGCTCTGCTTGCTCAGGACCCCAGCACTTGCAATACTTACCTCTCCCTGCTCCACCGCTGTGACGTCTTCCGCGTTTCCTGATAGTGACATTCAGGTCAGAGAACGCGATGACATCTTGTCTGTTCGCCCTCTGCCTGAACATTCACAGTGCAGAGAGCTGGAAGATGGCGATGCTGAGGAGTCCAGAGTAGAGCAGTGCCCAGCGAGGAGAGGTATTTCATATTTTTTAATGTTTGGAGCAATATACGGGGAGCATTATACACTGGAGAATTATATATGGGGCCCATCATACACTTGAGCATCATAGATAGGGCCCATTATACACTGGAGCATTATATATGGGGCCCATCATACACTGGAGCATTATAAATGGGGCCCATCATACACTGGAGCATCATATACGGTTCCCATTATACACTGGAGCATCATATATGGGGTCCATTATACACTGGAACATCATATATGGGGCCCATTAAATACTGGAGCATCACATGGAGCCCATTATATATGGAGCATTATATATGGGGACCATTATATTTGGAGCATTATATGGGGCTCATCATACACTGGAAAATCATATATGGGGCCCATCATATACTAGAGCATCTTATGGGGTTCATTATTTATGGGGCATCATATTGGGCCCTTTATACAGTACAGACCAAAAGTCTGGACACACCTTCTCATTCAAAGATTTTTCTGCATTTTCATGACTATGAAAATTGTACATTCACACTGAAGGCATCAAAACTATGAATTAACACTTGTGGAATTATATACTTAACAAAAAAGTGTGAAACAACTGAAAATATGTCTTATATTCTAGGTTCTTCAAAGTAGCCACCTTTTGCTTTGATTACTGGTTTGCACACTCTTGGCATTCTCTTGATGAGCTCACTGGAAATGGTCTTCCAACAGTTTTGAAGGAGTTCCCAGAGATGCTAAGCACTTGTTGGCCCTTTTGCCTTCATTCTGCGGTCCAGCTCACCCCAAACCATCTCGATTGGGTTCAGGTCTGGTGACTGTGGAGGCCAGGTCATCTGGCGTAGTACCCCATCACTCTCCTTTATGATAAAATATCTGCTAGGAAACCACTGCTAAGGACAGGCAACAAGCAGATTAGACTTGTTTGGGCTAAAGAACACAAGGAATGGACATTAGACCAGTTGAAATCTGTGCTTTGGTCTGATGAGTCCAAATTTGAGATCTTTGGTTCCAACCACCGTGTCTTTGTGTGACGCAGAAAAGGTGAACGGATGGACTCTACATGCCTGGTTCCCACCGTGAAGCATGGAAGAGGAGGTGTGATGGTGTGGGGGTGCTTTGCTGGGGACACTGTTGGGGATTTATTCAAAATTCCATCCTGTATGCGTTTAGTTGGACCATCATTTTTTTTTCAACAGGACAATGACCCCAAACACACCTCCAGGCTGTGTAAGGGCTATTTGACCAAGAAGGAGAGTGATAGGGTGCTACGCCAGATAACCTGGCCTCCACAGTCACCAGACCTGAACCCAATCGAGATGGTTTGGGGTGAGCTGGACTGCAGAGTGAAGGCAAAAGGGCCAACAAGTGCTAAGTACAGTATCTCTGGGAACTCCTTCAAGACTGTTGGAAGACCATTTCCGGTGACTACCTCTTGAAGCCCCTCAAGAGAATGCCAAGAGTGTGCAAAGCAGTAATCAAAGCAAAAGGTGGCTACTTTGAAGAACCTAGAAATATAAGACATATTTTCAGTTGTTTCACACTTTTTTGTTAAGTATATAATTCCACATGTGTTAATTCATAGTTTTGATGCCTTCAGTGTGAATGTACAATTTTCATAGTCATGAAAATACAGAAAAATCTTTGAATGAGAAGGTGTGTCCAAACTTTTGGTCTGTACTGTATATGGAGCATCATATGGAGCACATATGGGGCCTATTCTGTATGGAGCATTATATGGATCCCATTCTGTATGGAGCAATATATGGGGCTCATTATTCTGTATAGAGCAATATATGGGGCTCATTATTCTGTATGGTGCACTATGTGGTGCCCATAATACTGTATGGAGGACTATACTGTCCGGTTTTTGAGCTATTGCAGAATTTACAATAGATATCACTCATGTAATGTAAGAAGTGAAGTATTTGGCATTGTACTATACCTATATTTCACTGCCGTATCGGAGCTTCATGAATTGTGGTATGTGTTAAAGGGGCCCACTGAGACTCTTTCGCCCGGGGCCCACGAAAACCTGGAGCCAGCCCTGCCCCCCCACAACTTTAGCCAAATAACCCCCAGTTTTGAATGCGTTACTATTATTATAAAGTAAATTAAGGTTGACAAGCTTAAGTAATAAGAATTTATGTAGTTGGCATTGAAATGGGCACTGTAAGTGTGTTTACTGTCCTCCACTCACTGGCGACTGTTTTTCCCCATTGACATAAAAAAATTGCACACTTTCTGTGTGCACTAGTATACTGAACAATCACCCCCTCCATGGCTTGGTAGGCTGAGAGTGATTGTTATATTGGTATTGCTGCACCTGTGTTGTTGCCATAATTAGTTGGGTCCACTGCACCCTGATAGTGCAATTGTTTAGAGCAGGGGTCCCCAACCGCCGGTCCGCGGCCCATTACCGGGCCGTAGCAGTTCTGTTGCCGGGCCGCGGAGCCACGGCACAGAACGCTGTACACACTTGGAGCCGGCGGCTGCAGCACTGTAGTGACAGCTGCAGCCGCCGACTTCAAGAAGACATCCATACTTACCTACCGTCGCTGCAGGTCCCTGCGTCCCTGTCGGCAGCGGCAGCTTCCTCCTGTGCGCAGCGGTGACGTAATACCGCTCATTAAGGTAATGAATGTGGACGTGACGCCACTCCCATAGGCGTGGCGTCCATATTCATGCCCTTAATGAGTGGTATTACGTCACCGCTGCGCACAGGAGGAAGCGGCCGACAGGGACGCAGGGACCTGCAGCGACGGAGCAAGGAGGGTAAGTATGATGGGAGGGTGGAGCGGAGCCATGTATACAGGGGGGGAGGACGGGGGAGCCATGTATACAGGGGGGGAGGACGGGGGAGCGGAGCCATGTATACAGGATGGGAGGGTGGAGCGGAGCCATATATACAGGATGGGAGGGGGAGCGGAGCCATGTATACAGGATGGGAGGGTGGAGCGGAGCCATATATACAGGATGGGAGGGGGAGCGGAGCCATGTATACATGATGGGAGGATGGGAGCGGAGCCATGTATACAGGATGGGAGGGGGAGCGGAGCCATGTATACAGGATGGGAGGGTGGGAGCGGAGCCATGTATACAGGATGGGAGCGGAGCCATGCATACAGGATGGGAGGGGGAGCGGAGCCATATATACAGGATGGGAGGGTGGAGTGGAGCCATGTATACAGGATGGGAGGGCGGGAGCGGAGCCATGTATACAGGATGGGAGGGTGGAGCGGAGCCATGTATACAGGATGGGAGGGGGGAGCGGAGCCATATATACAGGATGGGAGGATGGAGCGGAGCCATATATACAGGATGGGAGGGTGGAGCGGAGCCATGTATACAGGATGGAAGGGGGAGCGGAGCCATGTATACAGGATGGGAGGTTGGGAGCGGAGCCATGTATACAGGATGGGAGGTTGGGAGCGGAGCCATGTATACAGGATGGGAGGGGGGAGCCATGTATACAGGATGGGAGGGGAAGCAGAGCCATATATACAGGATGGGAGGGTGGAGCGGAGCCATGTATACAGGATGGGAGGGGGGAGCGGAGCCATATATACAGGATGGGAGGATGGAGCGGAGCCATATATACAGGATGGGAGGGTGGAGCGGAGCCATGTATACAGGATGGAAGGGGGAGCGGAGCCATGTATACAGGATGGGAGGGTGGGAGCAGAGCCATGTATACAGGATGGGGGGTTGGGAGCGGAGCCATGTATACAGGATGGGAGGGTGGGAGTGGAGCCATGTATATAGGATGGGAGGATGGGAGCGGAGCCATGTATACAGGATGGGAGGGTGGGAGTGGAGCCATGTATATAGGATGGGAGGATGGGAGCGGAGCCATGTATACAGGATGGGAGGGGGAGCAGAGCCATGTAAACAGGATGGGAGGTTGGGAGCGGAGCCATGTATACAGGATGGGAGGGTGGGAGTGGAGCCATGTATATAGATGGGAGGATGGGAGCGGAGCCATGTATACAGGGTGGGAGGTTGGGAGCGGAGCCATGTATACAGGATGGGAGGGGGAGCGGAGCCATGTATACAGGATGGGAGGGTGGGAGCGGAGCCATATAAACAAGGGTGGGAGCGGAGCCATGCATACAAGGGTGGGAGCGGAGCAATATAAACAAGGGTGGGAGCGGAGCCATGCATACAAGGGTGGGAGCTGAGCCATGCATACAAGGGTGGGAGCGGAGCCATATAAACAAGGGTGGGAGCAGAGCCATGCATACAAGGGTGGGAGTGGAGCCATATAAACAAGGGTGGGAGCGGAGCCATGTATACATTATGGGAGGTTGGGAGCGGAGCCATGTATACAGGATGGGAGGGTGGAAGCGGAGCCATGTATACAGGATGGGAGGGTGGGAGCGGAGCCATATAAACAAGGGTGGGAGCGGAGCCACGCATACAAGGGTGGGAGCGGAGCCTTGTATACAAGGGAGTCACATTCACATTATAAATGTTATAATTAAATGATGAGTATGCACTACTACTAAACTACAACCCCGTCCATAGCCCCGCCCCTTATGACCAAAGCCCCACCCCTGCCACACCTCCATCCCCGCCCTGCCGGGCCATGGAAGAATGGTCTTTCTTGAAGCCGGTCCCTGGTGCAAAAAAGGTTGGGGACCACTGGTTTAGAGCCATAGGCAGGTAAGCATCTCTGGCCTCTTTTCTCAGTGATTTTCCCCATTGACTTGCATTGGGGTCGGGTTTCGTTTTTGGCCGAACTTTGACTTTTGCCGTGAGTTAGTTGGCTGATCTTGTTCGACTCATCTTTTGGTAAAGTCGGATGGCCGAAACCCGACTCGACCCTCCCGGAGTCAAAGTCGCTCATCTCTAGTTATGACCATGTGATATTTCAGTTTTTCTTTTTTAATAAATTTGCAAAAATCTCTACATTTATGTTTTTTATCATTCAAGATGGGGTGCAGAGTGTACATTAATGAGAAAATATTTTTACATTTTTGCATTTACCAAATGGCTGCAATGAAACAAAAAGTGAAAAATTTAAAGGGGTCTGAATACTTTCCGAACCCACTGTATATACATACAATTAGGTTACTAATAGAGATTATGAAATATTTTGAAATACAAATACACGTGCTTTGCTAAATTTTTCCAAAATAATCAATTCACAACATATTGATTTGCCGTAAACCGAAAATATTAGAAAGTCCTCAATTACACAGAAAAGATATGTGTGACTGTGAGGTCTTCTATGATTGTAACCAACCCTTTTTAAACTCTTCAATTTAGAACAGGAAAGATATACATCTTTGTACCCTGTTAGCCAGTAGATAGAAAAATATTTAGAATTGGGAGTCCTCAGTGGTTTATAACTTTTAATGGCTAACTGAAAAGATGGCAACAAATTGCAAGCTTTCGAGACTACTCAGGTCTCTTCATCAGGCATAGACTAATACAAAATCTGAAGAATCACATATTTATACACAACTCAGCACAGAAATAACGCAATAGATAAGACAAGTGACCTGAAGCAGAACTATCATTATGGAAGAGGGATAAACATAAATATTGGAACAGTTCATAGATAAGGAGTGTGAAAGTTTTATTGTTTTATTTAGTATACAGTGGAGATTGACCAGTGTTCATCCTCTCCTTCCCTATTCAGGGCCTAGCTTAAGGGATATTCAGGGCTTAGGTTCCTGCTCGGCGTTTGGTGTGCAACCAATATAGGGATGGTAGTGGAGGTAGTGTGCTATTAGATCTGCCTAGTAGTCTCCACTCCCCCTTTCTCTGGGGTTTGTGTTTCCTTTCCCTCTTCCCTCATGTTGCACTTATTCTTCCCACACTGTGCATGACATTATCACCAGCCATGCATACTTAGGAAAAATATTATTCACGTTGATAGATGCCTTCGGGATCAGTGGGTAAGACCACCTTCTCCAGAGCCTCTTTCTTTGATTATTTCCCTTTTGCCAGTGCAGTAGTTCAGTGGTGAACCGTTGGTGATTGGCAAACCAGAGAGATCGTTGATTGGGGGGATTACTGCCATGCGGGCTGTTTAAATATTTCTCTTTCTACAGTCTCTATAGTAACCGTACCAGCATTTTTTTCTGGTATTGAGGATGTTTTCTGAGAGGGTCAGGATTTGCCTTGTTCATATCACAAGATTCCTATTTGCTTTCCACTGAAGCATTATGTTTTTTTTAGGCTAACACGTACCAACCAGGATTTGCCTTCTCACCGTACATATATAAGGTGAACATTTGACTGTCCTATTAACCTGACCCTCTCTAAACAGCCAAAGTCCAGACTGTATAATCTTTCCGGCCCTAAGAAACAAGCCATGAAAGATTTCATTGCGGAAAGTCTGGAGTAGAGACATATCCAGCCCTCATCTTTGCCCCTGGCAGCAGGGTTCTTCCTTGTGAAAAAAAAAAGCTTGTGGTCTATGTCCCTATTTAGATTTCTGGGAATTAAATCAGATTACCATACGAAATCCATACCTTCTTCCTCTGATTCTGGATCTGTTCAGTCAGGTTGTGGAAGCTAAGGTGATTTCCATGTTGGATTTAAGGGGGGCCTACAACCTGGTTAGAATCAGAGAAGGGATGAATGGAAAATGGTGTTCAATACCCCTGAGGGTCATTTCAAGAGTCTCGTCATGTTTTTGGTCTGACCAATGCACCTGCGGTTTTCCAACATTTCATTAATGATATTTTCCATCATTTGGTGGGCAGGTTTGTGGTGGTCTATCTATATTTTGGTTTACTCACCTGATTTTGAGACACATCAAGGGCATGTTAAACAGGTGCTACAAATATTAAGATGTAACAAACTATATGCCAAACTATAAAAATGTGTTTTTGTCGTCCAGGAGGTGCATGTTTTTGGGTATCTGTTGTCATCTTTGGGTTTTCAGATAGATCCTGGGAAGGTCCATGATGTCCTTGATTGGGACCTTCCCAAGAACCTGAAAAATCGGCAATGTTTTCTGGGCTTTACGAATTTTTACCGGAATTGTATCCAAAATTATTCAGTAATTGTGAAACCCCTTACTGAAATGACAAGGAAGGGGTCTGATTTTTCCAAATGGTCGGATGCCACCCTGCAAGCTTTTTCTTCCCTAAAGCACTGTTTTGCCATGGCCCCTATACACAGTCAATCCAATGTTTCACAACCCTTTGTTGTGGAGGTTGATGCGTTGAAGGTGGGGTTGGGGCAGTGTTGTCTCATGGTCCGTCCCCTGGTAAATGGTATCCATGCACTTTCTTCTCTAAAAAATTGTCTTTAGCTGAGAGAAATTATGACGTGGGTAATAGGGAGATTTGGCTATTAAATTGACATTTGAAGGATGGTGACATTGGTTGGAGGGGGCTTTCCATCCTATCACTGTTATTACTGATTATAAGAATCTCTCATATCTTCAATTGGCTAAACGTCTCAAACATAGGCAAGCTAGATGGTCCCTGTTTTTTACTAGGTGCAATTTTGTTGTCATTTTCCATCCAGGGGTCAAAAATGTCAAGGCTGATGCTTAGTCCTGGAGTTCCCTGGTGGTGGTGACCATGAGAACCCTGCCCCGACTTTGCAGAAGGGGGTAGTAATTTCAGCATTGTACACTGAGCTGTAGGGTGAGGTGTTGCAGGCCCACTGGGACGCCCCTATCTCTTGCCCTTCAGGAAGGATATTTATACCATCTAATCTAATTAAGGAACATTACAAGTCTGTGCTTGCTGGTAATCCAGGTGGTAAGGCAAATGCGGACATCATTTCTCGCAGTTTTTGGTGGATAGGGTTGCATCAGGATGTGGTTGAACACGTATCTGCTTGTAGTATCTGCGCGCATTCTAAAGTATTGCATACTCGTCCATTTGGTACTCTTCTTCTGCTACCTATTCCTAGCAGGCCATGGACACTGTTGTCCATGGATTTTATTACTGATCTACTAGTATCTGTAGGCAAGACTGTGGTTTTGGTGGTTGTAGATATGTTCGGTAAAATGGTTCACTTCATCGCATTACTGGCACTTCCAAATTGCAGGACTCTTGCTCAGGTGTTTATAAATGAGATCGTGAAGTTTCACGGGGTTCGCTCTAATGTGGTGCCAGATCGGGGGACTCAGTTTGTTTCCAAGTTCTGGAGGGCATTCTGTTCTCGACTGGTGGTGCATCTGTCCTTTTCCTATGCCCTCCATCCCCAGTCAAATGGACAGACTTAGCTCGTTAATCAGAATTTGAAGACTTACCTCAGGTGTTTAGTCTCCTAAAATCAGGAGGATTGGGCATCCTACTTAACGCTGACAGAATTTGCTATAAATAATCATCGTCAAGAGTGTACCGGCAGGTCACCTTTTTTTGGTGCATATGGTTAGCATCCACAGTTTGGTACTTTTAGCAGGGGAGGGGCTTCAGGAGTTCCCAAAAAGGAACTTTTTGCTTTTTTGCTCTTCTCAACGTGGCAGGGGGGGTTCTGAGTAATCTGAAGATCATGGGAGACAGGTACAAACGTATGACTGACAGAAAGTGCTTGCCAGGTCCGGACCTCAATGTGAATGACTTTGTGTGGTTGTCTACCAGGAATATCAAGTTGAAGATTCCTTCCTGGAAGTTTGGACCTAGATTTATTGGTCCCTATAATATAACCGCCGTCATTAACACAGCAGCGTTTTGTCTTGAGCTACCTCAGGCCCTTAAGATTCACAATGTCTTTCACAGGTCTCTGCTCAAGAAATATGTGGAACTTCTTGAGTCCTCACCCCCAATAATAGTTGATGGTAATCTAGAGTTTCAGATTTCAAGGATTGTAGATTCTCTTCTCCATATATATGTGTCAGTATTCCGGGTTTTCTAGGTAACTTTGTCAATGATTTTGCCCTTTGTTAAAATGGAGTTTGCTGTTTTCTGTGCCCTACTTCCTGTTCGTTTGTTTTAAAACCCGGCTCAGGTGCTGGCTTCACTGCTGGAATATTCTGCTTCCGTTTCCCTGCAACCCAGCTGCTTTGTTCCTCACAGATCTTTTGTGTATTTACCAGGAAAGTGCATAACCTTATCTTCAGGTGTTTCTCAGCCACAGCAGTTTCTACCCATGGCTCTGGACATTCTCTGCATATGTAAGTTGCACATACTGTGTTATCACTAAACTGTTGACTTGGGAATTTAACCCTTGGTTCACTCCATCTGATAAGAACTGTGTTTCTGAACTGTTGCTGTTTAACCCTTCGTGCATTACCTCTGGTGAGAGCTGTTGGAACTGTTACTGGAACCTTACTGACATATGAACTTGTTGTTGGACTTCACTGAATTAAGCCACAACTGAGATTAACTTGTTCCTGGACCTCCCTGTGTTTTCTGCATACCTGGATCTGACTCTTCACACACCAGCAGTGTGTAAATCCAGCCACGTTACCTGTGCATCAGACTTACCTTGTGGCCACATTTGTGTGAGGACTCCGTCGTAAGAACTTTACCACCCTCGCTATAGAGGTTCAAGGACTTATATATCCGGATTCATATAACTGGACTTGTGTATATATATATGGACTCATTGCATGTCACTACGGGTTGTTTGAATATTGTTTTTGGGTGTTTTGCTGTTTCACAAATACATTATTTGCATTCAAAGAAACCCGTCTCTGATTGTTCATTGCCCCACGCTATCAGAATCCTCGAGTTCCTACAATAGTATTACAGGATATTCCAGCCTAAAAAAGAGGATTCTGCTGGGGCAATGACGGAGACACGGGCAGACAAATTGTTCACCATAGTTAACTCCTTGCAGCAGGAGGTGGCGGCTGCACACAATCAGATTAGAGACTTGGAGTCTCGGGTTAACCACAATGCACAGGGGTTTGGTCAGGCTCTCCAAGATCTACGTTCTAGGTTAGGAGTCCTGGAGGCCTTACCTACTGAGCCTACCTCATCCACCAGTATGCCCAAATTGCCTCCATTCCGTTTTAATGGTGACCGAAGTCAATTCCGTGGGTTTGTTAATCAATGTATATTATTTTTTGATGTACATGCCTCCTACTACCGGTCTGATAGATCTAAGGTTCTATGTATTATTATGTTGTTGACATCACGTGCACTGGCTTGGGCAAATCCTATGGTTGAAAGTCATGATACCCGTCTAAATAATTTGGACAATTTTCTGGCAGCCATGGCGCAAATGTTCGACGATCCCAACCGCCGTGCTACCGCTGAATCTGCCTTGCTTTCCTTACGCCAGGGGAAACGGTCAGTCATAGAATATGTTACTGAATTTAAAAGGTTAGTGGTGGACACCCAGTGGGAAAACAATGCTTTATTACCAATCTTTAGAAAAGGTTTGTCAAATGCAATCAAGGATGAGCTAGCTCGTTCAGAGTCTCCACAGGAGTTTGAATTGTTTATACAGCACTGTGTACGTATTGATATCCGTTTAACTGAACGCAGACAAGAAAAATGGGCCGCTGTAAATCGCATTACTAATTACTCTCTTCCGTCCAGGGAAACCACAGGCAAAAACCCGCGAGAGGCTGAGGAGGTGCCTATGCAGGTGGACTCACTGCAGAGACGTGAGAATAATGAACGCCGCGAACACCGTCTCCGTGAGCGCTTATGTTTCTATTGTGGTCAATCGGACCATTTCCTCATCAATTGTCCTAAATGTCCTAGGCGACCCAACAAGGTGTTGGCGGTAGTAGGGGATTATGATAACACAGACGCTGAGTCTGAAGTTTCGGAAACCAGTCTACATCTAGATGCGGTTTTTCCCCCAATACTGATGCCGACTTCCCCTAAAGATCAAGGGGAGAAATATTCACATTGTTCTCTTCCTATACAGATTCAGTGGGAGGAACAGTGGATATCAAGTTCTGCCATGATAGACTCTGGAGCAGGTGGGAATTTCATGGATTCTTCTTTTGCAGAGGAACATGGTATAAAGACACAACTAAGAGCTTCACCAATCACTATGGAAACGGTGGATGGTTCCCCATTAGTTTCTGGACCAGTAGATCGGGAGACAGTGCCTCTGGAGTGTAAGATGGAACCAGACCATCAAGAAACACTTTCATTCATGTTAATATCTTCTCCTCATTTTCCTGTAATTTTAGGAATTCCCTGGTTACGGTCACAAAATCCAATCATCAATTGGGAAACCAAGGAGATAACCTTTCTCCCGAAGTGCAGTTCTACCATCAGTCCAACTGTGGCGGCTCCAGTTACCCAGAACTTGGAAGAGGTGATACAGGTACCTACTCTCCCTCTGATTTATCATGAATTCTCAGACATTTGTGATAAAAGGAAGGCAGATCAACTTCCCCCACATAGACCGTATGACTGCCCCATAGAATTGCTTCCTGGAGCAGCGATTCCTTTCGGCCATGTTTACCCGTTGGCGGCTCCGGAATTAAAATCTTTACGAGAGTATATAGATGAGAATTTAGCCAAGGGGTTTATCCGACCATCTTCTTCACCAGCGGGAGCTCCAATATTCTTTGTAAAGAAGAAGGATGGTACTCTAAGACCCTGCATTGACTACCGGGAGTTAAATAAGGTAACCATTCGTAACAGGTACCCGTTGCCCCTAATTCCAGAATTGTTGGAAAGAGTTCGCCAGGCCAAAGTATTTACCAAATTAGATCTTCGTGGGGCATATAATTTACTCCGTATACGGCCCGGAGACGAATGGAAGACAGCTTTTAGATGCCGGTATGGACATTTTGAATATTTGGTGATGCCATTCGGACTCTGTAATGCTCCTGCTGCTTTTCAACATTTAGCCAACGACATTTTCAGGGATTTATTGGACCAATATGTGGTAATTTACCTTGATGACATCTTAATCTTTTCTGACTCCTTACAGGAACATCAGGAACATGTCAAGACTGTACTTAGACGTTTGAGAGATAATCATTTGTACATCAAACTCGAAAAGTGTGAGTTCCATTGTTCTGAAATTCAATTTTTGGGCTATGTTATCTCGCCTCAGGGATTGAATATGGAGTCCAGCAAGATCCAGGCAATCTTGGACTGGCCGGTACCAGGAAACATTAAGGAGGTACAACGATTCATTGGCTTTGCTAACTTTTATAGACGGTTTATCCGAAATTTTTCAGAAATTGTCCGTCCCATCACTCTCCTCACCAAGAAGGGGAAGAAGTTTGAATGGTCTTCGCAAGCTCAGGAAGCCTTTGATCGCCTGAAGGGTTGTTTTACCACGGCTCCAATATTGATGCATCCGGATCCTGCACAGCCTTTTATCGTGGAGGTGGACGCGTCTGACTGTGCATTGGGAGCTATCCTCTCACAACGTACCGGAGACAAAGGTTTGCTGCACCCGTGTGCCTTCTTCTCTCGTAGGTTATCTTCTGCAGAACTGAACTATGATGTGGCAGATAAGGAACTTTTGGCAATTATTTCTGCCTTTAAGGAATGGAGACACCATTTGCAGGGGGCAACTCAGCAGGTAGTAGTACTCACGGATCATCGCAATTTGGAATTCCTTAAGTCTGCCAGGTGTCTTTCTCCTCGACAAGCTAGGTGGAGTTTGTTCTTGAACCAGTTTAATTTTATTATTTCGTACCGCCCAGGTTCACGTAATGGGAAAGCTGACGCATTATCCCGAATCCATACCGTGGATTCCGTGCCTGGGACCCCGTCGAAGACCATCTTGTCGGAGGCCAATTTCGTTGGAGTGCTCCGGAACCGGGACTTGTGGCAGGAGATCAAGCTGGCCTATGACGGTGACGTATTTCTTGCAGCTCCACCTGACAATGTGAATCTTGTCCTTCGGAATGGTGTGTGGCTTAGAGATCGATGTATTTATGTCCCAGAGGCTGTAAGACTTCGAGTTCTCAAATTGGTCCACGACTCTAAATTGGCTGGTCATAGGGGGGTACAGAAGACGCAGGAATTGTTAACTCGTTTTTTTTGGTGGCCTACCTGCTTGAAGGATGTGAATGACTATGTCCGCTCTTGTGAAGTTTGTGCCCGGTACAAGGTTCCTCGCGTTTCACCTACTGGTCTTCTTAAACCGCTACCTGTACCGTCTCGCCCTTGGGGGTCTATTTCGATGGACTTTATTGTGGAGTTACCCACCTCTGGTGGTAAAAATACTATTTTGGTGGTAGTAGATCGTTTAACGAAAGCTGCTCATTTCATTCCGTGTGCTGGTCTTCCCTCAGCTACAGAGACAGTAGATCTAGTTATCCAGAACATTTTCCGGCTGCATGGGGTACCAGATGACATCATTTCTGACCGGGGAATACAATTTACCTCTAGATTTTGGAAAGGATTTTGTTCTGCGCTCCACATTAATGTTTGCTTGTCTTCTGCATACCATCCTCAGACCAACGGGCAGACCGAACGGACAAATCAAACCTTGGAGCAATATCTACGCTGTTACGTCAGTCATTTGCAGGACGATTGGCTGAAGCTACTTCCTCTAGCGGAATTTTCGTACAACAACTCCCAAAGCAGTTCCACGAAGGTAACGCCTTTTTTTGCCAACCTGGGTTATCATCCAAGTATTTTGCCTAGGTCTCCGGTTACGATTTCGGTACCAGCGGTTGAAGACAGAGTGACGGCGTTGCAACGTAATCTTGAAGTTTTGAAGGACTCCCTGACCACAGCACAGGAGCGTTACAAAAAGTCGGCCGATAGATTCCGGAAACCAGCACCTATGTATAAGGTAGGAGACTCAGTTTGGTTGTCCACCAAGAATCTAAAATTGGGTGTTCCTTCGCAGAAACTGGGACAGAAATTCATCGGTCCATTCAAGATCACTGGGATTGTGAGCTCTGTTGCCTGTCGGTTGAAGCTACCACGGACTTTAAAGGTACACCCAGTATTTCATGTTTCCTTATTAAAACCAGTCTCTCCTAACACGTTTCAGGGACGTATCGTACTCCCCCTCCACCAGTGTTGGTTGATGGCGAAGAACAATTCGTGGTACAGGATATTGTTAATTCGAGACTTCATAGAAACCGGCTTCAGTATCTAGTTAGATGGCAAGGTTACTCTCCTGAAAATGATTCTTGGGAACCAGTAAGTAACATCAATGCGCCTCTGAAGATTGCTCAGTTTCATCAGAGATACCCGGACAGGCCTGGTCCAGGACCGTCCGGAGGCCGTCTTTAGGGGGGGAGTAATGTCAGTATTCCGGGTTTTCTAGGTAACTTTGTCAATGATTTTGCCCTTTGTTAAAATGGAGTTTGCTGTTTTCTGTGCCCTACTTCCTGTTCGTTTGTTTAAAACCCGGCTCAGGTGCTGGCTTCACTGCTGGAATATTCTGCTTCCGTTTCCCTGCAACCCAGCTGCTTTGTTCCTCACAGATCTTTTGTGTATTTACCAGGAAAGTGCATAACCTTATCTTCAGGTGTTTCTCAGCCACAGCAGTTTCTACCCATGGCTCTGGACATTCTCTGCATATGTAAGTTGCACATACTGTGTTATCACTAAACTGTTGACTTGGGAATTTAACCCTTGGTTCACTCCATCTGATAAGAACTGTGTTTCTGAACTGTTGCTGTTTAACCCTTCGTGCATTACCTCTGGTGAGAGCTGTTGGAACTGTTACTGGAACCTTACTGACATATGAACTTGTTGTTGGACTTCACTGAATTAAGCCACAACTGAGATTAACTTGTTCCTGGACCTCCCTGTGTTTTCTGCATACCTGGATCTGACTCTTCACACACCAGCAGTGTGTAAATCCAGCCACGTTACCTGTGCATCAGACTTACCTTGTGGCCACATTTGTGTGAGGACTCCGTCGTAAGAACTTTACCACCCTCGCTATAGAGGTTCAAGGACTTATATATCCGGATTCATATAACTGGACTTGTGTATATATATATGGACTCATTGCATGTCACTACGGGTTGTTTGAATATTGTTTTTGGGTGTTTTGCTGTTTCACAAATACATTATTTGCATTCAAAGAAACCCGTCTCTGATTGTTCATTGCCCCACGCTATCAGAATCCTCGAGTTCCTACAATAGTATTACAATATGTAGGCAAGGTGTTATGGGGAATAGCAAAAAATAACAGTAGAATTAATTATGACACATGGCAATGCAACAAAGCAGAATATCTGTACAATGTTATATACAGTCATAGCAGAAAGTGTTGGCACCCGTGAATTGCTCCAGAACATGAAGCATTTCTCCCAGAAGGTTATTCTAATTACACATGATTTGTTATATACATGTTTATTTCTTTTGTGTGAATTGGAACTACATAAAAAAACTGAGAAAAAAAAGATATATTGGACATAATTTCACAGAAAAAAAAAAATGGGCTGGACAAAATTATTGACATCTTTCCAAAAATGTGAGTAAACAACTTTTGTTTCAAGTATGTGATGATCATTCAAACTCACATGTTTTTACAACCCATGGCACTGTAGCTAATCTCCCTGGACGTGGAAGGCAGAGTAAAAATTTATGAAAAATTGCAATGCAGGATTGTCCGGATGGTGGAAAAGCAGCCCCAATCAAGTTCCAAAGAAATTCAAGCTGCCCTGCAGACTCAAGGTGCATTAGTGTCAGCACAAACTATCTGTCGACATTTGAATTAAATTAAATGCTATGGTAGGAGACCCAGGAGGACCCTACTGCTGACACAAAGACATAAAAAACTAGACTGTAGTTTGACAAAATGTATGTGAGCAAACCAAAATTCATATGTGAAAGCATCTTGTGGACAGATGAGACCAAGATAGAGCTTTTTGGTAAAGCAAATCATCCTACTGTTTACCAAAAAACTTAATTAGGCCTAAAAAGAAAAGAACACAGTGGAGGTTCAAAGATGTTTTGAGGTTGTTTTGATACCTTTGTCACTGGGTACCTTGACTGTGTGCCTGGTATCAAGAAATCTAAAGATTACCAACGGATTTTGGGTGGCAATGTAGTACTCAGTGTCAGAAAGCTAAGTTGGTGTCCTAGGTCTTGGGTCTTCCAGCAGGACAATGACCCCAAACATACTTAAAGAAGCACCAGAAATGGATGGAAACAAAGCACTAGAGAGTTCTGAAGTGGCCAGCAATGAGTCTGGATCTAAATCGGATTGAACACTTGTGGATAGTTCTTAAAATTGCTGTTGCATGAAGTCACCCTTCAAATATGATCGACCTGGTGCAGTTTGCAAAAGAAGAGTGTTCCAAAATTTCACTAGAGAGGTACAGTATATGAAACGTGCTGATGGGTATGGAAAGCGATTAATTGCAGTCACTTATTCTAAAATGTGTGCAACCAAATATTAAGTTGAGGGTGCAAACAATTTTATCCGGCCTATTTTGGGGGTTTTGTGTGAAATTATGTCCAATTTGCCTTTTTTCTCAGTTTTTTTTTGTGTTGTTCCAACACAAAAAAATACAGCAAAAAGGTAGAGATGCTCACCTGCCCAGATCTTCAAACAAATGCACTATCAGGATGCAGTGAACCCATATAGTGTGGACCCAGAATGGCGGCAACACAGGTGCAAGAATACCGATGAGACAACCGCTCACAACTTACCAATCCATGGAGTGGGAGGCTGCTTGGTAAGTTAATGCACAATGAAGACTTGTATGCGGAGCTGTTCACACTATGGCAATGCACAGCATCCAGTTAAACAGCCTATTAGTTACATCCTTCTATTAGATCAGGCGGGCTGCCCAGCGCTATCAAAATGCATCCCATGTGAACAGACACCACAGTTTACAAGACAGAACGGGCCCAACTTCTATATGAAAAATAAAGTGCAAAAACACCTATAAAAAATGTGAGGTATTAGTTGATATTTTGGCCAAAATACGTACGCTTGTAATCCTCGTCACGGATCCCTACGATTATGAGTCCCTACACTAAATAGCAATAGCACAAAAAGAGGACTTAATAACCCTCCAAAAATTCAAAACATACAGCAAAAAGGCAGAGATGCTCACCTGCCCAGGCCTTCAAACAAATGCACCATCATGATGACCTTCCATTAGATCAGGCGGGTTGCCCAGCACTATCAAAATGCATCCCATGTGAACAGACACTACAGTTTACAAGACCAAATAGGCTCAACTTGCACCCTGAAAAATAAAGTTGGTTAGTTCTTTCAGTCTGGCCATTGGATTGTGAATGGAACGCTGTAGACAAATTGACAGTAACACCTAAAGATCATGGCATATTGCTCCATGCACATGTTAAACAGGAGGAAACATATTTTCTCACATCCTTCCTATAATTAGGCCACCAAGAAGAATGAAGCAGTAGTTCTTGCGTTTTCATGACTCCAGGGTGTACTACAAGTTTAGAATCATGGAGCACGTTGAGAACTTCAAGTTGACCAGATTCGGGACGTATGTTTGGTGGTTCTGCATTCAAAACCCCTCCTTAAAGGAAGATCAACGTCTTTAGAAGAGTTGTTAAGAAAAAAGTCAGTTTGGTATCCATCTTTAATCTTTGTTAAAGATTCTTTGATATCCAGTATTCCCAATAAAATTTTGGGACGTAGAATGTTACAGTCAGTGTTAGACAACTCATGATGCTCAGTAAATATCCTGGACAGTGCATCAGCCTTGCAGTTTCTTGAACCATCCAGATAAGAAATTATGAAATTAAACCAGGAGAAAAATAAGGTGCCAACTTGCTTGTCTTGCAGACAACCTCTTAGCTGTTCAGATGAATTCAAAATTTTTGTGGTCAATAAGGACAGTCACCGGATGATTAGCCCCTTCGAAAAGATGTCTTCATTCGGAGAAGGCAACTATAATAGCTAATAGTTCTTTTTTTCCAATGTCATAGTTCTTTTCTGCAGATGACATGGCATGAGAAAGGAATGCACATAGAGTCTCCAACTCGCTGTGACAAAACAGCTCCCACCAAATCTGAGGTGTCTACTTTGACAACAAACAGCAGTTCAGGAAGGATTTGGATGGACTAATAATTGTGCGGAAGTAAAAAGAGTCTTTAGTTTGTCAAAAGTGACTTGTGCCGTTGGAGATCAGGAAAACACCTTGGTTTTCCTTGTGAGTGAAGTAATTGGTAAAATTATTTTTGAAAAGTTTTTAATAAATCTTCTGTAGAAATTTGCAAATCCTGTAAAGTGATGGACTTTCTTTAGATTTCTTGGGGTTGACCAGTCAACAACCACTTTGATTTTATGCGATCCATGCTCAGACCTTCTGAAGAGATGATGTATCCCAGAAATTGAGTCCTGGTTTGTTCAAATTCACATTTTTCGAGTTTGATTTATAGATGGTTCTCCTGTAGACTGTTACACTCGGTCCCAGTCCCTTACCTCCACGTCGGGTCTCCCGCTCTGTGCCTGCCTCACGCCGTCCGCCGCAGTCTTTGCTCCTGTACTCCTCCCTGCTTCCTGGCACGCTGTCAGCAGGTCCCCGGGGATAGTGCTTAGGTCGTGTGTGCCTACTCCTGGTCTCTTAAAGGGACAGCGCGCATTTTTAAAAAATGCCTCAGACCAATGGCGTGGGACTGATTACTATTTCTGGCCCCTCCACCATAGGGAGGGCACTGGAGTAACAAGTATCTACTGTTGCTAGCTTCCGGCTTTGCTGTGATTGTGACTGTTTTTGCAGTGTTCTGCCTTCTGCTCCTTTTACATTGTTTGTCTCCGCAGACTATCAGTTACCTGTTACCCAGCTGTCCAGGAAAATGTCTGTACGGTCAACGCCAGTTCTGTTCCATTCTGCCACTCAGCTATCCGAAACTCTGGTACCAGCTTATACCCGTGTACCTGGAACTTGCCAGTCAACTCCATCATATCTGTTAAACCTGTTTACCCATTGGTCCCGCTGGGACAGCTGCCACGTGTCCAGGGTCTAACTGGAGGTAGCACCTGTGTCTCCCAGATATTCCATTCTGACCGACTTACTACAGTGTCTGGGGCTCACTTAGTCACGCCCCCTTTGGAGCTCCCTGGACCGTGGTCCCGAGGTTCCACATATACAATAAAAAAAGAATGTGAACTTCACCACCGTTACATAGACATTCCAGGACTAACTGGACATTGTTAAATGTTAATTATTTGTTATGGATTTATTCTTTATACACTCAATTCTGCACCGAGCACATTGACTTTCGCTGACATTACATATGCTTTTTCTGTATGGTAAAGTGTCAACCATATACAGAGACCACGTGCTCTATATATATCATGGCTACACGAAGGGAGGGGCTTTCTGTCTCCTTTACTCTCTTCAGACACAAGGGACATCTTACGAGGACACTACGGTGAATGGACAGCTGCTATGTAAACATGTGATGATTCCCGAGATGCTCCTGACAGAGACAGATGTCATTTACCATTCAGGACACCAAGGAAAGATGTGTACAAGCTTTGGCTATGGACAAATGGACAATCTCTTCGTAACTAACTCATTTTATGTTTTTCTGCAGTGATGTTTTTTGATGGACAGTTCAATAAACCACTACAATTTTTTTATAAGAAACATTGTGACATTTTCCTTAGAGTATCGCATCTGGTAATAAGTCCTGGTAAAAATATACGAAATTAAGCATTTTTAACAGACATGTCTGTGATGTTACTCCGAGGTATCTGAAAATAGAATGTAATCAAGATAAACACAAATTGACCCAAGAAATTTCAAAAAACATAATTAATGAAGTGCTGAAAGGTGGCAGGGGCATTGCTAAGGCCAAAAGGCATAATCAGGTATTCAAAATGTTCATATCTAATTCTGAAGGCGGTTTTCCACTCATCTGGGTGAATTCGTATGAGATTATAAGCTCCTCTTAGATCGAGTTTGGTAAAATTCTTGGCAGAATGCAGCCTCTCCAGCAACTCAGGAATTAAGGGGAGTGGGTATCAATTTTTAATGGTAATGTTATTTATTACCCTGTAATCAATATATGGCCGCAGGGTTGGGTCTCTTTTCTAGATAAAACAAGGATGCTCCACCTGGCGAAGAAGGTTGAATTAAGCCTTTCTCTAAACTTTCATCCAGGTGTAACAAGGTGGCACGGGATGGTAGTCATAGCCGAGTCAACTAGGTCACAGTCAGTCCACAACCCGGCCCCTTGCACATGAATAGACAGTTCTGGTCCCAGCCCCAGGTCACCGTGGGTCACCTCAGACATCTGGCTCCTCTCCATGCTGGAACGGACACATCACACATCACACATCGTAGGGCCCAACAGTGGCAACTTGTATTTAATAAAGATGATGAAGATGCAGAGAAAGAAAAGTGCAACTTCTGATCTGTCCCTAGTCTCAGCAACAGCTGCAGCAGCAGGGGCAATAACTCCCAGTAGGCTCTCCGGAGCTCACAGTCTCTGAGGGGGCACACATCCAGTCCCTGTGCCTGCTGCCCAATAGTCCCCTGGCATCTCTGTTCCCCTCCAGGGGTCTGGCCAGCTCCCAACAGGGGAGCACATCCTGCCACAGGCAAGCCTGCCTGGGCACTGCCCAGCAGACAGGGACTTCCTGTCTGCTTGGAGCTGCAATGCCAACCCACAAGGTTAACCTCTGCTATCCCTGACTCTAACATACAGTTTACACAATATAAGAACAAAGGAATATTACACACAGCATTGATAACACAGCAATACAATAACAGGCATAATGCATTACAAGACAATAGAAGAACATACAGGTATACCATATGGGCACCACATGAAATAAGGGAAGGGGGCAGATGAGGGTCTCTGCCACCTCCTTACACAGGTATTCCTTTAGTACTTTCAATTCTGGTTCAGAAATGGAATGGATGCTCCATGAAGCAATTCAATGGGTTTAGTAGTAAGAACTATGAGGAGGCAGTTGATTGGCTTTCTTCTTACTGCAGACCTCACTGAGCTGCTGGTACTGAGGTGGTGTTATATCATAATTCTGATGAGAAATCTCAGATACTTAAATTTGATTGAGAACAGATAAATTAGCATGGCAACTGTTCTTACAGTACTCAGAAGGAAAGGTAATGTTCCTCGACGTGCAGTGGTTAGGCGGGTTATGGATTGAAAACCAAGGTATTCCTAGAATAACTGGAAATCTGGAAATTTTAGAAAGGAAATAAGATGAAAACTAAAAGCTTCATAATGATTTGGTTCAATGCAGATTTTAAGTTCAATTGTCATTATCCCCCTCTACTCCTCTTTGGTCAGACCTCATCTGGAATACTGTGTTCAGTTTTGGGCACCACATTTTCAAAAAGTCATCAACAAACTGGAGCAAGTACAGAGAAGAGCGACCAGAATGGTGACCGGTCTGCAAACCATGTCCTATGAGGAACAGTTACAGGATTTGAGAATGTTTAGCTTGCAAAAAAGAAGACTGAGAGGAGACTTAATAGCCGTCTACAAATATCTCAAGGGTGTCACATTGTAGAAGGATCATCTTTATTCTCATTTGCAGGAGGAAAGACTAGAAGCAATGGGATGAAACTGAATGGGAGGAGACACAGATTAGATATTAGAAAAAACTTTTTGGCAGTGAGGGTGATCAATGAGTCGAACAGGCTGCCACGAGAGGTGGTGAGTTCTCCTTCAATGGACGTCTTCAAACAGAGGCTGGACAGACATCTGTCTGGGATGATTTAGTGAATCCTGCTTTGAGCAGGGGGTTGGACCAGATGACCCAGGAGGTCCCTTCCAACTCTACCATTCTATGAGTCTATAATTCCATGTGAGTAGCAGGTCCAGAGGATAAAGGTGATCCATCCACAGTTTTCATATTGATTGGCATGGATTTAGTCCTACTTGCAAAGTTATTGTCAAATGTAAATTGTAAGTCCATAAAATTTCCTACTGCTCCAGAATGTAACATGGCAGAGCATTCTATTTTTTGGCTCCGATTATGACCTGTATGGTAATGACAAATGAGAAGATGGTGACTGCTCTTTGCTTTTACCCTGCATTACAAATGAGATGGTCTGCATAACCGGATCTGGCTATTCAAAAAGGTTTAAATCGCTTGCAGTTTTGGCATTTGTGAAGGCTATAGTCCTTTTATTAGAACAGTTCATAGTAAAATGTTCAGAGCCCCCACAATAGAGGCATACATTTTTTGTATGTCCCCTCTCTTTCTCTACAGCAGTGAGAAGTTTTCGGATTAAATCAATTTGCATAGGTTCAGGCACATTTTCCATTTCCTGTTGGTTTTTCAATGTTGATTGAGAAAAGAAATAGTTAGCGTTGTTTCCAAATATTCGCAGTCTCTTTCTTTTTCGTTTAATGAGTCTCTGATCAATTTAGATGTTAGAAAAATAAAATCCTCTAAGTTATCAGGGGTCTCAACTCTTGCAAGTTCATCGTTTATTAGCTCTGATAATCAACGTCGAAATTGACTCCACTGGGCAGTGGCAGAATTCTCAGGTATTTTTAGCTACAAAGAGTCGCCCTTGATGTAAATTATGCAATTTGGTTTCAGAGGTAGCACAACGATTCGGGTCATCAAACACTTGATCCATAGTAGTGATGAAGGAAAATAAGTCATTAAGGAGGTCAGAATTATTTTCTACATAAGGTGAGGCCCATGCAAGAGCCTCATCAGTCAGTAGACTAATGATAAAAATAACTTTTCCTGTCACTGGTAAATGGAGAATTTTGCATTTGGAAATAGATACGACATTGATTAAGGAATCCACAAGAATGATGACGATCTCCATTGAACTTTAAGGGCAGCGGCATGTGTGCGTTTGATTCTGGGCCAGAGTTGCGAAAATACAGAAGTTGCATTTATAACTCAACAATTTCTTTTTGCTGATCCAACACCTGTGTTTGCAATTTAGAACATTTTTCTTGGTATGTGGCATAAAAAGAAGTTCTGCAACTGGTTGTCTCAGGATGGCTTAACAGCCTGAGAATACCAGCCCCAGCTCTCCGATTTAGCAAGGTTTGTTGTTAAAAATGGGAGGACCCCACGCCATTTTTTAAAATTATTTATTTAAATACAGTGTAGGGACTCCTCTATTCTTGACAACCAGCCTTGCTAAAGCTGACAGCTGAGTGTTGCAGCCCCCAGCTTTGAGTTTTGCCTGGCTTGTTATCAAAACTACAGGGGAACCCACAACTTTTTTTTTAATTATTTATTTACAGCGTATGAGCCGGTTGATGAATACTCCCGTCAGCCGCTCCTGCTCTCACTATTTTTAGTGGCAGCAGGTGTCAGCTAATGAGATCAGTAGTCCCATCAGCTGACACCAGTGACCGGAGGTAAACTTTATACCTCCGATCACAACTGTGGCTTATGCTGTCTTTTGACAATTTGGGAACAGTGGCTGTTCGACGGGTAGTGATGATTTTACCACCGATCAGAAGCAGTGTTTGCCACGCTGTCATGCACACGACAGTGTGGCCATCTGTTGTGAATAATCTGGAGGCGACTTCTGAGCTGGAGCTCCCTCTGGTGGTTGCTGAGGGTAATGAACTAATTGCCGAATGGCCTTCAGCTGGCTCTGAATGGTCTGATATCAGTGACCTGAACTCCCTTCAGCCTTGCCAGTAATCAATTGTTCTTCCTGTCTTCTTGGAGCTCAGCTTGCATTCCTGCTCTCATTCAGATAAGTGATTTGCTGTTTTTTTTTTTCCTCTGGTTGGATTTTCCTTGCCTGGTTTGCTGCTTGCAGTGGACTTCAGCCTGGTCCCCTTTTGGGGTCTGGCGCTGGAATTGTGCTCATTTAGTATTTGCACTTTTTCTCTGTTTCTTTGTCACTTTTTTGCTGAATTGCTGTGTGTTACACCAGAGATCTGATTTAGGTGGTTGAGATCGTGTGATCTCAGGTTTTTTGTTAATCAGAAGTGTTGGTATATTTGTCAGGTTTTTTTGGATTGCAGTCAGAATTCTTTCCTATACTTTGCTATCTAGACAGATTGGGCCACAGCGTTTGCTCATTCTATTTTCTGTCTGTGTCCGTATTTTCTTCTTGTCTAACCGCCATTACATGTTTGAGGGCTTCCTATTTCTTTGGGGGTTCTGCTCCGGGGCAGAGAGCTTTCATCTTTCTGCCTTTAGGTGTAGTTATCTCTCCGGCTGTGACGAGGTGTCTAGGATCACCGTAGGTACGACAGCTACTTCTAGTGTTGCGGTTAGTTTAGGGTATTGCAATCCAATAGTTTCCAGCCTCTCTGGTGTATTACTACTTTTGCTATTTTTGCAATTTCTCGTCAGCTACCGAAACATAACAGTATTACCGACCAAACTGAAAATTATATGGTACTCACAGAAGGGAAAAAATAGTAAAGAGAAAAAAAAGGGAGTTATCAGAAAAAAAAATTTTCTCTGTTTGTTGCATTTTTTTTCCCTCTTTTTCTCTGGGTGCTGAGGAGGAATTTTTTTTTCTCTCAATGGAGTTTGCACAGTTGTCTGGCCGTGTGGAACAGCTGCCACTGAGATTCAGAGCATTGCTACCTATCTTGCTAGGTTGCCGGTTGTGGAACCTAGGATCCCCATGGCAGATTTATTTTTGGGGGATCGGTCTAAATTTCTGAATTTCAAAAATAACTGTAAGTTGTTTTTTGCCTTAAAGCCTAAGTCCTCAGGGAACGCAGCACAGCAGGTTCAAATTGTCATCTCTCTGCTGCGCGGCAACCCTCAGGATTGGGCTTTTTTCCTGACACCTGGGGATCCTGTTTTGAATGATGTTGATGTATTTTTTCAGGCTCTGGGGTTATTGTACAATGAACCTAATGTCACTGATCAAGCTGAAAAAACCTTGTTGGCATTAAATCAGGGTCGTGAAGACGCTGAGCTGTACTGTCAGAAATTTCGAAAGTGGGCAGTCCTGACAAAATGGAATGATGATGCTTTGGCAGCCCTTTTTCGGAAGGGTCTGTCAGAAAATGTACAGGACGTTATGGTGGGATTCCCTGTTCCCTCTGGTCTCAATGATTCTATGTCTTTGGCTATTCAAATTTACAGATGTTTGTGGGAGCGCAGAGGTATGCGTGAGATAGTGTTGCCTTGTGAGCCAGCTCCCGAGCCCATGCAGTGTGATAGAGTGACTTCTGGGGCTCAGCGTCATGAGTTTCGTAAGCGCAATGGGTTATGTTTCTACTGTGATGAAGCTTCCCGTGCTATTTCCGTCTGCCCTAAGCGGGGAAGACGTTTTGCGCGCTCAGTTGTCTTGGGTAGTGTTCAGACTAAATTTCTGTTGACTGTTACCCTGATTTGCTCCCTGTCTACATTTTCGGCTCAGGCTTTTGTTGATTCAGGAGCAGCTATTAACCTGATGGATTTTGATTTTGTCAAACGTTGAGGGTTTCCCATGATACCCCTGCGGAAGTCTATTCCTTTACTGGGCATTGATTCTACCCCATTGGCGGAGAATAAACCCAGTTTTCTACTCAGGTGATAATGAGGGTTGAACCAGATCATCAGGAGAGTTGCAAATTTCTGGTGTTGCATAATCTGCATGACATTATTGTACTGGGTTTCCCTTGGTTACAGACTCATAATCCTGTTTTAGATTGGAAATCTGTGTCTGTGACCAGTTAGGGCTGCCAATGTGTTAATACTGACACTCCTGTTTTTTCTGCCTCTCCCCAGTCTCAGGATGTCCCTGACTTTTTGACTGATTTTTCTGATGTGTTTAGTGAAAGTAAGTCTGCATCCTTACCTCCTCACAGGAGCTATGATTGCGCTATTGAGTTAGTGCCTGGTGGTAAATTTCCTAAAGGTTCCCCTTTTTAATTTATCTGTACCTGAACACAATGCTATGCAATCTTATATCAAGGAGTCATTGGAGAAGGGTCATATCAGACCATCCTCTTCACCCTTGGGTGCCGGTTTTTTCTTTGTGGCCAAAAAGGATGGTTCATTGAGGCCGTGTATTGATTATCGTCTCCTGAATAAGATCACTGTTAAATATCAATATCCATTACCCTTGATTTCTGACCTGTTTTCCAGAGTGAAAATTGCTAGTTGGTTTACCAAGCTTGACCTCAGGGGGGCGTATAACCTTATTCGCATTAAGCATGGAGATGAATGGAAGACGGCATTTAATACCCCAGAGGGGCATTTTGAGTACCTAGTGATGCCTTTTGGGCTTACTTATGCCCCTTCCGTCTTCCAATCATTCATGAATGATATTTTCAGGGATTTTGTGGATAAATTTCTGATAGTTTATTTGGATGATATCTTGATTTTTTCCAACGACTGGGACTATCATGTGAAAGATGTTCGGACTGTGTTCCAGATTTTGACAGAGAATGCACTGTATGTGAAGGGATCAAAGTGTCTTTTTGGCATACAGAAGGTCTCATTTCTGGGATTAATTTTGTCTCCGTCTGTTATTGAAATGGACCCGGTCAAGGTTCAGGCCATCTGTGATTGGGTTCAACCTACTTCATTGAAGGCTCTTCAGAGATTTTTGGATTTTGCCAATTTTTATCGTAAATTTATTGGTAATTTCTCCGGTATTGTTAAACCATTGACTGATTTGACCAAAAAGGGTTCCGATATGGTGAATTGGTATCCTGAGGCAGTTTCTTCGTTTCAGGAATTTAAGCAGAGATTCATTTCTGCTCCTGTTCTATGGCAGCCTGATGTTTCTCTGCCGTTTCAGGTGGAGGTTGATGCCTCTGGGATTGGGGCAGGTGCCGTTTTGTCCCAAAGGGATCCAGAGACCTCTAAAAGTAACCCTTGTGCCTTTTTCTCTCGAAAATTTTCTCCAACTGAACGTAATTATGACGCGGGTAATCGGGAGTTATTGGCCATGAAGTGAGCCTTTGAAGAGTGGAGACATTGGCTGGAAGCAGCCAAACATCAGGTGGTGGTTCTCACGGACCATAAGAACCTGGTTTATCTCGAATCAGCCAATCGACTCAATCCTAGACAGGCCAGGTGGGCCTTGTTTTTCACACGTTTTAATTTTGTGTTTTTTTTTTCTTCCGGGCACTAAGAATGTTAAGGCGGATGCCCTCTCGAGGAGTTTCTTTGCGGATTCTCCTGAGTTATCTGATCCTGCTGTTATTTTGAAAGAGGGTGTAGTTCATTCCGCCAACTCGCCCAATTTGAGACTTGCTCTGGAGGGGTGTCAAGAAGATAAACTTGAGCGCTGCCCTGTTGGGAAATTGTTTGTCCCAGACCAGTGGAAGAAGAGTGTGATGTCTGAGATTCATTGTTCCGCGTTGGCTGGTCATCCCGGGATTTTTGGTACCAGAGACTTGGTGAGTCGGTCGTTTTGGTGGCCTACTTTGTCTCGTGAAGTCAGGGAATTTGTGCAGTCCTGTGGGACTTGCTCTCGCTCCAAGCCTTGCTCTCGCTCTAGTGGTTTGTTAATGCCATTACCTGTGCCCAAGAGGCCATGGACCCATATCGCTATGGATTTTATTTCAAACCTCCCTGTTTCTCAGAAAATGACCATTATCTGGGTAATCTGTGATAGGTTTTCCAAGATGATACATCTTGTGCCATTACCTAAGTTGCCTTCCTCCTCCGAATTGGTGCCTTTGTTCTTTCAGCACGTGGTTCGGTTACATGGCATTCCGGAGAACATTGTGTCTGACAGAGGAGTCCAGATTGTTTCCAGGTTTTGGAGGACATTCTGTTCTAAACTTGGTGTTCAGTTATCTTTCTTCTCTGCATTTCACCCTCAGACCAATCGACAAACTGAGAGAACAAACCAGCCCTTGGAGACTTATTTGAGATGTTTTGTGTCTGCTGATCAAGATGACTGGGTCTCTTTTTTGCCTTTGGCTGAATTTGCTCTTAATAATACGGCTAGCTCTGCCACCTTGATGTCTCCATTTTTCTGCAATTCTGGGTTTCACCCTCGATTTTCTTCAGGACAGGCGGAGGCTTTTGTCTGTTCGGGGGTTGACTCTATTGTGGAGCGTATGCAGCAGATTTGGGACCAGGTAGTGGAGAGGTTGTCTCTCTCTCAGGAGAAGGCCCAGCTGTTTGCCAAACGGCATAGGACTTATGGTCCTTGTTTTAAAGTGGGGGACTTGGTTTGGTTGTCCTCAAGAAATATCCCTATGAAAGTTGCATCTCCAAAATTTAAGCCAAGGTTCATTGGACCTTATAAGATCATGGAAATTATTAATCCTGTTTCCTTCCGTTTGCTTCTTCCAGGGACATTTAAGATCCATAACGTGTTCCACAAGTCCTTATTGAAGAAGTTTGTCGAGCCAGTGGTTCCTATGGCTGCGCCTCCCGACCCTGTTTTGGTTGAGGGCAATTTGGAGTATGTGGTTGAAAAAATATTGGATTCTCATTTTTCTAGACGGAAACTCCAATATTTGGTTAAGTGGAGAGGTTATGGTCAGAAGGACAATTCTTGGGTGTTTGCTTCGGACATCCATGCTGGGAGACTTATCAGTGCCTATCATCGAGCTCATCCTGATCGGCCTGGTTGCGCAGGTGAGGGTTCGGTGACCCCTCCTCAAGGGGGGGTACTGTTGTGAATAATCTGGAGGCGACTTCTGAGCTGGAGCTCCCTCCGGTGGTTGCTGAGGGTAATGAACTAATTGCCGAATGGCCTTCAGCTGGCTCTGAATGGTCTGATATCAGTGACCTGGACTCCTTTCAGCCATGCCAGTAATCAATTGTTCTTCCTGTCTTCTTGGAGCTCAGCTTGCATTCCTGCTCTTATTCAGATAAGTGATTTGCTGTTTTTTTTCCTCTGATTGGATTTTCCTTGCGTGTTTTGCTGCTTGCAGTGGACTTCAGCCTGGTCCCCTTTTGGGTCTGGCGCTGGAATTGTGCTCATTTAGTATTTGCACTTTTGCTCTGTTTCTTTGTCACTTTTTTGCTGAATTGCTGTGTGTTACACCAGAGATCTGATTTAGGTGGTTGACATCGTGTGATCTCAGGTTTTTTTGTTAATCAGAAGTGTTGGTATTTTTGTCAGGGTTTTTTTGGATTGCAGTCAGAATTCTTTCCTATACTTTTCTATCTAGACAGATTGGGCCACAGCGTTTGCTCATTCTATTTTCTGTCTGTGTCCGTATTTTCTTCTTGTCTAAACGCCATTACATGTTTGGGGGCTTCCTATTTCTTTGGGGGTTCTGCTCCGGGGAAGATAGCTTTCATCTTTCTGCCTTTAGGTGTAGTTATCTCTCCAGCTGTGAAGAGGCGTCTAGGATCACGGTAGGTACGCTCCACGGCTACTTCTAGTGTGGCGGTTAGTTTAGGGTACTGCAATCCAATAGTTTCCAGCCTCTCTGGTGTATTACTACTTTTGCTATTTTTGCAATTTCTCCTCAGCTACCGAAACATAACAGCCATCACTAGATGTTCGGGGCCCCATGGGTCCAAGTTCTGTTTTGGGTCCTGGTATTGTTCTGGTACACTAACCCGAACTTTTTGTAACTGTTCGACCGAACCCACCAGACTCGATCATCCAGGTGTCAGCCCATCTCTAGTGATGAGCTATGTTGGTTTGGCGCTAGGCATATTGTTTACCTTGGTGGCCAAAAAGTTCAATTTTGGTTTCATCTGACCACAGCACTTTATCCATAAATTTGGGGAGTCTCCCACTGGTCTTTTGGCAAACTCAAAATTAATCTTACAATTTTTGTAAAGGCTTTTCTCTACCCAGTCTTCTGTAAAGGCCATCTCTATGTTGTGTACGGTTTACTGTGGTCATATGGACAGATACTCCAGTCTCTGCTTGAGAACTCTGCAGCTCCTTCAGGGTTACTTTTGGCCTCTGTGTGGTCTCTCTGATTAATGCCCTAATTGCCCGGGCTGAGAGTTTTCGTGGGCGGCTCTCTCTTGACATGTTTGTTGTGGTATCTTGTTATTTCCATTTGGTGATAATGGATTTGATAGGGGATCATCAGAGATTGGGATATTTTTTCATTACCCATCCCTGACTTGTACTTCTCATCAACTTTGCCCCTGATTTAGTAGATCTCCTTGATCTTCATGGTATTGTTTGGTTAGTGGTGACCCTTGCTTAATGGTGCTGCATCCTCTGTGGCCTTTCAGAAAAAGTGTGGACAGGTGGACTTCCTTTTACTACGCATGTGACATTTGATGGTAATTGCTTGTACCAGAAATTTTTAGGTGCTTCATAGCAAAAGGAGTGAATACATATGCACATGCCAATTTTTAGTTTTTTAATCCCAGAAATTTACTTTATGCCTTTTTTTCTCACTTCACTTCACCGACTTAGACTAATTAGTGCTGTTGCATCACACACAAATCGGATTACAAAAATATTTAAACACAGGTTGTAATATAACAAAATAGGTAAAAATACTTTCGCAAGCCACTGTATTTTCTTGCTAGTTCCAATTTCTCCTCCATATTTTCTTTAAAACAAATGTACTTGTATTTTAGGATTTTTTAAGGATGGTTTCTGTGATATAAGTAATGGAAAATAGACTTTACAAAGTTCTTTCAACACAAATATTTTAATCAAGAATTTATAATATATACAATAGAAAATGCTCAAAAACAAGCAAGTGTGAGTATATCCTAAATAAATACTTAATAGCAATATATCACTTATCTAATCTTAATCAGGATATGACTTCCAGCAATGAGCATTAGGCCTGACGACAAAGCAGAGCCCTGTTTACAGAGCCCGTGTGGAGCACTGTAATACTGACTACATTGGACTCCGCATTTCCAAAGATATTCTGGGGAAAGAATCTTTGCACACATGGAGCCAGATTTTGTTTAATTTGTTTGGACAAAAAACATGCACTTTAAATTTCCATATGAAATCAGAACAAATTCTATGATAATTTTATTACAGTTTTATACAAACAGATCAGTGATTTAACCATGAGCAGGCAGTCTACATAGGGTGATTTCACTTTTTTTTTGTTGAATAAAATAAAGAAGAAATACCCAGTACATCTAAACCTGCTGCTATTTTAATATATTTTAAACATATACCAAATATTTTAAATGTATATAACATTTTTTAAATATATTGTATATTATTATCATCATTATTATTATTATTTTATTCTACAAATGTCTCTCACTTTCCTTTTTTTTGGTCTGATTTGTTGCTAAGAGGATCTATTGTCAGCATACACTTTTATATAAGTGCATTATTGTCTTCATAAGTGTGTAAAGGAGTAGATTTTTATCTTACCCTCATGTATTATTTCATGGGTCAGTTGAGCAAAAATGTGTAAAAGAAAAGGATAAAATGTCCAGAAAAAGGAAAGAGAAAGAGCTAATTTAGGGATAATGTGGTGAAGAATTACAGAATAAAGAACAACAAGTGGAGAACATATTAAGCCTGGCCTCAGGGAGAGATTAAACTCAGGGCCTCAGCTCCAATTACATGTTCTAAAACGCAGCTAAACAGGTAACATAAAAGAGAGGAAAAAAGAAGCTTAATCTGTACAAGGCTTCTTAGAATGCCAGCCGTGAGAATCTCAGCTGCTACTGTTACCTGTCCATCACTAAACAAATGTGTGTGTATATCTTACAATACTCCTTGTGGACATAAATTCTTATGTAGGACAAATGTGCTGTGTAGTAGACTGGGAACAATCTAGTTTAATGTATCAAACTGCAAGTTGGCGATCCAGTGAGTCAGCTTCTAAAATGAATGTATCTTATGCGATAAACTAATACAAGTTCTATTAATACAGGTAAAGCTGTGAGAAGCTATTTAGGTATACTGTACAGCAATCGACATCTGCCACAGTCACAATCGCTTGAGTCGGACACGGCATTGCATTGTAACAATCTATACAAGTAAACAAATCACAGCCATGTTGGTCACTAGACCTAATTCTTATGGACCATAGCTGAGCTCCATTATGCAGCAGCACCGCCAGTATTTTGTATCCCATTCTATGACCGACCAAAATGTGTATATGGGGTTTGACTATATTTACATTTAGGCCCCTTTTATTTAGCTACTGTGCGTAGGTATCACTTCATTGCACACTTTTTATATGCTTTTTTCTTGATTCATTACTGCACATTTATACAGTTACCATTCTGCGTGATATACAATTTTTTCCCCTGTGTTATTACTTTTATTGAGGTAACTTGAGTCACATGACTTTTATTGTTTGTGTGCAAAAAAAGATGTATTTTGTAATGATCTAGTGCCATTTGGCCTTATTACTTATGTTGTGCATCCAGCGTTTTTCACTTGGTGTTTCTTCTCCTGTTTTTAATATTTTTTTGATTTAATAAAATATTTTGAATATATTTGCCCAAGTTTTTCCTTGTTGGTAGGATTTCTGATTTGAAAAGGGCTTTGCTTATTACTTGTGACCTCTTATTGGTTTAGGAAATGGAAGGGTTAAGACAGGACCTGTCAGAGTGTCACCTTGCCGTGGTTGACGGTCACACATGAATTGGCCAATTTATGCGCTAAGAACCTTTGCTTTTTTGTAGGTACATCTTGCTAAGGGACAAAGGGTTTGAAAGTGGTTATTTCCATTGACACTATATGTCTTGCCTTTCACAGAGTGCTCCTGTGCCTTTTTATACATGTTTTGCAGTCACTGCAGCTTGCACCTATTCACACTTAGGAGGTGCTGGTCAGGTTTTTTTGTATAGATAGATAGATCAATATGAGATAGATCGATAGAGAGATAGATAGATAAGAGGTAGATAGATAAACAGATATGAGATAGAGAGATAGATAGATAGATAGATAGATAGATAGATAGATAGATAGATAGATAGATAGATAGAGAGATAGATAGATAGATAGATAGATAGATAGATAGATAGATAGATAGATAGATAGATATGAGACAGATAAATGATAATAGATAGATAGATAGATAGATAGATAGATAGATAGATAGATAGATGATAATATATAGAAAGTTAAATAGATACATAGATAATAATAGATAGATAAATCGATAGATAGATATATCTGTAGATATACAGTAGAAAAAAGAATTAGAACAGCACAAAAAAGAAAAAAGCAAGAAGTCCGGGTGCACAAGTTCCTTGAAAAAGGTTCACACTTTAAACCAAAACGTTGCATCAATGAGCTCAATAAAGTAGCTTTTTTTTCATGCATATGAGCGGAGTGCTGTTCCTTTCTTTAGATTGGTATATCTGTAGATAGATAGATAATAGATAGATAAATAGATAGTGACACCATTCTAAAAACTGCACCCTTCAAGGTGCTCAAAACCACATTCAAGAAGTTTATTAACCCTTCAGGTGCTTCACAGGAATTTTTTGAATGTTTAAAAAAAATTAACATTTAACTTTTTTTCACAAAAAAATTACTTCAGGTCCAATTTTTTTTATTTTCCCAAGGGTAACAGGAGAAATTGGACACCTAAAGTTATTGTGCAATTTGTCCTGAGTACGCTGATATCCCATATGGGGGGGAATCTGTTTGGGCGCACGGCAGAGCTCAGAAGGGAAGAAGCGCCATTTAACTTTTTCAACGCAAAATTGGCTGGAATTGAGATTGGACGCCATGTCGCGTTTGGAGAGACCCCTGATGTGCCTAAACAGTGGAAAACCCCCACAAGTGACCCCATTTTGGAAACTAGACCCGCCCAAGGAACTTATCTAGATGTGTGGTGAGAACTTTGAACCCCCAAGTGCTTCACACAAGTTTACAACATGCAGCTGTAAAATTAAAAAATCATATTTTTTCCACAAAAATGATCTTTCCACCCCAAATTTTTATTTTCTCAAGGGTAACAGGACCAAAAAAGTTACTGTGCAATTTGTCCTGAGGATGCTGATACACCATATGTGGGGGTAAACCATTGTTTGGGCGCATGGCAGAGCTCGGAAGGGGAGGAGCACCGTTTGACTTTTTCAATGCAGAATTGCCTGAAATTGAGATCAGACTCCATGTCACGTTTGGAGAGCCCCTGATGTGCCTAAACAATGGAAACCCCCCAATTCTAACTCCAACCGTAACCCCAACACACCCCTAACCCTAATCCCAACCATAACCCTAACCACAAACCTAACCCTACCACACCACTAACCCTAATCCCAATCCTAACCCTAACTTTAACCCTCACCCTAATGGGAAAATGGAAATAAATACATTTTTTTATTTTATTAATTTCCCTAACTAAGGGGATGATGAAGGGGGCTTTGATTTACTATTTGTAGCATGTTTTTATGTGTGGCAGCTGTAACACACTAAAAGGCGCTTTTTGTTGCAAAAAACAGTTTTTGCATCGCCACATTTTGAGAGCTATTATTTTTCCATATTTTGGCCCACAGAGTCATGTGAGGTCTTAGTTTTTGTGGGACGAGTTGACGTTTTTATTGGTACCATTTTTGAGCACATTACTTTTTTGATCGCTTTTTATTATGATTTTTGGGAGGCAGAGTGAAGAAAAACCAGCAATTCATGAATTTCTTTTGGGGGAGTTTATACCCTTCCGCGTGTGGTAAAATTGATAAAGTAGTTTTATTCTTCGGGTTAGTGTGATTACAGCGATATCTCATTTAGATCATTTTTTTATGTTTTGGCGCTTTTATACAATAAAAACAATTTTATATAAAAAGTAATTATTTTTGCATCGCTTTATTCTGCGAGCTATAAAAGTTTTTTATTTTTTTACTGATGATGCTGTGTGGCAGCTCGTTTTTTGCGAGACAAGATGAAGTTTTCAGTGGTACCATGTTTATTTACCATATATACTCGTGTGTAAGCCGACCCGGGTATAAGCCAACCCCCCTAATTTTGCCTCAAAAAACTGGGAAAACTTATTGACTCATGTATAAGCCTAGGGTGGAAAATGCAGCAGCTACTGGTAAATTTCAAAAATAAAAACAGATACCAATAAAAGTAAAATTAATTGAGACATCAGTAGGTTAAAGGTTTTTGAATATCCATATTGAATCAGGAGCCCCATATAATGCTCTATACAGTTCATGGTGGCCCCACAAGATGCTCTATACAAAATACTCCCCATATAACGCTGCATAAAGGTTAACAATGGCCCCATAAGATGCTCCATAGAATAATACCCCATATAATGCTGCACAAAGGTTAATAATGGCCCCATAAGATGCTCCATAGAATAATATGCCCCATATGCTAATGTATAAAGGTTATGGCCTGATAAAATGCTCCATAGATTATGCCCCATAAGATGCTCCATAGATTATGCCCCATAAAATGCTCCATAGATTATGCCCCATATGCTGCCCCATAAAATGTTCCATAGAATAGGCCCCATATGCTGCTGCAAATAAAAAAAAAATGACATACTCCCCTCTCGTCGCTGGGGGCTATGTGCCGGTGTCCTGAGCAGGCGGGGACCCCGGCATGCTATGGGGACAGGTGCCGGTGTCACCGCTGGCTCAGGGCCCAGACACCTGAGATATTCACTTGTCCCAGGTCCACCGCTGTGCGCCGCTCCATCTTCCGGGTCTCTGCAGCGACTGTTCAGGCAGAGGGTGCGGCGTTCACTAACTACATCATTGCGCCCTCTGACCTGAACGTCACAGCCAGAGGATGCAGAGGATAGAGTGGCACGCAGCGGTGGACCGGGGACAGGTGAATATCGCATATATTTACCCCCTCCTGGAGCGTCTCTGAAGGCCCCCTGCTTCTCCCACGATCTCAGGCTCCTTCCTTCAGAGGTCACGTGGCACCTCTCATTAAAGTCATGAATATGCACATATTCATGACTTTAATGAGTGGTATCACATGACCGCTGAAAGAAGGAGCCTGAGATCATGGGAGAAGCAGGGGGGCTGCAGAGATGCGCCGGGGGTGAGCATGATCTGACACCCCCGCCAACCCCCTGGTGTATATGACTCACATATAAGCCGAGAGGGGGACATTCAGCCTTAAAAAAGGGGCTGAAAATCTCGGCTTATACGCTAGTATATACGGTATGTCCGTCTTTTTGATCACGTGTTATTCCACTTTTTGTTCGGCGACATGATGATAAAGCATTGTTTTTTTGCCTTTTTTATTTTTAAAGCGTTCACTAAAAGGGTTAACTAGTGGGACATTTTTATAGGGCGAGTCATTACGGACGTGGTGATACTAAATATGTGTACTTTTGTTTTTTTATTTACATAATAGTAATGTGGTTATTGGGGAAATATATATATATTTTATTTATTTAGGGATTTTTTTTTATATTTTTACACAGTATAATTTTTTTTTACATTGTCCCAAGGTGGGACATTGATATATGTCAGATTGCTAATCTGACACTTTGCAGAGCACTGTGTCAGATTAGCGATCTGACAGGCAGTGCAGGAGGCTTGCCGGTGCTTGCTCTTAGCAGGGACTGACAAGCCACCTCCCTGCAGGACCCGGAAGGACCCATGGCCATCTTGGATCCGGGGCCTGCAGGGATTAGGCCCTCGGAACAATGCAATCACATCGCGTTGTTCTGAGGGTCTCAGGGAAGCACGCAGGGAGCCCCCCCCATGCGCGATGCTTCCCTATGCCACCGGAACGCTGCAATCATGTTTGATCCCAATGTGCCGGGGGTTAAAGTGCTGGGAGCGGTCCGTGACCGGGTGCCGGGTGTCAGCTGTGAGAATCAGCTGACACCCGGCCGCGATCGGCCGCACTCCCCCCGTGAGCGCGGATGATTGCTTATGACATACTTTTCCATCCATGGGAATTAAGTCCCAGGGCTCATGGATGGAATAGTACGTCGGATGGCAGAGAGGGGTTAAAATATATTCCAAAAATTAGAGGCAGATCACCAAATAGATGATATAACCATGTGCTATTTAATAGCCCATATGGTGACTTTTCGGTCCAGAGATATGGAAAGAGAAAGGTCCACATCTCTTGGCCGAAAAGTCACCATATAGCTTGTGATTATCATTGATAGACAGATAGTAGATAGATAGATAGATAGATAGATAGATAGATAGATAGATAGATAGATATGAGATAGATAAATAGATATGAGATAAATTGATAGATCTATCTTGAGAAAATCTCTGTCAAGCTGAAATGTTCCCTGTTGCACGTATGACTTATTAAAAGTTTCACTGTACCTTTGAAAATTTGCTATTTTTGAGTGCTGCCTGCTTTTTTTTATATTATCTGCATTTGGTCTACAAAAGTGGCACCTATCCTTTACTGTAAAGGTGAGATAGATAGATAATAAATAGATAGATAGATACAGTAGATAGATAGATAGATAGATAGATAGATAGATAGATAGATAGATAGATAGATAGATAGATAGATAGATAGATAGATAGATAGATAGATAGATAGATACAGAACATCCATATTTTCCAGGTGATAAAATTTACTATTTATAAGATGTCTCAGTATACAATTCAGTTCAAACACAGTCTTTGAGTTGAAATGTTGTATTCTGAAAGAATAAATGGTGACTTTTTAATGTAGTATATGTGAAGTGTGGTGTAGTGACCCATGCTACAACTAGGGGGCGCTGTGTAGGCTCCTCAAGATATGCATGGAGGCGTGATTTGAGTGGTAAAACAGTCCCCGGGATTGTTGTGAATGGCAGGTATGTGTCGCAGAGCTCCTCTGCGCTGTAAGCTAAAGTAATGTTGTTCTGGGACTTGTAGTCCTACAAGAGTTGTGTTTATTTCTAGGGTGGCTTACAGGGTTAGCTGGTGAGCTGGGTGGGACTGGTTAACCACACATACACCACCTACTGGTGGTGTGAGTTTGTTGAGGACCTGTGATGAGGTCAGGTGCATGTGACCAGACCATGTGCTCCATACCCCAGCTGTGGGAGTGGCTACAGGTATGTAAGGAAGTGTTTGGCACATAGTGAGTGTCTGTCTTAGTGTAGTAGTCTGAGACTGTGAGGAGTCTGTGAGTGTGCTGGGAGTCTGTCAGGCTGGACAGAGCTCCCTTTATGTCGAGGCTGGATGTCGCACAGACTGAGGAAGCAAGGCTGGTGAGCTTGAGCCAGCGGAATGGACGGTCTTGAAAACTGTGGTGACACTGACAGGGGTCAGAGTGAAGTGAGAAGTGTGGATTGGATACCTCTGAGATTGAGGGATCTGGGAACCTGCGTGGCCAACAGGTGACAGACAGGAGTCTGTGGTGAGATGACCGGGGTCATGAAGACTGTGTTCAAGTCGTGAGAAGTATTGGTAAGAAAGAGATTGTTTGATGTTTGCTGGATACCTCTGAGGCTGAGGTCTCCGGGAACCTGTGTGGCCGATGCCAACAGGTAATGGTCTTGTAAACTGTGGTATGCTGATCGGGATCAGAGAGATGTATTTGTGAGATACAGACTGTGTTTGGTGTTTGCTGGATAGCTCTGAGGACAAGAGGTCTCCAGGAACCTGTGTGGCAGATGCCAACAGGTGACGGTCTTGAAAACCATGTTATGCTGAATGGGATCAGTGAGAAGGATTATTGAGAGAAAAACTGTATTTTTGTGTTAAGTTTGCTGTAATAAACAAAATGGACTATTGTTTTAAACCTGAGCGTGCCAGTGTTTACCTCGAAGTCCAGCAAAGCGAGTGATCCCTGTCCACACCCAGTGTGGATCATCACAATTGGTGTTAGAATGCTGGCAGCGGGCCAGGGAGCACATGTGCAGGTTTTTTTTTCTGTGGATCAGCAAGTCCATGAACTTTTTTTCTTTTTTCCACTTCCTGTGGCTCTGCAGGGATGAATACGTCTGGCTGTAACTCGGCGGGGTTACAAAGATTTTGCTGTGGATCGGTGGGTCCACGAAGTCGGCGGTGCAGAGCCGTGCAACAACTTGTGGCAGCGGGAGCTACAGTGACAGCTGCAGCAAGAGGTTCTGCAGCAGCAGGAGCTGCAGGGACAGCCGCAGCGGCTTGTGAGCGGCAGCCGGAGGTGCCGGTGGTTTGTGGCTGCAACAGAAGTGAAAATACATAATCTGTACTGTGGGACTGGGGCCTAAGAAAGCCATGGGGGTGTATCCCAGAGTGGGGTGGTGTCCCTAAAAGGGGTGGTGGCCTAAAAGTGGCAGTAACCCAAACAGGGATGGTTGCCAAAAAAGGGTGGAGTCCCGAAAGGGGGTGGGGGCCCAAACAGGGGTGGTGGCCCAATAGGAGTGGAGTCCCGAAAGGGGGTGGTGGCCCAAAAATGGGTGGTGTCCCGAAAGGGGGCATTACCAGTTACCTCAGTGGACATGTCTGAGCAACAGCGGTGTTAATGTTATACCGGTTCTGAGTGCGGAATAGACTTCCTGTTTAATGACAGGCCGCAAGTGTGTACCGTGATGCTACTTCGGGAAGGAGTCTCTAGACGGTTGGACTCAAAGAGTCAGGTGATTCTGAGGGGAAATCCTCTCGTTCTCTGTCTGACCGAGAAAAAAGGTCAAGGTTTACTGCATCCATGGGTTCACTGTGGACTATACTGTGGACAGAGTGATGATGACTATGTACAAAAATGTCGAGTGCCAAGATGGCGATATAACACCGAACTTGGTGTACCCCTTTGAGAGGGACCGGGACTTTGTATTCTTTGAAGATGCATGGAAAGTTGATGTTGTGTGGGGTTGCTCTGGAGGCCTCTCTACTGTTGGGGTGGCATGCATTGAGGCGGGAATACCTACCAAAACAGATGAGTGAGACGTAGGGGTGACCGGAGGAAAGCGTGTGTCTGGCCAACTTACTGACCTGACGTCCCCTGATGTGTATGACAGTATGGCTGATGCTTAGGTAGTAGTTAAACAGAGTGGAGTGGACACTCAGATAGAGAATAACTTGGGAGTTCACCATACTGTGGGGTGTGACACAGACACCAGGGATGACTGTGACTCTAAAGAAAGGGAGTACAGTAAGGCAGAGAGCCCATCTGAAGATCTTATTAAAGAAGTGATGGTGCGCCACCTGGAGTCCGAGTTTGCTGCTGTCAAGGCTCAGTTTGGAGAGAAAGCACAGGAGTGCCAGGTCCTTGCTAGAGTCTTGTGAGAAGGAAAAGTCTGCTGATTTACAGGCCGAACTAAAGACTATTAAAGAGCATATCGAACAAGAAAGGGTCCTGAGACAAACTGCTGAGCACAGAGTGAATGAGCTGGAGAAGGAAGTCTCTGAGCTCAGAGGTCACCTGTCAACGTGGCAAAGTGTGAATAAGGCCATAAGAGAAGATGTGAAGGTGCTCAGAGAAGCAGTAAGAGATCTTCTGCAAAAGAAGAAGGTGGTGGTCGAATACTTACAGCGGCCGTGCCCGAATGATAACAAGGCGGAGCTGCCAGTGCCCATCTTGGCAAGGGGTCTTGAAGAAGATAAATCTCAGGAAGTGTCGAGGTAAACCAGGAAAAGAATGAGGCTTCGCTCGTTAAGTGTGTGATGGAGGTACCCAAAGACATGCGAGAAGCCTGTGCCAGTGAGGGTGTGCATGAGGCCTTTAAAAAGGCAGTAAAGGCATATAGTGTGAACTGGGCCCCAGAGACGAACCAGTTGGTGATACTGGTGGATAGGGAAGTCACAAAGAAGCGGGTGGCTGTCCTGAAAGAGATGCTTCTACAATGTCTCAGCACGAAACAGATGATCATGATGGGTAATATGAAAGCCGCTCCATGCCTGGAGCTGACGAGGGAAGCTCAAAGTTGTCTTGGCTTTGTAGAAGACATAATTCCGGTACCCAGAAATCTGGTGGGGAAAGTCATTGGAAGACTTGGAAAGGTGATGCAGGAACTGGTGAATCGTTCTGGCGTGGTGAGAGTGAAGATTCCAGCTGATGGTGAGATCAAGGTGGTTGGTGAAGAAGAGATGACTCCATTCGTTGTTGTTGGCTCAGTGGAAAGCCTTAAGAACATCCAAATGCTCCTGGAATATCGAGTGACGTACCTACGAGAGGTAGAGCAGCTGATCTGGGAAAAAAAGCAGATTAAGGAACAGCTACAGGAGTTGGAACGAAAGTGGCGACTGCTTCCAGCCCGAGATATGGAGAGACAAGGGGCTTCTCTGGGGACTGGCAGTGCGCGGTCTGAAGCAATGATGGTTATAGGAGGTGACTTCTCTGTTGGCTCAGGGCTGAGTGAACTAGGTGAGAGACCCTGTAGCTGACGAAAGGACAGAGGGTCAGACTCAGATCAACCAGTAGGCTCGACTGGACGATGGACTCGTGACTGCAATGGCAGTGGGAGGCGGCCATGGAAAGAAAGGTCATGTGAAGGGCACACATGGAAAGTGGGTTGAGTAAAAAGGGTCTGGTGACACAGACAGAAAGACAAGGCCGACATACTGACCACTGGGGCGGGGGAGGCCTAACAAAGGCGTGATGGTGAATGATGCCCAAAATCGACTGAGACGGTCCCCTTGACTTGTAAGGCAAGGTGACATGGGTGCCCTGTCTCGAGGCCCTCGGTTTGGAATAAGTGTTCAACCCCACAAGTTTGAACAGAGGCAGGACGTATGTGGTGTAGTGACCCATGCTACAGCTAGGGGGCTCTGTGTAGGCTCCTCAAGATATGCATGGAGGCGTGATTTGAGTGGTAAAACAGTCCCCAGGATTGTTGTGAATGGCGGGTATGTGTCACAGAGCTCCTCTGCACTGTAAGCTAAAGTAATGTTGTTCTGGGACTTGTAGTCCTACAAGAGTTGTGTTTATTTCTAGGGTGGCTTACAGGGTTAGCTTGTGAGCTGGGTGGGACTGGCTAACCACACACACCGCCCACTGGTGGTTGTGAGTTTGCAGGACCTGTGATGAGATCATGTGCATGTGACCAGACCATGTGCTCCATACCTCAGCTGTGGGAGTGGCTACAGGTATGTAAGGAAGTGTTTGGCACATGGTGAGTGTCTGTCTTAGTGTAGTAGTCTGAGACTGTGAGGAGTCTGTGAGTGTGCTGGGAGTCTGTCAGGCTGGACAGAGCTCCCTGATGTCGAGGTTGGATGTCGCACAGACTGAGGAAGCAAGGCTGGCGAGCTTGAGCCAGTGGAATGGACGGTCTGGAAAACCGTGGTGACACTGACTGGGGTCAGAGTGAAGTGAGAAGTGTGGATTGGATACCTCTGAGATTGAGGGATCTGGGAACCTGCGTGGCCAACAGGTGACAGACAGGAGTCTGTGGTGAGATGACCGGGGTCATGAAGACTGTGTTCAAGTCGTGAGAAGTATTGGTAAGAAAGAGACTGTTTGATGTTTACTGGATACCTCTGAGGCTGAGGTCTCCGGGAACCTGTGTGGCCGATGCCAACAGGTAACGGTCTTGAAAACTATGGTATGCTGATCGGGATCAGAGAGAAGTATTTGTGAGATACAGACTGTGCTTGGTGTTTGCTGGATAGCTCTGAGGACAAGATTTCTCCAGGAACCTGTGTGGCCGATGCCAACAGGTGACGGTCTTGAAAACCGTGTTATGCTGAATGGGATCAGTGAGAAGGATTATTGAGAGAAAGACTGTATTTTTGTGTTAAGTTTGCTGTAATAAACGAAATGGACTATTATTTTAACCCTGAATGTGCCAGTGTTTACCTCAAAGACCAGCAAAGCAAGTAATCCCCGTCCACAACCAGTGTGGATCATCACAGAAGATAGATATATATAGACAGTTATGAGAAAAATAGATAGATAAGATAGATATACGTATAAGATAGATTTACAAACTAATGAGATAGATAAGATAGATACACATATAAGATAGATTGACAAACTGTCACAGTTTGCAACAAACTTCCTGTAAAACTAAGCAGTTAACTGTGTTAGCATATAAATTGATTCAATTTTAGTTATGTTGTACTAGTTGCTTGTAATTGTTAGCTTTCCCCTTTATTTATGTTCTTTCAGCATTTCAGGTATTTGCCTTTCGTTCATGCATTACAAGTTGATAGATGGAACGTAAAATAAAAAAAAAATCCAAAAGTTCCAATAGGTAATGTAAACCTGTACTCTGCATAATGAAAAGTAATAATTATGTAGTCTTCATCACGTAAAGCTACAACAAAGTCCTAGCTTCCCATCATGTCTGCAACAAAAATAGATGAAGGAGGAGCAGGTGTTAAAAGAGATCTTCTAATAACATATCTGTCTATGCGTGATTGAAAACTTTCCCACCTTGACAACTATTAACTCAATTACAACTGATTACCTAGACTAATCCATCCTTTTAGAAGGTAATGACTAAGCTAACATACCGTCTTTTCATGTTTTATTTAAATTTAGAAGACTGACTGGTAAATACCATTTGAAATTAGATTTTTAGAATATACATACTGTATTTGCACAAAATTTATACTGGCTAATTGGTTAAAGAATAATAACATTACATGAGTTTTTCATGATAAATGTTTTTTGTACTTTCAGGAATGCACAGTTTAAAAATAACAAAGTGAGCTTTATATTACAGCTCCAGAGCTTCTTCTCTGGTGTTCTGTGTCATGAGTGTGTCACATCCTCCTGGGAGATCTGGGGTTAGGGGATCTTTAAGTGCTGTGAATTGCAGGTCTTCCATTTAGGGCCCCGTCACACCTAGCGAAACACCAGCGATCCCGACAACGATATGCACTTGTCAGGATCGCTGGTGTGTTTATACATGATCGCTGGTGAGCTGCCAAACAGGCAGCTCAGGCAGCGATCAGGACAGCGACACTGCGGGTAACGTCGCTTAGTTACCCGCATTGTACTTTGGATACCAGCCCGCTGGTGCAGGGAGCGGGTTACCAAGGTACACATCGGGTTTCCTGGAAACCCGATGTGTACCTTGGTTACCAGCTGATCGCTGGTCTCCTGCCTGCCACACGCAGCGATGCGTGCTGGCCAGCAGGAGTCCAACGATCAAAAAAATGTCCAGGACATTCAGCTACGATCAGCGATATCCAGCAGGGGGGCTGATCGTCGCTGAATGTCACACACAGCGATATCGCTGGGGAGATCGCTGTTGAGTCACATAACTAGTGACTCAGCAGCGATCTCGCTAGCGAGATCGCTGTGTGTGACGGGGGGCTTTAGCCTGTATGTTTTGTTCCTCATGTTAAATGGACTTGGTTTCCTTTGGCACTGTATGCTAGTTAGAGACATGCTCCTTTTCTCTCTCTATAAAACCTGGCCATACCTTCTCAACCCTGCCTGTGAACGTTTTATTTCCTGGCTTGCTGGAGTTGGTCTGCTGAAGTCGGAGTTAGTAATTGCTGCTCGCGATTGTTGTTTGCTCTTTTTGGGTGTATGCTTTCTCTATTATCCTATTCCCAATTGGTTTTTACCTTCCTATCCTTCCTTTTATTCCTCTCTACCCTTTGTGAGTGTTTTTGTATGTAAGTTGTTTTTGTTATCCCTGTTTGTCTTATGTGTATATACACTAATATATCTGTCCCAAGTCTCCTGATGGAGGGTGAGGGGACAGCTTAGGAAATTTAACAAAAGCATAGTAAGGTCAAAGACTCTGGTTTTTCTACCTTTAAGAGTACCCCAGTGACAGGGATCGTTAGGGTCCCAGTTCCAGGGACAATTTGAGGCCCCACCTTTTATCCTGAAGACCGTCACAGCGTGATAGTCTGCCCTCAGTTTTTGTTGACAGGCTAAGTTATCAATATCAAATTATCTAGATCAATAGGGGTCTGTTGCCTGGCACTCCAACAAATTGTTTTCAGCTCCAAATTTAAAGAAGCACTCCCACTAATATTTTTATGCAGTAAATGTGTGTACATGTGTAAGGGTGTGATGGGGGAGGCTAAATTATGCCCTGCATCCCTTCATGTTCCTTCTTAATAAAGCATGTATGTTTTCTGTGCAAAATGGTATGTTATGTAGTACTGTTTTTTGTGTAGTAATATGCTAAACGATGTTATGATGTTTGTGTACTGTGTAAGTTATATATCTCTATGGGCTAGAAATAGAGATAGGGAGATACAGTGTTAGAGTAAGGTTTGGATAAGAAATAGAGTTCAAGAGGAATCCAGTAGTCCAGGGCCTTGGTGCCAGAAGTTACATGGACACGAAGTGCAGCAAGTGAGGGATAGCAGGTATGTCCAGTGGGAAATCCCAAAACCTACAGTCTGGAAAATTTTGGAAAGCGACTTCCTTGATTTCACCCTCCGAGGGGAAAATGGAGGGGGAACCCCAGGCACGAACTAGTTTGGCTAGTTGGCACGCTGCAGTACCCAAGTGTACAGTACAGGAATATAGAATTAAAGAAGAGCAAGGAACAGCACAGAGGAAAGGATCTAGGATAATTGAGGATTACTGTGCGATGCATGTGGCTGAACTGGATGTGCTGAGTAAAGTTGTTTTGTTAAAAATGAACTTGGACTCTGTCAATCAGTGTGTGATGAATTCTGAAACCGGGACCATGCAACCTTAAGAAGGCTCAAACCTAAAAGTGAGTGATTTGCACTGTACACACATCACACAGCAGTTGGGACTTTGTAATTTCTTTGTGGAAAGCCAATGTGTGCCGGAACAGCAGCCCCTTGCCAAGACTACCACCCTGGCCACCTCATAAAATTGGCGTAGTCAGCAGGATTTTGATTCCTCCCATTCAGAAAGCAGAGGAACCCCTAAATCGGCAAAGATGGCAGCAGTTGGAGACATTAAAATGGCGGATGATGGTGCGAAAACTGGCAAAAGTTCTGCCCGTCGTGGGTGTCCTAAACTGCAAATGGCATGAAAATCTGCCTGGCAGAGACAATGGCCTGAGCTTAGATCACATCACCCTGTGAGCAGTGCATGCCCGCAGTGGGCGCAGCGAGGGAAAAAGAAACCCCCTCCCTTGCAGCAGATCCCTGAAGAATGGGAGTGGTCCGATGCTGAATGGGAGGAGCAACAGGAAGCGTCTCTACCCTCGGAAGGGCAGAGTCTGGAATAAGAAAACCTTGTGTCGGACAGCGCGGCACCATTACGAGATGCAGCACCGTTAGTGATGAAGCATACTAGCATCAGGTACCATGGTGGTGTCAGCCGCGTTAAGTGGAAGTGGCGGCTTGCAGTGGAGAAAGGCCATCCTGGAGGACTACGGGAACCGCTCGCTGCCAACAAAGAGCCTGAGCTTGACTGCATTCCCCTGCTAATTGGAGAATAGTGTGAGCGGCTGCCGGAAATCGGGAACAGCCGCAAGTTGGATGCAGCCATGGATGAACGGAAGGCTGTAACTGTCGTACAAGTGGAGACACGTGACCTGAAGGAGAAAGCATGGTCATGCATACTGAAGGATCTGAGCCAGATGATACGGTGGCTGCACTAGCTGAATCTCATGGTCAAGGAGCGATTGCAGTAGTGGTCCCGAAACAATGGGGATGAGGTGCCCGAACTCCCCTGGTGAGTGAACCTCAGTACCAGACCCCGGAGCCAAGGCCAAAATTTGCGGCCGGTCCCCTCCTAGCTCCCCAACCCAGTACCAACAGGGGGAGATTGCCATGTTGTTCAGGAACAGCAGCCCCTCGCCATGACTACCACCCTGGCCACCTCACACATGCATGTAAATGTAGTGTGAGTATATTAATATACTCAACTGCCGCCTCTCACCCCGGTGTCCTGTTCTTCTCTGCTTCTCAGTGACGTCACCCCATTTGAGTCTAGCCAGCTCACTCTATGCTTTATGCGTGAGCCAGAAGTCTCTGTTCTGAGAAAAAAAACTGGAAAGAGACAAAACACAAAATAGCATCTTACCTGGGTATCAGTATTAATAGAAATGCACAAATTGTGCTTACCTGGTTGGGTTGTGTGCACACAACCTCTGATAGAGCTTAATGCTGCTGCAGACCCAAGAGAAGATAAATCCATAAAAAGAGAAAGCAAATTGGTTATTTTGAGCTGCCGTGAAATAATGGAAGACGCCAATCCATGTTAATCTGGAAGTCAGGAACAGTGGGTGGGGATTGTTGTTTCTGTTAGAACTCTCCTGTTAGTTTTTTTCTATCTTGCTGGTCACATGACCTTTTTTGCCTATTTAATCCTGCTCCACCCTTCTGGCTTTGCTGGACTTCATTGTAACTTCTACTCTTAAGCTAGCCTGGTGCTTTGTTACCTTACTCAATTAGTTTTGCTTGGTCTTCGGATCTCTATGTTCTATGTTGTTTGTTTGTCTTTTACTGCTACAACTTCTGTTAGGAGGTGTCCATCTTCCTCCCAGTCCCTAGTTCTTGTAGGGATCCCTTCCTCGCATCTATAGGTCTTCGTACAGACTAGCTGAGGACTTTAATGGGTCTGATCGCAGGGTCAGGTTCCCCGTTACATCGTAGGGATCTAGCTTAGTTCTATCGTAGGGACAGATTTCCCTTCTCTCCTTAGTACTTGTAGCAGAACATAACAGTAAGTCCAGCCCAAAAATATCTCTAAGGAAAGATTTCCAGTTTCCATCATGGTGTCGGTTCAGAACTTGGCTCAATGCCTGCAAGGACTCTCTCTGGAGGTGGCCGAGCTCCAGCAACACGTGAGTAGCTATTCTGGGGCACATTTTGTGGAGCCAAAGGTACGTTTGCCTGATTTATATTTTGGTGAACAACAAGATTTTTTTTCTTTTAAAAATGCTTGCTTGTTGTATTTTCGTTTGAGACCCAGATCCTCTGGTGATGAATCGCAGCGTATAGGGTTCATAATGTCACTTTTGCGCAAAGAACCTCAGGAATGGGCCTTTTCTCTGCAACCTAGTGATCCATGCTTTAGATCAGTGGATAGTTTTTTTTCTGCTTTGGGGTTGTTGTATGATGATCCTGATCGTGTCTCATCAGCTGAGATAGAGTTGAGACGTTTGAGGCAGGGATCAGGTAATGTGGAAAAATATTGTACTCACTTCCGTCGGTGGTCTACTCAGGTGGGATGGAACGATTCAGCTTTGAAAAGTTTGTTTCTTGTAGGGCTAAGTGAAAGGGTTAAATATTTGCTGATTGCTTATCCCATATCTGGTAACTTGCAGGAGGCTATGCAATTAGCTATTCAGGTGGATAGGAGACTGCGTGCAAGGGTTAATGAGAGTAAATCCTCTGCCATGTCAGCTCCAAGTCTTGAGAGGGTCTGTAATGACATTGGAGAGCCGATGGAGATTGGAGCGATGGCACCTCGCTCTCAGGAAAAAGACCGCAGGTTTTCTGAAGGTTTGTGATTTTATTGCAGCAAATCTGATCATTTCATTAAGAACTGTGTGCTTCGTATGAACAAAGAAAAAAAAAAAAGAGGTCAGTTCCGCCTGTATAACCTGTTTAAACACTAAAGGTACTGCCACACTAAGCAATCCCGCTAGCGATCTCGTTAGCGTTGCATACTAATGAGATCGCTAGCGGGATTGTTTCTATATCGCTAAATGCTACCGCATTTAGCGATATAGTTAACGACGCTATCGCCGTTAGCGATCTTCTTAACGACTTTAGCGGTACAAAAGTACCGCTAAATCGCTAAGAAAAGGTGCCACACAGCGACTAGATACTTACCCAGCGGGAGCGCCAGCGATGAAATAGGGTCCGGAACGATTCCAGCGACGAGCGAGATCACAGCAGGAAGCTCGTCGCTGGAAGCTGCCGCACTGAACAATATCGCTAACGGGATCGCTAAATAGTGACGTTTTTTAGCGATCCCGTTAGCGATATTGTTTAGTGTGGCATACCCTTAAAGGTGTCTTTCTTTCTGCCTCTACTGCTGCTCAGGAAGAATTAATGGAATTTCGGGTATTTGTCGATTGTGGTTCTACTCTGAATGTGATTGATGGGGGATTCTTGGAAAAACTTAAATTTAAACCCAAACCTTTGTCATCCCCTGTTGCCGTCGTTTCTGTTGATGGCTCTCCCTTGAAGAATGTTACTCACATGGTCTGTGAATTTCCCCTCACTATTAATGGTGTTCACCAAGAGAATTTGGATTTGGTAGTATTGAATAATTTGCCTTCTCCGGTGGTTTCGGGGTTACCCTGGTTAAAATTGCACAATCCTGTATTGGATTGGTCTACCAATGAAATTAAGTCCTGGAGCCCTAAGTGTTATGACAAGTGTTGTAACGGGCATATTTCTGCTGTGGATAAAAGGGAATTACCTGTACCTATTCAGGATTTTTGGAAAGTTTTTTCTGAGAAGGAATCGCAGATTTTACCTCCTCATGGAGACTATGATTGTACTATTGAATTTGTTCCTGGAGCGACTCTTCCTAAAAGTCGTTTATTTAATCTTACTATTCCTGAGAGAAAGGCTTTGGAGGAATACATACAGACAAGCTTGGCCGCCGGTCACATTAGGCCTTCCAAGTCTCCTGTGGCTGTTGGATTTTTTTTTGTTAAAAAAAAGGACGGCGGTTTACGTCCTTGTTTGGACTTTCGTGAGATAAATAAAATTACTGTATGCAATCCTTACCCACTGCCATTGATTCCTGATTTGTTTAACCAGTTAGCGGGGGCCAAGTGGTTCTCTAAAATTGATCTTCGGGGGGCATACAATTTGTTGCGCATGAAGGAGGGTGACGAATGGAAGACTGCTTTTAACACTCCTGTGGCTCATTTTGAGAATCTGGCTATGCCTTTTGGTCTTACCAATGTTCCTGCATTTTTTCAGAATCTTATTAATGACATCCTTAGACATTTGATTGGCAAAAATGTGGTTGTGTATTTGGATGACATTTTGATTTATTCACCGGATCTGGAGTCTCATTGGCGGAGCGTTCGTGAGGTATTACAGTTATTGATTGACAATTTGCTTTTTGCTAAGCTGGAGAAATGTGAGTTCGCTGTACAGAGAATTAGTTTTTTGGGCTACATTATCTCCAGCGAAGGTTTTGAGATGGACCCGGTGAAAGTTCAAGCTGTGCAGGAGTGGCCTAGGCCTATTGGTTTGAAATCGTTACAGAGGTTTTTGGGTTTCGCCAATTATTATAGAAAATTCATTAAAAATGTTTCTATTATTGTCAAACCACTGACCGATCTCACCAGGAAAGGTGCTAATGCGGTTCAGAGGACTACTGAGGCCATTGAAGCTTTTGTGTTTCTAAAGGAGAGTTTCAGCTCTGCTCCCATCCTTATGCAGCCTGATGTGACTAAACCGTTTTTGGTTGAGGTTGATGCTTCTTCTGTGGGGGTCGGCGCGGTGTTGTCTCAGGAAAACAGGGATGGAGTACATCCCTGTGCCTTTTTTTCAAAAAATTTTTCTGAGACTGAACTGAATTACGATATTGGTAATCGGGAATTGTTGGCTATTAAACTCGCATTTGAACACTGGCGTCATCTCTTGGAAGGTGCTGAATTTCCTGTTCAGGTTTTCACTGATCCTAAAAATCTGATCTATCTTGATGCTGCCAAACGCTTGAATGCCCATCAGGCTAGGTGGGCACTGTTTTTCTCGCGGTTTAATTTTTCCGTTACTTACATCCCAGGTACTATGAATGTTAAAGCCGATGCTTTGTCTCGCAGCTTTTCTCCCATGTTGGTGCTGAGGAGGAGAAGAACATTTTACTCGAAGGGGTTGTGATTGCTGCTTTGGACTCTGTGTTGGAAGATGAGATTCTTAAGGCACAGGAGAATGCCCCATCTAACACTCCCCATGGGAGGTTGTTTGTGCCTGGGACCTTTAGGAGAGATTTGTTTGTTGAGTGTCATGAGTCTTGGTTGGCAGGTTATCCTGGAATCTCTGTGACCAAGAGACTTGTGGGTCACGGATTTTGGTGGCCTGGATGGCAGAAGGAAGTCATTAAGTGGGTGCGTCAATGCACTGTGTGTGCTAGATCTAAGTCTTCACATACTCCTGCTGCGGGGTTGCTTTGCCCTCTGGAGATCCCTAGTTCACCTTGGACACATTTGGCTATGGACTTTATTACTGACCTTCCCCCTCTGAGGGTTTCACTGTCATCTGGGTGGTCGTGACTCGTGGACCGTTTTAGCAAGATGTGTCACTTGGTTCCTTTCATCAAACTGCCCTGCGCTAAGACTCTCGCTAAGGCCTTTGTCAAGGAAATTGTCAGACTACATGGCGCTCCTACTGACATTGTTTCTGATAGGGGACCTCATTTCGTGGCTCGTTTTTGGCGCGCCTTTTGTGACAGGTTGGGAGCTCATTTGTCGTTTTCATCCGGATATCATCCTGAGTCTAATGGCCAGACAGAAAGAAAAAACCTGGATGTTGAGCAATTCTTGCGTTTTTTTGTGGCAGACAATCAAGAGGGGTGGTCTGAGTTTCTGCCACTTGCTGAATTTGCTCTTAACAACCATACATCCTCTTCTGCTGGTTGTTCGCCTTTTTTTTGTTGTACTGGGAGACATCCGTCGTTTGGGTCATTCTCCAAATTGGTATCGACTGTGCCTGAAGAGGAGAATTTTTCCGGTGATTTGGAGAGAGTTTGGACGGATGTGCGTGGTAATCTTCAGGAGGCTAACAGAAAATATGAAAGGTACTTTGATAGGAAACGGCAAGAGGGTTTGTTTGCTATTGGTGACATGGTTTGGTTATCCTCTAAGAATCTGAGGTTGAGGATTCCTTCTAAAAAATTGGGTCCCAAGTTTTTAGGGCCCTTTAAGGTGCTTCAGGTTGTTAACCAATCGGCTGTTAGGTTGGAGGTTCCTTCCTCCTGGAAGATTAATCCGGTGTTTCATGTTTCTCTGTTGAAAAGAGCTGATGTGTCGGATGGAGACGCCTCCGCCACTGTTCCCCGGTGGTGGAGGACGTGAAATATGAAATTTCCCGCATCCTAAATTCTAGACGATATAGAGGGAGTTTGCAGTATCTCGTCGCTTGGAAGGGTTTTGGACCCGAGGATAACTCATGGGTGAGGGCGGATGATGTTTCTGCGTCCAGACTTGTCAGAGCGTTTCACAAGAGGTTTCCGGGTAAGTCTGGGCCTAGGGGATCCGGAGGATCCTCTTAGAAGGGGGGGTATTGTTAGAACTCTCCTGTTAGGTTTTTTCTATCTTGCTGGTCACATGACCTTTTTTGCCTATTTAATCCTGCTGGCTTTGCTGGACTTCATTGTAATTTCTACTCTTAAGCTAGCCTGGTGCTTTGTTACCTTACTTAATTAGTTTTGCTTGGTCTTCGGACCTCTATGTTGTTTGTTTGTCTTTTACTGCTACAACTTCTGTTAGGAGGTGTCCATCTTTCTCCCAGTCCCTAGTTCTTGTAGGGATCCCTCCCTCGCATCTATAGGTCTTCGTACAGACTAGCTGAGGACTTTAGCGGGTCTGATCGCAGGGTCAGGTTCCCCGTTACATCGTAGGGATCTAGCTTAGTTCTATCATAGGGACAGATTTCCCTTCTTTCCTTAGTACTTGTAGCAGAACATGACAGTTTCTCTCCTTTAAGGGCATCATTCAAGGCTTTTTGCCTTCCAACTGACTTACAGTCCCTCTAGTGGTTAGATGAGTGGTTATGATGATCCTGACTGAGTCTCCCTTGCAGAGTCCAATCAGCAGGGGATCGGCCAGCGGAGGAGCATTGTTCAGAGTTAAGCAGATGGGCCACTGACACCAAGTGGAACAACCCAGCCCTAAGAAGTCATTTTTGCCAGGTCTATAATAAAAGTTAAAAGATGCTCTTGTTTTGTATGAAACTCTTGAGTCCTTAGAGGCCACCATGACCTTAGCCATTCAGTTTGATAGACGCCTTAGGGATAGACCTGTGGTGACTGCTTTCCCTGTAGTACTTTCTAAGGGTGAAATCCCTCCCAAATGATCTGATAAACTCATGCAGTTGGGGGGGCGGATTTCTTCACTCTGAGTCTTCTATTTCTTTTGTAGTCAAAGGGGTCCTTTCATTGGAGTCTGTCCCTCCATACCTAAACAGAAAAAAATGGCAGGAAAATCTAAAAAAAAGATACAGACCACTTGCTAGGGTCTGCGGAACGCACCAGATAAATATAATAGTGGGTGCATTCGCAGTCCGGGGTCCACCGTGCAGTCAGAGCCTGCTGCTAGTAAGATGGCAGCATAGGCGAACTCTGTTACTTCACAGAGTCGCAAATATAAATACTGTGGCACTATATGGCGGTATAAGCGAACTCCGTTACACCACAGAGTCACTGAAGTAGAGACGCAGAGATATGTACTGTGTCCTGTTAACTTCACAGGGATACACAGATAACTGCTGTGCGGATAGCAGTCTGTGGTCATGCAGTCAGAAAAGCAATCACGCAATCTCCTCACCGGAGAAGCCGGTATTCTAGGGGCTTATTTCAGCCGAGCCCTAACCACAAGCATGCATGATCACATTGGCGCAAAGCACATAATGCAATTGACACTAGCGCATGGCCGTGCGGCTGTGCGACTCTTTTATAGCAGCAGCAACTGCAAGACCTTCCTGGAAGAACCAATGGAAGCCTGCCCCAGAACTCAAGCAGGTTCAGGACCTTCCAGGAGAACCAATGGGAGTCGCTGCAGTAGCTGAGCATGTGACCCCTGATCTCCTATGAGAGATCTTACCCTGGGCATGCTCAGAAAAGAAAGAACAGGACGTCTCTGCTGAGCAGGTCCCACTGCGGCTCGAGATTCCCCCTGTGCAGGAGCGGGAACTCGACCCCTAACACCACCTCTGTTTTCTTGACAAAAAAGAACACTGAGGCCCCAGGAGAAGAGATGGTTCTAAAATGTCCCTTGGAAAGGCTTTAGGTGACATAATCCTTCATAGCCTGCCTTTCAGGGCCATAAAGATTCTACAATCTACTTTTGGGTAGTTTTGCTAGAGGGAGCAAGTTAATGGATAATCATAAGCAAGATGGGGGAAATTCTTGACACCACTTTTCTGAGAATACATCCTCAAAGCGGTTTGGGGTACCATTCTGGTACCAGAACCAAACTTTTTTATAAAGTTCTTCCGTACCGGACTTACCTGAACATGCATGGGTCCACCCATCACTACTCACATGACCTTGTAATAGCCAAAACTTATCATGAATGCTTTTTGTACTTACTTAATTGTTAGCAGTTATCTGTTCTTCTGTAATTGTCAATGTTTCATTTGTGTGTCATTATCCGTCCTCTACAAAGTTAGTGCAACATTCATTAACCTATTCACAACCTTTGACATACCCATACATCTTGGTCAGGAAGGGGTTTCCAACCTGTGACGTATGGGTACGTCATGTCAATTGTCCACCGAACAGAAGCTGTGCCCGTGTGATTTTAGCCGTGAGCTCGGCTTACGTGATAGCCAAATGCCAGCTGTTACTGCAAAGAGCAGTGCCCATGCTGTTTACCGGCTGTTTAACTCCCTAAATTCTGAGATAAAAATCGATTGCAGCATTTGGGAGCCAAGGAGAGGGAGTGTCTAACTTTCCCTTACGATCGGCACCCCCCATGACATGATTGCAATGGCCTGATCGTTGTCATGGCAACCCGAGGTCATCATGACAACCTCCAGGTTAATTGTCAACTCAACTCACAAAAGAAAGCCCTCACATAACTTTGTATGCATAAATATTGAAAAATTATAGCTATCAAAACATGGTGATGCAAAATTTTGCAAAAAAAACGGTTTTAAGAGTGTAATTGTCACGGGTGTGTCAGATGCTACAGTCAGTCACTCTGCATCTGGCTGCTGAAGGTCTCTGCGTTTGGCATTGCAGATGCCTTCTTAACCCTTCTGACTTTTGGACTCAGTGGCAACTTCCCTCCAGCTCTAATTGACATACCTGAACCTGGGTGTTTATAGACTCCCAGTCTGCTTAAGGGAGTCACCAGTGATATTCACATTTTCCCTTGTGAAGGTTTAGAGCGATAACAGTCGGCTAACTTCCATTCTGGTGCTGTTGGAGGACGTTTGGTGTTACCTCTCTGAGTCTGCTCAAGTTAAGTTGCTTCCTCTTGTTTGTCTCCTTTCTTCTCTTTAGTGTACTGTGGAGACTGACCAGTGCTCACTCCCCCTTCTCTATTCAGGGCCTAACCCTAGGGATATACAGGGCTTAGGATCCTGTTCGGTGATTGAAGTGGAACTAATATAGGGATGGTGTGGGAGGCAGGGTGCTATTAAATCTGCCTTGGGGTCTCCACTCCTCCTTTCCCTAGTGTTTGGGCTTCCTTCCCTTCATGTTGCACTTAGTCTTTCCACACTGTGCGTGACAGTAATAGAAGCCAACATAAAAATCCAACATAAATCTGATATTGCTATAATCGCACCGACCAAAAGAATAAAGTAGTCTAATTACTTATACCGCTCGAGAAGTAGAGTAAAAAATAAATAAAATGAATTCTTGAACTGCTGTTGATTTGTTTATTCTGTTTTCCAAAGATCACAGTAAGGCTCGGTGAACTTTTATCCTGCGCTCTACGCTAAGCGCTTACACTGGGGTTTCCGTGTAAATCTCTGAAATACATTATTCAGACAGAATTCCCTGGCTGAAGTTTCCTTATAATGAGGCAGATGCAGACACTTTATACACTGTCTGGCCTTTGATTTGATCCAGCGGTGTCTTTTTAAATGTGCATAAAAGTGCGGTTGGTCACAGTTTTGTTTACCTCTGAAAAAGAAGAACACTACTGAACAGAAGCCAGATGGAGTTCAGAGTAACTCTGCTGTCTCATTACAGCGAAGGGATCCCTCAGGAGTTTCATCTGAATCATGTCATTTGGAGATTTAGATGTAAACCCCAATTTAAGTGTTGAGATTATAGCGCAGTTTGCAGTTTAAATTTGATCCAAAATGTTATGTAAAATGTTCGCTATAAAAGCTTCAATTCAATCCACAAAAAACAAGTGTCCACTGAGGTCCATCATCTGACAATGGAAATTTAGGGGATTTCCATGTGTAGGGATCGTACTCACTCAGGTGCTGCAGGAGGAAGACAGGAGGCACGTTTCTTTAAAAAAAAACAGTTTGTGCAGGTTTATTTTGCTCCATAAACCCCTCAGCAACAACAAAAGGTTCATGGCCTTTAGAGCATGTGAAACAACACAAATGTCCTTAGCCGGGTTCTGCCCCCCCAGGCCTGTGGGCACACAGGCTTGGCAATGTCCAGCACACAGGTTGAGTCTGGAGCCCCACACACAGGAAGGCTTCTCCCTCTCTGCACACAGATCATGTGACATACAACAGCCTCCATTATGTAGGCTGTAACCACACCCACAGGTGAGGTATGTGGGTAGTCATACCCGCCCACCTCTAATAGCTGTCCACAACCCAGACCCAGGTGCACTAAATGACATCTTAGGCCTCTTTCACACATTCGTTTTTCGCCGTCAGGCGTGATCCGGCATTTTTTCTTAAAACCGGATCCGGCGAAATCTAATGCATGATCATTGACCATTGACTAACATTAGCGCCAGATCACGCTGCATGGCCTTGCGGTGCGTCTGGTTTTTGCCGGCTCCGGCTAATTGTCTCATTCCGGCGTCTGGAAAAAAACGGCAACTGTAACGTTTTTTGTCTCCGGCTCTCCCAGCTTTTTGTCACAATGAAAGTCTATGAGCGCCGCAATGCGCCGGTTCCGGCATTTTTGTCTGAGCATGCTCAGAGTAGCCCAGCCCACAGCAATTATATATAAACCATGCCTGCCAGTTGGACCTTCAGCCATTACCATGCAGCCAGCAAAGAAGAGAGGAGCCAGCCGCAGAAGAAGGCAGGAGGAGGATAGAGCACCAGCACCACCACCACCAGCCGAACAAATGGAGCGGGATTGAGCAGGAGACTACGGCAGCAGACGCCAGACGGTAAATATCACACACAACCCCTTTCAGCCAGGGCCATGCAATATCAATATATTCATGGCCTTTTATTCTCTTTATTCCACAGCAGAGGCCACCCAACAACTACAGCAGCAGCAGCACCACTACCACCAGCAGCCCAAGAAATGGAGCCTGGGATTGAGCAGGAAACTACGGCTGCAGACGCCAGACGGTAAATATGACACACAACGCCTTTCAGCCAGGGCCATGCAATATCAATATATTCATGGCCTTTTTTTCTCTTTGTTCCACAGCAGAGGCCACCTGACAACTGCAACAGCAGCAGCACCACCACCAGTAGCCCAAGAAATGGAGCCTGGGATTGAGCAGGAGACTACCGCAGCAGACACCAGACGGTAAATATGACACACAACCCCTTTCAGCCAGGGCTATGCAATATCAATATATTCATGACCTTTTTTTCTCTTTATTCCACAGCAGAGGCCACCCGACAACGACAGCAGCAGCACCACCACCACAATGCAGTCCGTCCGGCAGCAGCAGCAGGACACCACGTCTTCTTATTCTGAGAGCCCTCCCTCGCATCGTCAGCGTTTGCAGGTAAAAAATTTTATTTTAATTTTTTTTTAATTCACAATGCATCTCTGTGATATATTTATTAATTGCATTATTTTTTCTTTATACGAGGAAACTGAAGCTGAAGAGGAGCTCCCAGAAGAAGAACGAAGGGGTGGAGAGATACCCGGAGTTGGCTCGCAATTCGTAAGTTTCCTGCATGCATCGCAGAAACGCAACATCACACTACACACAACACATAGAAAACAATTTAGTACAGACATCACACTGCACCCAACACATATGCCTACATCCAAGCACATAATTTTTGTTCTTTTTTATAGTCTTCTGAATCTGGTGCTCGGCCAAGAGGTCCTCTCAGTTCCTCCCAGGGTTGTCGGCGTGAGCGATGCGGCGGTCTCCATAGTGTAAGTATAACTGTACATTTTTTTTCTTACTTGGTAGTTTGGAGGCTAATATTTTTTTTTTCTTTTTCTTTAACAGGCTTCACAGCGTGCTCCCGACTCTGACGGTGAGGAGGGCGGGATTGATGTGGACCTCCTCATCGATCTGGTCAGAGAAAGGGAGCCACTGTGGAACATGGGGGACCGCCGCCATGCTGATCTAATTGTGACCCGTCGGCTCTGGGAGGAAATCTGCTCACTACTCGTGGACCGCTGGGAGGACCTCGATGCTCGGGCCCAGATTGAAGAGCGTAAGTATATACAGTTCAGGTTGCTGGATGTAAAGCAGTGTTTCGCACACTCCAGTCCTCGTGGCCCAAACGGGTCATGTTTTCAGGATTTCCTTTTGTGCAACACTATGGAAATCCTGAAAACATAACCCGTGGGGGCCCTGAGGACTGGAGTTTGGGAAATACTGATGTTGTATACTAACCAATTTGTGCTTTCTCGTTTCAAGGGAGAGAATTGCTCTTCTCTCCATCTGCACTTGCTCCTCTACAACCTGTCAAAGATGGGCTGTAGGAACAGTGTATATATAGGTTTTCAGTAGCCAATCACCTTTGGAAGCCACCAAGGGGCGTTTTTAAAAACCGGATCCGTCGTAATCCGGCGAAAAATGGATAAAAAAATGGATGAAACGGATGAGACGGATCCGGTTTATGGTCGGATCCGCTAGACGGATCCAGCCGAAAACCGGATCCATCTCATCCGTTTTTACAAAATATTAGCCAGATCCGGCGCTCCGGATCGCGCCTGACGGTGAAAAACGGATGTGTGAAAGTAGCCTTACATGCACTAAAGAAAAATACTCCTGGTTACATCACAGGGAGCAGCCATCCCTGTGACACATACCTCCCATTGATTGCACGGCCATTAGCCTTCTTACACATGTTACTGGTAGCACAAAGGCTCTTGAAAAGTGCTATGGCTCCTGGCGCCCAAAATGAAATTCAGCAAATTCTGCACTCGCATATCCAAATTCCCCTCTCCCTTCTGAGCCTCAGTGTGCCTAAACATTTAATGGCCACATTTTTGGCATTTCTGTAGCGATGAGAACCCATTTAATTTATGGTGTGCGTGTCTACAGAAGAATGAGCTGGGCACAATGTATGGGCATTACAATGTATGGGTACTGCACTGTACAGGCACTACAATGGCAGATTTGCAATTTTCAATCAGCAAACATCCATTACAGCTTGTTTCTGGAAAACACCCATGGAGTCAAAATCACCACTACACCTGTAAATAAATTCCCAGCAGGGTGTAATTTCCAAAATGGGGTAACTTGAGGGGCGATTCTGCTCTTCTGGCACTCAGGGGCTCTGTATATGGAATCCGCAAACTTTGTTATGATATTATCCATATAAAAAGAAGAAAGTGTAGAAAAGCCACAATAGAAATTTATAAGAAAATGGAAAAAATAAAGTCGGCTTACCAGACCCAGTTTACAGACCTTCTGTTTGCACACCAATGCCTCGCATGGATAAGGGTGAGACAACCACAGGGAAATCCAAGCAGGGAAAAAAAATCCAGCCAGTGGCGAAGGTGTCTAAAAATTTTTTTTTATTTAGAATGAATAAAATAAACCAACATATGGCATCAAGCCTTGAAACACACTAGCAGCAAAAATCAGCGATCATCGCGTTTCGACTTAATTGTCTTATTCATGATCTGACGATTAGATCATGAATAATATCATGAATAAGACGATTACATCGAAACGCGTTCATCGCTAGTGTGTTTCAAGGCTGGATGCCATATGTTGGTTTATTTTATTCACTGGAAATAAAAGTTAATTTTTAGACACCTTCGCCACCCCCTGGATTTTTTTCCCTGCTTGAATAGAAATTTATAGTACAAAACTTTATTGAAAATAATAAGAAATGATTAAAAAATTATCAACTCAGCCTGCCAATGATTGGCATCAACAGAACAGCCAAGGTAAAGTATGACAAATTATATATTTATATTTATAAATATATATATATATATATATATATATATATATATATACAGTACAGACCAAAAGTTTGGACACACCTTCTCATTCAAAGATTTTTCTGTATTTTCATGACTGAAAATTGTAGAATCACACTGAAGGCATCAAAACTATGAATTAACATATATGGAATTATACATTACACTTTACAAAAAAGTGTGAAACAACTGAAAATATGTCTCATATTCTAGATTCTTCAAAGTAGCCACCTTTTACTTTGATTACTGCTTTTCACGCAGAAAAGGTGAACGGATGGATTCTACATGTTTGGTTCCCACCATGAAGCATGGAAGAGGTGGTGTGATGGTGTGGGGGTGCTTTGCTGGTGACACTGTTGGGGATTTATTCAAAATTGAAGCAGTGAGCAGTCCAGCTCACCCTAAACCATCTCGATTGGGTTCAGGTCTGGTGACTGTGGAGGCCAGGTCATCTGGCATAGCACCCCAACACTCTCCTTCTTGGTCAAATAGCCATTCCACAGTCTGGAGGTGTATTTGGGGTTATTGTCCTGTTGAAAAATAAATGATGGTCCAACTGAACGCAAACCGGATGGAATAGCATGCTGCTGCAAAATGCTGTGGTAGCCATGCTGGTTCAGTATGCCTTCAATTTTGAAAAAATTACCAACAGTGTCAGCAAATAACCCCCACACCATCACACCACCTCATTCATGCTTCACGGTGGGAACCAGGCATGTAGAATTCATCCGTTCACCTTTTCTGCGTGCAAAGCAGTAATCAAACCAAAAGGTGGCTACTTTGAAGAACCTAGAATATAAGACATATTTTCAGTTGTTTCACACTTTTTTGTAAAGTGTAATGTATAATTCCACATGTGCTAATTCATAGTTTTGATGCCTTCAGTGTGATTCTATAATTTTCATAGCCATGAAAATACAGAAAAATCTTTGAATGAGAAGGTGTTTCCAAACTTTTGGTCTGTACTGTATATATATATATATATATATATATATATATATATATATATATATATACACATTATATATCCTGGTTGTTACAAGGTATTCCAATCAAAGAGGTCATAATCAATCAATAATAAATAATAAATGTATATGTATAATGAAAAATAGAATAACACTGCAATGATCAAAAAATAAATAAATTCAATATCTAAATTCTAAATAAAGAATAATGTTTACCAGAGCACAGATTGTGATCACAGTGTCTCCTGCTCGCACTTCGGCACCAAAGCCCTCTTCCCTGGAAGAAGGCTTTTGCTCTGGGAAAGGCAAAAGAATGGTCAAAAGTCAAGGTCCAATGTCAGGCAGCAAATATCTAAATTACTGTGCACACAGCACAAGACATACACACCACCATGCAAATCAATGACTGGCATTGGTGTGACCTTTGTCATCCAGCTAAATAGCCAGATAATCACCCAGAAAGGACAGGAAATCTAAAATTGAAGACCCTCACCAAACAATCGGCCTTCACAGATCTAGCCGGGACCCGGGATCTCTCCTTGGGTACATATACTTTCCAGTGGATAAGATATTGGAGGGAATTTTGGACCCTATGAGAATTCACGATCCTCTGTACCTTATACTTCAAACTTTCATTGACAGAAACTGGAGGAGGCGGGGATAAGGGAGATAGTACCGAAGAAACAAACCCCTTTAATTGGGACCCATGAACATTAGGGAATCTCATACTGACCAATGAATTTAGGACCCTACTATTAGATTAATATTTTTGGATGGCAACCAAACCTTATCACCAACTTTAAAATCAGGACCCACCAAACTTTTTCTATTGGCCTTCTGTTTTTGCCAAATCTTAGCTGCGCCATTTATTTTTTTGAACGTCCCTTCAGACATCCCTGAGTTTCTGTATGGCGACCTCTTCCCCAGGGCACTCAGAACTTATACTAGAGAATTCACCAAAATGGCAATGAAAAACATAATTGCATAAAAAAGCAAGGTTTCGCTGGACTGATTGACCCGACTGTTAAAGGCGAATTCAGCCTGAGGTAGAAATGATGACTAGTCCTCCCATTGAGTTGTGATGAAACACCTTAAAATTTGTTCCAAAAATCAATTTGTCCTTTCTGTGTGACTGCTGATTTCAGGGTGGTAGATGGGAAAATAGCAAGTCAATCCCCAGTTTGTTACAAAAATCTCTCCAGAATTTGGATGCAAATTACACTTCCCTATCAGACACGATGTTTAGAGGAATTCCATGCAATCTCACAACATGACAAATAAGCAACTTGGAGAGTGTCACTATATTAAGTAACCCTCACAAAGGAATAAAATAAGCCCGATTACTGAATCAGTCAATCACCACCCAAATAACAGTTTCCCCACCAGACAGAGGCAAATCCGTGATGACATTCATGGACAGATGAGTCTACAGTCTTTCTGGAATTGGCAATGGAGCCAATTCCCCAGCCAACCAGCTGGACAACTATGATTTTAGCGTGTACTCAAATTTCACAAGTAGATACAAAGTCTTTAATATCATTATTCATAGACAGCCAAAAAAAAAAAGCATACCAATAGCTTTCTGTGTAGCTGTGACCCCAGGATGAACACTCAAGACTAGTGTTGAGCGATACTGCTCGATATCTAAAAATATCGTATCGGAATGGTATCGCCGATATCACTAAATATCGTCGATATCCGATTCCGAT
>JARQOD010000001.1:618010972-618108445 GCA_033576555.1 Oophaga sylvatica | reverse complement strand
CCTATACCAGGCATGCATTCATTGAAAAACATTCTTTTTCTTTATTAGTCAAAATATTACCAAAGGGGGGCATGGCAAGCCATGTGCACCTGAAGTCGCACTCTTGTAAGCTCCGGTCCTTCACCAATCTGTCTGCGTTAAACTCAAAATATGGGCAAAACCTCCAAAACAAACATGTCCCAGTCTGCACCGAGACTCACTCCCTCCGAGGTGACATGGACACTCTTCTTACCCACTTCGGGCAGCCGATGCAGGAGGATCCCACCAATCCCTCTACTGGAGCTGGAAGAAAACAAGTATCATAAAAAAATCAAAAACAGCGAACATATCATGAAATCTGGCCCTCACCAACACTGTCTGATGACAAATGCACATCTAGCAGGATGCAGCAGGCCTCCACTAATAAAGGCAAAGTGCAGCACAGGTGCAAACTACTGATAAAAACAGCCACCCCAACACCTAATATGGAGGGGTTAACTGCCTAGTAGAAAAAAATGCACATTGATACGGCTTGGAAGAAGCTGGAAGAAGCCTGAGCCCTGTCTCCTTTCTCTCAGAGCTCCCAGGGATGCAGGCATCGCGATACTGTTCGCCGAACCGCCTGGACTGCGATGACTCCATCGGTCATGCAAACAACATCGGGAGAGGAAGGTAGGGTGACCTCACCTCAACAAGATGGTGGCTGCCTCATGCTGGATGCGGTCGCACCCTTCTCCCCTGCCACTTCCTCTGCCCCTGCAGACACCATAGATGCCATCGTGGACTCTGGGATCTATAACCTTGCCGCACATGAGACCAGTCACCGGGCCCCCCAGGTGTTGGCTGGTGAGAACATTAACCCCCATGTGTTCTGCTGATGCCTGCAGTGCACCTTTATTTGGGGAGACCTCTGGGCAGCCACCTAGTTCTTTCTTGGTTGGAGAGGATGTAGTTTTGTGCCTCAATGATCTCTAAAGTATCCTGCTCTCCCATCCAGAATCCCTTGGCCCTGCTGATGGATCACCTGGCCCTCTTCCACTTGTGACAGAATTAGGACTGTCCTAGTCAGAGCCTCCTACACTATCTAAGATTTAATCATCAGTAAGGTGGCCCACAGGCTCATCCTGGCCCGATTACCTCTACACTTCTCTGTATTCTCAGACCTTGGTCTGATTTCATCATCTTGCCTCAGTAACTAGGCTGACATTCTTCCATATTGCAATGTAGCCCAGGCCTCAAACAACTCTTCTTTTCCACATAAATCTAAGGACTGCCTGTCACCTGTATTGGAGGATCAGCTCAGACCAAAGGCCCCCTCTCCCACAAGATTATCCAAAAATAATGATCACAGACCAGCATATTTGGCCGATCTACGTTCCCTAATGCAATCAATCCCTACTAAACACAATATCTCACTCCTAACTACCCAAATAATTGAAGAATGTAAACAGGAATTTGCAAAATTCCGCACTGAACTATCAGTGCTTTACTCCAGGATCAAATCTAGTGCTAACTGACAAGAATCCTCCTCCTCAAACTTAGTGACCTTACAAAACAAAGTCGCTTATCATTCGGCTCAACTCTGCGCACTTCAACAAAATCTAGATGATTTTGAAAATAGAAACAGGAGGAACAACCTCCGTATCTACGGATTGCCAGAATCAATTAATACGATGGATATTTCCTCTGTCCTTACATCTATTTTCAACAGTCTTCTGGGACGTGCACCACCTGCTGAACTACAACAATAATTTGCTCATGTTACAAAATGTTGTTTCTCTTATATTTATGACTTTGGGTCTACTCAGTGGTTTATAACATGCCCTATGTATTATATCCTATGTTATTATTGTTTGATCACCAACAGTTTTATGGATATTACTCTTCTAATTTTATTAGGAACTTATTCATAGCATGCCTACCTTACTATCCCCCAACTAGGCTGAGAGCCTCTACTATTCCCTATGTGGTTTTGAATGCTCCTATTACAGGATTGTAATGCTGTAGTGCCTCCTGCAGGGGTTTTCCCCTGCTTTTGTTTTTCCCCAAATTTTTATACTTTCCTCTCTCTCCAACCTAGTTCCTTTTCTCCCAACTTCCAGACTTGGGGACCTGACGCCTTTCTTCCGCAACAAGCATCTAATCAAACACAAATGGCAGATCTAAACCTTGCCTCCTTTATTGCAAAAGGAATCAATACTCCAGGGAAGCATGCCCAGATTCTCCACTACTTCTATCGATGTAAGGTACAGATTGTATGTTTTCAGGAAATAAACTTCAAGGCCAGCTACCCTCCTTCATTTAGCTATAAACAATACACTACTTTGCATTTTGCTCATAACCCAGTTGCTTGCTCTAACGGTGTAGCAATAGCAACACAAATTTCTCACACACCAAACCATAGACTGTGCTATAGAAAGTGATGCTAGGTACATTATCCTCAGTAGATCTGCAACTCTTCACAAAAAAATATTTAGAATTGAGAGTAGTGTTGAGCGATACGATACTGCAAATATCGGATATCGGCCGATATTAGCTGTATCGGCCTTTCGATTCCGAATACCGATATTTTCGTCATATCGAATACCGGAATCGGATTTGTCACTGTCACTGTGAGTGTCCGTCGGTCGGGTCTGTCAGGAGTCAGCGGCACTTACCTGGCAGAAGATCTCCGGCGGTCACGTCCTGGACTGCTTGAGGCCGCCATTATCTTCTCCCTGGCGGTCACATGCAGTTTTTCGCGATAACTGCAGCCAGTGACTGCAGGGTAATCCCGGCCGTAAACCAGTCCGATGACGTCACCGCCGGGGAAGCAGGTAATCAGCTGTGCTGCGCCGGGATGACAGGCTCTGCCTGTCATTCTGATGTAGCAGAGCTGGATCGTCGTGGGACACTCGTTACTATGGACTGTGTCGGTCAGGTGGTATACTTTTTTTTTTTTTTTTCATTTTTTTACAGGAGATCGATGGCGTCGCAGGATGAGACTGTAATAAAAGTAATGAAAAATGTGTTTTTTTTTTTTTTATTAAATTAAAAAACTTTTTTATGAACATTCACCCGTCCGGGTACATCAACAATTTAACTATTTATCAACAATTTAACTATTTACATACAGGGACCCTGTCCGGGTTATTTATACTTCTTTGGCCGGGGTGTTCCAGGTACCACCTGGTACTCTTCTGATGCTTGCCAAACATCCGAGGCACCAAGGACCACCAGGACCTGATGACGTCGTGTGGCCTGTACAGTCAAGTCGTGACCCGCTATCTGGGTCTGTGTGGCCACCTCTTTCATCTCCCTCCAGGTCTGGAACCCTATGTCCCGGACTGAACGAACCCCAGGGGGCCTAACAGGCGCCGGGTACGGGCCAGCTATAGTTATCATGTCCATAGCTGGGGCTGCTGAGGAGACCACTGAGGGAGGCTGTGGAGATTTACGGCGTGGGGTGGGCACTTTTGCAGAGGCCTGGATGTGGGAGGCTGAAGGCTCCGAGGGTCTCACAGGTTCCTGACACTCTGGGGAGTAGGGGTCGCACCTGGTAACATTTAGGGCGTACCACCCATTGTAACCCCAGTGTCGGGTGTAAGTCACCAAGTCTCCTGGCAACAGGTCCCTCCCCGGATGTCCTTCTGGGAGGTGAGTCTCCACGTCCCGCCGGGTCACAAAAACTTCTAAATAAAGTCCAGGCTCCTGGATGAAGCCCCAACCACCTTTCAATTTAAAGCTCCGTACTGCACCCTTACGCCGCGGCTCCCTCAGGGTTCCTTTATCCTTTCTCATCCGGTCCTTATCTGCCCGGTCCTTCTCCACCTGACGTTGGCGAAGTTTTTGGGTTTCTCGCTGCTCCCTTTGTCGCTCTGCTTCCCGCTCCCAACGTCTCCACTCTTCCTCCTGACGCCGTTGAAATTCTCCTCCACCAGCAGCTCCATGTCTCCACCACTCCACTGCAGCTTGCGATGTCCGGTTTGCGGCAGCTCTCCTGGCGCCCCCCAGTCCTGGCGGCGCTCCCATGCGGAGGAAGCAGACGGCTCTAAATCAGATGACAGTCGGGGCTCCGGTACAGACAGGTAGACCTCTGGTGCCTGCTCGGCCTCCTCCATGAGGACGGGTGTCGCTTCTTCTGTCTCAGCGACGGGGGCAGACAGCGGGATCTGGGGTGCTGACGGTGCTGCGGTTTTTGCAGGAATGGGTGCCTCCACTGCGACAACGTCAACCGGATCACATTGCAAGGGCTCCTCTACTAGAACGGGTGCCTCACCTTCCGGTACAGACACTTCAGGTAAGAGGGATTGACGCCGCTCCAAGTTTATTTTTAGGGCACGCCAGCTTGCTTCCATCCTGGCGACCTCCTCCTGGTGCCGGGCCAGGCCTCTTAGGGTATCCTCCGCTTCTTGCAGCGTAGGAGGGTTTACAGGCCGGGTGCCCAACGGTGATTCCGTGGCGATCGGGTCGCTTCCGTGGGGGGAGAGCTCTGACTGCTCCATCCCTTCACACTTCTGCTCGTGTCCATTAGCCATCTCTGCCAAGTCACATGTGTCATTAGCATCTGGAGAGGGCCCCTCTTTTGTAGGGAGGCGGGACCTTCGTGTTAGTTTCCGCACACTGAGGAGGATGAGGAGGCGGAACTCCAGAGCTGTGGGGCACGATCTTACATTGCAGTAACATTTACACTGGTCGGCCATCGTTTTCACGCCACTGAGTGAGTGTACACCCACGAAGAGCACGCCCTTCTTCTTCACCAGTGCCTCGTCGTGACGCAGATATGGCGGAAAAATGGCAAATACATTCTCTGATGATTTTAGCAATTCTCAAGCACAGAGTCTATTTTACTATGTAGAAGTGTATAAACTATAAATATATGTTTATATATATATGTCACAATGACATGTATATATATATATATGTATTCTATGTGTGTATATTTTGTGTTTACAACGAAACAAAGGGTTTTTTTTGTTGCGATATTTTGTTCCCATAGACTTACATGGGACTTCCGCTATCGGAATCGGGTATCGGCGATATTTAGTGATATCGGTTATACCATTCCAATCCGATATTTTTCGATATCGAGCAGTATCGCTCAACACTAATTGAGAGTCCTCAGTGGTTGATACCTTTTAATGGCTAACTGAAAAGATGGTAACAAGTTGAAAGCTTTCGAGACTACTCAGGTCTCTTCATCAGGCAAAGACTATTACAACATCTGAAGAATCACATATTTATACACAACAGGACACAGGAATAGTGCAATGGATAAGACAAGTGACGTAAGGCAGAACTATCCATATGGGAGAGGGATGAAAAGTTGTGGCAATAAATATTGGACCAGTTCATAGATAAGGAGTGTGAAAGTATTATTGCCCTCTGATTGGAGTCTGGTAATGTGAACTGGTCCAATATTTATTGCCACAACTGTTCATCCCTCTCCCATATGGATAGTTCTGCTTTACGTCACTTGTCTTATCCATTGCACTATTCCTGTGTCCTGTTATGTATAAATATGTGATTCTTCAGATGTTGTATTAGTCTTTGCCTGATGAAGAGACCTGAGTAGTCTCGAAAGCTTGCAACTTGTTACCATCTTTTTAGTTAGCCATTAAAAGGTATCAACCACTGAGGACTCTCAATTCTAAATATTTTTCTATCTACTGGCTAACACGGTACAAAGATATACATCTTTCCTGTATCAACTCTTCATAGTCATTAATGCCTATGCTCCAAATCAAGGTCAGTCATCCTTTATTACCAATCTGATCGACACAGCTACTCCCGTTGGTGCTGTAATACTATGTGGAGATCTTAATGCTACATTGGACCTAGTGTTGGATAATTCTAAAAGGAATCTCATCTCTCATATACAGTAATTAAGTGCATCAAAAGAGCTCTCTTTCATCTACAACTTTGTAACTCCTGGAGAATCCAACACCCCGAGGAGATTATAACTTTTACTCCACTCCCCATAATTTGTACAGCATAGTGGACTACATCCTGATCCAACATAATGCATTGCCTTAGCTGGTCTCATCCAGTGTGGGTAATATCCTGTGGTCTGACCACACCCCTGTATTTTGCTCCCTAAAATACCCTCATTTATCTAAAAAGAATGGTCCTGGTGGCTTATGGTGGCCTAACGAATCTTCACTACTAGACACACTTTGCTTATCTGATATACATACTTCCATAACCAGCTTTATTTCAGATCATGTGTCTGATGAGACTGCCCGTTCGCTTAAATGGGAAGTCCTCAAGTCCATCCTTACAGGGGTATTTATTAAACACAGGTCTAGAAGTAAGAAAGATAGGGCCAAGGCCATTAAAGATGCTCTTAATACAATGTCTAAGCTCGAACTAGCTCATAAAAAAGCTCTCTCCACGGAGAATCTCAGAAACTTTATCAGAGCAAGAATAGAGGTGAAACGCATGCTGGACACCGCCTATAGGAGGACACTTCAAATTGGTCTTAGCAAATTTTACGAATTTCAGAATAAACCTGGAAAGATGCTTGCTAGGGCTTTCAAATCTAAACTGACTCAAAATCACATCCCTTGTATTAAGGGCCCTTGTGACATTTTGGTAAACACCATCCCAGATATTGCTGACATCTTTAGATCTAATTACTCTGAATTATATAACCTCCCAGCAGAAAAATCCTCCTCAATGCCCTCCTTTTAAAAAAGTTAAGCTAGGACTAGAGTTGAGCGATACTTTCCGATATCCAAAAGTATCAGAATCGGAATGGTATCGCCGATACACAAAAAATATCGGCGATACCCGATACCGATACCGGAAGTCCCATGTAAGTCTATGGGAACAAAATATCGAAATAAAAAAAACCCCATTCTTGCCTTGTAGGTTAATTGTACATAAAGGAAAACAACAAAGAGTAATGTAGAATGTATTGGGGGAGGTTGAGGAGACATTAAAGGCATAGATGTTTAACCCAATCCAATGGAATAGCATTAATTTTTTTTTTTTAGGAAATACGTTCGGATTGACGAAGAAATTCACAATGTTGTTAACCTTTTTTCTATTTTGTCAAATATGTCTGTTTCACAACTTCCATGGTCTTCACCTTTTTAACTTTTCACACACTTTCTCCTTCATAATCTTCAGCAGCATCATCTTTCTCATCAAATTATTCTTCATCTTCACCTTCTTAATCTTCTAAAACTTCTTGCTATTCATCTTTTTGTTAACATTACTTATATTTTCTTATTAAACAGTTATTATTCTTCATATTCTACTTCTTCATCTTCTTCCTATTCATCCTTTTCATCATATTCTTATTTGTGACAGACATTCCTGTACTTGTAATCTGTAAAACTCTGAATTTTCATCCTTCCGTTCTTGCTGTCACGAAAGATTTTAATTACAACAGTATTTGTCCGCGTTCAGTTTAGCCTGCAGCAGCATCAGGCATTTTCCAGGGGCACCACGAGGAGGAACGGACTCACCCCCATACACTGCTTAGTCTTCTTCTGCTTAGAATTTAGAGCATATATTTTGCTCTTCATTTTGGTCTTATACTTAATGTTCTTCTGCTTTTTGATCTTCTGCTTATTGTTCTTCTGTCTCTTGTTCTGTATCTTGTAGTTTGTCTTAACCTTCTTTGTCCTGTTGGTGATGGTACAAAAGCCAATGGAAGTAACGAGGACCAGCTGACTGTGCTGGAACCCGGAGGGTCAGCAGAAGGAAAAGAGCCAATGGCACAACCGAGGACCAGCTGACGTTACTGGGACACGGTTTACAGGAGGTACCTGTGCTCCAAAGCACTACCAAGGACCAGCAGACGTTGCTGGAACTCGGATACCGACATGGAGGCACCTAGGCCAAAGGCACTGCGGAGAACCAGCTGACGGTACTGGAACCCGGATGGGTAGCAGAAGGTACAAGAGCCAATGAAAGTAACGAGGACCAGCTGACTGTGCTGGAACCCGGAGGGTCAGCAGAAGGAAAAGAGCCAATGGCACAACCGAGGACCAGCTGACGTTACTGGGACACGGTTACTAAGCAGGAGGTACCTGTGCTCCAAAGCACTACCAAGGACCAGCAGACGTTGCTGGAACTCGGATACCGACATGGAGGCACCTAGGCCAAAGGCACTGCGGAGAACCAGCTGACGGTACTGGAACCCGGATGGGTAGCAGAAGGTACCCATGGAAATTAAAGTTGAGGCAGCAGGACTGTTTGCCGTTCACACAGCAGGGGAACAGCTGACATTACTGAACCCCAGTAACACAGGAGCAAGTGTAGACTGTGCTAACAGCACTTCCGAGAAACAACTGGCGGTGTTGTAACCCAGGGATGAGAAGAGAACAGGGTGGAGGCAGCAGGACTTTTTGCCGTTCACACAGCAGGGGAACAGCTGACATTACTGAACCCCAGTAACACAGGAGCAAGTGTAGACTGTGCTAACAGCACTTCCGAGAAACAATGGCGGTGTTGTAACCCAGGGATGAGAAGAGAACAGGGTGGAGGCAGCAGGACTTTTTGCCGTTCACACAGCAGGGAACAGCTGACATTACTAACCCAGTAACACAGGAGCAATGTAGACTGTGTAACAGACTTCGAGAAACAACGGCGGTGTTGTAGCCCAGGGATGAGAAGAACAGGTGAGGCAGCAGGACTGTTTGCCGTCACACAGCAGGGAACAGCTGACATTACTGAACCCAGTAACACAGGAGCAAGTGTAGACTGTGCTAACAGCATTCCGAGAAAAACTGGCGGTGTTGTAACCCAGGGAGAGAAGAGAACAGGGTGGAGCAGCAGGACTTTTGCCGTTCACACAGCAGGGGAACAGTGACATTACTGAACCCAGTAACACAGGAGCAAGTGTGACTGTGCAACAGCACTTCCGAGAAACAACTGGCGGTGTTGTACCCAGGGATGAGAAGAGAACAGGTGGAGGCAGCAGGACTGTTTGCCGTTCACACAGCAGGGAACAGCTGACATTACTGAACCCAGTAACACAGGAGCAAGTGTAGACTGTGCTAACAGCACTTCCGAGAAACAACTGGCGGTGTTGTAGCCCAGGATGAGAAGAGAACATGGTGGAGGCAGCAGGACTGTTTGCCGTTCACACAGCAGGGAACAGCTGACATTACTGAACCCCATAACACAGGAGCAAGTGTAACTGTGCTAACAGCATTCCGAGAAACAACTGGCGGTGTGTAACCCAGGGATGAGAAGAGAACATGGTGGAGGCAGCAGGACTTTTGCCGTTCACACAGCAGGAACAGCTGACATTACTGAACCCAGTAACAAGAGCAGTGTAGATGTGCAACACTTCGAGAACAATGCGGTGTTGTAAGGTGAAAAGAACAGGAGCAGCAGACTTTGCCTTCACACAGAGGGGACAGCTACTTACTGAACCCAACACGGACAGTGTACTGTAACAGCATTCGAGAAAAACTGGCGGTTAGCAGGATGAAAGAAAATGTGAGGAGCAGACTGTTCCACACAGCGGGAACAGTGACATTAGACCCATAACAGAGCAAGTAATGTCAAGCACTCGAGAACAACTGCGTGTGTAGCCCGGATAGAAGAGACAGGTGAGAGAGACGTTTGCGTCACACAGCAGGAAACTGACATTATGAACCCAAACAGAGCATGTACTGTGTAACCACTCCGAGACAATGCGTGTTGTACAGGGATGAGAGAGACATGGAGCAGCAGGACTGTTGCCGTTCACAGCAGGAACGCTGACTTATGAACCATAACACAGGACAAGTGTATGTGAACAGCATTCGAGAAACTGGCGTGTGTACCCAGAAGAAACAGGAGCAGCAGATTTTGCGTTCACACGCGGACAGCTGACATTACTGAACCAGTAACCAGACAAGTGTAACTGTGAGCATCGGAAACATGCGTGTGTAAGAGAGAAGAACAGGTGGCGCAGTTTGGTTCAACGCGGACAGTGAATTAGAACCAGTAAACGACAAGTGGACTGGACCATCGAGAAAACTGGGTTGTAGCCCGGGTGAAAAAACATGGGAGCGCAGATGTTGCGTCACCAGAGGAACAGCGACATACGACCATAACAGACAAGTGTAGACTGTGCACACACTTCGAAAAACTGGCGGTTTTACCCAGGGGAGAACAGGTGGAGGCAGATTTCCGTCACAAGCGGGAACCTGCATAGAACCCCATAACACAGACAAGTAGACTGTAAGCATCGAGAAACAAGGTGTGTAGCCCGGGATGAAGAAACATGGAGCAGCGATGTTCTCACACGAGGAAAGGCATTACTAAGAGGAGCAAGTGTAGACTGTGCTAACAGCACTTCCGAGAAACAACTGGCGGTGTTGTAGCCCAGGGATGAGAAGAGAACATGGTGGAGGCAGCAGGACTGTTTGCCGTTCACACAGCAGGGGAACAGCTGACATTACTGAACCCCAGTAACACAGGAGCAAGTGTAGACTGTGCTAACAGCACTTCCGAGAAACAACTGGCGGTGTTGTAGCCCAGGGATGAGAAGAGAACATGGTGGAGGCAGCAGGACTTTTGCCGTTCACACAGCAGGGGAACAGCTGACATTACTGAACCCCAGTAACACAGGAGCAAGTGTAGACTGTGCTAACAGCACTTCCGAGAAACAACTGGCGGTGTTGTAACCAGGGATGAGAAGAGAACAGGTGGAGGCAGCAGGACTTTTTGCCGTTCACACAGCAGGGGAACAGCTGACATTACTGAACCCCAGTAACACAGGAGCAAGTGTAGACTGTGCTAACAGCACTTCCGAGAAACAACTGGCGGTGTTGTAGCCCAGGGATGAAAGAGAACATGTGGAGGCAGCAGGACTGTTTGCCGTTCACACAGCAGGGGAACAGCTGACATTACTGAACCCAGTAACACAGGAGCAAGTGTAGACTGTGCTAACAGCACTTCCGAGAAACAACTGGCGGTGTTGTAGCCCAGGGATAGAAGAGAAATGTGAGCAGAGACTGTTTGCCGTTCACAGCAGGAACACTGACATTCTGAACCCATAACACAGGAGCAAGTTAGACTTGTAACAGCACTTCGAGAAACAAATGGCGGTGTTGTTGCCCAGTAAAGAAACATACTGAGAGCAAGATTTTGCACGTTCAAATAAAAGCTGACATACTAACTCCAAACAGGAAGTAACTGTCTAACACATTTCTTGAAAAAACTAGTTTTAACAACAGAATGATAAGTAACATGTGGGCAGCAATCTTTATCTTACAAAAAAACTGTTAAATAATCCTAGTAAACAGAGTTTAGACTGTGCTACGCATCAGAAACAACTGGATGATAAGTAACTTAGATGAGAACATAGCCAGATTTTTGCTGTATATTCACAAAAAGTGACATATACTAACTTTCTCATGTAATAGCAAGAGCAAGTGTAACTGTGCTAACAGCACTTCCGAGAAACAATGGCGGGTTGTAGCCTGATGAGAGAGACATGTGGAGGCAGAGACTTTTTGCGTCACACACAGGGAATGCTGACATTACGAACCCAGTAACACAACAAGTGTAGACTGTTAGTAAACAGCACTTCGAGAAACATACTGGCGTGTTGTACCCAGGCTGAGAAGGAACAGGTGGAGGCAGCAGGACTTTTTGCCGTTCACACAGCAGGGGAAACAGCTGACATTACTGAACCCCAGTAACACAGGAGCAAGTGTAGACTGTGCTAAACAGCACTTCCGAGAAACAACTGGCGGGTTGTAGCCCAGGGATGAGAAGAGAACATGGTGGAGGCAGCAGGACTGTTTGCCGTTCACACAGCAGGGGAACAGCTGACATTACTGAACCCCAGTAACACAGGAGCAAGTGTAGACTGTGCTAACAGCACTTCCGAGAAACAACTGGCGGTGTTGTAACCCAGGGAAAAAAAAAAAAAAAAAAAAAAAAAAAAAAAAAAAAAAAAAAAAAAAAAAAAAAAAAAAAAAAAAGTAACACAGGAGCAAGTGTAGACTGTGCTAACAGCACATTCCGAGAAACAACTGGCGGTGTTGTAGCCCAGGGATGAGAAGAGAACATGGTGGAGGCAGCAGGACTGTTTGCCGTTCACACAGCAGGGGAACAGCTGACATTACTGAACCCCAGTAACACAGGAGCAAGTGTAGACTGTGCTAACAGCACTTCCGAGAAACAACTGGCGGTGTTGTAACCCAGGATGAGAAGAGAACATGGGTGGAGGCAGCAGGACTTTTGCCGTTCACACAGCAGGGGAACAGCTGACATTACTGAACCCCAGTAACACAGGAGCAAGTGTAGACTGTGCTAACAGCACTTCCGAGAAACAACTGGCGGTGTTGTAACCCAGGGATGAGAAGAGAACATGGTGGAGGCAGCAGGACTTTTTGCCGTTCACACAGCAGGGACAGCTGACATTACTGAACCCCAGTAAACAGGAGCAAGTGTTAACTGTGCTAACAGCACTTCCGAGAAACAACTGGCGGTGTTGTAGCCCAGGGATGAGAAGAGAACATGGTGGAGGCAGCAGGACTGTTTGCGTTCACACAGCAGGGGAACAGCTGACATTACTGAACCCCAGTAACACAGGAGCAAGTGTAGACTGTGCTAACAGCACTTCCGAGAAACAACTGGCGGTGTTGTAGCCCAGGGTCAAGGAGGATGTTTAAATACTAGATCAAGTATTTTCCTTGTTACGTGTCAATTAAAAATGTCTATACTCCAAACAAGAGAAATATAACCTTTAGTACCGTAAGATGATGATTTTACTTTAAAAAATATATGTAAATTAATAATTGACAAACATAAACGCATACATTAACATGTTGAAAAGCAATGCAAACCACAATAAAAATCGGTTAAATAATCTGCTATACGGTTTTAAATAAAAGCATACAAGTACATATCAGAATCCATTAATGATGGATAAGTAACAGTATGTACACCATTTTCATTTGCTGAATAATATCACTAAAAAGTTTTTAAAAATATCTAAAATTTCCATCATGTAATACTGATAATATGTGCCAATCATTTATATTAACAAAAAAAACCTTTAAAAAGTGCATAGTGAAAACAGCTATTTATGCCTGACTGTGGACTTGCAAGCATGACAACGGATAGATAAGGTATATATAGATGAGACTGCATAGCCACAGATGGTGAATGGCGATGTAATACTGTACCTCAATAAAGTGTGCGTTACTACTACATCCTTTTTTTTATATAGCTTTATAAAAGGGTACGTGCATGTATGCTTGCGCCTTTGTTTGGACGCACAGACTGGCTTCCTGCTGTGACGCGTTGGGTATTGGAGCGTCTGTGCGTCTTATGACGCAGACTAACATTCACGGTGCGCATCGTTCATCATCGCAAGCGTACCGACAACACAAAGGCGTTGTCATGACTGCTTTACTCAGTAAACATGCACCTATGATGAAACATACACGCATGTGCCCTATTACATAACAAGCTACAAGAAAAATGTGTGTGAGGTGTGACACAGCTGTTTTGTTAAGGTACAGTATTATATCGACATTGTACAGGTGTCGCTATTCAGTCTGATAAATAGATATCATTCACCTATTCTATCAGTTGTCGTTCTTTCAGCACCACTTACAGGTATATATTTTGCTATTGTGACTATGCACTATTGACTTTACCAAGGTAATGCATGATTTTTGTTAGCGATTATCATGTTTACATGAAGGACCTTTATGATATGGGCTGTTAACTTTCTAATCAAATATGTATTTTTTAAAATGACACAAATATAAGTAATGTTGAAGAGGACTATTCCTACATGCATTGTTTGCACAATATTACAGGTGTACATCACGTCCCTTAATCAACATTGGATATTATATTTACTTGTATGCTTTTATTTCAAAGGCAAGAACACTGAAGTATAACCTTCGCACTGCAGCAGTTGTCAAAGTTCAACCCACATTATGCACTTCCAACATTGCAGTATTTGAGTCATCATGATGTGAGTTGGATTTGTCTAAGCTATGGAGTGACAAGGTTGACCATCAGTATCCTATAACATAAGTAGGCTTTTGTGTTTGCATTTGTTTTCGACATGTGCATATCTGTAATAATATGTCACAATTATTTTGTTACAGACTTGTGACAAAGACAAATCATTTTATGGTTTGAAGTTGACGTTTCAAATGTTTAACAGCTTTGAAAATCATGGTGTAGCCTCATCTAGTGTGTAGCACTAGGCCTTTGAGATCATGTTTTTTCACCATGAATTAGTAGTTAGCCAGTAATTTTTGCCGACACACAGCAGGGGAACAGCAGGCGTTACTGAACCCCACAAACACATCAGCGATTGTTTTCATCTGTGCATCTAACACTTCTGAGCAGCAACTGGCGCTGTTGAAGCCAGGGTCAAGGAGGGTGTAGGCAGAGGCCTAGTATGAGACGTTTGAAGTTGAAGTTGTAGTTAGCAGCAGTAATTTTTGCCAGACACACAGCAGGGGAACAGCAGGCGTTACTGAACCCCACAAACACATCAGCGATTGTTTTCATCTGTGCATCTAACACTTCTGAGCAGCAACTGGCGCTGTTGAAGCCCAGGGTCAAGGAGGGTGTAGGCAGAGGCCTAGTATGAGACGTTTGAAGTTGAAGTTGTAGTTAGCAGCAGTAATTTTTGCCAGACACACAGCAGGGGAACAGCAGGCGTTACTGAACCCCACAAACACATCAGCGATTGTTTTCATCTGTGCATCTAACACTTCTGAGCAGCAACTGGCGCTGTTGAAGTCCAGGGTCAAGGAGGGTGTAGGCAGAGGCCTAGTATGAGACGTTTGAAGTTGAAGTTGTAGTTAGCAGCAGTAATTTTTGCCAGACACACAGCAGGGGAACAGCAGGCGTTACTGAACCCCACAAACACATCAGCGATTGTTTTCATCTGTGCATCTAACACTTCTGAGCAGCAACTGGCGCTGTTGAAGCCCAGGGTCAAGGAGGTGTAGGCACAAAATATTGAGTTATTGCCTTGTTACGTGGCCATTGCAAATGTATGTACTTCAAACAAGAATAAATGAACTTTTACTACAACAATAAAATGATAAATTTCAATTACAAGAATAGAAAAATATTTATACTTGACAGTCCTCTGTGGTTGATAACGTTTAATGGCTAACTGAAAATATGGTAACAAATTCAAAGCTTTAGAGACTACTCAGGTGTCTTCATCAGGCTAAGAGTAAAGCCAAAAATGAAGAATCACATATTTCTACACACAACAGGACACAGGAATAGCTAAGACAAGTGAGGGAGGGACAAGTGAGGGGAGACCGGCAACAAAAAGGAGAACAAGGATGAATTATCAGCGCCACACAATCACAGATAAATTAATGAATTTACCTGTGGCAAAAGACTTTTGTATGCCCGGTCATAGCATCATGGATATGGAATTACTGGTATTAAAATATAACTTCAAATATGAGAAACGTACAAAGGTTTCAGAATATAAGCTCATCATGACCTTTGACACTGTTAGTGATGGAATGAATAGATCACATGGATTTATGTCATTCTATATCAATTAAGGAATCTGCGTCTATGCCCTTCCAGGGTCATGAAAACCCAAAAAAATACGCCAATGAGAGGGCAATCAAACTTTCTATCCTTATCTAGGAACTGTTCCAATATTTATGTTCATCCCTGTGAGATAATGACAGTTCTGATAACGTCACTTACTTGTCTTACCTATTGCACTATTCCTGTGTCCTGTTGTGTATAGAAATATGTGATGCTTAATTTTTTTAGTTAGTCTTTCCCTGATGAAGAGACGTGAGTAGCCTTGAAAGCTTGCAATTTGTTTCCATCTTTTCAGTTATCCATTAAAAGGTATCAACCACTGCTGACTCTGAAGTCTAAATATTTTTCTATCTACTGGCTAACACGGTACAAAGATACACATGTTTTCTAATTTCAAGAAGGAAAAATAAAGAAAATACAAATATAAACGCATATATGCACATGCCAAAAATAAATGGAACAACACAACACCCAAAAAATTGGTAACAAAATATAGTGTTGTAAATTTAAGAATAAAAGTCCATTTTTTTTTTATGAATAATGCTTAAGGAACGCTATGTTAAACCATAACATAGTGAAGACAATGGATTTTGTAATAGTCACTCATCATCATCATCGCAAATTTTATGTGACAGTCACAGACATTTCAATTATTTAAGTTCATAAAATCGTAACTTTCTATAGCATGTATGACATGTCCAGCATGGACTCATCAATGTGATTGATGACACAATAATGTACAATAAAAAATAACCATTTAAAAAAACATTAGGCATTGTTTGTCACAATTTAAGTGTGTGCCTGCAAGTGTAGGTGAAACAAAGGCTACGGATAGCAAAGGTATATTCTATGTCTGTATCAGACAGTGGACAGCCTCTGATGGGTAATGCCGATGTTATACTGTACGTCAATAAAGTCTGCGGCTGAAATCATGCATTTTTTGCTTGTAGAGTGTTGAAGAGGGTAAAAGAATGTCTGGTTGCGCAAAGCTTTATCCGTCAACACTACCTTCCTACTGTCACGCGTAGGGTAGGGTAGCGTGTGGCAATTAGCTGACTATCAAATGTGAGGTTAGGCTGCTTATTGCGCACTAGGGACGCAAAAAAAAATACAGCAGTAATAATTTAATGTGTAATACTCCACCTATGACAAACAAAAAATTACGTTCCCTCTTTAACAATGTACAAGACTAACAAGCCTAATGGTTGACGCTGACTTAATTGAGATACAGTATTACATCAACATTGTCCATGAGTAACTATGCACTGTGATACCTATATACCAGTATTAATTTATATCTCTTGTGGTTGTTTCAACAGCACTTGCAGGTATAACTACCTATTGTCAGTATGCATGATGCACTTTCTAGATGTAATAATTTATTATTGGACATTATTACCATGTTTACATGCTGGCCATTTCATATATGGTGTTTGAAGTTACAGTTGGCATCAGTATGTGTATTTTATAATGTCTGTCATAAATAAAACTCGTGATGATGATGATGAGGATTTAATGATTCGTACATCCATTGACTGCATTATCTTACAGGTACAGATAAAGTTCCTTAAAAAGCATTAATTCATAAGTCTGAAATGTACTTTTATGCATTAATTTCAAAATGTGAAGAGTAGACTATGTTTTATTTTTTGTTACCATTTCTAATAGACATGTGCAGATATGCGCTGTGATGACAAATTATTATTTGTCCATATTTGTCATAAAAATTTATCATTCTAGGCCTGCAAAACTTCACAATTTCATGTTTTCAGCATAACAAGCAGGGTGACGGCTCTTCCCTATTTGGAGCATGTTGGTCATGTGTTTTTCTGTCCATGTGTCGGGAACAGGAGACTTCTTGCCGTTGACACAGCAGGGGAACAGCTGGCGTTACTGAACCCCACTAACAGTAGAGCTTGTGTTTTGTTCTGTGGACAGACACTTCTGAGCAGCAACTGGCAGTGTTGGAGCCCAGGGAGTAGAGTTCAGGTGGTAGAAAGATGAACATAACAGGAGACATGGATAACGTTGCGAACCAGTTATTTAATCTGAAAACGGACAGACAAATTCTGGCGAGATCCATGCCTTGTTCATTTTCAGAAAAGTAAGCCGGTCTACATTATCGGAGGATAGTCGCATGCGACGGTCTGTTAGTACACCACCTGCAGCACTAAAGACGCGCTCCGATAATACACTGGCAGCAGGGCAAGCCAGCACCTCCAATGCATACTGGCTAAGCTCTGGCCATGTATCCAGCTTAGAGACCCAAAACTTGAATGGGGAAGAGCCATCTGGGAGTACACTGAGAGGCAAAGCCAAGTAGTCTGTCACCATCTGACGGATACGTTGCCTCCCGCTGACTGGAGCCCTCTCGGATGGTGTAGACATTTGTGGCGCTGCCACAAAACTTTGCCACATTTTTAACATACTGGTCTTTCCCTGTGCAGAGGCACTGCGTGTGCTCCCTCTTGTTGCAGAGCTCTCTACACTGCCTCGACGCACAGAGCTGCTTTGTAAAGCAGTAGCAGCAGCAGTGCTCTCGGCAGTAAGGTAGAACATTAGGGATTGCACCAGTGTGTCTTGGTACTCCCGCATTTTACGCTCCCGGTTCAACGGTGTGATGAGGCTTTTGACGTTGTCCCGGTAGCGAGGGTCTAGGAGGGTGTACACCCAATAATCAGACGTCGTGAGAATGTGGGCGATGCGGCGGTCGTTTCTTAGGCACTGCAGCATGAAATCAACCATGTGCTGCAGACTCCCAACTGGCAAAGAAACGCTGTCCTCTGCAAGAGGCGTCATCTCTGCCTGCTCTGCATCACCCCACCCTCGCTCTACATACTGACTAGAGCGTTGTGTACCTCCCTCTGGAGCGATGTCTTCCTCCTCCATTGACTCCTCCTCCTCATCCTCCTCACAAAGTGAGCCCTGCCCAGCCCTTTGTGAGGAACCACGTTGCGCTGACTTTCCAGAAGGTGATGGAATTTGTGACTCCTCATCCTCCACCTCTTCCAAAACCTCATCCCTTATTGCTTGCAGTGTTTTTGAAGCAGGCAGATAAGGGGGACAGTCAGGCTGACTAGTGCATCATCTGCACTCGCCATCCGCGTTGACTCATCAAACGCACGCAAAACGTGGCACATGTCCTTCATAGTGGCCCACTCATTAATGGTGAAGTGTGGACGGCGCAAATTGCGTGTTGCTTGCGCCTGATGCAGCTGATACTCCATTACTGCTGGCTGCTGCTCACACAACCGCTCCAACATATGTAACGTTGAATTCCACCTGGTGGATACGTCACATATGATGCGATGTTCAGGAAGGCGCAATCTGCGTTGCAGAGCTGCAATGCGCGATCTGGCCATGCTGGAACGTCGCAAGTGAGCGCACTCTAGGCGGACCTTGTGCAGCAGTGCATCAAGATCCGGATAGTCCCTCAAAAAACTCTGCACGACCAAGTTGAGCACATGTGCCAGACATGGTATGTGAGTGAGTTTGCCAAGGCCCAGAGCTGCCACCAGATTTCGGCCATTGTCACACACTACCAAGCCTGGCTGGAGATTCGCTGGCAAAAACCACACGTCGCTCTCCTGCTTGATGGCATTCCAGACCTCCTGCGCTGTGTGGCTTCGATTCCCCATGTAAATTAATTTCAGAACGGCCTGTTGCCGTTTGGCCACGGCTGTGCTCATATCGGTCGCATCAGGTAAGCGTCCACGGGTCCATGTGGAGGTAGACCGTGACGGCTCCTGCAGCGATGATTCTGAGGAACTGGAGTAGGAGGAGGAGTCAATGTGGACAGACTTAATTCCGGCAATCCTTGGAGTTGGCAGAACACGTACAGCGCCACTCGCAAGATCTGTACCCGGCTCCACAACATTCACCCAATGGGCAGTGAGTGAAAGGTATCGTCCCTGGCCATGGGTACTGGTCCACGCATCGGTGGTCAGGTGGACCTTGCTACTGACGGCGTTTAGTAGCGCATGTTTAATTTTTGCCTCAACATGCTTTTGCAGACCAGGGACGGCTTGCCTGCTGAAATAAAATCGGCTGGGCACATTGTATTGTGGGACTGCCAATGCCATTAATTCACGGAAACTGTCAGTCTCCACCAGCCTGAATGACAGCATTTCAAGGGACAGGAGTTTTGCAATGCCAGCATTCAGAGCCTGTGCTCGTGGATGGTTTGCCGAGTATGGCCGTCTTTTATCCCATGCCTGTGCTACCGATGGCTGTTTTGTGGCCTGGGTGTGTGAGGATGACAGGGAACTTGCAGCTGTGCGTGGAATAACACTGTGTCTCTGGACAACAGTGACAGAGGTTCTTCCATGGCGATCCTGTGAGGAAGCCGAAACAGCTGTGTGTGAACTGGAGGAAGAGGCTCCAACACGAGCTGAAGATGTAGGTGCTGCTGTAGGTTGGCCTACATCTCCAGTGTGTCTTTGTAACTCAACAAAGTGCTTTGACCGCACATGTTTCCACATATTTGTTGTATTAAGGTTACTGACACTTTTACCTCTTTTAATTTTTTGATTACACAGCTTGCATTTGACATAGCAAATATCATCTGCAACTGTATCAAAAAAGGACCACGCAGAGCAAGTCCTGGGAGCGCCCGGTTTGGCTGTTGTAAGAGAACTGCTCCGAACGGGTGCCAAACTGGAGGCTACAGGCAAGCGAGTCTGCAGCCTACCTCTCCCTACTGTTTGGACCGTTGGGGCAATCTCTTCCTCAGAGCTGCTCCCACCACCTTCCTGTTCCTCACACCATGTTGGGTCTTGGACCTCATCATCTCCACCACTACCCTCTTCCAACACCTGCTGTTGTTGGGTGGTCTGGCCAGCACCATGCTCAACAGAAACTGGCAACTGAGTCTCATCATCATCAGATGCGTTCTGCGGTGTGCTGACCATCGGCACTGGCTCACCCGCCACTTCAGATTCAGAGAGACACAGCTGTTGCGCATCACTGCATACTGCCTCTTCTTCACATTCCAGAATGCTGCTTAGCTGGGCCCCTGTTTGCAAGCCAACAGATTCTGAGAACAGAAGCAGAGACTCAGCTGGCTCCTGTACAGAGCTCTCTGACTGCCTGGGCAATTTGGCAGGCGGTGAAGAGACTGATGGTTGTTCAACAGTGCTGTGGTCCTGAGAGGAGGTGGAAGGTATTGAAGTCGATGCATTGGCTGCCATCCAACCAACAACGGCTTCAATTTGTTCTTGACGCAGCAGGGGGGTACGCTGAGCTCCTACAAAAGTGCGCATAAAGGAACGCTCACGGGGAAAACTGGTGGATGCTGTGTCACTGGGTGCGGCAGCAGCCACAGAATCCCCACGTCCTCTCCCTGCTGCAAATCCACGGCCACGACCACGACCACGTGCCTTACTCACTGACTTCTTCATCTTGGTAGATTGATAAAGAAAGTCAGAAAAGTTATAAGGCCTAAGTGTGGTTATTCCTCACAGACTACAGTGAACCCTGCAGACAACTGTTCAGTATCTGTTAAAGGCCCCTTTGTGTACTTCTATAGTGTTTGCAACCAATGTATTGTATACGGATGGAAGCGCGTCACACTAATAGATTAGATTTTTTTCTACTAAAATGGAGCAGCACCAATTAGAGAAAAATGTGAAGGATGAGGCAGTGACACACGCTCAGCAGACTACAACCGGCAGTGGTTGAAGAACAAACTGGAGCGTAATCTGCACTCACAAAATGAAAAGCTCACAGACTACAGTGAACACTGAAACACAACTGTTCAGTAGCTGTTAAAGGCCCCTTTGTGTACTTCTATAGTGTTTGCAACCAATGTATTGTATACGGATGGAAGCGCGTCACACTAATAGATTAGATTTTTTTCCACTAAAATGGAGCAGCACCAATTAGAGAAAAATGTGAAGGATGAGGCAGTGACACACGCTCAGCAGACTACAACTGGCAGTGGTTGAAGAACAAACTGGAGCGTAATCTGCACTCACAAAATGAAAAGCTCACAGACTACAGTGAACACTGAAACACAACTGTTCTGTAGCTGTTAAAGGCCCCTTTGTGTACTTCTATAGTGTTTGCAACCAATGTATTGTATACGGATGGAAGCGCGTCACACTAATAGATTAGATTTTTTTCCACTAAAATGGAGCAGCACCAATTAGAGAAAAATGTGAAGGATGAGGTAGTGACACACGCTCAGCAGACTACAACCGGCAGTGGTTGAAGAACAAACTGGAGCGTAATCTGCACTCACAAAATGAAAAGCTCACAGACTACAGTGAACACTGAAACACAACTGTTCTGTAGCTGTTAAAGGCCCCTTTGTGTACTTCTATAGTGTTTGCAACCAATGTATTGTATACGGATGGAAGCGCGTCACACTAGTAGATTAGATTTTTTTCCACTAAAATGGAGCAGCACCAATTAGAGAAAAATGTGAAGGATGAGGCAGTGACACACGCTCAGCAGACTACAACCCGCAGTGGTTGAAGAACAAACTGGAGCGTAATCTGCACTCACAAAATGAAAAGCTCACAGACTACAGTGAACACTGAAACACAACTGTTCTGTAGCTGTTAAAGGCCCCTTTGTGTACTTCTATAGTGTTTGCAACCAATGTATTGTATACGGATGGAAGCGCGTCACACTAATAGATTAGATTTTTTTCCACTAAAATGGAGCAGCACCAATTAGAGAAAAATGTGAAGGATGAGGCAGTGACACACGCTCAGCAGACTACAACCAGCAGTGGTTGAAGAACTAACTGGAGCGTGATCTGCACTCAAAAAATCAAAACCTCACAGACTGCAGTGAACACTGAAACACAACTATTCACTATCTGTGAAAAGCTCCTTTCTGTACTTCTATAGTGTTTGCAACCAATGTATTGTATACGGATGGAAGCACGTCACACTAATAGATTTGATTTTTTTCTAATATAATGGAGCTGCACCAATTCCACTAAATAAAATAAAAAAAAAAAAAAGAGTCAGTGACACGTGCAGATGCCTACAAACAGCGGTGGATGCAGAGCAAACTGCAGCGTCACCTGCACTGTCACACACACACCTTGCACAGAGCTGTTAAAACAACACTGGCAAAATGAAGCTTTACACAGCGGTTGGTAAACTAGCCTGCCTCAAGCACAGTAGTACACAAAATCGCAATATCTAACTGTCCCTCAGAGTCAGCACAGCAGCGTTCTGTCCCTTACTGAGTTCACAGCACAGTGACGCTAAAATGGCTGCGGCGCCTTTTATAGTGCATTCTGACATCATTTCAGCAGTCAATCACAGCCATGCCATTAGTTAAGATGACCGCAGCATTACAGGATGTGCCCACACTTCGTAGGATTCCTCATTGGCTGACTAAAATCACATTGCCTCTCAAAGAATTATGGGAACTTCCGATTCCGGTATACGATATTGAAAAAGTATCGGAATTAAGTATCGGAATTCCGATAACGCGAATATCGGCCGATACCCGATACTTGCGGTATCGGAATGCTCAACACTAGCTAGGACACAATAGTTGATCTGGAAGCCCCCTTCTCCCGGACAGAGATCCTAGGAACAATAGGTAGTCTACTAAACAATTAAAAGTCTGGGCCTGAGAACAAAATTCTATAAAACTTTTGCTCAATAATTATCTCCCATAATACTAAATGCCTTCAATTCTATATCTGACTCTTCCCCTTTCCCTAATCAGTCCACAATTGCTTATATAGTGGTTATACCTAAAACAGGAAAAGACATTCACTCTTGTAAGAGTTTTCGCCCAATTTCCTTGTTAAATATGGATTTTGACATTATGCCAAAATACTCTCTGATGGACTCAACCCTCATCTACCCACTCTGATCCTCCAGTATCAGATCAGTTTTGTACCAGGAAGAGAAGTCCGGGACAATACCTTAAAAATGTTAGATATTATTGATTATGCTAATACTCATAAAATTTCCCTTATGATCTTATCACTTGATGCCGAAAAGGCCTTTGATAGGATTTCCGGGTCTTCCCTCTCTCAATCTCTAAAACACATTGGATTGGGCCCATTTTTTACGTCTAAAATTCTTGCCCCATATAATTCCCCTTCTGCTAGGCTAAAAATCAATGGCTCACTTTCATAACCCTTTTCCAAAAAGAATGGGACTAGACAGGGTTCCCTTTTATCTCCCCTCATAAACATTAACAATGGTGCATCTGTTGAAGGTGATATGATCTAACTTGGACATATAGGGAATAAGATTTGGGGGAAATTGATATAAATACTCGTTTTTTGCTGATGATATGTTGATTTACATCACAAATCCACGTTTCTCTATTCTCCTTGATGTCTTAGTTGGAGCATGTTGGGAACTGGTTAAATTTTAGAATAAATGTTGATAAGTCAGCAGCCCTTAGCGTCTCCTTACTCCAGCAATTAGTAGACACTTTAAGAGCTTACTTCCCCTTTGAAGGGATTCTGTCACCCAATTTTTTGACTATGAGATGAGGCCACCACCATCAGGGGCTTATCTACAGCATTTTGTAATGCTGTAGATAAGCCCCCGATGTTAACTGAAAGAGAAGAAAAACTAGTTAGATTATACTCACCCAGGGGCGGTACGGCATCCGATTCGGTCCAGAGGGAGTCGCGGTCCGGTCCAGCGCCTCACATCTTCTAGCGAAGACATCCTCTTCTTTGCTTCCCGTCGCGGCTCCGGTGCAGGCGCACTGCTCTGCCCTGTTTGAGGGCAGAGTAAAGTACTGCAGTGCGCAGGTGCCGGGCCTCTTTGACCTTTCCCGGTGCCTGCGCACTGCAGTACTCTGCTCTTTATTAAAAAAGAAACACTGAAATATCACATGTTCATAAGTATTTAGACCCTTTGCTCAGTATTGAGTAAAAACACCCTTTTGAGCTAGTACAGCCATGTCTTCTTGGGAATGATGCAACAAGTTTTTCACACCTGGATTTGAGAAACTGCTGCCATTCTTCAGGTTGGATGGTGAACGTTGGTGGACAGCCATTTTCAGGTCTCTCTATAGATGCTTAATTGGGTTTAGGTCAGGGCTCTGGCTGGACCAGTCAAGAATGGTCACAGAGTTGTTCTGAAGTCACTCCTTTGTTATTTTAGCTGTGTGCTTAGTGTCATTGTCTTGTTGGAAGGTGAACCTTCGGCCACGTCTGAGGTCCAGAGCACTCTAGAAGAGGTTTTCATCCAGGATATCTCTGTACGTGGACATATTCTTGTTTCCTTCAATTACAACCAGTCGTCCTGTCCATGCAGCTGAAAAACACCCCCATAGCATAATGCTGCCACCACCATGATGCTGTCATAGAGTTGTTCTGAAGTCACTCCTTTGTTATTTTAGCAGTGCGCTTAGGGTCATCGTATTGTTGGAAGGTGAACCTTCAGCCAAGTCTGAGGTCTAGAGCACTCTGGAAGAGGTTTTCATCCAGGATATCTCTGTACATGGACATATTCATGTTTCCTTCAATTGCAACCGGTCGTCCTGTCCATACAGCTGAAAAACATCCCCATAGTATGATGCTGCCACTACCATGTTTTACTGTTGGGATTGTATTGGGCTGGTGATGAGCAGTGCCTGGTTTTCTCCACACATACCATTATCACCAAAAAGTTCTATCTTCATCTCATCAGACCATAGAATCTTATTTCTCATAGTCTAGTGGTCCTTTATTTGTTTTTTAGCAAACTCTTTGCGGGCTTTCATATGTCTGGCACTGATTAAAGGCTTCCGTTGGGCCACTCTGCCATAAAGGCCCGACTGGTGGAGGGCTGCAGTGATGGTTGACTTTGGGTAACTTTCTCCCATCTCCCTTCTGCATCTGTGGAGCTCAGCCACAGTGATCTTGGGGTTCTTCTTTACCTCTCTCACCAAGGCTCTTCTCCCACGATTGCTCAGTTTGGCTGGACAGCCAAGTCTAGGAAGACTTCTGATAGTCCCAAACTTTTTACATTTAAGGATTATGGAGGCCACTGTGCTGTTAAGGAACCTTGAGTACTGCAGAAATTCTTTTGCAACCTTGGCCAGATGTGTGCCTTGCTACAATTCTGTCTCTGAGCTCCTTGGCCAGTTCCTTTGACCTCATGATTCTGATTTGGTCTGACATGCACTGTGAGCTGTGAGGTCTTATATAGACAGGTCTGTGCCTGTACAAATCAAGTCCTATCAGTTTAATTAATCACAGCTGGACTCCAATGAAGGAGGAGAACCATCTCAATTAGGATCACAAGGAAATGGATAGCATGTGACTTAAATATGAGTGTCTGAGCAAAGGGTCTGAATACTTATGAGCATGTGATATTTCAGTTTTTCTTTTTTAATAAATTTGCAAAAATTTCGACATTTCTGTTTTTTTCAGTCAAGATGGGGTGCAGAGTGTACATTAATGAGAAACAATGAACTTTTTTGAATTTACCAAATGGCTGCAATGAAACAAAGAGAGAAAAATTTAAAGGTGTCTGAATACTTTCCATACCCACTGTATATGTCAGAGCATCTGTTCCAGAAATTGCATTGTTTAAAAGGAGAATAGAACAAATAAAAACTGGGAAAGGGGAGGGAAGGAGGGGGGAAGAAAGTATGTCAGAAACAGGTACATTTTTTACATATCGGATACCGAACATGAGTATTTAACTTTAAACTCAGGACCTAACGACACCGAAGTAGACCCCCAACACCCAGAAGTGTCTCTGTGCAGCAGTTGTCCCGGAGGTATCACTATATAGGTGTCTCTCCTAATAGTAGTTGCTCTTGATACCAGACTGTTGGTCGAAAACAAGTTTTGATGTCATCCTGGATGCGTTGTGGAAGCAGGGAGATGAAACTTTCCCAAGTTTCAAAAAAGGACTGCACCCCACCCGTGAAGTGGTGGGATGGCGTTTACATTTTCTTTATCAAAATTATGTTAACTAAGTACTAGAGTTGAGCGAAACAGGTCGGTCAGATTCAAAAGTCGCCGACTTTCGCCAAAGTCGATTTTTGCCGAGCGAAACCCGACCATAGCGTGAAGTCAGCCATGCGGTCGTCGACCCGAGCGCCAAAGTCGGTTTTCCCATAATGCTTCCAGGCGTCTTTGTTCAGCCAATGAGCAAGGACGTACACTGTGGGCAACGAGATGACATGGGCAGCGTCCACCACCATCTTAGAGAAGGGCATTGCAGTGACTGGCTTGCTTTGGGGGGCGTCGTAGTGTCTATAAAAGCCCTGACCGCTGACCGCCATTTTACTTCTGCCGATCTTAATAGTAGGGAGAGGTTGCTGACGCTGTTTATCAGTAGGGAGAGAGTTAGGGCTGGAAAGAGAAGTTCTTCTGTGCTGATAGCAATTGTGCTGCACAGTTAGTGTGCAGTGACAGGTGAGGATTTTCTTGTGTGCAGCAGCGCTGGTTATTAGGCTGCCTGCCAGTGACAGGGGAGGATTTTCTTGTGTGCAGCAGCGCTGGTTATTAGGCTGCCTGCTAGATGTATTGCTGTGTGTACACTGCTGTGCAGACTGCTTTTTACACAGCACTAATACTTTTATTCTTTTTTTCTGCACAGTTACCGAGCGTTCATTTTTTCCCACACCGTATAGAGCTGTACGCTCCTCACACAGTACCATGTGCCGGCTGGTATCACAAACAAATACATGCTGACTCTCTGTGTGTGACTCCGGAAATATATATGGAGATTTAAATTTTTCCCTACACTATATATACCTAGTGCTAGGGGCCTGCGGAACGCACCTAATAGATATTAAGGAGAGGTGCGTTCGCAGCCCGGGGTCCACCGTGCAGGCAGAGCCTGCTGCTAGTAAGGTGGCGTAAATAGGCAGTATGAGCGAACTCTGTTATCCCGCAGAGTCGCAGATGTAAACGCCGTAGCACTATATGGCGATATAAGCGGACTCTGTTAATTCACAGAGCCGCTGTAACAAAGACTGTGTCCTGTTAGACTCACAGGGAACACAAATGACTGCTAAGCGAATTGCAGTCTGTGGTCATGCAATCAGAACCCAAGCAATAATCTCCTCACCGGAGTAGCCGGTATTCTAGGGGCTTATTTCAGCCAGACCTAACCACATGCATACATGACCACACTGGCGCAAGCACGTAACAGATTTGATACTAGCGCACGGCCGTGCGGTAAGGACAGCCTTTTATAGCAGCCACGAGAAATAGACCTTCCAGGAAGGACCAATGGGAACCTGCTTCAGAACATCAACAGCCACAGGACCTTCCTGAAGGACCAATAGGAGTGGCATCTGTATCTGAGCATGTGACCCCTGCTCTCCAATGGGAGATCTTGCCCTGGCATGCTCAGATGAAGCAACAAAGGACTTAGTCGCAAATCTGCCTGCTCCAACACTGGTTGCAGCAGCAAGTCTCTGCACAGTACTGGGCTGGGCAAGACGCTGGGACCGACGTCTCTGCTGAGCAGGAACCTCTGCGGCAGGAGACAGTTGGGGGACCGCAGCGGGAACAGCTCAAGATTCCCCCTGTGCAGGAGTGGGAACTCGAACCCTAACATTACCCCCCTTCATAGGGCCCCCCCTTCTTTGGGCCTTGCTGCACTCAAAGGCAGCGACGAGCTGCGGAGCATGAACATGCTTGGAAGGCTCCCATGACCTATCCTCAGGCCCATAACCCCTCCAATCCACCAAATAAATTTTTTTGCCTCGTACCACCTTGCACCCAACAATGGCGCTCACCTCATGATCGTCGGTAGATGAACCCGACGTCCCGGCAGATGACTCGGAAAACCGGAAAATGGCCACGGGTTTCAGGAGGGACACGTGAAAGGTGTCTGTGATACCAAGGCGAGGCGGAAGGGCTAGGTGGTAAACCACCGGGTTTACCTGCTCAAGAACTTTAAAGGGACCCAAAAAGCGAGGTGCCAACTTGGTGGACTCTACACGTAGCTTGATGTTTCGGGCAGAGAGCCACACTAGGTCACCCGGAGCAAATGTAGGAGCGGGGCGCCGATGGGCATCGGCCGAAGACATCATCCTCTCTTTGGAGGCCTGAATGGCATCCTGGGTGTGGTCCCAAATGTCCCGTGCCTCCACAGCCCAGTCTTCCACCCTGGAATCGGTGGAAGACACGTGCATGGGCACTGGTACCCGCGGATGCTGACCGTAGTTCAGGAGGAATGGGGTCTGTCTGGTGGAGTCAGCCACAGCATTATTTAGAGCGAACTCAGCCCACGGTAGCAAGGATGCCCAGTCATCCTGCCTGGCAGAGACAAAATGTCTCAAGTATGTGACCAAGGTCTGGTTGGCCCTCTCTACCAACCCATTCGTCTCGGGATGATATGCCGAGGAGAGATTTAACTCAATGCTGAGTAGACAACACAGCTCTCTCCAGAACCGAGACGCAAATTGGGGGCCTCGATCACTGACGATTTTGTCTGGCATTCCGCGTAAACGGAAAATATGCCTAATAAATAATGCTGCCAAGGCCTGTGCAGACCGTAACAGTGGTAGGGCTCCAAGTGCACCATTTTGGAAAAGTGGTCGGTTATCACCCAGATGATGGTGCAGCCCCGAGACTTGAGTAAGCCCACCACAAAATCCATCTCAATCATCTCCCAAGGCCTTTTTGCCACCGGTAAAGGGAAAAGTAGCCCAGCTGGCCGTTGTCGAGGGGACTTATTCTTGGCGCAGGAGACGCACGCCTGAACGTATTCCCTGACGTCACGGACCATATGTGGCCACCAGTATGTCCTCGCCAGCAACTCAGATGTCCTTTTTGCCCCAAAATGTCCACCCACCCTGGACGAATGTGCCCAAGAGAGTACCTCCGGTTGCAAATTGGTGGGCACAAAAGTCTTCCCCGGAGGCACAGACTCAAGCGAAACCGGGGCCACAGTTCTTATACTCTCTGTGGGGACAATCAACCGAGGCTCCTCCTCCAGCTCCTCAGAGGACACCACGGAGCGAGAAAGAGCATTGGCCCGAATGTTCCTCTCACCAGAGTGGAAATGGAGGGTGAAATGGAACCGGGAGAAGAACAGGGACCATCTTGCCTGACGAGAATTTAGCCGCTGGGCGGTCTCTAAATAGACCAAATTTTTGTGGTCAGTGAAAACCTGAAAGGGAAAGCGAGCCCCCTCCAGGAGATGTCTCCACTCGGAAAAGGCCAACTTCATGGCTAGCAACTCCCTATCCCCAATGGAATAATTCCTCTCCGCTGGTGTGAAGGTCTTGGAAAACAAGAAACAAGGATGTTTCCGACCTTGAGCATCCTTTTGAAAGAGGACTGCTCCAGCACCAACGGACGAGGTATCAACCTCCAATAAAAAAAGGCTTATCAACCTCGGGGCGATGTAAGATGGGAGCGCTAGCAAAATGGGACTAAATTGAAGTAAAGGCCTTGGAGACCTCCTCTGACCACAATTTGGGATTGGCTCCCTTCTTGGTGAGGGCTACCAAGGGAGCTACCAAAGTGGAGAAGTGGGGAATGAATTGGCGATAGTAATTAATTAACCCCATAAAGCGCTGCCCCGCTTTAAGAGAATGGGGTTCTTGCCAATCCATCACAGCCTGTAGTTTGGCAGGATCCATAGCCAATCCCTGGGCTGAGATGATATAGCCCAGGAAAGGTAAAGACTCCTGCTCAAACATGCATTTCTCCATCTTTGCATAGAGGGAGTTCGCCCGTAACAGGTCGAAGACTTTGCAGACATCCCTCCGGTGAGAGTCAATATCTGGAGAAAAGATGAGAATATCATCCAGATAGACTACTACAGAGATGGAAAGCATATCCCGGAAGATGTCATTGACAAAGTCTTGGAAAATGGCTGGGGCATTACAGAGCCCGAAGGGCATCACCAGGTATTCATAATGCCCATCCCTGGTATTAAAAGCCGTCTTCCATTCGTCCCCCTCTCAGATGCGAATCAGGTTATAAGCACCACGCAGATCTAATTTAGTAAATACCCTTGCTCCCCGGAGCCTATCAAAGAGCTCAGAAATCAGGGGCAACGGGTACTTATTCTTAACGGTGATGGCGTTAAGACCTCTGTAATCTATACACGGACGTAATCTCACTCTTTACACAAGAGAACCCGCTCCTGTGTGACACGACTCCTAATGAACCTCTTGCCAGATTCTCCTGGATTATTGAGACATAGTCTCCATTCAGAAGAGAGAGGGATGACCTTCCCGGGAGGTTCTGCTCCCGAAGAGGTCAATAGACAGTCGTAGGACGTGGCGGCAGAGTCTCCGCAGCCTTTTTAGAGACACGTTTGCATATGACTTATAGCACTGGAAAAGAGAAGATCTGCGGGTATCTCGGTAGTGGTAACTGAATGCACCTGACACTCTGTCCTAACATGACTCACTCAACCAGTATCCTACGGAGGTCCATCAATATGAGGAGTGGAACGAGCCAGGGTACTCCGTAGGATTTGTCCATTCCTCGGTAAGGACGAGAAGGAAATAATTCCTGATGGGAGGGTCACACAAAGTAGAGGGACAGTCTGATGGTAATGGCGAGGCAATGTCAACCATTCACTACCCGGACAGTCACTGGTTTGTCGAGCGCTACCAGATGTATTGCGTGGCGACGAGCAAAGGTAGATGACATGAAATTCCACTCTGCTCCTGAGTCCACACAAAGCTCGACTGTAAGTGTGGAAGAGTCTACAGTGACTGTCCCTTTAAATGTCATCTTGGAGGAAAATGCCGCTGTCTCTAGTGAACCTCCTCCCAGGGCCACTAGACGCGACCGCTTCCCCGATCGCTGTGGACATTTGTTTGCATAGTGTCCTGTCTGCTGACAAAGGTTACAGACCACGGATACTCAGACGGCCCGAGACTTAGGTCCTGCACGAGGAACCTCTGTGGCCTTTTGGGGTTCGGACGCCAGATCGGGGGATTCGAGAGGTTTGGCAAAGGTGGGAGCCAACCGAATCCTCTGCCTACACTGGGCCCGCTCCAACCTCCGGATGTCGATGCGGGTAGATATGGAGATAAAGTTCTCTAGTGTGGCGGGAACCTCCCTGGTAGCCAAAGTGTCTTTAACATGGTCAGCCAGTCCTCTCCAGTAGACTGGAATGAGAACTTTATCCGACCAGTCTAGCTCTGAGGCCAGAGTCCGAAACTGGACGGAAAACTGACTGACCAAAGACGAACCCTGTGCCAATGACAGTTGTTGGAGCGCCGTATCGTGGGTGACCTGAGGTCCTAAAAAGACCTTTTTAAGAGCCTCCAGGAAACGAGAAGCACTCCGCACCACACGATCGTCGCGCTCCCACAGCGGCGTTGCCCACTCCAACGCTCTGCCCGAGAGTAGAGACAGTACAAAACCCACTTGTGCCCGATCCGTGGGGAAACGTGCAGCCAGAAGCTCGAGCTGTATAGAGCACTGACTCACGAATCCCCGACACTGCTTGATGTCACCGGCAAACTTGTCAGGAAGCGGAAGGTGGGATAATGTAGGGGCAGAGGTGGCAGAGGACAAACTGGCTGCAGCCACGCTAGCAGCCTGAACAGCGACTGCGGTGACATCCACAGCTGAGGTTGTGCGCTCAAGAGCCGCCAACCTACCCTCCAGCTGCTGGATGTACTGCGGTAGACGCTGGTCATCGCCATTTTACTAGCCAGACCCTGGCGCTAGTATGTTAGGGGCCTGCGGAACGCACCTAATAGATATTAAGGAGAGGTGCGTTCGCAGCCCGGGGTCCACCGTGCAGGCAGAGCCTGCTGCTAGTAAGATGGCGTAAATAGGCAGTATGAGCGAACTCTGTTATCCCACAGAGTCGCAGATGTAAAAGCCGTAGCACTATATGGCGATATAAGCAGACTCTGTTAATTAACAGAGCCGCTGTAACAAAGACTGTGTCCTGTTAGACTCAGAGGGAACACAGATGACTGCTAAGCGGATTGCAGTCTGTGGTCATGCAATCAGAACCCAAGCAATAATCTCCTCACCGGTGTAGCCGGTATTCTAATGGCATTTTCAGCCGAGCCCTGAACACGTGCATACAATCTCCTCACCGGAGGTGCCGGTATTATAGGGGCTTATTTAGCCAGACCTAACCACATGCATACATGACCACACTGGCGCAAGCACGTAACAGATTTGATACTAGCGCACGGCCGTTCGGTAAGGACAGCCTTTTATAGCAACCACGAGAAAAAGACCTTCCAGGAAGGACCAATGTGAAGCTGCTTCAGAACATCAACAGCCACAGGACCTTCCTGAAGGACCAATAGGAGTGGCAGCTGTATCTGAGCATGTGACCCCTGCTCTCCAATGGGAGATCTTGCCCTGGGCATGCTCAGATGAAGCAACAAAGGAATTAGTCCCAAATCTGCCTGCTCCAACACTGGTTGCAGCAGCAAGTCTCTGCACAGTACTGGGCTGGGCAAGACGCTGGGACCGACGTCTCTGCTGAGCAGGAACCACTGCGGCTGGAGACTGATGGTGGACCGCAGCGGGAACAGCTCGAGATTCCCCCTGTGCAGGAGTGGGAACTCGAACCCTAACACCTAGTATCTTCTGATACAGTACCTTTCTACTTCCTTTTGTATTACGGTCAAATCCATACTGAGAGCGTCTGTGTGTGACTCTGGAAATGTATACCTAGATTTAAATTTTTCCCTATACTATATACACCTCGTATCTTCTGATACAGTACTTTTTTACTTCCTTTTGTATTACGGTCAAATCCATACTGAGAAAGCGTCTGTGTGTGTGACTCTGGAAATATATACGGAGATTTAAATTTTCCCCTATACTTTATATACCTGGTATCTTCTGATACAGTACCTTTTTACTTCCTCATGTATTACGGTCAAATCCATACTGAGAGAGCATCTGTGTGTGACTCTGGAAATATATACGGAGATTTAAATTTTCCCCTATACTATATACATCTGGTATCTTCTGATATAGTAACTTTTTACTTCCTTTTGTATTACGGTCAAATCCATACTGAGAGAGCGTCTGTGTGTGACTCCGGAAATATATACGGAGATTTAAATTTTTCCCTACACTATATACACCTGATATCTTCTGATACAGTATCATTTTACTTCCTTTTGTATTACAGTCAAATCCATACTGAGAGAGCATCTGTGTGTGACTCCGGAAATATATACGGAATTTAAATTTTCCCCTATACTATATACACTTGGTATCTTCTGATACAGTACCTTTTTACTTCCTTTTGCATTACGGTCAAATCCATACTGAGAGAGTGTCTATGTGTGACTCCGGAAATATATACGAGATTTAAATTTTTCCCTAGACTATATACACCTGGTATCTTCTGATACAGTACCATTTTACTTCCTTTTGTATTACGGTCAAATCAATACTGAGAGAGCATCTGTGTGTGACTCCGGAAATATATACGGAGATTTAAATTTTTCCCTACACTATATACACCTGGTATCTTCTGATACAGTACCTTTTTACTTCCTTTTGCATTACGGTCAAAGCCATACTGAGAGAGCGTCTGTGTGTGACTCCAGAAATATATACGGAGATTTAAATTTTTCCCTACACTTTATACACCTGGTATCTTCTGATACAGTACCTTTTTACTTCCTTTTGTATTACGGTCAACTCCATACTGAGTGAGCGTTTGTGTGTGACTCCGGAAATATATACGGAGATTTAAATTTCTCCATACAATATATACACCTGGTATCTTCTGATACAGTACCTTTCTACTTCCTTTTGTATTACGGTCAAATCCATACTTAGGGAGCGTCTGTGTGTGACTTCAGAAATATATACGGAGATTTAAATTTTCCCCTATACTGTATACACCTGGTATCTTCTAATACATTACCTTTTTTCTGCATTTTGTATTACGGTGAAATCCATACTGAGAGAGCGTCTGTGGGTGACTCCGGAAATATAAACGGAGATTTAAATTTTCCCCTACACTGTATTCAGCTGTACGCTTCTGATACAGTACCATATATCTGCTGGTATTTTTGGTACATTTTCCCAAACATGAGGAAGTATGGTGGAAGAAGCCGCGGACGTTGGTGGGGGGGCCAGCTGGTACTGATGGTTGTGGTGGTGCAACTGCTGGTAGTGCCAAAAGCGCAATAGCACCTAAGGCAGGAGGTGTTGAGCCTGCGTCATCGTCTGGCTCCAGAAGGCCTGGAAGGCTCCCTTTTCTGGGAGTAGGTAAACCACTTTTAAAGCCGGAGCATCAGGAACAGGTTTTGGCTTACATTGCCGAAACAGCCTCCAGCTCTATCGCCTCCTCTTCTGAAGTTTCAAAAAATGCAAGCACTGAGTCGTCAGTGCAGGCTCCTGGTCAGGAACGACACCTTTACTTGTGTCCTTCACCCCCAACAAAAGTGAAGGATGCGGCAGGCCACACTTCAGATTACTCCCTGGAGCTCTTTTCACATACCATGCCTGGGTTATCAAGTGAAATCCTGAATTCCCCAGACCAAGATGAATATGACATGGAGTGCACTGATGCACAGCCACTGCTATATGATTCTGCTGGTACATTCACCCAGAGCACTGCATTGCCCTCGCAGTCTAATGAGCCAGATTCTGACCCTGATGAAACTCAGGTGCCCCTTCCTGCATACTCTACCACCTTACACGGTGACACAGAGGAAGATGCAGATGAAATTGAAGAGGAGGTGATGGATGACCCAGTTGTTGACCCGGATTGGCATACATTGGGGGAAGAGGGTGCCGCTGGCAATAGCTCAGAAGAGGAGGAGGATCCGCAGCAGGCATCGACATCGAAGCTGCAGTTATCTGGCAGGCCCGTAGCAGTCCAAAAACGCGTTAAAACAACAAAAAGAGTTGCAGGACAGCTTGACCTGAGGGTCAAATTAGTACAGCCTGCAAGCCCTGAAAAGTTTTACCATAGTAGGAAGAGTGCAGTGTGGCACTTTTTTGACCAAAATCTTATTGATGAGGCAAAGGTTATCTGTAAGAAGTGCGGAAGGACCTTTAGCCAAGAGAAAAATGTCCGAAATTTGAATACCAGTTGCATGCTTAGACATTTAAACACCATGCACTTGCAAGCGTGGACGGACTACAAAACCTGAGGTAGCACATGTGCATCTGCTCCGACTGAAGGTAGCCAGCAACGCTAAATCACTTCCCCCACTGTAAGCCCACCGGTTAGCACACCACCAGCAAGAAATGTTGCGTGTTATGATTTGGTAGCTGAGGAGTGCAGGAAAAAAGGCAATACACCAGAGCAGTTGGAATCTATGAGATTGCAGTACCCTGACTAACCACCACAAATAGAGGCAGCCGTGGAGCGTTCCTACGTTGGTCCTAGACGCCTCGTCACAGCCTGAGAAACTAATTACACCTAAAGATAGAAATAGGAAAGCTATCTGCCCCGGAGCAGAACCCCAAAGATAATAGAAAGCCCCCAAACAAGTAATGGCGGTTAGACAAGATGAAATACTGACACAGAAAGAAAATAGTATGAGCAAACGCTGGGGCCCAAACTAACTCAATAGAAAAGGATAGGAAGGACACTTACTGCAATCCCAGAAAACCCTGAAAAGCACCAACTCTACTAATTTCAAAATCACCTGAGATCACACGACCTCTTCCACCTAAATTAGTTCTCTGGTGTAACAAAATCAAAACAGCAGCCACTGAAAAAACTGTAAAAAGCAAAAGTACAAACATCAGTGGCTGAACTAAACTGAGAGGGCAAAAGCCCCCGGAGGGGACCCTGAAGGCCCCACAGAAGTGCAGGACAAAATGCAAAAATCTAGCACAAAAACAAAAAGAAGAAAAAGTCTTATCTGATAGCAGGAGATGCAGACACGACACAGCAGGCTACAAAGGAAACAGGAATCAAGGATTCAGACCAGAACAATTGATCACCGGCAACCCTGATGGGAAGGTGACTCCCTTATATAAGACCAGTCAGTAACACCTGATTCCCAATCCTCACAATCTTCACTGGACAGACCAGCACCGCTTGCAACCACCAGAGGAAGCCTCTGCTCAGAACTCATCTCAAACCCATTCACAACAGTACCCCCCCCGAGGAGGGGTCACCGAACCCTCATTTGAGCAACCAGGTCGGTCAGGATGAGTTCTATGATACGCACGGATAAGTCTCCTAGCATGGATGTCTGAAGCAAACACCCAAGAATTGTCTTCCTGACCATAACCTCTCCATTTAACCAAATACTGGAGTTTCCGTCTAGAAAAACGAGAATCTAATATTTTCTCAACCACATACTCCAGATTGCCCTCAACCAAAACAGGGTCAGGAGGCCAGCACGGACCACTGGCTCAACAAACCTCTTCAACAAGGACTTGTGGAACACGTTATGGATCTTAAATGTCCCTGGAAGAAGCAAACGAAAAGAAACAGGATTAATAATCTCCATGATCTTATAAGGTCCAATGAACCTAGGCTTAAATTTAGGAGATGCTACTCTCATAGGAATATTTTTTGAGGACAACCAGACCAAGTCCCCCACTTTAAACCGAGGACCATCAGTCCTATGCCGGTTAGCAAACCGCTGGGCCCTCTCCTGAGAGAGGGACAACCTCTCCACTACCTGGTCCCAAATCTGTTGCATACGCTCCACAACAGAGTCAACACCTGGACAGACAGAAGCCTCCGTCTGTCCTGAAGAAAATCGAGGGTGAAACCCAGAATTACAGAAAAACGGAGACATCAAAGTGGCAGAGCTAGCCCTATTATTAAGAGCAAACTCAGCCAAAGGCAAAAAAGAGACCCAGTCATCCTGATCAGCAGACACAAAGCATCTTAGATATGTCTCCAATGTCTGGTTTGTTCTCTCAGTTTGACCATTGGTCTGAGGATGAAATGCAGAGGAGAAAGACAATTGAACACCCAGTTTAGAACAAAAAGTCCTCCAAAATCTGGAAACAAACTGGACTCCTCTGTCAGACACAATGTTCTCAGGAATGCCGTGTAAACGAACCACGTGCTGAAGGAACAACGGCACCAATTCAGAGGAGTAAGGCAACTTAGGTAATGGCACAAGATGTATCATTTTGGAAAACCTATCACAAATTACCCAGATGGTGGTCATTCTCTGAGAAACAGGAAGGTCGGAAATGAAATCCATAGAGATATGGGTCCATGGTCTCTTGGGCACAGGCAATGGCATCAACAAACCACTAGAGCGAGAGCAAGGCTTGGAGCGAGAGCAAGTCCCGCAGGACTGCACAAATTCCCTGACATCACGAGACAAGGTAGGCCACCAAAAGGACCGACTAACCAAGTCTCTGGTACCAAAAATTCCAGGATGCCCAGCCAATGCGGAACAATGAATCTCAGACATCACACTCTTTTTCCACTGGTCCGGGACAAACAATTTTCCAACAGGGCAGCACTCGGGCCTATCCTCCTGACACCCCTCCAGAGCAAGTCTCAAATTGGGCGAGATGGCGGAAAGAACTACACCCTCTTTCAAAATAACAGAAGGATCAGATAACTCAGGAGAGTCCGCAAGGAAACTCCTCGAGAGGGCATCCGCCTTAACATTCTTAGTGCCAGGAAGAAAGGAAACCACAAAATTAAAACGTGTGAAAAACAAGGCCCACCTGGCCTGTCTAGGATTGAGTCGCTTGGCAGATTCCAGATAGACCAGATTCTTATGGTCCGTAAGGACCACCACCTGATGTTTGGCTCCCTCCAGCCAATGTCTCCACTCTTCAAAAGCCCACTTCATGGCCAATAACTCCCGATTACCCACGTCATAATTACGTTCAGTAGGAGAAAATTTTCGAGAGAAAAAGGCACAAGGGTTACTTTTAGAGGTCTCTGGATCTTTTTGGGACAAAACGGCACCTGCCCCAATTTCAGAGGCATCAACCTCCACCTGAAATGGCAGAGAAACATCAGGCTGCCGTAGAACAGGAGCAGAAGTGAATCTTTGCTTAAGTTCCTGAAATGCAGAGACTGCCTCAGGAGGCCAATTCACCACATCAGAACCCTTTTTGGTCAAATCAGTTAATGGTTTAACAATAACCGAGAAATTACCAATAAATTTACGATAAAAATTGGCAAAACCCAAAAATCTTTGAAGAGCCTTTAATGAAGTAGGTTGGACCCAATCACAGATGGCCTGAACCTTGACCGGGTCCATTTCAATAACAGATGGGGACAAAATGAATCCCAGAAATGAGATCCTCTGTACGCCAAAAAGACACTTTGATCCCTTCACATACAGAGCATTCTCTCTCAAAATCTGGAATACAGTTCGAACATGTTTCACATGAGAGTCCCAGTCATTAGAAAAAATCAAGATATCATCCAAATAAACAATCAGAAATTTGTCCACAAAATCCCTGAAAATGTCATTCATGAAGGACTGGAAGATGGAAGGAGCATTAGTGAGCCCAAAGGGCATCACTAGGTACTCAAAATGCCCTTCAGGGGTATTGAATGCCGTCTTCCATTCATCCCCGTGCTTAATGCGAATAAGGTTATACGCCCACCTAAGGTCAAGCTTGGTAAACCAAGTAGCGTTTTTCACCCTGGAAAATAGGTCAGAAATCAAGGGTAACGGATATTGATATTTCACAGTAATATTGTTCAAAAGACGATAATCAATACACGGCCTTAATGAACCATCCTTTTTGGCCACAAAGAAAAAACCGGCACCTAAGGGTGAAGAGGATGGTCTGATATGACCCTTCTCCAATGATTCCTTGATATAAGACCGCATAGCGTCATGTTCAGGTACAGACAAGTTAAAAAGGCGACCTTTAGGGAATTTACTACCCGGCACTAATTCAATAGCGCAGTCATAGCTCCTATGGGGAGGCAAGGATGCAGATTTACTTTCGCTAAACACATCAGAAAAATCAATCAAAAAGTCAGGAACATCCTGAGCCTGGGGGGAGGCAGAAAAAACAGGAGTGTTGGTATTAACACATTGGCAGCCCCAACTGGTTACAGACACAGATTTCCAATCCAAAACAGGATTATGAGACTGTAACCAAGGGAAACCCAGTACGATAATATCATGCAGATTATACAGAACCAAAAATTTGCAGCACTCCTGGTGATCAGGTTCAACCCTCATTATCACCTGAGTAGAGAACTGAGGTTTATTCTCAGCCAAAGGGGTAGAATCGATCCCCAGTAGGGGAATAGACTTCTGTAGGGGTATCAAGGGAAACGCACAACGTTTAGCAAAATCATAATCCATCAGGTTAATAGCTGCTCCAGAATCAACGAAAGCCTGAGCAGAAAATGAGGACAGAGAGCAAATCAGGGTAACAGTTAATAAGAACTTAGTCTGAACACTACCCAAGACAACTGAGCGTGCAAAACGTCTTCCCCGCTTAGGGCAGACTGAAATAGCATGAGAGGCATCACCACAGTAGAAACATAACCCATTGCGCTTTCGAAACTCATGACGCTGTGCCCCAGACACCACTCTATCACACTGCATGGATTCAGAAGCAGGTTCACAAGGCAACACTATTCCACGCATACTTCTCCGCTCACGCAAACGTCTGTCAATTTGAATCGCTAATGACATAGAATCATTGAGACCAGAGGGGACAGGGAATCCCACCATAACATCCTTTACATTATCTGACAGACCCTTCCGGAAAAGGGCCGCCAAAGCGTCGTCATTCCACTTGGTCAGGACTGCCCACCTACGGAATCTCTGACAGTATAACTCAGCGTCATCAAGCCCCTGATTTAATGCCAAGAAGGCTTTTTCAGCTTGATCAGTGACATTAGGCTCATCGTACAATAACCCCAAAACCTGAAAAAATGCATCAACATCACTCAAAACAGGATCCCCAGGTGTCAGGGAAAAAGCCCAATCCTGAGGATCGCCGCGCAGGAGAGAGATGACAATTTGAACCTGCTGCGCTGCGTTCCCTGAGGACTTAGATTTTAAGGCAAAAAACAATTTACAATTATTTTTGAAATTCTGAAACTTAGCTCGATCCCCTAAAAACAAATCTGGCATGGGGATCCTAGGTTCCACAACAGGCAACCTAGCAAGATATGCAGCAATACTCTGAACCTCAGTGGCAAGCTGATCCACACGGCCAGACAACTGTGCAAACTCCATTGAGAGAAAAAATCCTCCCCAGCACCCAGAGATACAGAGGGGAAAAAAAAAAAAATGCAACAAACAGAAAAATATCTCTGACAACTCTGACAACCTTTTTTTTTTCTTTCACAATATTTTTCCCTTCTGTGAGTACCATACAATATTAAATTTTTGGCCGGTGATACTGTTATGATTTGGTAGCTGAGGAGTGCAGGAAAAAAGGCAATACACCAGAGCAGTTGGAATCTATGAGATTGCAGTACCCTGACTAACCACCACAACTAGAGGCAGCCGTGGAGCGTTCCTACGTTGGTCCTAGACGCCTCGTCACAGCCTGAGAAACTAATTACACCTAAAGATAGAAATAGGAAAGCTATCTGCCCGGAGCAGAACCCCAAAGATAATAGAAAGCCCCCAAACATGTAATGGCGGTTAGACGAGAAGAAATACTGACACAGAAAGAAAATAGTATGAGCAAACGCTGGGGCCCAAACTAACTAAATAGAAAAGGATAGGAAGGGTACTTACTGCAATCCCAGAAAACCCTGAAAAGCACCAACTCTACTAATTTCAAAATCACCTGAGATCACACGACCTCTACCACCTAAATTAGTTCTCTGGTGTAACAAAATCAAAACAGCAGCCACTGAAAAAAACTGTAAAAAACAAAAGTACAAACATCAGTGGCTGAACTAAACTGAGAGGGCAAAAGCCCCGGAGGGGACCTGAAGGCCCCCACAGAAGTGCAGGACAAAATGCAAAAATCTAGCACAAAAACAAAAAGAAGAAAAAGTCTTATCTGGTAGCAGGAGATGCAGACACGACACAGCAGGCTACAAAGGAAACAGGAATCAAGGATTCAGACCAGAACAATTGATCACCGGCAACCCTGATGGGAAGGTGACTCCCTTATATAAGACCAGTCAGTAACACCTGATTCCCAATCCTCACAATCTTCACTGGACAGACCAGCACCGCTTGCAACCACCAGAGGAAGCCTCTGCTCAGAACTCATCTCAACCCCATTCACAACAGTTGCGGTTTCGTCGCAAGGCCAAAGCAGTAAGGGAATCCCAATGTTTTTCCAAGGAAAGACTGAATCTAGGCCCTCACCACCACCACCACCACCATCACCAACCCCCTTTCAGTCCGCCATGTCCACCACCAGTTCCCCATTTGCAGCTCTCAAGTCCAGCTCATCCTAGCAGACACTCTGAGTAGTACAAGAAAGTACTCATCCTCTCATCCGCGTACACTGGCTTTGAACACCTACATTGCAAAACTGATCTCATTAGAGATGATGACCCTCCATTTGGTTGAAAGCACAGCTTTCCGAGAGCTCATGGCCTACGCTGTCCCATGCTATGACCTACCCAGTCGGCACTTCTTTGCTAGAAAAGCCATCACTGCCCTCCCCTCCACCTGCATGTGAAAGACTGCTTTGTCCATGCACTCAAACAATCAGTGAGTGGAAAGGTGCACCTCACAACAGATGGATGGGCCAATAGGCATGGCCAGGGCCGTTACGTGTCCATCACTGCACACTGGGTTAATATGGTGGATGCACAGTCCACAGGGGATAGCGGCGGTGGGAAAGTGCTGCCTAGCCCACGGTATAGGCAACAGTTGGCTGTAGGCATTCAACCCTCCTCCTCCAGAAGCAAAAGCTGGTCGACAGAGCGCAGTCGCATGAGCACTCCATCCGCAGCTGCCAGTGTTGCACATGAGGTGTTCCACTATCCAACAGCTAGTGGTAAGCGTCAGCAGGCTGTTTTAAAAATGATGTCTTTGGATGACAACAGACACACCGCGGAGGTACTGGCCGACTACTTGCAGCGAGAAACTGAGTCATGGCTGGGCAGTCTACATCTTGCGTCAGTGATAACGGACGTATTTTTGTGGCGATCATAGCCCTGGGAAAACTCAGACACATACCTTGCCTGGCTCACACCTTGAACCTGGTGGTGCAGTGCTTCATAAATAATTATCTGGAGTTAACAGCCAGGCTCCATAAGGTGCGAAGACTGTGCTCGTACATCCGTCACTCGCCCGTAGACTCCAGTCGTATGCACAGGCTGCAGCGATCGTTACACCTCCCCAAGCACCGCCTAATCATAGACGTTGCAACAAGGTGGAACTCCACCATGCACATGGTTGAGAGGCTGTGCGAACAGAGGCAGACTGTAATGCATTTGTGGGAGGATACATGGGCAGGCAGTTTGAGGGCAGACATCGAGTTGTCGGGTGTGCAGTGGTCAAAGCTGAAAGACCTCTGTAAAGTCCTTCAGTGTTTTTTGAGGAATGCACACGGCTGGTAAGCGCAGACGACGCCATTATAAGCATGAGCATCCCACTTATGCGTCTGCTCATGCAACTTTGACACACATTAAGGATCAGGCATCTGCAGCGGAGGAGGACGAGGAGGAGGAAGGAAGCCTTGATGACAGTCAGCCATTTTCTGCTCCGGTAACTGTCCAGGACGAGGTGGAGGAAGAAGAGGAAGAGGAGGAGGATGAGGGGGATGATTATTTTGGGGAGGAGCAGGGTTTGTGCATGACTGGAGGGATGTGGATTTGGCAGAAAGTGCTCCTCCACCCACCACTGGCAGTGCATCATTGACACCTGGAACATTGGCCCACATGTGTGATTAAGTCTTGCGGATCCTAAAAAGGGACCCCTGCATGTCCAAAATTATGAAGGATGACGACTACTGGTTGGCCAGCATCCTCGATCCATGCTATAAAGGCAAATTACAGAACATCATGCCACAGGAGAACCTAGAGCTAATAATGGCGAACAAACAAGCAACTCTGGTAAACCGTTTTGTTAGAGGCTTTCCCAGCACACAGCAGCGGGTCAGGTTCTACCACGAGCCGTACTGGGCCAAATGGAAGAGGTGTTCGTGGTACACACAGCAGAAGTGGCTTTGCAGACAAGGGTTTCATGACCATGTTGTGGTCTGATTTCTCGAGTACTGCTCACATGACTGGTAATACTGAATCAATTGCAACAGACAGGAGACAGCAGTTGTCATCAATGGTTCAAAATTACCTCTCTTCCCCTATCGATGTTCTCCCTAACAGGTCATTCCACTTTGACTACTGGGCCTGTAAACTGGACACCTGGCCTGAATTGGCACAATATGCCTAACAGGAGCTCGCTTGCCCTGCAGGTAGTGTGCTATCAGAAAGAGTCTTCAGTGCTGCTGGATCAATCCTGACAGAAAGAAGGACCCGGCTGTCGACCCAAAATGTTGGTGATCTCACCTTCATTAAAATGAACCATGCCTGAGTTTCAAAGGATTTTGTACCACCTTCCCATGATGACACATAGGTTGCCAGCAAAATGACTCGCTTTGGCCTCCTCTTCATCCGACCTCTCCAATTCCTCCATTTGCAGCTGCTGAACGTCCAGCCTACACCTCAACATATGCCAGTTTTTCCACCTCCCTAACTGAGCTGTACCCCCACAGGTCGGCGTCAGCACCTGGTGCACCCGGGCAAGTGCCGGGGCCCTGAGCAGGTGGGAGGGCCCACTTGCCGTCAGAGAAACCAGCGTACTATGAGGGGCCCTGTGCAAGTGCCGGCGCCCACGAGTGGGCCCCCCCTGCTTGTTCAGTGCCCCAGCACTTGCAATACTTACCTCCCGGCTCCACCGCTGCGATGTCTTCCACCTTTCCTGACAGTGACATTCAGGTCAGAGAACGCAATGACGTCACGTCTGTGCGCCCTCTGCCTGAACAGTCACAGTGCAGAGAGCTGGAAGATGGCGACGCTGAGAAGTCCAGAGAAGAGCAGTGCCCAGCAAGGAGAGGTATTTCATTTTTTTAATGTTTAGAGCAATATATGGAGAGCATTATACACTGGAGAATTATATATGGGGCCCATCAGACACTTGAGCATCATAGATAGGGCCCATTATACACTGGAGCATTATATATGGGGCACATCATACACTGGAGCATTATAAATGGGGCCCATCATATATAGGAGCATCATATACGGGGCTCATTATACACTGGAGCATCATATGGGGTCCATTATATATGGAGCATTATGTAGGACCATCATGCACTGGAGCATCATCCATGGGGTCCCATCAAGTACTGGAGCATCATATGGGACCCATTATATATGGAGCATTATATAGGCCCATCATACACTGAAGCATCATCCATGGGGCCCATCATACACTGGAGCATCATATACGGGGCCCATTATACACTGGAGCATCATATGAGGCCCATTATATATGGAGCATTATATAGACCCATCATACACTAGAGCATCATCTATGGGGCCCATCATACACTGGAGCATTATATATGGGGCCCATTATACACTGGAGCATCATATGGGGCCCATTATATATGGAGCATTATATAGGCCCATCATACACTGAAGCATCATATACGGGGCCCATTATACACTTGAGCATCATATGGGACCCATTATATATGAAACATTATATAGGCTCATCATACACTGGAGCATCATCCAGGGGGCCCATCATGCACTGGAGCATCATATACGGGGCCCATTATACACTGGAGCATCATATGGGAGATATTATATATGGAGCATTATATAGGCCCATCATGCACTGGAGCATCATCCATGGGCCCAACATACACTGGAGCATCATATACAGGGCCCATTATATACTGGAGCATCATATGTGGCCCATTATATATGGAGTATTATATAGGCCCATCATACACTGGAGCATCATCCATTGGGCCCGTCATATACTTGAGCATCATATGGGTCCCATTATATATGGAGTATTATATAGGCCCATCATACACTGGAGCATCATCCATTGGGCCCGTCATATACTTGAGCATCATATGGGTCCCATTATATATGGAGCATTATATAGGCCCATCATACACTGGAGCATCATCCATGGGGCCCATCATACATGGAGCATCACATACGAGCCCATTATACACTGGAGTATCATATGGGGCCCATTATATATGGAGCATTATATAGGCCCATCATACACTTGAGCATCATAGATAGGGCCAATTATACACTGGAGCATTATATATGGGGCGCATCATACACTGGAGCATTATAAATGGGGCCCATCATACACTGAAGCATCATATACTGGGCCCATTATACACTGGAGCATCATATAGGGCCCATTATATATGGAGCATTATATAGGCCCATCATATACTGGAGCATCATCCATGGGGCCCATCATATCCTGGAGCATCATATGGGGCCCATTATATATGGAGCATTATATAGGCCCATCATACACTGGAACATCATCCATGGGGCCCATCATATAATGGAGCATTATGTGGAGCTCATCATATACTGTATGGAACATTACTTGGGACTAGTGTTGAGCGATACGATACTGCAAATATCGGATATCGGCCGATATTAGCTGTATCGGCCTTTCGATTCCGAATACCGATATTTTCGTCATATCGAATACCGGAATCGGATTTGTCACTGTCACTGTGAGTGTCCGTCGGTCGGGTCTGTCAGGAGTTAGCGGCACTTACCTGGCAGAAGATCTCCGGCGGTCACGTCCTGGACTGCTTGAGGCCGCCATTATCTTCTCCCTGGCGGTCACATGCAGTTTTTCGCGATAACTGCAGCCAGTGACTGCAGGGTAATCCCGGCCGTAAACCAGTCCGATGACGTCACCGCCGGGGAAGCGGCTAATCAGTTGAGCTGCGCCGGGATGACAGGCTCTGCCTGTCATTCTGATGTAGCAGAGCTGGATCGTCGTGGGACACTCGTTACTATGGACTGCGTCGGTCAGGTGGTATACTTTTTTTTTTTTTTCATTTTTTTACAGGAGATCGATGGCGTCGCAGGATGAGACTGTAATAAAAGTAATGAAAAATGTGTTTTTTTTTTTTTATTAAATTAAAAAACTTTTTTATGAACATTCACCCGTCCGGGTACATCAACAATTTAACTATTTATCAACAATTTAACTATTTACATACAGGGACCCTGTCCGGGTTATTTATACTTCTTTGGCCGGGGTGTTCCAGGTACCACCTGGTACTCTTCTGATGCTTGCCAAACATCCAAGGCACCAAGGACCACCAGGACCTGATGACGTCGTGTGGCCTGTACAGTCAAGTCGTGACCCGCTATCTGGGTCTGTGTGGCCACCTCTTTCATCTCCCTCCGGGTCTGGAACCCTATGTCCCGGACTGAACGAACCCCATGGGGCCTAAAAGGCGCCGGGTACGGGCCAGCTATAGTTATCATGTCCATAGCTGGGGCTGCTGAGGAGACCACTGAGGGAGGCTGTGGAGATTTACGGCGTGGGGTGGGCACTTTTGCAGAGGCCTGGATGTGGGAGGCTGAAGTTTCCGAGGGTCTCACAGGTTCCTGACACTCTGGGGAGTAGGGGTCGCACCTGGTAACATTTAGGGCGTACCACCCATTGTAACCCCAGTGTCGGGTGTAAGTCACCAAGTCTCCTGGCAACAGGTCCCTCCCGGGTGTCCTTCTGGGAGGTGAGTCTCCACGTCCCGCCGGTCACAAAAACTTCTAAATAAAGTCCAGGCTCCTGTATGAAGCCCCAACCACCTTTCAATTTAAAGCTCCGTACTGCACCCTTACGCCGCGGCTCCCTCAGGGTTCCTTTATCCTTTCTCATCCGGTCCTTATCTGCCCGGTCCTTCTCCACCTGACGTTGGCGAAGTTTTAGGGTTTCTCGCTGCTTCCTTTGTCGCTCTGCTTCCCGCTCCCAACGTCTCCACTCTTCCTCCTGACGCCGGTTGAAATTCTCCTAAACCAGCAGCTCCATGTCTCCACCACTCCACTGCAGCTTGCGATGTCCGGTTTGCGGCAGCTCTCCTGGCGCCCCCCAGTCTGGCGGCGCTCCCCTGCGGAGGAAGCAGACGGCTCTAAATCAGATGACAGTCGGGGCTCCGGTACAGACAGGTAGACCTCTGGTGCCTGCTCGGCCTCCTCCATGAGGACGGGTGTCGCTTCTTCTGTCTCAGCGACGGGGGCAGACAGCGGGATCTGGGGTGCTGACGGTGCTGCGGTTTTTGCAGGAACGGGTGCCTCCACTGCGACAACGTCAACCGGATCACATTGCAAGGGCTCCTCTACTAGAACGGGTGCCTCACCTTCCGGTACAGACACTTCAGGTAAGAGGGATTGGCGCCGCTCCAAGTTTATTTTTAGGGCACGCCAGCTCGCTTCCATCCTGGCGACCTCCTCCCGGTGCCGGGCCAGGCCTCTTTAGGGTATCCTCCGCTTCTTGCAGCGTAGGAGGGTTTACAGGCCGGGTGCCCAACGGTGATTCCGTGGCGATCGGGTCGCTTCCGTGGGGGGAGAGCTCTGACTGCTCCATCCCTTCACACATCTGCTCCTGTCCATTAGCCATCTCTGCCAAGTCACATGTGTCATTAGCATCTGGAGAGGGCCCCTCTTTTGTAGGGAGGCGGGACCTTCGTGTTAGTTTCCGCACACTGAGGAGGATGAGGAGGCGGAACTCCAGAGCTGTGGGGCACGATCTTACATTGCAGTAACATTTACACTGGTCGGCCATCGTTTTCACGCCACTGAGTGAGTGTACACCCACGAAGAGCACGCCCTTCTTCTTCACCAGTGCCTCGTCGTGACGCAGATATGGCGGAAAAATGGCAAATACATTCTCTGATGATTTTAGCAATTCTCAAGCACAGAGTCTATTTTACTATGTAGAAGTGTATAAACTATAAATATATGTTTATATATATATGTCACAATGACATGTATATATATATATATATATATGTATTCTATGTGTGTATATTTGTGTTTACAACGAAAGAAAGGGTTTTTTTTGTTGCGATATTTTGTTCCCATAGACTTACATGGGACTTCCGCTATCGGAATCGGATATCGGCGATATTTAGTGATATCGGTTATACCATTCCGATCCGATATTTTTTGATATCGAGCAGTATCGCTCAACACTACTTGGGACCAATTATGTATGGAGCAATATATTTGGCATTGTACTATACCTATATTTCTCTGCCGTATCGGAGCATCATGAATTGTGGTATTTGTTAAAGGGGCCCACTGAGAATCTTTCGCCCGGGGCCTACGAAAACCTGGAGCCAGCCCTGCCCCTCCCACAACTTTAGCCAAATAACCCCCAGTTTTCAATGCGTAATTATTGTTATAAAGTAAATTAAGGTTGACAAACTTAAGTAATAAGAATTGATGTTGTTGGCATTGAAATGGGCACTGTAGGTGTGTTTACTGTTCTCCACTCACTGCCGACTTTTATTCCCCATTGACTTGCGTTGCGGTCGGATTTTCGACTCTGACTCGACCTTTTCCGTTAGTCGGCCGACTTCGTTCGACTCGACTTTTGGGAAAGTCGGGTTGCCCGAAACCCGACTCGACCCTCCTGGAGCCAAAGTCGCTCATCACTATTCACTCAAAGGGTATTACAACCTCTTGTGTACATTTCACTGCTATAAAAGCCTCAAAAGACTTGTTCAAAATTTATCAGTGTTATATTACTCACTTATAGACTATTCTGTGTTCTGGAGTTCATTTTGTTGGATAAAAGCCTCAAAGAATGTGTTAAACATGTATTGATATTATATTGCTCATCCATAGACTATGCCATGGTCTGGATTAGATTTTGTTGGTATATAATCCTCAAAAACTTGTTCAAAATTTATCGGTATTATATTGCTCATCCATATTGTTTTCCATCTTATTGGGGGACATTTCATTGGTATAAAATGCTCAAAAACATGTTCAAAATTTATTGGCATTATATTGCTTACCTATGGGGTATTTCATCTTCTTGGGTACATTTCGTTGCTATAAAAGCCTAAGACTAAAAAAAACTTGTTATAAATGTATTGATGTGTCAGTTCTGGTGCTTTGTCTGGCTCTTCCTACTTGTCCTAGTGCAGAGCCAAGTGGGGTAATAGGTTTGGGGTTGATGTCAGCTGTTTTTTGGCCACTGACATCAAGCTCACTGGTTAGTAATGGAGAGGCATGTAAAAGATGCCCCCATTACTAACCCCATAGTCACATTGTACTAAAGACACAACCAGAATAAAGGCCTTTATTTGAAATAAAACTCCCCAACCCTCTTTTATGTATTTATTTAAAAAAATAAAAAAGTCATATTCCTTACCTGCCTGATGATATTCCATTTGTCCCCTGAAGAGCCCAACTGCCAACTCACCTACATCTGGATTGTATGGCTCAGCAGTGGCATGCTGCAGCTGCTCAGCCGTGAATCCAGGAGACACTGAGATGAGGCTGAGAATTCAGCTGCAGCATCGAACGGTGATGTCAATAAGGTGAGCGGAGTTCATAGTTGATGAACTCCTATGACCTCACTGATGGCAGCGCTGGCTGCCTGAGAACTTTCTCATGTGTGCTGACTCAGTTCACCGGAGTTCACCTTATTGACATCACCACTCGGCGCTGCAGCTGAGTTCTCAAGCTGAGCACAGTGTCACCTATGTTCATGGCTGAGCGGTCACAACTTTACACCACTCGGCCATGCAATCCAGGTGCAGCAGAGTTTCAACACATCATGGGGCATATGGATTATCGTTGGTGAGGAATATGATGTTTTGTTGTATTTCATTTTACACTAATAAATAGGTGAAAGAAGGTGGGGATGGTTTCTTTCAAATAAAGGAGTCTGTGTTCCTGTCACACTGAAATACAAGTGTTATAAAGATAATAGAACCAGGCATCTCATCTTTATAGTTTATGAGGGCAGTGACAATAAAAAAATTTTTATTCCTCCGGCATGCCCCTTTAATAAAAGCCAAATGAAGGCAAGCAATGTCAGGTACAGTGTTACATTGTTGTACAGTCATGGCCAAAAGTTTTGAGAATGACACAAATATTATATTTTCACATGATCTGCTGCCCTCTGGTTTTTATGTGTGTTTGACAGATGTTTTTATCACAGACAGAAATATAATTGCAAACATATGAGTAACAAAAGCTTATATTGACAGTTAGAATGAGTTAATGCAGCAAGTCAATATTTGCAGTGTTGACCCTTTTTCTTCAGGACCTCTGCAATTCTCCCTGGCATGCTCTCAATCAACTTCTGGACCAAATCCTGACTGATAGCAGTTAGTGTTGAGCGATACGATACTGCAAATATCGGATATCGGCCGATATTAGCTGTATCGGCCTTTCGATTCCGAATACCGATATTTTCGTCATATCGAATACCGGAATCGGATTTGTCACTGTCACTGTCTGTGTCCGTCGGTCGGGTCTGTCACTGTCAGTGTCCGTCGGTCGGGTCTGTCAGGAGTCAGCGGCACTTACCTGGCAGAAGATTTCCGGCGGTCACATCCCGGACTGCTTGATGGCCGCCATCCTCTTCTCCCCGGCGGTCACATGCAGTTTCTCGCGATAACTGCAGTGACTGCTGGGTAATCCCGGCCGTAAAGCAGTCAGTCCGATGACGTCACCGCCGGGGAAGCAGGTAATCAGCTGTGCTGCGTCGCGATGACAGGCTCTGCCTGTCATTGCGATGTAGCAGAGCTGGATCGCCGTGGGACAGTTGTTACTATGGACTGCGTCGGACAGGTGGTATACTGTTGGTTTGTTTTTTTTCTTTTTTTACAGGAGATCGATGGCGTCGCAGGAATGAGAGTACAATAAAAGAAATGAAAACTGTGTTGTCTCTTTTATTTCATTAAAATACTTTTTTCTTGCTTTGTCTTTTTTTTATGCATTTAATAACTTTGGGATTAATAATGGATCGGTGTCTTATTGACGCCTCCCATTATTAACCGGGCTTATTGTCACCGTGCAATCAACGGTGACATTAACCCCTTATTACCCCGCTTGCCACCGCTACAGGGCAAGTGGGAAGAGCCGGGTAAAGTGCCACAATTGGCACATCTTTTGATGCGCCAAATGTGGGGCTGCTGTAGCCTGGTATTATCAGGCTGTTGAGGGCCAAAATCCATGGGCCTTGACAGTCTTTTAATACCAGGCCGCAGCAGTCTGCATTTTACTTGGCTGGTTAACAAAAATAGGGGGACCCCTACGCCGTTTTTTTTTCGAGGGGATCCCCTATTTTTGTTAACCAGCCAAGCTAAGCAGACTGCTGTGGCCTGGTATTATCAGGCTTGCAAGGTCCATGGATATTGGATCCTTACCAGCCTGAAAAACCAGGCCTCAGCGGTCTGCTTCATCTGGCTGGTTAACAAAAATAGGGGGGACCCCACGCCAATTTTTTTCGAGGGGATCCCCTATTTTTGTTAATCAGCCAAGATATGCAGACTGCTGTGGCCTGGTATTATCAGGCTGGCAAGGTCCATGGATCTTGGCTCCTTAACAGCCTGAAAATCCAGGCCTCAGCGGTCTGCTTCATCTGGCTGGTTAACAAAAATAGGGGGGAACCCATGCCAATTTTTTTCGAGGGGATCCCCTATTTTTGTTAACCAGTTCCCTCTGACGTCACTGATTGTGTCCCTGGCTGACCTGAAGTGAAAGTGGAAAGCAATCAATTAAGCTTTCCACTTCCTCTCCTGTCAGCCAGGAGAGGAACTCATTCATTTGGGGGTTTACTGTGAGGCTGCAGCATTAGCTGCGGTCCCTGCAGTAAACATTAACCCTTTCTGAAGGATTACACCGTGGGACCTGACTGTACATCGGATTGGTAAGAATAATTTTGCTTTATTATTTTATTTTTATTACAGGAAATGGTTTTAGCAGGAAAATAAAATATGGTCAAAAACTGTGTGATTATTTCATTAAACTTCTTTTTTATTAAAGTGTGTGTGTTTGATTTTTCTTTCATACAATAGGATTAATAATTGATAGTTGTCTAATTGACAGCTCTCAATTATTAACCTGGCTTAAAGTGACCTTTCAATTGCAAGGTCATTTTAACCCCTTATTAACCCATTCGCCACCGCTACAGGGCAATGGGAATAGACGGGCAAAGTGCCAGAAAGGGCAAATCTAATTAGAGATTTGCCCTTTCTGGGGTGTCTGGGGGCAGATGTTAGTAGCCGGGGGGGCCAAAAATAATGGTCCCTCTCTGGGCTATTATTATCTGCCCCCACTCACTGGCTTTGTCTGTCTGGTTGCGAAAATAGGGCGGGAGCCCACGCATTTTTTTTTCAGCAATTTTACACCTCATATATATATATACATGTCATTGAATTTGTGACACATATATATATATATTTATATTTATAGTTCATACACTTCTACATAGTATAATAGCCGCTAATTCAATTGCCGGCTTTTGTGAAAATGCAGAACCCGACATGAAATGACACTTGGTTTACATAGAGTTAACCATGTCTTTTCATGTAGTTTGATATCTGATTTGCACAAACAATTACATGAGTGTAAGTGTGCAAAATTTCACACCTGTAGGGGTTAATTAAAGGTGTAAATTCGTAGCAAAAAAGTCCGTTTTTTTACAACGAATTTACACCTTTAATTAACCCCTACAGGTGTGAAATTTTGCACACATAGACTGATGTGATTGTTTGTGCAAATCAGATTGCAAACGACATGAAAAGACATGGTTAACCCTATGTACACCAAGTGTCATTTCATGTCGGGTGCTTCTGTCTTTTCACAGAAGCCGGCTTTACCCGGCAATTGAATCAGAGGATATTTTACTATGTAGAAGTGTATAAACTATACATATATATATTTATATATATGTCACAATGACATGTATATATATATATATATGTATTCTATGTGTGTATATTTAGTGTTTACAAGGAAATAAAGTTTTTTTTTAGTTGCGATATTTTGTTCCCATAGACTTACATGGGACTTCCGGTATCGGAATCGGATATTGACGATATTTAGTGATATCGGCGATACCATTTCGATACGATATTTTTAGATATCGAGCAGTATCGCTCAACACTAATAGCAGTCCATTCTTGCACAATCAATGCTTTCATTTTGTTAGAATTTTTAGGTTTTGTTTGTCCACCCGTCTCTTGATGATTGACCACAAGTTCTCAATGGGATTAAGATCTGGGGATTTTCCAGGCCATGGACCCAAAATCTCTATGTTTTGTTCCCTGAGCCATTTAGTTATGACCTTTGCTTTATGGCAAGGTGCTCCATCATGCTGGAAAAGGCATTGTTGATCGCCAAACTGCTCTTGGAGGGTTGGGAGAAGTTGCTCTTGGAGGACATTCTGGTACCATTCTTTATTCATGGCTGTGTTTTTAGGCAAGACTGTGAGAGAGCCGATTCCCTTGGCTGAGAAGCAACCCCACACATGAATGGTTTCAGGATGCTTAACAGTTGGCATGAGACAAGACTGGTGGTAGCGCTCACCTTGTCTTCTCCGAATGAGGCGTTTTCCTGATGTCCCAAACAATCGAAAAGGGGATTCATCAGAGAAAATAACTTTACCCCAGTCCTCAGCAGTCCACTGCCTGTACCTTTTGCAGAATATCAGTCTGTCCATGATGTTTTTTCTGGAGAGAAGTGGCTTCTTTGCTGCCCTCCTTGAGACCAGGCCTTGCTCCAAGAGTCTCCGCCTCACAGTGCATGCAGATGCACTCCCACCTGCCTACTGCCATTCCTGAGCAAGCTCTGCACTGCTGGTAGCCTGATCCCGCAGCTGAAACACTTTTAAGAGACGGTCCTGGCGCTTGCTGGCCTTTCTTGGGCGCCCTGGAGCCTTTTTGGCAACAATGGAACCTGTTGTGAATGGACTTGAAATGAGTTCTGAGCAGAGGCTCCCTCTGGTGGTTACAAGCGGTACTGGACTGTCCAGTGAAGATTGTGAGGAGTGGGAATCAGGTGTTACTGACTGGTCTTATATAAGGGAGTCGCCTTCCCATCAGGGTTGCCGGTGATCAATTGTTCTGGTCTCACTCCATGATTCCTGTTTCCCTTGTAGCCTGCTGTGTCGTGTCTGCATCTCCTGCTAACAGATAAGACATTTTCTTCTTTTTGTTTTTGTGCTTTATTTTTGCATTTTGTCCTGCACTTCTGTGGGGCCTTCAGGGTCCCCTCCGGGGGCTGTTGCCCTCTCAGTTTAGTTCAGCCACTGATGTTTGTACTTTTGCTTTTTCCAGTTTCTTCAGTGGCTGCTGTTTTGATTTTGTTACACCAGAGAACTAATTTAGGTGGTAGAGGTCGTGTGATCTCAGGTGTTTTTGAAATTAGTAGAGTTGGTGCTTTGCAGGGTTTTTTGGGATTGCAGTAAGTACCCTTCCTATCCTTTCCTATTTAGTTAGTTTGGGCCCCAACGTTTTCTCATACTATTTTCTGTCTGTGTCTGTATTTCTTCTTGTCTAACAGCCATTACATGTTTGGGGGCTTTCTATGTTCTTTGGGGATCTGCTCCGGGCAGATAGCTTTCCTATTTCTATCCTTAGTTGTAGTTAGTTTCTCAGGCTGTGACGAGGAGTTTAGGACCAACGTAGGAACGCTCCACGGCTGCCTCTAGTTGTGGTAGTTAGTCAGGGTACTGCAATCTCATAGATTCCAACTGCTCTGGTGTATTGCCTTTTTTACCTGCACTCCTCAGTTACCGAAACACAACAGGAACCTCTCTCCTTGAAGTTCTTGATGATGCGATAGATTGTTGACTGAGGTGCAATCTTTCTAGCTGCGATACTCTTCCCTGTTAGGCCATTTTGTGCATTGCAATGATGACTGCACGTGTTTCTTTAGAGATAACCATGGTTAACAGAAGAGAAACCATGATGCCAAGCACCAGCCTCCTTTTAAAGTGTCCAGTGGTGTCATTCTTACTTAATCATGACAGATTGATCTCCAGCCATGTCCTCATCAACACCCACACGTGTGTTAATGGAGCAATCACTGAAAAGAGGTTAGCTGGTCCTTTTAAGGCAGGGCTGCAATGATATTGAAATGTGTTTTGGGGATAAAGTTCATTTTCTAGCCAAATATTGACTTTGCAAGTAATTGCTGTTAAGCTGATCACTCTTTATAATATTCTGGAGTATATGCAAATTGCCATTAGAAAAAGTGAAGCAGTAGACTTTGTAAAAATTAATATTTGTGTCATTCTCAAAACTTTTGTCCATGAGTGTACTGCAATAAACTAAACAGAGGCAGCTTTACACTATAAAACCTCTAAAACATCAAATGTGGTGTTCATTTCTTTTACTTGTCATTACTGAATGTTTTATTTGTAACATTTGTTTCATAGTAAAATGTCATGATGTTTAGTTGAAATGAAATCCATTGTCATGTCAATGCATATAGATAAGCGGTAAGCAATAAATCACAGTTTACTGTCAAGCCAAAATGATTTATTCTTCAATTTCTATATATACACAATCGTCTCAGATCTGTCTAATATGTACGCTTACATAAATAATTTCTAAAGCTGGCAGCAATATAATATTTGCTTAACACCTTAACGAACGATGATTTATAGGTACATCACTGGTCGTGTCCCTGCCTTTGATGTGGGCTCCAGTGAATTTAACAAGTCATAGACTGACAGCGGCATTTAATATGCTGTCAATCGCATTTAATAAGAAACTGGAGCACAATCAAAAAAGGGCGAGCTCCCCTGTTAGTATAAGTGTAATGGGTCAGTTCACATATACATATACAGCTGCCCTTACCAAATAAATATAATCTAGAATAAAAACAATGCAATAAATAAATACTTAGTAACACATGTATTTAGTTGATTTTTTTTTTTAAACAAAAAACGTGATAGCATTCTCACTGTCACAAGTTGTACCTGATCTGGATGATCCTATCATTAATATCTCACCTCACCAGTTGGCCACCAATTTGCTAAATTCATGCAGTGAAGTGATAAAAAAAATTATAATACCTTCCTGCAGTCTATACAGTCTTAAGGGTATGCCACACTGAACAATATCGCTAACGGGATCGCTAAAAAACGTCACTATTTAGCGATCCCGTTAGCGATGTTGTTCAGTGCGGCAGCTGCCAGCGACGAGCTTCCTGCTGTGATCTCGCTCGTCGCTGGAATCGTTCCGGACCCTATTTTCTCGTCGGCGCTCCCGCTGGGTAAGTATATATCGCTAGTGTGGCACCTTTTCTTAGCGATTTAGCGGTACTTTTGTACCGCTAAAGTCGTTAAGAAGATCGCTAACGGCGATAGCGTCGTTAACTATATCGCTAAATGTGGCCGCACTTAGCGATATAGAAACAATCCCGCTAGCGATCGCATTAGTATGCGTCGTTATCGTGATCGCTAGCGGGATTGTTTAGTGTGGCAGTACCTTTAGTCACTCTCCAGGACTCTTAGTGTTTAGGCCTTACATGACATCATATTATGTGGCTCTCAATGATGTAGCTAGTCAATGCCAGAAATACTGAAGAGCCTTAAAGAGTGACTGCATCCAGAGGACTCTGTTCAGTCAGACAGGTGGAAGCTAGGGAGAAGTATTGTATATTCCTTTTAACCCTACATTTTCTATTCTTTAGGATCTAGAAAGACCTCAGAACTAGAGATGAGCAAATAAATAGAACTGAAATCTACTCAAAAAGGACCAAAATTCCACATTCGCCAAATTGCACATTGGCTGAACCGTAAAGAGCATTCATTGCATGGTTAACAAATGTAAAACTTGCTTATATTCACCTCATCGCTCACCTCTCCAGCCCCTTTGTTTCTCTCAGTCTGGTCCACATGACATTTTCTTATCAGCTTTGTGACCACGGAATCCCCAGGCTTCATCATTCTAGGCTGGAATCCATAGCTCCGATGAGGCATGGGATGGTTCTCCACATGCATGTGCAAGATCATGGCATGTGTTGTGATGTGATGATGTTGCTTGCACTTGCACAGAGCCATCCTAAGCCTTATCAGAGATGGAAGTCCTGGCATAAACTGAAGGGGCCTGGAGATTCAGCCCTTGAGCTGGTGAAAAGATGATGTGATGATGACCAAACGGGTGACAATAAGGACTGTAAGTGCTGGAGAGATGAGTGGTGACTCTGACTTGGAGAATACTCTGGTGTCTATAGAGACTCTAGAGCAGTGTTTCTCAACTCCAGTCCTCAGGACCCACCAACAGGTCATGTTTTCAGGATTTCCTTAGTATTGCACAGGTGACAATTTTATCACCTGCTCAAGCATTAATTCCATCACCTTTGCAATACTAAGGAAATCCTGAAAACATGACATTTTGGTGGGTCCTGAGGACTGGAGTTGAGAAACACTGCTATAGAGCATAATGAGGGACATTCAATTTGCAGAGAATAACGTCGGAAAAATCTGTACAAAAAGGTGAATTCTAATTTTGCCTGATCAGCTCATCTCTACTTAGAACATACTAAAAGTCTTTTAATACCAAATGGAATGTCCAATCCAAATTAAAGCGAATCTGCCGAATTTTAATTTTTTCATATGGATCTGCTGTAAAATAAGAAAAAATAAAACAAAGACAGAAACATAATAAGTAAATAGCCTGCAGTAAATAAACAGCAATAGTGCATAAAAATAATATATGGTACTTAGTGGAGATGAGAGACTTTGCTTCCGAGAGGGTCGAATCGGGTTTCGGACCACCCGACTTTCCCAAAAGTCGAGTCGAACGAAATCGGCCGACTAACGGAAAAAGTTGTGTTTCGATCGGAAAACACTGCAATGCAAGTCAATGGGGAATAAAAGTCGTCAGGAAGTGGAGGACAGTAAACACACTACAGTGCCCATTTCAATGCCAACGACATAAATTATTATTACTTAAGCTTGCCAACCTTAATTTACTTTATAACAATAGTAATGCATTGAAAACTGGGGTTATTTGGCTAAAGTTGTGGGGGGGGGCTGGCTCCAGGTTTTCGTGTGCCCCGGGGCGAAAGAGTCTCAGTGGGCCCCTTTAACACATACCACAATTCATGATGCTCCGATACAGCAGAGAAATATAGGTATAGTACAATGCCAAATATTTTACTCCTTACATTACATGAATGAAATCTATTGTAAATTCTACAATAGCTGAAAAAACGGACAGCATAGTCCTCCATACAGTATTATAGGCACCACATAGTGTGCCATACAGAATGGGCTCCATATAATGCTCCATACAGAATAGGCCCCATATGTGCTCCATATGATGCTCCAAATATAAAGGGCCATATGATGCCCCATAAATAATGAACCCCATATGATGCTCTAGTATATGATGGGCCCCATATATGATGCTCCAGTGTGTGATGAGCCCCATATAATGCTCCAAATATAATGGTCCACATATATAATGCTCCATATATAATGGGCTCCATGTGATGCTCCATATATAATGTGCCCCATATAATGCTCCATATATAATGGGCCCCATATGATGCTCCAGTGTATGATGGGCCCCATATATAATGCTCCAGTGTATAATGGGCCCTATCTATGATACTCAAGTGTATGATGGGCCCCATATATAATTCTCCAGTGTATAATGCTCCCCATATATTGCTCCAACCATTAAAAAAAATGAAATACCTCTCCTCGCTGGGCAGTTCTCTACTCTGGACTCCTCAGCGTCGCCATCTTCCAGCTCTCTGCACTGTGACTTCAGACAGAGGGCGCACAGACGTGACATCATCGCGTTCTCTGACCTGAATGTCACTGTTAGGAAACGCGGAAGACGTCACAGTGGTGGAGCTGGGAGAGGTAAGTTTTGCAAGTGCTGGGGCCCTGAGCAAGCAGGGGGGCACACTCGTGGGCGCCGGGAACTGGCTCAGGGCCCCTCATAGTACGCAGGTGTCTCTGACGGTGAGTGGGCCCCCCCACCTGCTCAGGGCCCCGACACTTGCTCGGGTGTGCCAGGTGTTGACGCCGGCCCTGTGGGGGTACAGCCCAGTTAGGGAGGTGGAAAAACTGGCATATGTTGAGGTGTAGGCTGGACGTGCAGCAGCTGCAAATGGAGGAATTAGAGAAGTCGGAGGAAGAGGAGGACAAAGTGATCCATTTTGCTGGCAACCTACAGTACAGACCAAAAGTTTGGACACACCTTCTCATTCAAAGATTTTTCTGTATTGTATTTTCATGACTATGAAAATTGTAGAATCACACTGAAGGCATCAAAACTATGAATTAACACATGTGGAATTATACGTTACACTTTACAAAAAAGTGTGAAACAACTGAAAATATGTCTTATATTCTAGGTTCTTCAAAGTAGCCACCTTTTGCTTTGATTACTGCTTTGCATGCAGAAAAGGTGAACGGCTGGACTCTACATGCCTGATTCCCACCGTGAAGCATGGAGGAGGTGGTGTGATGGTGTGGGGGTGCTTTGCTGGTGACACTGTTGGGGATTTATTCAAATTGAAGCGGTGAGCGGTCCAGCTCACCCCAAAACATCTCGATTGTGTTCAGGTCTCGTGACTGTGGAGGCCAGGTCATCTGGCGCAGCACCCCAACACTCTCCTTCTTAGTAAATAGCCCTTACACAGCCTGGAGGTGTGTTTGGGGTCATTGTCCTGTTGAAAAATAAATGATGGTCCAACTAAACGCAAACGGGATGGAAAAACATGCTGCTGCAAGATGTTGTGGTAGCCATGCTGGTTCAGAATGCCTTCAATTTTGAATAAATCCCTAACAGTGTCACCAGCAAAGCACCCCCACACCATCACACTACCTCCTCCATCTTTCACGGTGGGAACCAGGCATGTAGATTCTTCCGTTCACCTTTTCTGCGTGCAAAGCAGTAATCAAAGCGAAAGGTGACTACTTTGAAGAACCTAGAATATAAGACAATTTTCAGTTGTTTCACACTTTTTTGTAAAGTGTAATGTATAATTCCACATGTGTTAATTCATAGTTTTGATGCCCTCAGTGTGATTCTACAATTTTCATAGTCATGAAAATACAGAAAAATCGTTGAATGAGAAGGTGTGTCCAAACTATTGGTCTGTACTGTATGTGTCATCAGGGGAAGGTGGTACAAAATCCTTTGAAACCCAGGCATGGTTCATTTTAATGAAGGTGAGATCACCTACATTTTGGGTCGATATCCGGGTCCTTCTTTCTGTCAGGATTGATCCCGCAGCACTAAAGACTCTTTCTGATAGCACACTACAGCAGGGCAAGCGAGCTCCTGTAAGGCATATTGTGCCAATTCAGGCCAGGTTTCCAGTTTACAGGCCCAGTAGTCAAAGGGGAATGAACTGTGAGGGAGAACTCTTATGAATGTGCTAGAGATTGTTTCTGAGCAGACGTTCCCTCTGGTGGTTACAGACAGTACTAAACCTTTCAGCGAGGAATGGCAATCTGGGATCACAGACTGGTCTGATATAAGGGAGGTTCCCTCCCATGATGGTTGCCGGTGATCAATTGTTCTTGTCTCAATTTTGGTTCCTGGTTCATTTGGAAGTTTTCTGAGTCTTGACTGCATATTCTGCTATCAGATAAGATATTTTTTGCTTTTATTTTTGTGCTTGCTATTTGCATTGTTTTCTGCACATTTGTGGAGGACAGCCGGGTCCCCTCCTGGGGCCTGAGCTCCTCACAGTTTGTCTGTAGCCTCTATTGTTTTTTCATTTGCTTTTTCCTGCTTTTTCAGCGGCTGCAGCTTGGTTTTGTTCACACTCAGATCTGATTTAGTGGGTGGCGAGATCGTGTGATCTCAGTATTTTTGTAATCAGAATTGTTGGATTTTTGTAGGGTTTTCTGGGTTGCAGAAAGTAATCTCTCCTGTCCTATCCTATTTAGTCAGCTTGTGGCCCCAGCATTTGCTCATTCTGTTTTCTGCCTGCGTTTGTGTTTTCATCTTGTCTAACTGCCATTATATGTTTGGGGGCTGCCTATTCCTTTGGGGCTCTACTCCGGGGCAGTTAGCTTTCCTGTTTCTATCTTTAGGTATAGCTGGCTCTCAGGCTGTGACGAGGCGTCTAGGATCAACGTAGGAACGCTCCACGGCTACCTCTAGTTGTGTGGTTAGTTCAGGTTTCTGCAACCCATTAGTTACCAACATCTCAGGTGTTCGGCTGCCCTGCTGTTGTTCCTGTCCTCCTCAGCTACCGTACATAACAGAGAACATTGATAGGGGAGAAAAGGTACTTTTGAACCATAGTTGTCAACTGCTGTCTCCTGTCTGTTGCAGTCGATTCAGTATTACCAGTCGTGTGAGCGTTTCTCGAGAAATCAGACCACAACATGCACATGAAACCCCTGTCTCCAACGCCACTTCGACTGTGTGCACCACGAACACTTCTTCCATTTGGCCCAGTACGACTCGTGGTAGAACCTGACCCGCTGCTGTGTGCTGGGAATGCCTCTAACAAACGGTTTACCAGAGTTGCTTGTTTGATCGCCAATATTAGCTCTAGGTTCTCCTGTGGCATGATGTTCTGTAATTTGCCTTCATAGCATGGATCGAGGATGCTGGCCAACCAGTAGTCGTCATCCTTCATAATTTTGGCAATGCGAGGGTCCTTTTTTAGAATCCGCAAGACAAAATCACACATGTGGGCCAATGTTCCAGGTGTCAATGATGCACTGCCAGTGGTGGGTGGAGGAGCACTTTCTGCCAAATCCACATCCCTCCAGTCACGCACAAACCCTGTACCTGACCTTGGCAAGCCAACATTTTCTCTTGCCCCCTGAGAAGCATCTTCCTCCCCAAAATAATCATCCCCCTCATCCTCCTCCTCCTCTTCCTCTTCTTACTCCACCTTGTCCAGGACAGTTCCCTGATCAGACAATGCCTAACTGTCATCAAGGCTTCACTCCTCCTCCTCCCCTTCCTCCTCCGCTGCAGACGCCTGATCCTTAATGTGCATCAAAGTTTGCATGAGCAGACGCATAAGTGGGATGCTCATGCTTATGATGGCGTCGTCTGCACTTACCAGCCGTGTGCATTCCTCAAAACACTGAAGGACTTTACAGAGGTCTTTCAGCTTTGACCACTGCACACCCGACAACTCGATGTCTGCCCTCAAACTGCCTGCCCGTGTATCCTCCCACAAATGCACAACAGCCTGCCTCTGTTCACAGAGCCTCTCAACCATGTGCATGGTGGAGTTTCACCTTGTTGCAACTTCTACGATTAGGTGGTGCTTGGGGAGTTGAAGCGAGCACTGCAGCCTCTGCATACAACTAAAGTCTACGGGCGAGCAACGGATGTGTGAGCATAGTCTTCACACCTTATAGAGCAGAGCTGGTAACTCCGGATAATTATTTATGAATAGTGTTGAGCGATGCTGCCCGATATCCTAAAATATCGGATCGGATTGGATCGGCCCGATACTCAAAAAGTATCGGGTATCGCCGATCCGATACCGGAAACACAATGCAAGTCAATGGGACAGAAATATCGGAACTAAAAAAACCCCTTTCTTTCCTTGTAAACACTAGATATACACACATAGAATACATATATATATATATATATATATATATATACATCTCATTGTGACATATATATATATACATATATTTATAGTTCATACACTTCTACATAGTAAAATAGCCTCTGATTCAATTGCCGGGTAATGCCGGCTTTTGTGAAAATACAGAAGCACCCGACATGAAATGACACATGGTTTACATAGAGTTAACCATGTTTTTTCATGTAGTTTGATAAATGGTTTTCACAAACAATTACATGAGTGTATGTGTGCAAAATTTGACACATGTAGGGGTTAATTAAAGGTGTTAATTCGTTGTAAAAAAAAAACGGATTTTTTTTGCTACGAATTTACACCTTCAACTAACCCCTACATGTGTCAAATTTTGCACACATACACTCATGTAATTGTTAGTGAAAACAATATATCAAACAACATGAAATGACATGGTTAACCCTATGGAAACCATGTGTCATTTCATGTCGGCTTCTGTATTTTCACAAAAGCCGGCAATTGAATTAGCGGCTATTATACTAAGTAGAAGTGTATATACTATAATATAATATATATATATATATATATATATATGTGTCACAAATTCAATGACATGTTTATATATATATATGAGATGTAAAATTGTTGAAAAAAATGTGTGGGCTCCTGCCCTATTTTCTCAACCAGACAGATAAAGCCAGCGAGTGGGGGCAGATAATAATAGCCCAGCGAGGGGCCATTATTTTTGTCTCCCCCCTGGCTACTAACATCTGCCCACAGACACCCCAGAAAAGGCAAATCTATAATTAGATTCACCCTTTCTGGCACTTCGCCCATCTATTCCCATTGCCCTGTAGTGGTGGCGAATGGGTTAATAAGGGGTTAAAGCCACCTTGCTATTGAAAGGTGAGTTTAAGCCAGGTTAACAATTGAGAGCTGTCAATTAGACAACTATCAATTATTAATCCTATTGTTTGAAATAAAAATAAAACACACGCACTTTAATTAAAAATCATTTTAATGAAATAAACCCACAGTTTTTGACAATATTTTATTTTACTGCCATTCCTTGCGAAGCCCTTGTTCACCTGTAATAAAAATAAAATAATAAAGCAACATTATTCTTACCTATCCGATGTTCAGTCAGGTCCCCCGATGTAATCCTTCTGAAAGGGTTAATGTTTACTGCAGAGACAGCAGCTAATGCTGACAGTCTCACAGTAAACCCCCGACTGAATCATCTCCTCTCCTGGCTGACAGGAGAGGAAGTGGTTAGCATAATTGATTGCTTCCCACTTTCACTTCAGGTCAGCCAGGGACACCGCACTGCATCAGTGACGTCAGAGGGAATCCCGGCTGACCTGAAGTGAACTGATTAACAAAAATAGAGGATCCCCTCTAAAAAAAAATGGCGTGGGGTCCCCCCTATTTTTGTTAACCAGCCTGATAAAGCAGACTACTGAGGCCTAGTTTTTCAGGCTGTTAAGGAGCCAATATCCATGGACCTTGCAAGCCTGGTAATACCAGGCCACAGCAGTCTGCTTATTTTGGCTGGTTAACAAAAATAGGGGATCCCCTCGAAAAAAAATGGCATGGGGGTCCCCCCTATTTTTGTTAACCAGCCAGATGAAGCAGACTGCTGAGGCCTGGTTTTTCAGGCTGGTAAGGATTCAATATCCATGGAAATTGCAAGCCTGATAATACCAGGCCACAGCAGTCTGGTATTTTTAGACTGTTGAGGGCCAAAATCCATGGGCCTTGACAGTCTTTTAATACCAGGCCGCAGCAGTCTGCATTTTACTTGGCTGGTTAACAAAAATAGGGGATCCCCTAAAAAAAAAATGGCGTGGGGATCACCCTTTTTTTTGTTAACCAGCCAAGTAAAATGCAGACTGCTGCGGCCTGGTTTTAAAAGACTGTCAAGGCCCATGGATTTTGGCCCTCAACAGTCTAAAAATACCAGGCTGCAGCAGCCCCACAAATGGCGCATCCAAAGATGCGCCAATTGTGGCACTTTACCCGGCTCTTCCCACTTGCCCTGTAGCGGTGGCAAGCGGGGTAATAAGGGGTTAATGTCACCTTTGATTGATCAGTGACAATAAGCACGGTTAATAATGGAGAGGCGTCAATAAGACACCGATCCATTATTAATCATAGTTTGTAAATTTAAAAATAAACACAGCAAGAAAAAAGTCTTTTAATGAAATAAAACACAACACAGTTTTCATTATTTTTATTTCACTCTCATTCCTGCGACGCCATCGTTCTCCTGTAAAAAAACAAAAAATATAAACCAACACAAATACTCCCTGTCCGACGCAGTCCAAAATACAGAGTGTCCCACGATGAGTCCAGCTCTGCTACATCTGGATGTCAGGCTGAGCCTGACATCCACATAGAGCAGAGCTGCTTACCAGCTGCTTCCCCGGCGGTGATGTCATCCGGACTGGTTTACGGCCAGCTGTCGCGAGAGTACAGCTGGTCGAGATTACCCAGTACCCGGCAGTCACTGCAGTTATCGCGAGATTCTGCACATGACCGCCAGGGACAGGGTAATGGCGGCCATCCAGGAGGACGTGACCACCGGGAAAGGGGATCTTCTGCCAGGTAAGTGCTGACTCTGCTGAGTCCTGACACCTGACAGACCCGACCGACACTGACAGTGACAGTTTCGGGAAGTTCCTGTGTCACGTACTTCGTTCTGTGACACAGGAACTCCCATAGACTTTATAGGAAAACTCCGATTCCGGTATCCGATATGACAAAAATATCTGAACTCAGAATCGGAATTCCGATACAGAAAATATCGGCCGATACCCGATATTTGCAGTATCGGAATGCTCAACACTATTTATGAAGCACTGCACCACCAGGTTCAAGGTGTGAGCCAGGCAAGGTATGTGTCTGAGTTTTGCCAGGGCTATGGCTGCCACAAAATTACGGCCGTTATCACTGACTACCTTGCCTGGCTCAAGATGTAGACTGCCCAGCCATGACTCTTTCTCGCTGCAAGTATTCGGCCAGTACCTCCTCGGTGTGTCTGGTGTCGCCCAAAGACATCATCTTTAAAACAGCCTGCTGACGTTTACCACTAGCTGTTGGATAGTGGGACACCTCGTGTGCAACACTGGCAGCTGCGGATGGAGTGCTCATGCGAATATGCTCTGTCGACGAGCTTTTGCTTCTGGAGGAGGAGGAGAAGGAGGGTCGAACGCCTACAGCCAACTGTTGCCTATACCGTGGGCTAGGCAGCACTGTCCCACCGCCACTGTCCCCTGTGGACCCTGCATCCACCACATTAACCCAGTGCGCAGTGATGGACATGTAATGGCCCTGGCCATGCCTACTGGCCCATGCATCTGTTGTGAGGTGCACCTTTCCACTCACTGATTGTTTGAGTGCATGGACAATGTGGTCTTTCACATGCAGGTAGAGGGCAGGGAAGGCTTTTATAGAAAAGAAGTGCCGACTGGGTGGTCATAGTGTGGGACAGTGTAGGCCATGAGCTCTCGGAACGCTGTGCTTTCAACCAAACGGAAGAGCATCATCTCTATTGAGATCAGTTTGGCAATGTAGGCGTTCAAAGCCTGTGAGGTTTTGTAGTCAGTCCATGCTTGCAAGTGCATGGTGTTTAAATGTCTAAGCATGCAACTGGTATTAAATTTTTGGAGATTTTTCCCTCGGCTAAAGATCCTTTCGCACTTCTTACAGATATCTAGATTGTGAGCCCCATCGGGGACAGTGACGATAATGTGTGCTAACTGTAAAGCGCTGCGGAATATGTTAGCACTATATAAAAATAAAGATTATTATTATTATTATAACCTTTGCCTCATCAATAGGATTTTGGTCAAAAAAGTGCCACACTGCACTCTTCCTAATATGGGCTAAATTTTCAGGGCTTGCACGCTGTGCTAATTTGACTGTCTGGCCAAGCTGTCCTGCAACCCTTTTTGTTTTTTTAACACATTTTTGGACTGCTATGGGCCTGCCAGATAACTGCAGCTGCGATGTCGATGCCTGCTGTGGATCCTCCTCCTCTCCTGAAATATTGCCAGCGGCACCCTCTTCCCCAATGGATGCCAATCCGGGTCAACAACTGGGTCATTCATCACCTCCTCTTTAATTTCATCTGCACCTTCCTCTGTGTCACCGTGTAAGGTGGTAGAGTATGCTGGAAGGTGCACCTGAGTTTCAGCAAGGTCAGATTCTGGCTCAGTAGACTGTGAGGGCAATGCAGTGTTCTGGGTGAATGTACCAGCAGAATCAGATAGCAGTGGCTGTGCATCAGTGCACTCCATGTCATATTCATCTTGGACTGGGGAATTCAGGATTTCACTTGATAACCCAGGCATGGTATGTGAAAAGTGCTCCAGGGAGTAATCTGAAGTGTGGCCTGCCGCATCTTTCTCTTGTGTTGGGGGTGAAGGACACAAGGAAAGGTGTTGTTACTGACCAGGAGCCTGCACTGATGACTCAGTGCTTGCATTTTTTGAAACTTCAGAAGAGGAGGTGATAGAGGTGGAGGCTGTTTCGGCAATGTAAGCCAAAACCTGTTCCTGATGCTCCGGCTTTAAAAGTGGTTTACCTACTCCCAGAAAAGGGAGCCTTCCAGGCCTTCTGGAGCCAGACAATGACGCAGGTTCAACACCTCCTGCCTTAGGTGCTATTTTGCTTTTGGAACTACCAGCAGATGCACCACCACCACCACCATCAGTACCAGCTGGCCCCCCCGCCCACGTCAGCGGCCTCTTCCACCATACTTCCTCATGCTTAGGAAAATGTACCAAAAATAGCAGCAGATATATGGTTTTGTATGAGTAGCATACAGCTGTATACGGTGTAGGGAAAAATTTAAATCTCCGTATATATTTCCGGAGTCACCCACAGACGCTCTCTCAGTATGGATTTCACCGTAATACAAAGAGCAGATATATGGTACTGCCTCAGAAGCATACAGCTGTATACAGTGTAGGGGAAAATTTCAATCTCCGCATATATTTCCGGAGTCACACACAGACACTCTCTCAGTATGGATTTCACCGTAATACAAAGACCAGATATACGGTACTGTCTCAGAAGTGTACAGCTGTATACGGTGTAGGGGAAATTTGCAATCTCCGTATATATTTCCAGAGTCACACACAGACTCTCACTCAGTATGGATTTGACCGTAATACAAAGACCAGATATACGGTACTGTCTCAGAAGCGTACAGCTGTATACGGTGTAGGGGAAAATTTCAATTTCCGTATATATTTCCGGAGTCACACACAGATAGTCAGCATGTATTTGTCCGCGAAACCAGCCGGTACACGGTAGTGTGTGAGTAGTGTACAGCTCTATACGGTGTGGGACAAAATGAATGCTCGGTAACTGCAGAAAAAAGAGTAAAAGTATTAGTGCTGTGTAAAAAGCAGTCTGCACAGCAGTGTACACACAGCAATACAGCTAACAGGCAGCCTAATAACCAACGCTGCTGCACATAAGAAAATCCTCCCCTGTTACTGCACACTAACTGTACAGCACAATTGCTATCAGCACAAGCAAAGAAGAACTTCTCTTTCCAGCCCTAACTCTCTCCCCAATAATAAACAGCGTCAGCAACCTCTCCCTACTGTTAATATCGGCAGAAGTAAAATGGAGGTCGGCGCTCAGGGCTTTTATAGACACTGTGACGCCCCCCAAAGCAAGCCAATCACTGCAATGCTCTTCTGTAAGATGGTGGTGGACGCTGCTCATGTCATCTGTTGCCCACAGTGTACGTCCTTGCTCATAAGCTGAAAAAAGGCGCCTGAAAGCCTTCTTGGAAATTCGACTTTGGCGCTCGTTTTGCCGACCGCATGGCAAACTGCTTGCTATGGTCGAGTTTCGGCCAACGAAACCCGACTTTGGCGAAAGTCGGCGACTTTTGAATCTGATCGACCTGTTTCACTCATCTCTAACAACAATGAAATTTTCAAAAAGTTTTTTGAGGGTTATATACTAACAAAATGTACCCAAGGACAAGTAATACTGTATGGCTGAGAAATGTAACCCAGAAAAAATTTTAAACATTCGTTTTCAGTGATAGATATCACACAAATGTACCCAGAACACAGAATAATGTATGGGTAAAAAATGTGAACAAGCAAGCCAAATTTTTAAACGCTTTTTTGTACTGTTATATAACACCAAAATTTGACACAAAGTACATAATACTTTATGGATGTGCAATCTAATCCTGAAATATTTTTTTACGCTTTCTGTAAGTTATAAGTACCACCTTAATGCAACAATACCTGTGTTAAAATGTATGGATAAGTCATTGAACCCATAAAAAATTTTGAACAAAAATATTTTGAAAGTGTAGATGATGTACTTATACAGTCATAAAGACTTTGTAGAAAGTGTAAAGCCAGACAGAAATTATGAGGCGGGTCATTCACAGACCCCTGAAAGGCAACAACTGGCGGGCCTCATTAAAATATTGAATATTACAAGCACTTTATGTGCTGCTGTCATCTGGTGGTGTGGAAAAGTGTGGGCTAATCCCAGCTTTTTTCATTTTTATGAGAGTGAACCTGTCTGCATTCTATGTTGGCAGGCAAAAGCGCTTGTCTGTTATTATCCCTCGGTGGCCCTAACAATCCACTCAGAGAAAACGCTAGCGGCAGGGTAGCACAACACCTCCAAGGCTTAGAGGCAGAGGTGTATCTAGGCTTTCTGGCACCCGGGGCAAGAATTTGGTTTGGCGCCTCCCTCCCCCCAAGCACACATGCGATTTGCACACTTAGTCATGTACCGATGATCTGCTCTCCCTAAGGCTCTCAATGTTCAGTGAAAAACTGAGAGAAGCAGGAAGAGAAGCTCGTTGTCACAGGACCATAAATATGAAAGTCACATATGAGTGAAGTGTCCATTTGACGACTGCTGGAACCTGCAAAGCTGAATCCTGACATTACAGCTTCTGAATTCTCACAACGAATGCACTGCACACTTTTAAGATTTTCCCTTGCCTGTGGACTGTCATGTCAACACAAGCATGTGATTTATATACTTCTGGCCACATTCCGACTAGACGTGCCCAGCCTCGCTCTGTTCATTTTCATTGAGTGAGGCCACACATGTCTAGTCAGCATGTGACCACATGTATGTAAATCACCGGCACAGGAGAATCCTGACAGCGTGCAGTGAGCACTGTGAGAATTCAGACGTCTGCAGTCACATAGAATGACTGCAGACTCAGCACAGACCTGGAGAACCCCTTTAATGCTCCTAACATAAATAAAAACATGAGAATTAGTCCATTTCACATATAATATTTACACCCAGGTACCTTATAGATGACATCGTCTCTGCAGTCGTTCTCCTTCTTTTCTTCTTCTTGTCCAGACCCATGATGAGTTTCCTCATCCACAGCCGTCTCTGCAGACCTCCATCTTCTCGGGTCTCTGCACCAACTCTCCACATGATGCCCTTAAAGATAGAAATGTCATTATAATGCTCCTAAATAAAAATATCTGCAATATACTGTCGCCATCCAAACTCCAAATCCCCCAACACAAAGTACTCCCCCATCCCCACTACAAATCCCCCCACACAAAGTACTCCCCCATCCCCACTCAAAACCTCCCCACAAAAAGTATCCACCATCCCCACTCTATATCCCCCCATGCATTATGTCCCCCAGTTAATCTTCAGTGGTTTCTTCAGCACCACAGTGGAGCACACTTACCACCAACACTCCTCCTTCTGGGCGCCGCCGACGTGTGACGTCAGCAGCGTGATCACATGACCTGATCACGCTGCTGCCATCGCTCTGACCCGGCAGTCAGAGCTTCAATTGTAGTGGTGTCTGTATAGCGTCTGTCAGGGAACCGCCGACTCCTAGTCCGGGTGCAGCAGAATGCAGCTGCCGGGGGAGACACTGTGGACTGCCACATTAGGCGGCCCGACTGTTCCCCCCTGTAGGCTGCGCCCGGGGCACATGCCCCGGCTGCCCCCCCCAGATACGCCTCTGCTTAGAGGAACTGCTCATGCAAGATGTCCAGCTTTGAGTCCCAATATTTGAAAGTTGCAGAGGAATTAGGGAGTATGCTGGTTTGGTCGGCCAAGTATTGCTACACAATCTTTAAAGCAAACCTGTCACCTCGTTTTTCAGCTATAAGCTGTGGCCACTGCCTTTTTGGGCTTATCTACGGCATTCTATAATGCTGTAGATAAGCCCATATCTAACCTGAAAGATATGAAAAACAAGTTTTATTATACTCACCCGGGGCTGTCCGTTCCGATGGGCGTGGCAGGTCCAGGTCCAGCGCCTCTCATCTTCATACAATGTCGTCATCCTCCTTGCTATGTGTCGCGGCTCCTGCGCAGGCGTACTGATCTGCCCTGTTGAGGGCACAGAAAAGTACTGGAGTGCGCAGGAGCCGGAAAAGGTCAGAGAGGCCCAGAGCCTGCGCACTGCAGTACTTACTTTGTTCTACCCCTGTACTCTACCCCTGTCTCTGCTGTGTGTCTCCTTGGCCTCTTCTCCTTGGTTGCGCAAGAAAGCTTGCACCCTGCCACTAGTATTGTCAGATGGGAATTTTTTCTACATATTTTTCACAATAACCTTCTGGTATAGTACCATTTTAGAAGACCTCTGCACCTTCAAAAAAGACATGCAAAGTTCTCTTTGTATTGTGAGTCTAGCAGGGTAAAAAAACAGTACTCTTTTTAGCCAAGATGAATGTAACACAAGGGTCACAGGAAAGACAGCCATACATAAAGTCGGCCATATGTGCCAAAATCCATACAGCCAACAGATCCCTGACTCCACCATGATGATGATGACTCTCCATTACCTCCTCCCTCTCTTCCTCATTCTCATCCTCATCCCATCCACGTAGGAGAGACGGGAGGAAGGTTGTGTGGCTACTAGCCTTTGTTGCGCTTCCTACTCGACAGCGTCCACCTCCTCATTAACACAAATCCTAGCTGGAAATTAGCACAAGACAACAAGGACTTAGGTCCCAGGTGATCTAATACTTCAAAAGCTCACAAAATCAATGTAATGATAACTTGGTGAGAATAGATAAAACTTAACTTTTAATATATTAATATAAAGTGAATAAATTAGAAAATGCTTTCCTTGAATATGGACTAGATAACTATAATGCAGCCACAGTGGTGTATATGACCTCCCCTGATAACCTGATAGGAGAAATGGGTCGGAAGGCACGCATGGCTATTTAGGGAGAGTCCAGCTTAGGGAGAGCTGTGGACTGCCGTTGTATGGGTGGGAGTTATGAAGTTCAGGGACATTATACTGACCCATAGGGCCTTGTAGGGTTGATGCTTCTGCCTTTAATGTATTCAGACCTGATGAGGATTATCTCCTTTGAAGCATCTGATGATAAGGGTCTCCTTTGTCACCCTGTGAGCTGCAACATTGGGTGAGAGATTTCCATTTTTTGTAATGTGAAACAGCTGTCATTGGACATTTCCTCATGCACTTCATATATATCTGAGGCTGGTTTCACACGTCCTGATATTTCTGGTACCGGAAAAACAGGTACCGGAGATATCAGTGTCTGTGTGTCCGTGTGTGTACTATGTACAGCACACATGTGGCAACCGTGTGCCACCCATGTGCTGCATCAGTACGACACGGATACACGGACGGCCACTGGGGAAGTAGCGCTACAGTAAGCGCTGTCCCCCTGCAGCTGATGCTGAAGCCGGCAGTCATCATTCTCCCTGCTCTGCCTGCGAGCAGAGGAGAACGATGAGCGGTATATTAATACGCCGCTCTTCGTTCTCCTCTGCTCGCCAGCAGAGCAGGGGGAATTACAGCCGGCTTCAGCACCAGCTGCAGGGGGACAGCGGCTTACAGAAGCCGCTACTTCCCCAGCAGCCATCCGTGCACTGTGTGAACAGTTCTCCGTGTGCACGTGTGCGGGACATTTTCCCGTCTGTGTGTCCGTGTGAAAACGGACATGTCAGTGTATTTTGCACACGGACACGCGGTCCGTGAAGATACACTGACATCTACATAGACCCATTCATTTGAATGGGTCTACGTGTGTACGTGTCTCCGGTACGTGTGAAAACTGTCACCACACGTACCGGAGACACGGACGTGTGAAAGGGACCTTATGGATAATATATATGACCGCTGCCATTTTCAGGTATCCATTGTGAAGTACTGATCAATGCCTCTATTTTATATTCTATATGCGACCACTGTTGTTTTGGGTCTATGAAAAGTTTTGATTCTATTTTTTGCTGTGTGAAGTACTGATCGATAGGTCTTTCTGTATATATTAGTCCACCACTGTGGCTGTATTATAGTTATCTAATCCTTATTCAAGGAAAGCATTAGACAAATCCATGCTGAGCAGCTGAGATGAGGCTGGTCTGGCTACAATCTCTCTGTGTTAGGTCTTCCTCCATCCCCACCTGGTCCGCATGCAAAGATTTATGTTTAGTTGTGAACAGCGACTGTTTAAGTAGGCAAAGAAGCGGGATAGTTAAGTGGACTATAGCGTCATTGCCACTCACCATCTTGGTGCAGTCCTCAACTTCTTGTAGAACCGCACAAATTTCAGACATCCATGCCCACTCTTCAGTTGAGGATGACCAGAATACCAATGGGCGTATTGAAGCTGGCACTCAACCACAGGCCTCTTCTGCTCACAAAGCCTTGCCAGCACATGTAGTGTGGAGTTCCAGTGACATCGCACACCATTCGGTGACCTGGCACTTGCTGCTGCTGCAGCACTTCCACAGCGGAGGCAGGTATAGCCGCCTTGCAGAAATGGTTGCTGATGCGGCATACCTTGAACAGAAGCTCTGGCAAATCTAGGTATATTTTCAGAAACCGTTGAACTACCAAGTTGAGCACATGTGCCATGCCTGGTTAGAGGTTCGGTAGCAAACACCAAAGATCTGTCAAGTCTGTTATTCCTTTAAGTAACTCTTCTATGGTGTGTAGTTTGTCTCCTAGACAAATTGGCTTCAGCAGAGTTTGTTACCGCTTCGCTGAGGCAATACTGCAGAGCTCCCAGCTTCCGGCTGATGTGGTTGACATGCTCTGAGAAACCACATCAGAGATGGAGGATGAGAAGGAGGAGGAGCATGAGGGGATGCAGGAACTGCTGTAGGAGGTGGCAGTAACACTGTTAAAAGTAAGGCCAGCAAACCTTGAAGTCAGGAGCACATGCACTATGAGGAGAGGCTGTGAACTGAGTACCGAGGGACGGCTGCCGCCATGAGTCAGCGGAAATCCAGCCTAAATGGGAACATTTTCATGGCAAGCAGCCTGGAAATGTGTCCTTTTGTTCTTGGGCCTGTGGGTATGTGGCCAGGAGCTTTGTTTTTTATTCCAAGGCATGGGTAGGGACAGCTGATTGCTATGCTGGGACAATGATTTTCAAGTGTCTGATGATGGTAAATCAGAATGTGCAAGGATAGGTGTAGGACATGAGGCATCTGCACCAGTGTTTTGGATATGGAATTTAGAAGCACCTAGCACAGGGGAAGAGATGGTGTTGTCACCCAAAAGCACCAATTATGGACCCAGGCGCTCGACCCACCGACTCGGGTGCTTAGATGACATGTGCCTATTCATGCTGGTCGTGGTTAGATTCTTAGTGGTCATGCCCATACTGATCTTGGCATGGCAAAGGTTGCAAATGGCCATTGTGTTTGTCTCAGAATTCTCTTTAAAAAAAGTCAGAGATTGGGGCATATCGAAAACACTTCAACTGAGAAATTCAGGAGTGTGAGTGCTCCGCAGAACAGTTGCCCGCCTTCTCCCTATGGTCACCCCACTACCTCTTCCTGTCTATTTCATCGCTGCTAATATCTCCCCCTCAGAGCTGCTGGTCTCACTCTGCATGACAGCTTCCCAGATTGGGTCGGTGACTTCATCAATCACGACCTTATCTTCCACCACCGCACCCTGGTTCTCCTGACTTTGTGACTTAAAAACAACTTGGCTTATCAGCAGCTATGACTCATCATCTTCCTCCTTTTCTCAAATTTGCCATTCCCCACCATCATGTTCTTGTGGCCATGGCTGCTCTAAGTTTTGTGCATCACTAATAGTACGTCTTCTTGTCCCTCTTGAAGTATGAAGGTTGAGAGGCCACAATCAAGAAATGTTGTGGTAAAGAGCTCCGCGAAGTGTCCTAGTGCGGAATCACTATTGTCCTTGGACTAAACATGGTGGGAGGAAGAATGATCAGAGTGAGGATTAAATGATCCAGACTTAAGGCTGATGAGACTGGACGGTGTGGAAAACTGTGATGCTGCCAAGCTCGCTGGAAGAATTATCTGCTATCCAGCCGACTACCTGTTTGCACTGCCCTGGCTTCACAAGTGGTGTAGTGTGCCTCCCTGCAAAGTGGGACAGGAGCCTTTGTGTCATGGATGGGTGTGTTACTTGTGCTCCAGCAAGAGGCGTAGTTGCACCTGAAACACATCATCAGCACTTCTACTTCCCCGTCCCTTAAGGCCCACTTGGTCACCTGCAGCAGTGAATGCAGTTTTTGGGAGTTTACTCCACCATAATGTAACATTGTGGATGACAATGAAATTCAATCCCAAAAAATGTTCCAATGGTTTTTTTAGTTTTAGAGATCACAGAAATGTTCATAGACCATGTAACATTGTATGGCTGAGAAATGGAAGCCTGCAACATTTTTTAAAGCTTTTATTCAGTTTTAGAGATCTCAGAAATGTTCACAGACCATGTAACACTGTATGTCTGTCAAATAGAAACCTATAACATTTTTAAAAGCTTTTTACCCATTTATGAGATCTCAGAAATGTTCACAGGCCATGCAACACTCTATGGCTGAGAAATAGAAGCTTACAAAATTTTTCAAGCTTTTTTTCAGTTTTAGAGATCACAGAAATTTTCACAGACCACATAACACTGTATGGCTGACAAATGGAAGCCGTCAAAATTTTTAAAAGTTTTTTCTTAGTTTTAGAGATCACAAAAATGTACTCCACACTATGGAATAATGTATGGCTAAGAAATGAGCCATGAAAATGTTTCAATGATTTTTTGGTGTGTTGTTTAACACAAAAAAGGTCCTTTAAAGCAAGTAATAATTGATGGGTCAAAATATTTTCTAATTTTTCAGCTCCCACAAAAAAAGCTGCAGCTATATATTTGCCATCGGACTGCACAGACTTTATAACTGTCTACAGACTGGATTCTGTCACTCTTCTGCTCCTGCGACATTCTCTCCCTCACTAGGCTAAATGTGATACAAATAGCAAAGCAAACAATTAGCCCTTAAAAGGGCTGTTAGTATGATGGCTCAACTTCAGTACCAGTATCAACACTACAGGCCACTGATTCGTTATACTGTGCACACAGGCCTAGAAAGGCACTCTCTCACTCCAATACGAAGTGTCACAGAGCTGTGCCTGATGATATCAGACATCCAGCCAATCACAGTAATGCCACAACCAAGATGGCTACAGCATTACAGTGACTCAAAAGCAATCCCTGCATGACTATTGGCTGCATAACAGGCATCAAAGATATGGGGTGAGAACTGGAGTTTTACATTAAGCACCACCAATTGCTCGCCAAGTAACAAGTACATCCGAGCACCGTGATACTTGAACGATAGCCAAGTATCACCGAGTACATTTGGTCATCCCTAATGAGAACCTTATCAAAAGATGGAAAAAAGCTGCATTAACTTGCTCTTTGTTATTTATTAGTGATGTGCGCGCATACTCGGTAATGCCCAGTACTCGCCTGAACATCGCTGTACTCGCGGTGCTCGGTGAGCGCCGAGCATTTCCGGGATAGTTTGGCGGGAGTTCTGGTCCATGCCCTGCATGTTTGGAACTCTTTTAAACGCCAATCAACATGCAGAGATTGTGTGCCATGCACTGGAATGCCGCAGCCATGTTGGTTGTGGCATTACAGTGATTGGCTGGCTGAACAGCATCATAAGATCTATATCAGACCTGGCGCCGCCCTGCTCGTCACATTCAGCTCTGGAATCTGCTAATGTAGGGAGAGTTGCTGCCGAAATAGGGTCAGATTTGGGGGTTTCAAAGATATTGTGGGTATACCATAATTGAATACACAAATCGAGCTAAATCAACAGTCCTTCTAAGGCATAATTACGGTGTATATAGATTGCAGTGCTAGGTAGACAGGGAGGGTATGTGGGTATATACATATCAGTGCAAGGCATGCAGGCACTGTGTGTGGGTATATAGAATCACTGCTAGTCAGGCAAGCATTGTATGTGGCATACTTCATTGCATACATCAAGAGGGCCCATTCCATTACTGTCTGCTGCTGCCTATTACTTATATTGACCGTATATACATAGCCATAGGTATCAGTGGCCAGGAATATTTTTTTTGCATCTTAATCCTGATTATTTAATTCAAAAGCAATCCAGAGCACACTTTTTTTCTCCATTTGCTTGTTGACACTGCAGAACACAGTCAGATTCTTTTCATAGTACAGCGTGAAAATCCAGCTATTTTAAACGGGTTTGCCTGTCCCAGCGATCACATTGCAGTGCGCAGAAAATTTTTCAATTTTTGTGGTACTGTCAAATTTTTTTGGAGTGTCTTATACAATTTCTTGACACAATTTTGCTGCCAAAAAAATATTTAGCTACAGGGCAGATATTTTACACTGGGTTTTGTCCGCCACACGGATATCATTGCACTCAAAATTGTGCCATTTCAGGCCTCCATAAAATTGTTTTCGTTGTATATTAGCCTACTTATTGGAAAGAATATATTGCAGCACTACTGTGAGGGTGCGCAAGTAGGTTCCCAAGCCAGAGATATATTATTAAGAAACTTGCCACTCAACTTAATTGAAGATTCCAATATAGTTTATTGCAGTCAAGAATACAGGAGACATTTCGGTCCAATGTGGACCTTCATGAATCTGACTGCTTAGTAGAAAAAAAAATTTTTGTTTGACAGAAGGGCTATAAGTACCTTGTATGGAGCGGAGACCCAGGTGGGAGATCTGTGCACTCAAATAATAACAAGGACCTGTAGGGTCAGAAGAAACCGTATATGGGTGAAAAAGCACAAAAGAGAGCAACGTCTGTAAGGCACCACCTGGAGTTCTGGGTCTCTACTACACTAACGCTTGACAAGCTTGATCTGCTTGTGAAAGTACGCCGCCTGTGTGCCCATTTTAGAAAGTCAGCTACAGATTCCACCATGGGCGTACACAGGATCAAAACTAGGGGAGGGCAAGCCAATGTCACATCTTATACAGGTTACATCATATACACTGTATATTATGCTGCATATTAGGTATGGAGCATTAGAACTGTTGTATATTGTATAATACAGCAGTGTATGTGACACTACGCTGTATATACCATATATTATACATGGCACACTCACCTCTATACAAAGAATAAGAGGCATTATAACCTGTATATGAAAAGTATAATACAGCAGTGTATATACACTATATACCGCACACAATGTGTATGACCCTGTATACACCATATACTACACTCTATATACCGCACACGATGTGTATGACCCTGTATACACCATATACTACACTCTATATACCGCACACGATGTGTATGACCCTGTATACACCATATACTACACTCTATATACCGCACACGATGTGTATGACCCTGTATACACCATATACTACACTCCATATACTGCACACGATGTGTATGACCCTGTATACACCATATACTACACTCTATATACCGCACACGATGTGTATGACCAGGTATACACCATATACTACACTCTATATACCGCACACGATGTGTATGACCCTGTATACACCATATACTACACTCTATATACCGCACACGATGTGTATGACCCTGTATACACCATATACTACACTCTTATTTTGAAGTAAAAAAAAAAAGAAACAGGAACAAATACAATACTTAAAATAAAGAACAAGTAAAGTTAAAAATCAACAAACTTACTGGTATTTCAATGGGAACTATGGGCCTGCTTTTGGCTAATGAGATGGTCAATGTTCGGTTCCATATTTGTCACAAGTGAAGCAATTTTTCTCTTTCTTGATATCATTATTTCCTAGGGATTCCAAATTGCTATTAGTAAAATACCAATATATATGCAGCGCTACAAAAACAATATACCAGCAATAAAACTGCCCACACAGAGACAAACAGACTGCACTGCCCATCACTACAGCCTTGCCAATCCATATCATTTCATCCTCATCAGTGCACACATTGGCGCAACTTTGCTTTTAGCTCAGGCTCAGACTGGTGTGGTGCGAGAGTCCCTAATAGGCAGGTAAATGTCCACAATAGGCAGCATTGGTCCCCAATAGGCAGGTAAATGTCCCCAATAGGCAGCATTGATCCCCAATAGGCAGCATATGTCCTCAATAGGCAGCATAGGTCCCCAATAGGCAGCATATATCCTCAATAGGCAGCATACAGTAGGTCCCAATAGGCAGCATATTCCCCAATAGGCAGCATATGTCCTCAATAGACAGCATATGTCCTCAATAGGCAGCATAGGTCCCCAATAGACAGCATAGGTCCCCAATAGGCAGCATAGGTCCCCAATAGGCAGCATATGTCCTCAATAGACAGCATATGTCCTCAATAGGCAGCATAGTCCCCAATAGACAGCATATGTCCTCAATAGACAGCATAGGTCCCCAATAGGCAGCATAGGTCCCCAATAGCGCATAGGCCCAATAGCAAATAGGTCCCCAATAGGCGGCATAGGTCCCCAATAGGCAGGTAAATGTCCCAATAGGCAGCATAGGTCCCCAATATGCAGCATATGTCCTCAATAGGCAGCATAATCCCCCATAGGCAGCATAGTCACCAATAGGCAGCATAGGTCCCCAATATGCAGCATATGTCCTCTATAGGCAGCATAATCCCCCATAGGCAGCATAGTCCCCAATAGGCAGCATAATAGTCCCCAGTAGGCAGCATAATCCCCCATAAGCAGCATAGTCCCCAATAGCCAGCATAATCCCCCAATAGCCAGCATTATCCCCCATAGCCAGCATAATCCCCCAATAGCCAGCATAATCCCCCAATAGCCAGCGTAATCCCCCATAGCCAGCATAATCCCCCAGTAGCCAGCATAATCCCCCAATAGCCAGCATAATCCCCCATAGCCTGCATAATCCCCCCATAGCCAGCATAATCCCCCAATAGCCAGCATAATCCCCATAGCCAGAATAATCCCCCCATAGCCAGCATAATTCCCCAATAGCCAGCATAATCACCCATAGGCAGCATAATCCCCCATAGGCAGCATAATCCCCCCATAGCCAGCATAATCCCCCAATAGCCAGCATAATCCCCCATAGGCAGCATAATCCCCCAATAGCCAGCATAATCCCCCATAGCCAGCATAATCCCCCAATAGCCAGCATAATCCCCATAGCCAGAATAATCCCCCCATAGCCAGCATAATTCCCCAATAGCCAGCATAATCACCCATAGGCAGCATAATCCCCCATAGGCAGCATAATCCCCCCATAGCCAGCATAATCCCCCAATAGCCAGCATAATCGCCCATAGGCAGCATAATCCCCCCATAGCCAGCATAATCCCCCAATAGCCAGCATAATCCCCCATAGGCAGCATAATCCCCCAATAGCCAGCATAATCCCCCATAGCCATCATAATCCCCCAATAGCCAGCATAATCCCCCATAGGCAGCATAATCCCCCAATAGCCAGCATAATCCCCCATAGGCAGCATAATCCCCCAATAGCCAGCATGATCCCCCATAGGCAGCATAATCCCCCAATAGCCAGCATAATCCCCCATAAGCCGGGCCCGGCGAAAAAAAAAAATGCCAGTACTCACCTATCTCCCCCGCTGCTCTGAAAAAGCGCGCGCTGGACTCCGTCTTCTCCTGGCACAGGCGGCGTGACGTCATCAGTGCGCGCAGGCAGCGTGATGATGATTATGTCGCCTGTGCTGCATATGGAAGGCCGCAAGGCCTTCCTCACTGCATTCCGCCTGCGATTAAAGGGCCCGCCGGCACTGAACTGTCAGTTCAATGTCAGCGGGGCCGAAGGGCCGGTTCTTTCGCTGTGCACCTCTGCTTCTAGGGAGGGCAGCTGCCCCCCCTGCCCCACGTTGGTTACGCCCATGGCTTCCACTGCCCTTGCCATGCTTCAGCAGCGTTTGCAGCTTCTGGCTCACCGACTGGTGTGTTATGGCCCCACTCATTGGAACTCTACACTGCATATGTTGGAAAGAATTTGTGAGCAGAAGAGGGCAGTTGTTGACTACCAGCATCAACAAGGCTGTCGGTATTCAGTTCAGACTCCACACATAAGACCTCAGAAGTGGACATGGATGTCAGACATATGTACTATCCTACAAAACTTTGAGGAGTCCACCAAGATGGTGAGCGGCGATGATGCCATAATTAGCATCACCATCCCGCTTCTCTGTATTCTGAAAAGCTGTCTGCTCACAATGAAAGAGGATGCATTGCAGGCGGAGCAAGATGAGATGGAGCAAGGAACCATACAGGGTGATTACACACAGCCTAGCCTCATGTCATCCCAATGTTGATTGGTTGTCAATGAGGAAGAGAAGGAGTAGGAAGAACAGGAGCTAATTTCATGCACTATAGATGGTACTACAAGCACAACTGTCATACCATCTTTTCAGCATGGATGGCCTGAGGACAGGGAGGAGGAGGAGGACAGCAAGGTCAGTTGTCCTGTTGGTGAATACATGGAAGTCTTTCCAGTTAGCAGTCTGGCACGCATGGCAGACTTTATGTTTCACTGCCTTTCCCGTGACCCTCGCATTATTAAAATTTGAGCTGACACTCATACTGGTTGGTGACACTTCTAGACCCATGCTACAAGGAGAACTTTCAATCTTTTCTTCAAGAGTCAGATCGGTGTATTAAAATGTTGCAGTACCAGAGGACCATTGTTGCGGAATTATTAAAAAATTCCAACCAAAGCTTTGAGAAATAAGAGAAAGACATGAGTCAAGACAAAATGAAAAAATATCAAAATGACCTTACTGAATTTGAGTTGAACAAAATCTGCCGGTGGCAATTGTGAAAACCTTCACCCAAAAATGTCATTACAAGAAGTTCCTCACTGAATCCCATATCCTTCATGGTGGATAGTCTACTGTCACTAGTGACCATGAAATAATTAGGGATCCTAACTACTGCACTAATCATAATGGGAAAATAAGGCATTATGAAATTTTTCCAAAAATAACATCAATATAAGGGATGACCCACCAAAGGTAACAAATTTGTCTTCATGTAACCTTACTGATGTTTAAATGGGACTTTTTGAAAAAGATGTAACATACTTTCCTTCACATTGTATAGATCCGTTAACGACGATAAAAGATTTTCTCTTTTGAAAAAAACTTATTCTCAAAAAATTGCACTACAAAACTGACATTAATTAAATTTTATCTATGAAAAAAGAACAAGAAGCACTGACTATTTTTCAATCACTAGCTGAAAAGAACTGTTCTCTCAAGGTCAGTACTTTTGACACAAAAAATAACAAAGACTCCTTTAATATTCTCAAATAAACCATACTTACAACCTCGCCTATTCCACCGAAGATCTCGATCTCCTGTAATAAAAGTAAAATAAAAAGCAACAATATTCCATACCTGTCCATCGGTCTGTCCCACACCGTAATCCATGTCTGGGGGATAATTAGTTTTCAACTTGGACGGTATCAAGATGCGACCGTCCACGCTGAGAACCACTGACGAATGAGCTGCTGGGAAAGTAGCGTCAGTAATCGGGGGTGATGTCATAGAGGTTACCTCCAGTCACTGGGCTCTGTTCCCAGCCAGGCTGAGCTACGGTGAGATCCGGGGTAACTTCTAAAATTCACATATGAGGAAACAGTAGATTAGTTCCAAAAAAGGGGACACTTGTTGGGCATTGCCACTGTTAAGGCACATCTAGATAAGTTCCTTGGGGGGGTCTAGTTTCCAAAATGAGGTAATTTGGAGGGCATTTCCACTATTTAAGCACATCAGGGGCTCTCCAAATGTGACATGACACCCGCAGACCTTTCCATCAAAGTCTGCATTCCAAAATGTCACTACTTCCCTTCCGAGCCCCAACTTGTGCCCATATGGTAGTTTTCTCCCACATATGGGATATCAGTTACTCAGGACAAATTGGACAACAACTTTTGTGGTTCAATTTCTACTGTTACCATTGGAAAAATTAAAAATTGGGGCCAAATTATTATTTTTTGGGGGAAAAAATATGATTTTTTATTTTCACGGCCGGGCGTTATAAACTTTAGTGAAATGCTTGGGGTTCAAAGTGCTCACCACACATCTAGATAAGTTACTTAGGGGTCTAGTTTCCAAAATGGTGTCACTTGGGGGTTTCCACTGTTTAGGCACATCAGGGCCTCACCAAACGCGACATGGCGTCCGATCTCAATTTCGGCCAATTTTGCGTTGAAATCTTCCGAGCTCTGCCGAAACAGTGGTTTACCTGCACATATAGGGTATCAGCAAACTCAGGACAAATTGCACAATAACTTTTGGGTTCCAATTTCTCCTGTTATCCTTGGGAAAATAAAAAATTGGAGGTGAAAAGATAATTTTTGTGGATTAAATCTGATTTTTTAATTTTACAGCTCTATGTTATAAACTTCTATGAAGCCATAGGGGATCAAAGTGTTCACCACACATCTAGATAAGTTCCTTGGCGGGTCTGGTTTCCAAAATGGTGTCACTTGTGTGGGGTTTTCCACTGTTTAGGCACATCAGGGGCTCTCCAAATGTGACATGTGATCTCAATTTCAGCCAATTTTGCATTGAAAGAGTCAAATGGCGCTTCTTCTCTTCTGAGCTCTGCCATGCGCCCAAACAGTGGTTCACCTGCACATATGGGATATCAGCGTACTCAGGACAAATTGCACAATAACTTTTGTAGTCCAATTTCTACTGTTACCCTTGGTAAAATAAAAAAAGTTGGATCTGAAGTAAATGTTTTGTGAAGCACCAGAAGGGTTAATAAACTTCTTGAATGTGGTTTTGAGCACCTTGATGGGTGCAGTTTTTAGAATGGTGTCACTTTTGGGTATTTTCTATCATATAGACCCCTCAAAATTACTTCAAATGTGATGAGGTCCCTAAAAAAATGGTGTTGTAAAAATGACAAAAAAAAAATTTGGTTCCAAAATTGTTGCTGATGTAAAGTAGAGTAGACATGTGGAGAATGTTATTTAGTAAGTATTTTGTGTGACATTTCTCTGTGATTTAAGGGCATGAAAATTCAAAGTTGGAAAACTTTCAAAATTTTCACCAAATTTCTGTTTTTTTACAAATAAATGCAAGTCATATCAAAGAAATTTTACTACTTTTATGAAGTACAATATGCCACAAGAAAACAGTGTCAAAATCACCGGGATCCTTGGAAGCATTCCAGAGTTATTACCTCATAAAAGGACAGTGGTCAGAATTGTAAAAATTGGCCCGGTTTTTTACATGCGAACCACCCTTGGGTGTCAAGGGGTTAAAGACTCGTGCTCCATCTTATGCCAATTTTTTTTTAGTAGCATGAGAAAGATAACTTTTTCAAAGTGATATAATACCTGATTCTGAGAAAATTCTTAACTGTATGAGGTATATCGTTGATGTGTGGTTTATTTGGGAGGAGTCAGTGAGGAAACTACAAAAAATTATTAACACAACTAATATTAATAACATAACGTTAAGCTTATCGTTAGATATAGTAGAGATGTGGATTTATGAGCTAATTTCTTCACAAAGTAATCATTCTTCTAAAAATAAAATTAATTCATTTACAAGTAGACCTTTCTTGGGCTTTCAATATAGTCCTCGATTTTATCAAATCAGACGAATTATTAATACGTTTTTACCCGTTCTTCATGAGGATTACATTTTGGCCTCGGTACTGCAAACAGGATGTAATAAAGTGACAAGAAGAGCTCCAACTTTGGGGAACATGCTATCTCCTAGCATGTTTCTATCAAAAACTTCCTATGGAACATGGCTTGATATTAAGGGTAGTTATAAATGCGGTACCACCAACTGCAAAACTTGCAAGAAAATCATTAATACTAAAGTCTTTAATAATCATGACAATACACTTAAATTTAACATAAAATAATTTATTAATTGTAATACATTTTATGTCACCTATAAAATTGATTGCATTGTATGCAACAAGGCTTACTACCGCTGACGTCAGTGAAGTTGAGCGGAGTGACCTAAAGTGAACTCGATAGCATGGAAAAAGCTCAGAAAATTTCCACGCAAATCAGTTCATCCCCGGTCAGGCAGGGAGCCTGCGCAGACATGATTTCATTCATTCTGCAGTGGTTTACAGCCGAGCCGGTCGCATTAGCACCGGTCCCTGTTGTAAACTAGTTAACCCCTTGTGATGGATTGCAGCGGGGGACCTGACTGAATGGAGAGGTATGGATATTGTTGTTTTTTTTTGCTTACAGGAGAACAAGGGATTCAGTTGGATTGGCAGCATAATAAATGTGGTCAAAAACTTTGTGTAATTATTTCATTAAAAGAATTTTTAATTAATGTGTGTGTCTTTTTAATCCTTTACTACTATAGGATTAATAATGGATAGTTGTTGTGAGGAACTAAGCCGACCGCCCCACGGTAGCCTGGGTATCACAGCTTCTGATCCCACCTCCGCTACCAAATGTGAGGGACGATCCCCTTTCCTCCCACGTCACCAATGGGACGTATCTCCACAGGTACAGCTCTCCGGCGCCCCTTTGTCTCTCAGGTCAGTAAGGGAACTGCACCTAGAGCAAATGGCCGCCGGGGAGGGTGTCCTGTTACCCAATGGGTATTCTAAGATTCGTGATCAGAGTAAAAGCATCAGCCCAAGATTAATTTTATGGTTTAATCGCCTTAAGAGCGCACTAGATAATTACAGAAATATACAGTAAAGCTATACAACGTAATTACAATGGAATTGCAGTCAGAGAAAAAATACAACGATAATGTACAAGGCTTAAAGGTATAAGCTATGGATCAATATTACCGGGTATTATGGTCATGGGAAGGCCTTGGCTCTGCCGTTCCCAGGTACAGTCTTCAGTTGCTGGATAGTCCCTTGGTCTTTCCTAGACCATCTTCTTGGCTTCTGTGTGTGAAATGGAATGACCACCCTGTACATGGCTACAATTCTTAAACCTGCTAGGCCCTTCCCTTTTGCTTTGAAGCACGCATATTAACTGGCCTGCAATTCATATGGAGCAGGAAACAAGGGCTTGAGCTTGAGCTATTTACCATACGACTGACCATCTTATTCAGACACTGGCCTAAACTAATTAGCATGCTAAAGCCCCTTTGATTCCTAGTGGACATCAAAACTGGTCGTACTGGATATGCTAATAGGCCCTGTGTAGTTAAAAGTTTGTGGCTCTGTGAACAGACAAGATGGAGGCTGGTATACAAAATGGCGACATCCCTTTCCTTACACCTCCTTGCTTTTGAGGGCACTAGGGGGTATCACATTCCTGTGTCCCCCATGCGCCCTACCGCACCCTCTCTTTGGCTAGGGTGGCAGATCCAGAAGGATTTCTGACTCTCTGTCCTCTGGAAGGTTGCACACTGGTTGGGCATAAGCCTCCCGCTCATGATGGGCCTTCATCATGTTCACATGGAAGGCCTTCCTCCTTCCATGGCATGGTCCAGGATGACCAGGTAGGTGACGGCGTTGAGCTGCTCGTGCACGAGGTATGGACCCTCCCAGGCAGCCTGAAGCTTGTTTTGGGGTACGGGGACCAGTACCCACACCTTTTGACCCACCTGGTAGGTCCGCTCACAAGCATTCTGGTCGTACCATCGCTTCTGGTCAGCCTGAGCTTGGGCCAAATTGTCATGCACCAGCCGCGTCAAGGCCATCATTCGGTCCCGGAAGCGCACGACATACTCAATGACCGACACTCCAGGGGTGGCTAAATCCCCTTCCCATGCTTCCTTCACCAGAGCAAGGGGCCCCCGTACACGTCGCCCGTACAGGAGCTCAAAGGGGGAGAACCCCGTTGAGGCCTGTGGGACTTCTGTTGTGAATGGGTTTGAGATGAGTTCTGAGCAGAGGCTCCCTCTGGTGGTTACAAGCGGTGCTGGTCTGTCCAGTGAAGATTGTGAGGACTGGGAATCAGGTGTTACTGACTGGTCTTATATAAGGGAGTCACCTTCCCATCAGGGTTGCCGGTGATCAGTTGTTCTGGTCTGAATCCTTCATTCCTGTTTCCCTTGTAGCCTGCTGTGTCGTGTCTGCATCTCCTGCTAACAGATAAGACATTTTCTTCTTTTTGTTTTTGTGCTATATTTTTGCATTTTGTCCTGCACTTCTGTGGGGGCCTTCAGGGTCCCCTCCGGGGGCTTTTTGCCCTCTCAGTTTAGTTCAGCCACTGATGTTTGTACTTTTGCTTTTTCCAGTTTTTTCAGTGGCTGCTGTTTTGATTTTGTTACACCAGAGAACTAATTTAGGTGGAAGAGGTCGTGTGATCTCAGGTGATTTTGAAATTAGTAGAGTTGGTGCTTTTCAGGGTTTTCTGGGATTGCAGTAAGTGTCCTTCCTATCCTTTTCTATTGAGTTAGTTTGGGCCCCAGCGTTTGCTCATACTATTTTCTTTCTGTGTCAGTATTTCATCTTGTCTAACCGCCATTACTTGTTTGGGGGCTTTCTATTATCTTTGGGGTTCTGCTCCGGGGCAGATAGCTTTCCTATTTCTATCTTTAGGTATAGTTAGTTTCTCAGGCTGTGACGAGGCATCTAGGACCAATGTAGGAACGCTCCACGGCTGCCTCTAGTTGTGGTGGTTAGTCAGGGTACTGCAATCTCATAGATTCCAACTGCTCTGGTGTATTGCCTTTTTTACCTGCACTCCTCAGCTACCGAAACATAACAGTATCACCGGCCCAAAAAATTGAAAATTGTATGGTACTCACAGAAGGGAAAAAAAAAAATTGTGAAAGAAAAAAGGTTGTCAGAGTTGTCAGAGATATTTTTCTGTTGTTTCTTTTTTTTCCCTCTGTATCTCTGGGTGCTGGGGAGGATCTTTTCTCTCAATGGAGTTTGCACAGTTGTCTGGCCGTGTGGATCAGCTTGCCGCTGAGGTTCGGAGTATTGCTATCTATCTTGCAGGGTTGCCTGTTGTGGAGCCTAGGATTCCCATGCCAGATTTTTTTTAGGGGATCGAGCTAAGTTTCAGAATTTCAAAAATAATTGTAAATTGTTTTTTGCCTTAAAATCTAAGTCCTCAGGGAACGCAGCGCAGCAGGTTCAAATTATCATCTCTCTCCTGCGCGGCGATCCTCAGGATTGGGCTTTTTCCCTGACACCTGGGGATCCTGTTTTGAGTGATGTTGATGCATTTTTTCAGGCTTTGGGGTTATTGTACGATGAGCCTAATGTCACTGATCAAGCTGAAAAAGCCTTGTTGGCATTAAATCAGGGGCTTTATGACGCTGAGTTATACTGTCAGAGATTCCGTAGGTGGGCAGTCCTGACCAAATGGAATGACGACGCTTTGGCAGCCCTTTTCCGGAAGGGTCTGTCAGATAATGTAAAGGATGTTATGGTGGGATTCCCTGTCCCCTCTGGTCTCAATGATTCTATGTCATTAGCGATTCAAATTGACAGACGTTTGCGTGAGCGGAGAAGTATGCGTGGAATGGTGTTGCCTTGTGAACCAGCTTCTGAACCCATGCAGTGTGATAGAGTGGTGTCTGGGGCACAGCGTCATGAGTTTCGAAAGCGCAATGGGTTATGTTTCTACTGTGGTGATGCCTCTCATGCTATTTCAGTCTGCCCTAAGCGGGGAAGACGTTTTGCACGCTCAGTTGTCTTGGGTAGTGTTCAGACTAAGTTTTTATTAACTGTCACTCTGATATGCTCTCTGTCCTCATTTTCTGCTCAGGCTTTCGTTGATTCTGGAGCAGCTATTAACCTGATGGATTATGATTTTGCTAAACGTTGTGGGTTTCCCTTGATACCCCTACAGAAGTCTATTCCCCTACTGGGGATCGATTCTACCCCTTTGGCTGAGAATAAACCCCAGTTTTCTACTCAGGTGATAATGAGGGTTGAACCTGATCACCAGGAGTGCTGCAAATTTTTGGTTCTGTATAATCTGCATGACATTATCGTGCTGGGTTTCCCTTGGTTACAGTCTCATAATCCTGTTTTGGATTGGAAATCTGTGTCTGTAACCAGTTGGGGCTGCCAATGTGTTAATACCAACACTCCTGTTTTTTCTGCCTCCCCCCAGGCTCAGGATGTTCCTGACTTTTTGATTGATTTTTCTGATGTGTTTAGCGAAAGTAAATCTGCATCCTTGCCTCCCCATAGGAGCTATGACTGCGCTATTGAATTAGTGCCGGGTAGTAAATTCCCTAAAGGTCGCCTTTTTAACTTGTCTGTACCTGAACATGACGCTATGCGGTCTTATATCAAGGAATCATTGGAGAAGGGTCATATCAGACCATCCTCTTCACCCTTAGGTGCCGGTTTTTTCTTTGTGGCCAAAAAGGATGGTTCATTAAGGCCGTGTATTGATTATCGTCTCTTGAACAATATTACTGTGAAATATCAATACCCGTTACCCTTGATTTCTGACCTGTTTTCCAGGGTGAAAAACGCTACTTGGTTTACCAAGCTTGACCTCAGGGGGGCGTATAACCTTATTCGCATTAAGCACGGGGATGAATGGAAGACGGCATTCAATACCCCTGAAGGGCATTTTGAGTACCTAGTGATGACCTTTGGGCTCACTAATGCTCCTTCTGTCTTCCAGTCCTTCATGAATGACATTTTCAGGGATTTTGTGGACAAATTTCTGATTGTTTATTTGGATGATATCTTGATTTTTTCTAATGACTGGGACTCTCATGTGAAACATGTTCGAACTGTATTCCAGATTTTGAGAGAGAATGCTCTGTATGTGAAGGGATCAAAGTGTCTTTTTGGCGTACAGAGGGTCTCATTTCTGGGATTCATTTTGTCCCCATCTGTTATTGAAATGGACCCGGTCAAGGTTCAGGCCATCTGTGATTGGGTCCAACCTACTTCATTAAAGGCTCTTCAGAGATTTTTGGGTTTTGCCAATTTTTATCGTAAATTTATTGGTAATTTCTCGGTTATTGTTAAACCATTAACTGATTTGACCAGAAAGGGTTCTGATGTGGTGAATTGGCCTCCTGAGGCAGTCTCTGCATTTCAGGAACTTAAGCAAAGATTCACTTCTGCTCCTGTTCTACGGCAGCCTGATGTTTCTCTGCCATTTCAGGTGGAGGTTGATGCCTCTGAAATTGGGGCAGGTGCCGTTTTGTCCCAAAAAGATCCAGAGACCTCTAAAAGTAACCCTTGTGCCTTTTTCTCTCGAAAATTTTCTCCTACTGAACGTAATTATGACGTGGGTAATCGGGAGTTATTGGCCATGAAGTGAGCTTTTGAAGAGTGGAGACATTGGCTGGAGGGAGCCAAACATCAGGTGGTGGTCCTTACGGACCATAAGAATCTGGTTTATCTGGAATCTGCCAAGCGACTTAATCCTAGACAGGCCAGGTGGGCCTTGTTTTTCACACGTTTTAATTTTGTGGTTTCCTTTCTTCCTGGCACTAAGAATGTTAAGGCGGATGCCCTCTTGAGGAGTTTCCTTGCGGATTCTCCTGAGTTATCTGATCCTTCTGTTATTTTGAAAGAGGGTGTAGTTCTTTCCGCCATCTCGCCCAATTTGAGACTGCTCTGGAGGGGTGTCAGGAGGATAGGCCCGAGTGCTGCCCTGTTGGAAAATTGTTTGTCCCGGACCAGTGGAAAAAGAGTGTGATGTCTGAGATTCATTGTTCCGCATTGGCTGGGCATCCCGGAATTTTTGGTACCAGAGACTTGGTTAGTCGGTCCTTTTGGTGGCCTACCTTGTCTCGTGATGTCAGGGAATTTGTGCAGTCCTGCGGGACTTGCTCTCGCTCCAAGCCTTGCTCTCGCTCTAGTGGTTTGTTGATGCCATTGCCTGTGCCCAAGAGACCATGGACCCATATCTCTATGGATTTCATTTCCGACCTTCCTGTTTCTCAGAGAATGACCACCATCTGGGTAATTTGTGATAGGTTTTCCAAAATGATACATCTTGTGCCATTACCTAAGTTGCCTTCCTCCTCTGAATTGGTGCCGTTGTTCCTTCAGCACGTGGTTCGTTTACACGGCATTCCTGAGAACATTGTGTCTGACAGAGGAGTCCAGTTTGTTTCCAGATTTTGGAGGACTTTTGTTCTAAACTGGGTGTTCAATTGTCTTTCTCCTCGGCAATTTCATCCTCAGACCAATGGTCAAACTGAGAGAACAAACCAGACATTGGAGACTTATCTAAGATGCTTTGTGTCTGCTGATCAGGATGACTGGGTCTCTTTTTTGCCTTTGGCTGAGTTTGCTCTTAATAATAGGGCTAGCTCTGCCACTTTGATGTCTCCGTTTTTCTGTAATTCTGGGTTTCACCCTCGATTTTCTTCAGACAGACGGAGGCTTCTGTCTGTCCAGGTGTTGACTCTGTTGTGGAGCGTATGCAACAGATTTGGGACCAGGTAGTGGAGAGGTTGTCCCTCTCTCAGGAGAAGGCCCAGCGGTTTGCTAACCGGCATAGGACTGATGGTCCTCGGTTTAAAGTGGGGGACTTGGTCTGGTTGTCCTCAAAGAATATTCCTATGAGAGTAGCATCTCCTAAATTTAAGCCTAGGTTCATTGGACCTTATAAGATCATGGAGATTATTAATCTGTTTCTTTTCGTTTGCTTCTTCCAGGGACATTTAAGATCCATAACTGTTCCACAAGTCCTTGTTGAAGAGGTTTGTTGAGCCAGTGGTTCCTGCTGCTGTGCCTCCTGACCCTGTTTTGGTTGAGGGCAATCTGGAGTATGTGGTTGAGAAAATATTAGATTCTCGTTTTTCTAGACGGAAACTCCAGTATTTGGTTAAATGGAGAGGTTATGGTCAGGAAGACAATTCTTGGGTGTTTGCTTCGGACATCCATGCTAGGAGACTTATCCGTGCGTATCATAGAACTCATCCTGACCGACCTGGTTGCTCAAATGAGGGTTCGGTGACCCCTCCTCAAGGGGGGGGTACTGTTGTGAATGGGTTTGAGATGAGTTCTGAGCAGAGGCTCCCTCTGGTGGTTACAAGCGGTGCTGGTCTGTCCAGTGAAGATTGTGAGGACTGGGAATCAGGTGTTACTGACTGGTCTTATATAAGGGAGTCACCTTCCCATCAGGGTTGCCGGTGATCAATTGTTCTGGTCTGAATCCTTCATTCCTGTTTCCCTTGTAGCCTGCTGTGTCGTGTCTGCATCTCCTGCTAACAGATAAGACATTTTCTTCTTTTTGTTTTTGTCTATATTTTTGCATTTTGTCCTGCACTTCTGTGGGGGCCTTCAGGGTCCCCTCCGGGGGCTTTTGCCCTCTCAGTTTAGTTCAGCCACTGATGTTTGTACTTTTGCTTTTTCCAGTTTTTTCAGTGGCTGCTGTTTTGATTTTGTTACACCAGAGAACTAATTTAGGTGGTAGAGGTCGTGTGATCTCAGGTGATTTTGAAATTAGTAGAGTTGGTGCTTTTCAGGGTTTTCTGGGATTGCAGTAAGTGCCCTTCCTATCCTTTTCTATTAGTTAGTTTGGGCCCCAGCGTTTGCTCATACTATTTTCTTTCTGTGTCAGTATTTCTCTTGTCTAACCGCCATTACTTGTTTGGGGGCTTTCTATTATCTTTGGGGTTCTGCTCCGGGGCAGATAGCTTTCCTATTTCTATCTTTAGGTGTAGTTAGTTTCTCAGGCTGTGACGAGGCGTCTAGGACCAACGTAGGAACGCTCCACGGCTGCCTCTAGTTGTGGTGGTTAGTCAGGGTACTGCAATCTCATAGATTCCAACTGCTCTGGTGTATTGCCTTTTTTACCTGCACTCCTCAGCTACCGAAACATAACAGACATTCCCGTAGGCCGAACAGCACAGGTGTGGGAGATACCGCTCCCAGTCTCTCCCGTGGGAGTCGACCAACATCTTCAGCATCTGCTTTAAGGTGCCATTGAAACCGCTCACACAAGCCATTGGTCTGTGGGTGATACGGGCTGGCCACCAGATGTTGCACCTGTACCTGCTTACAGAGAGACTCCATCAGCTGCGACATGAACTGGGTCCCTCGGTCGGTGAGCATTTCCTTGGGAAACCCCACTCTGGAGAAAATCTCCAGTAAGGCAGTGGCCACTTTGTCGGCCCGAATGGACGACAAAGCTACCGCCTCCGGGTACCGGGTGGCATAGTCCACTACCGTTAGTATGAAGCATTTCCCGGAGCGGCTGGGAGTGGACAGAGGTCCAATGAGATCCACAGCCACCCTCGAGAAAGGCTCTTCGATGATGGGCAGAGTTACCAGTGGGCTTTGGGGCGCGGCCCCGCCTTCCCCACCCTCTGACAGGTGTCACACGAACGGCAGTAGGCTATCACCTCGGTCCTCATTCCAGGCCAGTAGAAATGCTGAGCTAGCCTGGCCCTGGTTTTAGTGATCCCTAAGTGTCCGGCCATTGGAATCTCGTGTGCGATCCGCAACAATTCCGCCCTGAACGGATGGGGTACCACTAACTGTCGGTCCCTGGGCCACGCCTCCGGTGAACCCTGCTGGACCGTTACCCGGTACAGCCGTCCCTGGTCCCAAACCACTCGCTCGCGGTCGGACTCCAGGGGAGGCTGTGCCGCCGTTCCTTGAGAGTCTTCAGGCTAGGGTCAGCTTCCAAGGCTGCCTGAAATCCCTGACTTGATATGACAAGAATTGATGAAACTGCCATGTCCTCTGTCAGTTCCCCGGGATCTGTCTCCTGGCTACTGTCTGACTCGGCAGCCACTTGGTCAGAGAGGGGGAAACCGTCGGACCTCCACGAGGTTCCTTGGGCTTCAGCGCTCCCACTCCTGGTAACAGCGGCCACGACCGCTGAGACCACGGGTAGCGCCTGCTTTCCCTCATCCTCTGACCAAGTCGCCGGGTCAGGCAGACTTCCCTGACTTCCTGACATCCCGGATGTGGGGAACTCCTGACCTGGGGTCCTACCTGGTGGCTCCTCTCCCGGGACACCCCCTCCCCCATGGCCTGTTCCTCTTCCTGCAGGGGCCCTAGACTCAGCAGGCTGGGTTCACTTAGGGGCCCTACACTGCCATAGCAGCCCCTCCCTCCACCTCTGAGCTCTCCCCTACAGCCTCCACACCTGTCCTCACTGTGAGCCCTGTGTGTGTAGTGTCAGTGCATGGCTTACCATCAGGTTTCACTCCCTCCTCCACTGTTGGAGGCACATTCAATACATTAACATTAGCATTCACAGTAGAGTCATGACATTCTTGGGGAGCCGAACTTGGGGGTTCAGTGGCCACATACTGGGACACTAGCCGCCCCAAATCGGTCCCAAGCAACACATTTGCAGGAATATTCGGCGTTACTCCCACCTCCCGCATCCCCCTCCCGGCGCCCCAGTCCAAATACACCTTGGCAACGGGCAGCGCCGGTCAACGCCTCTAATTCCGGAGACGGAAAGGGTTTTCCCAGGTACCAAGTCTTGAGGGGACACCACCTCAGGGCGTACCAGGGTTCGTTCAACGCCTGTGTCCCGCAGTCCCATGACCGCTGAGCGGCCGATGGTGACGGGTTGGTAATTGTCTAGGGACCTCCCACCACCCCCTCCCACACACAAAACAGTGGACGGTTTCTGGGACAGGGATGGGGCCTTCTGGCGCTGGGGACATGCAGCCTTAAAGTGTCCTGGCTGACTGCAATTATGACGTCTGGGTTCTGTTCCTTGCCTGTAGAGGGCAGCCGGGGGGTACACCCCTTGCACTCTGGGGGCTGGATATGGGGCTGGGGCAGGATTGGGCTTACCCCCTCTCCAGGTGCTGCTGGCAGGCTTCTTTGACTCCGGCGCCCTGTTGTTGGCATACTCGTCTGCTAGGGCGGCTGTAGCAGAAGCCCCCTTTGGTTTCCGATCACGGAGGTACTGCTGGAGGTCCTCTGGGCAGTTCCACAAGAATTGCTCCACGACAAACAGTTCCTGGACCTCCTGGCGGGTAGTGAGCTCTAGACCCGAGGTCCAGTGCTCCGCAGCTCTCAGCAGGGCCCGCATGTGGTCGGTCCAGGTGTCCTTTGAACCCCGATGCAGGCTCCTGAACTTCCTGCGGTACGACTCTGGGGTGAGGTTGTAGTGCTGGATCAGGGCCCGCTTGATGCTGTTGTAGTCCTGCTCCTCCCCGGCAGGTAAGTCCCCCAAAACTTCCAGGGACTTACCCCTCAAACGGGGGGTCAGGTACCTTGCCCACTGATCCGTGCCAGATGATGTTGGAGGCATGTCCTCTCAAAAGCAAGCAGAAAGGAATCCAGGTCTCCATCCTTTTCAAGTAAGGGAAAGTCCTCCGCCCGGACCTTGGAAGCCCTTGTCTCCGGTGGGCCTGGTGCATCCAGCGGGGGCCCGTACTGAGCCATCTCCAGTCGGTGCCGGCGCTCCGCAGCTTCACGGCGTTCTATATGCTCACGCTCCGCTGCTCTCTCTGCGGCTGCTTGCTCCCGCTCTGCTGCTGCTTGCTCACGCTCTGCTGCTTTCTCTGCCACCACCAGGAGTCTGTCATAGGCGGCGTCATTACCAGCCTCGAGCAGTGCCATAGCCGCTTGGAAGAGGGCCTCCGATCTGTACACCTGGGACGGGCAGGGGGTGGACAGTCCACTGAGGGACTGAGCACGGGGTCGGCTCCTTGGGGAGCCCTGGCTGAGCTCCCCCTCATCGGTGTCGAACTCCCATAGACCAAGCATTGGCCTCCCCTTTGCCCTACTCCTGGTGCCTTCCGCCATCTTGGGAACCTTTGGTTACTGACACAGCTGCAACCCTGACCTTGCACACAACTTATTACATTTACACTCTGACCGTCTAGTGCTGGGCTGACCTTAAGACCCCAGCAGTGAAAGTACCGCTGGTAGTCTCTAGTGTCTGGGAGTAGGGGTCCCACGCACACTATTACTCTGATCCCACCGCTGCCACCAATTTGTGAGGAACTAAGCCGACCGCCCCACGGTAGCCTGGGTATCACAGCTTCTGATCCCACCTCCGCTACCAAATGTGAGGGACGATCCCCTTTCCTCCCACGTCACCAATGGGACGTAACTCCACAGGTACAGCTCTCCGGCGCCCCCTTTGTCTCTCAGGTCAGTAAGGGAACTGCACCTAGAGCAAATGGCCGCCGGGGAGGGTGTCCTGTTACCCAATGGGTATTCTAAGATTCGTGATCAGAGTAAAAGCATCAGCCCAAGATTAATTTTATGGTTTAATTGCCTTAAGAGCGCACTAGATAATTACAGAAATATACAGTAAAGCTATACAACGTAATTACAATGGAATTGCAGTCAGAGAAAAAATACAACGATAATGTACAAAGCTTAAAGGTATAAGCTATGGATCATATTACCGGGTATTATGGTCATGGGAAGGCCTTGGCTCTGCCGTTCCCAGGTACAGTCTTCAGTTGCTGGATAGTCCCTTGGTCTTTCCTAGAACATCTTCTTGGCTTCTGTGTGTGAAATGGAATGACCACCCTGTACATGGCTACAATTCTTAAAACCTGCTAGGCCCTTCCCTTTTGCTTTGAAGCACGCATATTACTGGCCTGCAATTCATATGGAGCAGGAAACAAGGGCTTGAGCTATTTACCATACGACTGACCATCTTATTCAGACACTGGCCTAAACTAATTAGCATGCTAAAGCCCCTTTGATTCCTAGTGGACATCAAAACCGGTCGTACTGGATATGCTAATAGGCCCTGTGTAGTTTAAAGTTTGTGGCTCTGTGAACAGACAAGATGGAGGCTGGTATACAAAATGGCGATGTCCCTTTCCTTACAGTTGTCTTATTGACACCTCTCCATAATTAACCTGGATTAATGTCACCTTTCAATAGCAAGGTGACATTAACCTCTTATTAACCCTATGAGCCATGGCTAAAGGCAATGGGAATAGAGAGGCTAAGTGCCAGAAAAGGTGCATCTTATAGATGTGACTTTTCTGGGGTGGATGGGGCCAGATGTTTGTAGCCAGGGGGGCCAAAAACAATGGTCCCTCTCTAGGCTATTAATATCTGTCCTCGGTCACTGGCTTTCCCTCTCTGGCGGAGAAAATGCCGTGGGAGCCCACGCATTTTTTTTCAGCGAATTTACCCGTTAATTTAACACTTACATGTTCCAAATTTTTCATATATACACTAATCTAATTATTAGTCAAAAACATATATAAAACTTAATGAAATGAAATGGTTTACTGTATGTAAACCATGTGTCATTTCATGTCGGGTTCTGTAATGATTTTACAGAAGCCGGTAATTGATTTAGCGGCTATTATGCTATGTAGAACTCTATGAACGATATACAGTACAGACCAAAAGTTTGGACACACTTCTCAGTCAACGATTTTTCTGTATTTTCACGACTATGAAAATTGTAGAATCACACTGAAGGCATCAAAACTATGAATTAACACATGTGGAATTATACATTACACTTTACAAAAATGTGTGAAACAACTGAAAAAATGTCTTTTATTGTAGGTTCTTCAAAGTAGCCACCTTTTGCTTTGATTACTGCATTGCATGCAGAAAAGGTGAACGGATGGACTCTACATGCCTGGTTCCCACCGTGTAG
>JARQOD010000001.1:617765995-618010872 GCA_033576555.1 Oophaga sylvatica | reverse complement strand
CGCGTTGGCTGGTCATCCCGGGATTTTTGGTACCAGAGACTTGGTGAATCGGTCCTTTTGGTGGCCTACTTTGTCTCGTGACGTCAGGGACTTTGTGCAGTCCTGTGGGACTTGCTCTCGTTCCAAGCCTTGCTCTCGCTCTAGTGGTTTGTTGATGCTATTACATGTGCCCAAGAGGCCATGGACCCATATCTCTATGGATTTTATTTCCGACCTCCCTGTCTCTCAGAGAATGACCGTTATATGGGTAATCTGTGATAGGTTTTCCAAGATGATACATCTTGTGCCATTACCTAAGTTGCCTTCCTCCTCCGAGTTGGTGCCTTTGTTCCTTCAGCACGTGGTTCGGTTGCACGGCATTCCGGAGAACATTGTGTCTGACAGAGGAGTCCAGTTTGTTTCCAGATTTTGGAGGACATTTTGTTCTAAACTTGGTGTTCAATTATCTTTCTCCTCTGCATTTCATCCTCAGACCAATGGACAAACCGAGAGAACAAACCAGACCTTGGAGACTTATTTGAGATGCTTTGTGTCTGCTGATCAAGATGACTGGGTCTCTTTTTTGCCTTTGACTGAGTTTGCTCTTAATAATAGGGCAAGCTCTGCCACCTTGATGTCTCCATTTTTCTGCAATTCTGGGTTTCACCCTCGATTTTTTTCGGGACAGGCGGAGGCTTCTGTCAGTCCGGGTGTTGACTTTGTTGTGGAGCGTATGCAGCAGATTTGGGACCAGGTAGTGGAGAGGTTGTCTCTCTCTCAAGAGAAGGCCCAGCGGTTTGCCAACTGGCATTGGACTGATTGTCCTCGGTTTAAAGTGGGGACTTGGTTTGGTTGTCCTCAAGAAATATCCCTATGAGGGTTGCATCTCCAAAGTTTAAGCCTAAGTTCATTGGACCTTATAAGATCATGCAGATTCTTAATCCGGTTTCCTTCCGTTTGCTTCTTCCAGGGACATTTAAGATCCATAACCTGTTACACAAGTCCTTATTGAAGAGGTTTGTCGAGCCAGTGGTTCCTATGGCTGTGCCTCCTGACCCTGTTTTGGTTGAGGGCAATCTGGAGTATGTGGTCGAGAAAATATTGGATTCTCGTTTTTCTAGACGGAAACTCCAGTATTTGTTTAAGTGGAGAGGTTATGGTCAGGAGGACAATTCTTGGGTGTTTGCTTCGGACATCCATGCTAGGAGACTGATCCGTGCCTATCACCGAGCTCATCCTGATCGGCCTGGTTGCACAAGTGAGGGTTCGGTGACCCCTCCTCAAGGGGGGGGGGGGTACTGTTGTGAATGTGCTAGAGATGGTTTCTGAGCAGAGGCTCCCTCTGGTGGTTACAGACAGTACTGAACCTTTCAGCGAGGAATGGCAATCTGGGATCACTGACTGGTCTGAAATAAGGGAGGTTCCCTCCCATGATGGTCGCCGGTGATCAATTGTTCTTGTCTCAATTGTGGTTCCTGGTTCATTTGGAAGTTGCTGGAGTCTTGCCTGCACCTGCTGCTTTCAGATAAGATATTTTCTGCTTTTCTTTTTGTGCTTGATTTTTTTATAGTTTTCTGCACTTTTGTGGAGGTCATCCGGGTCCCCTCCTGGGGCCTGTGCTCCTCTCAATTTATCTGTAGCCACTGTTATTTGTTCATTTGCTTTTTCCTGTTTTTTCCGTGGCTGCGGCTTTGTTTTGTTACACCAGAGATCTGATTTAGGTGGTAGAGATCGTGTGATCTCAGGTTTTTTGGCAATCAGAAGTGCTGGTATTTTTTAGGGTTTTTGTTGGATTGCAGTCAGAATTCTTTCCTGTACTTTTCTGTCTAGACAGATTGGGTCCCAGCGTTTGCTCATTCTATTTTCTGTCTGTGTCCGTGCTAACTTCTTGTCTAACCGCCATTACATGTTTGGGGGCTTCCTATTTTCTTTGGGGATCTGCCTCGGGGCAGATAGCTTTCATCTTTCTGCCTTTAGGTGTAGTTATCTCTCAGACTGTGACGAGGCGTCTAGGATCAACGTAGGAACGCTCCACGGCTACCTCTAGTTGTGTGGTTAGTTCAGGTTACTGCAATCCAATAGGTTCCAGCCTCTCTGGTGTATTACCGTTTTTGCTTTTTCTCCTCAGCTACCTAAACATAACAGGCCTCACTACCTTCAAGTGTACCCCCAAGTTAAGGAAAGACAGGGCACCCATTTAGCCTGAGGGGCAGTTCAGGGGCCCAAATTCCTCGTCCCATTCTCTCACTATTGCCCCATGACACTGTCACTTTTGCAGCTGTCACCTCCTCTATCCCCCCTATTAATAAAATCTCTTATCCATAGACTACTACTCTCATCTTCTTCACTGCTGAAGTTATACATCATATTGCTGTCTGAACTATTTGTCCAATGCTTTAGAGCTTTTTTTTATCTTATCTCAATTTCTGGAATGTGAGCTCTGACAAATTCTCATTATCCTATGTTGTGCCCCCTGAAATGCACATTGGAGCAGGTCCTTTGTTCCTTTTGACAACTTGGTACCTAAGGGCTATTTCTGATTACTGGTCTTACTGTTTACAAGCCAGGCACTTTCTGCTGACTCCATGTGGAGCTATGTTTGTCTGCTCTTTTATTTTGTTGTTGTATTGTTTTTACTATCAGTCAGGTATCTACTTTACTATAGAGAAGTGAATATTCACTAAGCCCTCCCACCTCTAAGCACTGAAGCCTGTGATGAGAGGTGGGATGGACTATGGTCATGGGAAGCAGTGAATATTCATGTTCTTTAATAGCAGGCATACTGTTAGCCGCAGCTGCCAGCTTCCTGCAGCGGTTGGGCAACCAGGTGAGCCCGCTATTAAAGAGAATGAGTAATGTCCCCCAATTCTCTATGATGTCATTGCCATGCGCAGCTTACAAGCATAAATCAGCTGCTGGCATAAGAACAGGATGCTGAGAGGGAGCACAGGGAAGGTAAGTAGAATGGTTTATGGGTATTTTAATGTTTTTTTTATGATGGGGGATCATGTATACCAGGATGGGGATTGTTGCCATGCATACCATGATGGGGATGGGGACAATGCATACCAGGATAGGGATGAGAGGACCATGCATATCAGGATGGTGATGATGAGGGCATTTATACCAGGATGAGGAAGAGGGGACCATGTATACCAGGATGGGAATGAGGGGACCATGTATACCAGGAGGGGGATGAGGAGGCCATGTATACCTGGATTGGGGACATATATATACCAGGATGGGGATGTTAGTACTGAATTGGGGGACATTACCCCTAAAGCAGTGTCAGCAGCAGACCCCCTCATAACTATGCGTCATGACCACATTTTTTCCTTCAATTTTTTTTCTATTTTCCTCCTGTAAAAGCTAGGTGTGTCTACTGTATTTATCCCAGAATTTTTTTTGCAATTACACATGTTTTGTTATACACGTTTCTTTCCATTGTGTTTATTGGAACCACACAAAAAAAAACAGAGAAAATAAGCCAAATTAGACATAATTTCACACAAAACCCCAAAACTGGGCTGCATAAAATGGTTGGAAACTCTCAATTTAATATTTGCTTACACACCCCTTTGGTATGTAGCATATATCACAAAGATAATACTTAACTTTTACTAAGTATTCTAAAATAGGCTGTCAGCCCAAATACGAGAAAAACAGAACATACATGACAGACATAATACAAGACATTACACTAAAGTGCTCAGAAGTGCTCACATCCCTGTTTAGGAATGTATTAACATATAGCTAAACCAAGAGTAGTGTGTCTTAGTACCCAGCATATTCATAACCCAGCATATACAATTAGTTAGTAATCTACAGTATATTCAATATTCCAATATATTAATTGCCTAGTGTGTGTATAAAGAGATAGAGATAACAATCTCACCTGATTCCTGTGTACAATCACCAAGAGGGGGTGTCGTGCAGATGGTCCCTTCAGCCAAAGTTGGCTGCAGGGACCAAACAGTTAAGTTTTATGTTCACAAATTAATATATGCTATAAACCTCTGGTTCAGAGCGAAGTTTACACATTGTGGTTTAGAAAATTGACTCCCGCAACCTTTTTGCTTATCTATATGCAAACCCCTTTGTAATAAATAACTGTAATCAATCACTTCCTATAACCAACAACAAGCGTCTTACACCTCTCAAAAGGAATATTTGACCACTGCTCTTTTGCAAACTGCCCCAGGCCTCTCATAGTTGAAGGTTGCCTTCTTCCAGCAGCAATTTTAAGACCTCTCCACAGGTGTTCATTGAGATTTAGATTTGGAGAAATTGATGGCCACTTCAGAACTCTCCAGCACTTTGTTTCCATCCATTTTTGGGTGCTTCTTGAAGCATGTTTGGGGTCATTGTCCTGCTAGAAGACCCATGACCTAGGACACAAATCCAGCTTTCTGACACAGGGCATTACATTGCAAACCCAAACCCTTTGGTAATCTTCAGATTTCATGATGCCTTGCACACAGTCAAGGCACCCAGTGCAAGAAAGGCAGCAAAACAACCTCAAAACATTTTTGAACTTCCACCATATTTGACTGTAGGTACTATGTTCTTTTCTTTTTAGGCCTCATTCCATTTTTGGTAAACAGTAAGATGATGTGCTTTACTGAAAAGCTCTACTTTGTCCTCATATGTCCACAGGATGCTTTCCCAGAAGGATTTTGGCTTACTCACATATATTTTGGCCAACTGCAGTCTAGCTTTCTTATGTCTCTTTGTCAGCAGTGGGGTCCTCATGAGTCTCCTGCCAGAGCGTTTAATTTCATGCAAATGTCAGATTGTTCACGCTGACACTGATGCACCCTAATCCTGCAGGACAGCTTGAATTTCTTTGGAACTTGATTAGGGCTGCTTACCTATCATCCGGACTTTCCTGAATGACTTTCTTGTGTTGCAAACTTTCATCAATTTTTCTCTGCCATCCACGTTCAGGGAGATTAGCTACAGTGCCATTGGCTGTAAACTTCTTGATTATATTGCTCACCATGGATAACGGAACAAGTCCTCTGGAGAAGGACTTGAAACCTTGAGATTGTTGATATTTTTCAAGAATTTTGTTTCTCAAGTTCTCAGACCTTTCTCTTCTCCTCTTTCTGTTCTCCATGCTTAGTGTGGCACAGGTAGACACACAATGCAAAGTCAACTTCTCCCCTTTTTATCTGGTTTCAGGTGTGATTTTCATATTGCCCACAACTGTTACTTGCCACAGGTGAGTTTGAATGGGAATCACATTCTTGAAACAAAATTGTTTACCCATAATTTTAGAAAGGTGCCAACAATTTTGGCTGGCCCATTTTTGTGGTTTTCTGTTTTCTTGTATTGTTCCAACACACACAAAGGAAATTAACATGTGTAAAACAAATATGTGTAATTGCAATACTTTTCAGGGATATGCACTTCATTTTCAGGAACAATTTCAAGGGTGCCAACACTTTCGACCATGACTGTGTCAGACATCAAGAAAATGTGAGTGACCATCTGCAGCTTTGACTTCATCTTGATGTATGAATCTTCTGAAGGTGAGGAGAGTGAAGCCAGTACATATTAATTACAGGGTTCATGTGGCATAACAATCTCAAGCAAGCCCCGGGAAAGAGAGGGCTGACACCTTGGAATTGCAAAGGCACCTGAGGTGAGTAAAGGTACTGCCACACTAAGCTATCCCGCTAGCGATCTCGTTAGCGTTGCATACTAATGAGATCGCTAGCGGGATTGTTTCTATATCGCTAAATGCTGCCGCATTTAGCGATATAGTTAACGACGCTATCGCCGTTAGCGATCTTCTTAACGACTTTAGCGGTACAAAAGTACCGCTAAATCGCTAAGAAAAGGTGCTACACTTAGCGATTATACTTACCCAGCGGGAGCGCCAGCGATGAAATAGGGTCCGGAGCGATTCCAGCGACGAGCGAGATCACAGCAGGAAGCTCGTCGCTGGAAGCTGCCGCACTGAACAATATCGCTAACGGGATCGCTAAATAGTGACGTTTTTTAGCGATCCCGTTAGCGATATTGTTTAGTGTGGCATACCCTTAAGTGTGTTGTTATATTACTAGTGCAAACATGCAGTTTGAGATGGGGTTTTTACAGTAGATGACAACCCCTTTAACTAGAAATTTGATATGCCACAGATTTAATAATCTCTACTTATTGATGTTCACCTAAGACTTCATACACACAATCATTTTGATTCTTACAGAGCTAAAATACAGCATGGAAAGATTTCTATGTAGCTTCTATGACTTTGACTTAATATGAAAGTATATGGAGGAGTTTCACACATAAATCCCAAAGAAATATTAGTAAAAAAATGTATTCCTCAAAGAGGACCTGACACCAGGTCAAAAGTGACTAGCTTTTTCTCTTAAGTTCTTCCTGCTGTTCCCCAGAACATTCAATTTTTTATTAAAATCTTTCTAACCATTCCAGAGATATAAATCGAAAGGATAGTCAGCTCACCTATGTATGGGCTTTTCCTCATCTGTTCCTGCACGGATAAAGGTTGAGCAGCCAATTCAGCAATGAGGAAAAAAAAAAAGATGATGAATCCAGCAGGAACAATAAATGGTTAAAAATTTTCAATTTTTATTCATCCATATAAAAAATATGATACTTTATGGTAAACCACATAAAAAATAGTTTTAGGCTTCAGCATATTGTACATATAGCACTTAATCCAATCCAATTAAGACGTTTGTCGAAACGCGTAGGTAAAACGCTGCCATATGTGCACTATGCTGTAACCTAAAAATATTTTTTATGTGGTTTACCATAAAGGATATTTTTTATATGAATGAATAAAAATTGAAAATTCTTAACCATTTATTGTTCCTGCTGGATTCATCATCTTTTTTTTTTCCTCATTCCAGAGATATGGACCTTTAGTTATCTTTTGTGGTATTTACCTAGGGGACAAGGCTCCCAAATTAATAATGCACTAAATATATGCCCTGTGAGAAATGCCCTCTTGTTAAAGAACTAAAAGGTAGCACCAAATAAAAAGGCTGATATCTCTGGAACCATATGGTAGATTTAAAAACAAAAATATCATACTCGGAGGGGGCAGCGGAAAAAATATCCGAGGAAGAATTGACTTCTTTTCACCTGGTGACAGGGCCTCTTAAAAATGGGGAATTTCTCTATAATATGATGTTTTACAGAAACAAAGGAATATGTAAATAATCTAATATTTATGGGCGGCTGACAGAACCAACAGGTGATTTTTTTTTTCCCAATGGCAGCCACTTTAGTATTTTCCTCCATACAAATTAACTACTTAGAATATAATGTATTTTGAAGGGTTCCGTGATTTTAGCTGTCAATGCTTATCTGCCATTTTTATTTTTGTGAGTAATAAATTGGAAAATTTGCTGACACAGATCAGGAATAGATATTTTTACCATGAAACAGAGGTATATCAGTACAGCTGTGGACACATAGATGATGGAAGTGCTGTTTGCTAATTTGTAACTTACTATGAAGGCATGCCTCTGAGAGATAGGGATAAGTGCTTGCAGGCAATCTGGAAGCTCTCCCTTTCAGTGTTTGTTCAGAAATAATCCTAAAGAAAAACTGCCGACAGAATCCAGTCAAAAGACAAATTACATGGCTATTGAGTAGCTTAGTTTTCCAGATGGTCAATCCACAGTTATAGTTCAATAGCCATTAAACATCTACTAACTCTGGGAACACAAAACATTCAATGGGTATTAAGTCAGTCAAATAAAACAGCACAATGTGAGTGAGCCCTAACCAATCGTCTTACTTGGAAACTTGTTGAAGGGCTCTAGAGAGCTATTAGCGGATCATATTCACAGATGGATCTATGTTAAACACCAATAAAGCCTTGGACACATTGAAACTCTTACAATAAATATAATTTAAGGATGAAATAGCCATGAAATTAACAGCAATAAATATGCTCACAGTTTTTATATAATTTGGCAAATTTGACAAAAATGAAGATTTTACGTACAATGGGGCATATTTATCAATATTTGTAATTTTTGGACAGTGTGAAAAGTCTTGAAATGTGCCATAACTATATATGATACAGTAAAGATGTATATCTTGGTACCGTGTTAGCCAGTAGATAGAAACACAAAACATTACCAGACCCCAATCAGAGGGCAATAAAACTCTCACACTCCTTATCTATGAACTGTTCCAATATTTATGTTCATCTCTATCTCCCATAATGACAGTTCTGCTTTACGTTCTGCTTTACGTCACTTGTCATACCTATTGCATTGTTTCTGTGCTGCTTTGTGTATAAATAATGTGATTCTTCAGCTTTTGTATTAGTTTAGCCTGATGAAAAGACCTGAGTAGTCTCGAAAGCTTGCAATTTGTTACCATCTTTTCAGTTAGCCATTAAAAGGTATCAACCACTGAGGACTCTCAACTCTAAATATTTTTCCATAACTATATAATGATTTATTGTACTTGATAAATCTGGAATATTTTTGACTGTATTGTCTAATCTGACACCACTTATTAATTGGCTTACTTTGTGTCAGAAATGTTTGCCAAACTTTTGGTACAATTTATGGTGCATGGTGTTACACAATAGTCCACAATCCTTATCCACAAATCCACTCTGCTTTTTAGCAGATAATATTTAAAAAAAATAAATAAATAAATAAATAAAATAAACTCCCAACAAACCTATTTGTACCTTATTTTCTAAACCAAATGGTTTGTTCATGCGTGAAAGATTTCTGTAACTGACCTATAGATATTAAAGGGATTTCATAATCCACTTTTTCATTTAACGATGAAGAAGGAGGAGTGAGGGCACACCATGGAAAAAATGAATAAAATCCAAAAAACTTTATTCAGGCATAAAAGCCATAGTTAAAACATATTGAACTGACGCATTTCAGGTGCAAAAAGGCACCTTTACTCATAGGATATACAGCTAAAATGACAATCAAAGTATATAGAAATATAGAACCAATCAGAAGTGTTATCTCATTAGTAACATATGCACCCGGTGTGAAAGTTAAGTACTGCGATGAGACAAACAGTTATATTAATAAATGTAAAAAAGATCATTTCTTGAGTTCATTCCTTTGAGATGTTTGGTGTCTAATTTAGATATCCAAAAAGCTTCCAGTTTGGTTAATAACTTATGCTTATTTCCACCCCGTATGGGACTGTGAATATTTTCAAAGGCAAAAAACGCAAAGTGTGTAGTATCCCACTGATGAACATTTACAAAATGTTTAGAAGCACCGGAGTAAGCAGCATTCTTATTTCCAATGTTGGCTAAATGTTCAGCTATTCGTTATTTTATCTTTCGTATGGTATATATTGCATTTTACACGATAGGCAGTAAATACAATATACTACGTATTGTGTATGACAGTTCATGAAAGATTTGATAGTTTGACAATAGCCCGAGGAAAATTTGATAATTTTAGTTTTATCCATTGCATACATACACACATTGCACCGGTTACCGGCACACTTGTAAAAGCCGGTTATAGATAACCAAGATTTGGGGCTTGAATGTTGGGAAAATAGACTGGGAGAAAGGGCATTGCCTAAACTAAATCCTCTTTTTGCTACATATCTTCAGGAATTACTGATAATATGGCATAGCTTATCATCCTGATTAATTACGGGTACATATTTTTGCACAATATTTTTGATTAAATTAAATTGGGCCTGTTTGGGGTTGAAAATGTAACTACAGAATCTACATTGGTAGAAACCATGGATTTGTCCGAAGTTATAGATCTGGGTTGTTTGGAAACGTTATTAAATGCTTGCCTGATGTCATAACGGCTGTAACCCCTGTCATGTAAACATTTAGTGACAATCTGGCTTTCTTGCAAAAAAATGTTCTGGTTTAACCCTAATAAACTCACAATGGGGATTGGCTTTAATGGTGTGTTTGGGGTGGGATGAGGAAGAGAGAAGTAAAGAATTGCCAGAGTTATTTTTTCTATGTACAGTCATGGACAAAAGTTTTGAGAATGACACAAATATTATATTCTCACATGATCTGCTGCCCTCTGGTTTTTATGTGTGTTTGACAGATGTTTTTATCACAGACAGAAATATAATAATTGCAAACATATGAGTAACAAAAGCTTATATTGACAGTTAGAATGAGTTAATGCAGCAAGTCAATATTTGCAGTGTTGACCCTTCTTCTTCAGGACCTCTGCAATTCTCCCTGGCATGCTCTCAAACAACTTCTGGACCAAATCCTGACTGATAGCAGTCCATTCTTGCACAATCAATGCTTTCATTTTGTCAGAATTTTTAGGTTTTTGTTTGTCCACCCGTCTCTTGATGTTTGACCACAAGTTCTCAATGGGATTAAGATCTGGGGAGTTTCCAGGCCATGGACCCAAAATCTCTGTTTTGTTCCCTGAGCCATTTAGTTATCACCTTTGCTTTATGGCAAGGTGCTCCATCATGCTGGAAAAGGCATTGTTGATCGCCAAACTGCTCTTGGAGGGTTGAGAGAAGTTGCTCTTGGAGGACATTCTGGTACCATTCTTTATTCATGGCTGTGTTTTTAGGCAAGACTGTGAGAGAGCCGATTCCCTTGGCTGAGAAGCAACCCCACACATGAATGGTTTCAGGATGCTTAACAGTTGGCATGAGACAAGACTGGTGGTAGCGCTCACCTTGTCTTCTCCGAATGAGGCGTTTTCCTGATGTCCCAAACAATCGAAAAGGGGATTCATCAGAGAATATAACTTTACCCCAGTCCTCAGCAGTCCACTGCCTGTACCTTTTGCAGAATATCAGTCTGTCCATGATGTTTTTTCTGGAGAGAAGTGGCTTCTTTGCTGCCCTCCTTGAGACCAGGCCTTGTTCCAAGAGTCTCCGCCTCACAGTGCGTGCAGATGCACTCACACCTGCCTGCTGCCATTCCTGAGCAAGCTCTGCACTGCTGGTAGCCCGATCCCGCAGCTGAAACACTTTTAAGAGACGGTCCTGGCGCTTGCTGGTCTTTCTTGGGCGCCCTAGAGCCTTTTGGCAACAATGGAACCTCTCTCCTTGAAGTTCTTAATGATGCGATAGATTGTTGACTGAGGTGCAATCTTTCTAGCTGCGATACTCTTCCCTGTTAGGCCATTTTTGTGCATTGCAATGATGACTGCACGTGTTTCTTTAGAGATAACCATGGTTAACAGAAGAGAAACAATGATGCCAAGCACCAGCCTCCTTTTAAATTGTCCAGTGGTGTCATTCTTACTTAATCATGACAGATTGATCTCCAGCCATGTCCTCATCAACACCCACACCTGTGTTAATGGAGCAATCACTGAAAAGAGGTTAGCTGGTCCTTTTAAGGCAGGGCTGCAATGATGTTGAAATGTGTTTTGGGGGATAAAGTTCATTTTCTAGCCAAATATTGACTTTGCAAGTAATTGCTGTTAAGCTGATCACTCTTTATAACATTCTGGAGTATATGCAAATTGCCATTAGAAAAAGTGAAGCAGTAGACTTTGTAAAAATTAATATTTGTGTCATTCTCAAAACTTTTGGCCATGACTGTACAGAGGTGTGTATTTTGTTCACATTGGAATCACCTTTGAGAAGGATATCCAAGAAGGGTACTTGTTCACCAATGCCACTGATGGTAAAAGATAAATTTAAATTATTGAAATTCAAATATGCAAAAAATTCGGCCAAATTAGATCGAGAACTTTGCCAAATAAAGATTAAATCGTCCACATATCTGCCGTACCATAAAATATGGTCAGAAAATGGATTAGAATCTACAAAAAGAAATCGCTCCTCCCACCACACCATATAGAGTATAGCGAGGGAGGAGGAGAACTTCGAGCCCATCGGGGCACCGAGAGTTTGCAAAAAAAATCTCTTATCAAACATAAAATAATTGTGTTTGAGCAGATACGTGAGCGATCGGATAATAAAGCATTTCAGACCATCAGAATAATTACTGTACCGGTTTAGATGATGATTAATGGCACAAATAGCTAAAGAATGAGGGACTGATGAGTATAAATTAACTACATCACATGTGAAAAAACAAAGGATGTCATGCTATGAAAAATTATTAAAAGCAGTCAATACAGAAGATGAATCTTTCAGGTATCCAGGGATCCTGGATACCAATGGATGAAAATATTCATTTACCCACGAGTTGAGATTTTCATTGAGAGAATCAATACTAGATATATTTGACCAAAGGGTAAAAATATTTTTGTGGGTCTTGGGGAGACCGTGAAAAATAGGAATTATAGGATGATCTGGTATTAGCCATTTACCAATTTTAGAATTGAAAATACCAGATTGCACACCCTCTTGAATGAGGCAAGATAATTCTAATTTAAATGACCTTGTAGGATCAGAATTCAATGGTAAATAAGTAGTAGAATCATCCAAAATATTATGTACCAAATTACTGTATAGATCGACATCAAGAACAACTGTGCTCCCCCTTTGTCTGATTGTCTGATAATAATACCGGTATGGTTCTGCAATTCTTTGATAGCTGAAGTTTGACTAACTGACAGATTATTAAAACTATTAAATTGACTGGTTTCTTGGTCTAACAACCTGAGATCTTTTTCAGCCAATGATTGAAATAAATCCAATGAAGGTGCCCTTGATTGTAAATGGTAATAAGAGGAATTTTGTGGAATGACATTAATAATTAATATGCAAATTGCCTCTTCAAACAAAGAGGACTTGTACTCTATAGCGCCACCTATTGGAAGTCTTGTAATATGACTTAGGATAAAAGCCAAATCAGAATCTCCATTTGCAGACACGGTTTTTCGGACTATTGGTCCTCGTCAGTGCAAAGTAGGAGAGATCTGATTTGGCTAGATGAGAGGCTCTGGACTAAGGTCTAGGGGGTAAGGTTGCTCCTTGTGGAGAGCGACATACCAGCTCTGGCGTGTCAAGGTAAGGAGGCTTATTCGCCGTGCAATGCTCCTCTGGGAAATTTTAATATGCAAATTGCCTCTTCAAACAAAGAGGACTTGTACTCTATAGCGCCTTACATTAATAATTAATGACATTTTTAATTTAACATATACCCCTAGTTCTATGTGGCCTGCTGGCCAAGTCCCTTACCGATTTCCCCTCCTTATCTTCTTGTCTGGTCAACACCTGACTGCTGCAGCCAATTAGTGGACCCTGAGGTGACAATTTGTGGTCTATGATAATATTAGTGACTAACTACCTCATCTGTTCCAGAGGTTCAGCATGCTTTGCAATTATATGAAATGGGTGAAACTCCACAAAATGTCCCATAGTAAGAGCATGAGGACATAAATACTATATTTCTCAGGGAACAAATTTACCAAAGAGCAAAAATCTGTTCTGTGCAATCATTGTTTCAATAATCTCTTCATTTATAAATATATGACTTTTTTAGTAATGTAACCATTTTGATATGTTACTACCGAGCCACGTGTAGAGTACAAGCAATTTGTGTTGTACAGATTTATAATAGCCTCTCAGCTTTTACCTCTGCATAACACCACTGAAACACAGACTCATATGAACTTTATATCCTGCCATATGGTGTCAGTACAAGCTACTGGAATGTTCTATCGGCTTCAATGGTAATCAAATGCTGGTCTTCACAGATGTGAGGCACAAACACTTATGGCTACACTTGGTCAACACAACAGAAAACTTTAATAGGCACAAATATTAACTTCATGGTGTTCAGAATGACCATCTCTTAATTTTAGGAAGCAATGCCAAATATGGTGTATGGTGGAGGTGTATGGTCTCACCTTCCATATTCTCTCTTGGGGTATAAAGTCAATCCCAGTACTTGCGCACAGTCTGGCTTACTCCATTACTCCTGTGTTCCTCTACTCATATTCATTACACAGCCAGGATGTTACCCTGTCTGTGCTGGTTTTTCCATTATCCTTGTCAGACACAACTTTAAAGCATTATCTGTGCTTGACAAGGAATATATTTATGTGGGGCACTGGGGCGAGCTGTACATTTACATTTATGGGTGCATAATATCATAATACTGTGATAGTACAATAGGATACAATCCCTGTTAACATCAGTAATTTCCCTCCTGACTCTTCTATGGCAAGGCAGACCCTTTACCAACTGTATTCCATTGGTGACCAGAAATACATGAGGGTAGGCCAGTTCAAAGCTTTACCTCAGTTGAGGAAGCTAACTAAGGAACTTCCTGTACATATTACTTGGAAATTTGGTTTATGTAAGAAGGAAATTGTCCCTTGGAGAGCATTGGGCCTGGACAAAATGTTGCTTGAGCCTTCATCCTCATAGTAAAATCTCAAAGACAGTGTTGATCTAATCAATATTAACCCAACACTTAAACTTGTTTATATATTTTGAGAACTTGTTGGTTAGTATCATTGCTACAAACCAACATCCTTGCAGCCTTTGGAGATGGCTATTCTTTACCTTCTCACTGACCCTAGTGTATCCTGATTTAATTGACTTAGTATTGTTCTATAGTCCTAGTATAATCCTTCCGGATAAACCCAAAACCCTTACTAATTTTAAAATAGGATATTGCCTCCTGCTTTTCATGCCATTAAATTTTCTCGTTGAATGTTCAATTCTTTCATCATGTGCTTATCTCTAGCACTTTGTCTCTCAGACCTATGAATATCTGGTGAATAGGGCACAGTTACAGGGTACATGCCTTTATCTCTGGGCATCTTGACATGCCAACCTTCTGCCTGGCCTCTGCACACACTGATATGCAGGTCAACGGGGTCTACTCTGCTAATCGCACTGCATTCCCTAATTTGCACTGTATTCCCCTCTATTCTGGTAACCAGACACAACTGGTGAGGAAAAAAGGATTTTCAATATAGAGGTCAACTAATGAAACACACTGCATTGCTTAATGTGGGATCTCGTTGCATGTGAACTTGACCATGGTGCCTGAGAGAAAGCGCTCTCCAGCAACACGTGCTAGACTTCCACATCCAAATTATACCAGTGACTCTTACATGTATAACACATAGATTATTGACCAATTTTAAAGAAACAGCAAATGTGGTAACACTACATTTAATCTGAATTATCCAGACATATTATTTCAGTTGGCCCAGGGACATAAACATATTACCAATATGAACAAAAACAATGTTCTCTGGCTAATATATTTAGTGACAGACGACTGACAAAGAGATATCCAGATTGTACATAGCTATATAAAGCTTTATAATCTTACCCAGTAATGGTGAATATTGTTTTTGTTCATATTGGTAATACAGATATATTTTTCCTCTCAGTTCAAATAGTTTTGGTATTTCTATATCATGTTATTATTTTTATACCATGTGCTTTATATGGCTATACAATAGTCTCATTTCCTATAGTTCTGGTATTTCTTTATCATGTTATTTCTGTATCATGTGCTTTCAATTTTTATATTTTGGGCATGTAGCTATGGTAGTTTCTATTGGTTACGCTCCTTCTTTACTTACAATGTTTTTTCATTATTTTACGGTATTTTCTTTACTGTTATTTCCTGTACTGAAATGTACTATAAGGTTAAATTGACTTTATTTTTTGTTTTTCTTTGTATTCTTATACCGATTTCTGTTTATATTATCCAGTCTGAAGAAGGTCAGGTTATTGACCGAAACGTCACACATGACATATGTCATTTATTGGATCATACAATAAATATATTTTTTTTGAGCATACTTCTTTGAGTACCGGATCAATTTTTCTCATATTAATTTTTCTATCGACATAGATGAGTGAGGGCTTATTTTTTGTAGGGCGAGACATTGTTTTTATTGGTACAATTTTGGGAAAGATATGACATTTTGTTCACTTCTAACAATGTATTTTGAATGTATAATGGTGAGAAAAAAATGCACAGGCTGTGTATCAAAGGAGCTAAATAATGACAGTTAGGATGGTCTTCAACAGACTCCTGGTTGTCAACAGTCACAGGCTATTACCCCTTTCATGACATGTGCCATCCTAGTACTGCGCCTGTCGTGTCTCCCCTTTGATGTGTGCTCCGACATTGAGCCCACATCTTTTTTGGCACATGTCAGCTATTTTGAACAGCTGACATGTGCTCGGAACAGCCATGGCTGGAATCGCGATCCACCCGCAGCTATTAACCAGTTGAATGCCGCTGTCAAACTCTGACAGCAGAATTTAACATGCGCTTTCAGCAATCATGCTGGAAATCAGCCCATCGGTGACCCCGTCACTTGAAAGTCGGTCACCGATGGGTTGGCATGACAACCAGAGGTCTCTTGGAGACCTCTTTGGTTGTCAATGCCAGATTACTATGGCAAGCGAGTAATTCTGCTACATACAAGTGATCTGATCATCGCAAAGCCGATCAGTTTATGGAATCTTCAAGTCTGGAGAAGTTAAAGAATCCCAAAAGTAAGAAAAAAGTTTTTAAAAATATTAAAAAAAATAAAAGTTTAAATCACCCCCCTTTTGCCCCATTCAAAAAAAAAATAAAAAATCAAACACACAGTACACATATTTGGTATCGCCGCATTCAGAATTGCCCGATCTATCAATATAAAAAAAGAATTAACCCGATTGCTAAACGGCGTAACGAGAAAAAAGTCGAAACACCAGAATTACATTTTTTTGATCGCCATATCAGTGCATTAAAATGCAATAACGGGCAATCAAAAGATCATATCTACACTAAAATGGTATCATTAAAAGTGCCAGCTCGGCACACAAAAAATAAGCCCTCACCCAACCCGAGACAGAGACGCTACGGGTCTCGGAAAATGACGCATTTTTTTTAAACAAACTTTGGATTTTTTTTCACCATTTAAATAAAAAAGAATTTATACATGTTTGGTGTCTATGAACTCGTAATGACCTGGAGAATCATAATGGCAGGTCAGTTTTAGCATTTGGTGAACATGGTAAAAAAAATCCAAAAAAAACGTGGAATTGCACTTCTTTTGCAATTTCATCGCACTTGGAAATTTTTCCTGTTTTGAGAACACGATATGGTAAATCGAATGGTGTCATTCAAAAGCACAACTTGTCCCGCAAAAACAAACCCTGACATGGCCATATTGATGGAAAAATAAAAAAGTTATGGCTCTGGGAAGAAGGGGAGCAAAAACAGAAACGCAAAAACAGAAAAGGGCTCCGTCTCAAAGGGGTTAAAGGCAGGTCCTGGCTGTGTGTATCAGCCATTTTCTGCCTGGTATGGGGTGGGCATGCCCAGTGAGCCCACTATATATACTCGCCACTGACTTGTACCTTACGTGTATGACATTTGTTGGTAAGGGGTTAAATGCAATGCAGATTTTAGTTTTGCACTGGATTTAAATATACAGATAAATTGCAATGTATCATGCTGGAAGCTGTAATGCAGTTCTACATAGCACATTTTGCCTTGCATAATTCCGATAAGAAGAATATGCTAGGTATGCGATTTACCACATGCATGTCATTGATGTGTAGAGGTTTCCTCACAATTTTCTGCAAATTACTCGTTCTGTCCAAACCTTTCTTTACCATGACAATGATGAACGTGAAGAAACAAGATTCAATGATTTCTCAGTAAAATGTGTGTTGACACCACTCTATTATAGTTGGCTAAGCACTTTCACGATAATGTTTTAGGATTAATATTACACCCATAGCAGCATGCAAAGCAAGATAATAATTGTTGGCTGCCATGAACCCTTTGTATGTGTGATCTTACAATGTAAGTATTGAATCAACTCTGAAACCTGGGATTCTTGGGAGAAAACAGCCGCCTTAATGTTAGGAAATTGTTTTCCAATAAGACCCGTATCCCCAGTATGCTCATATTGTTCGCACCCATTCTTCCCTTGTGGTAGTCTTTGTGAGCAGCATTGGTTATGCACACATTCAGTTTCCAATTTTCTACTTGAATGAATATGAAAAAAACATTGCTTAAGCACTAAGTGTTTCCCTGGGGTTTTGATGGGAAAAAGCATAAAAAAAAAACAAAAGAGACAGAATAATAAAAAGAAAGATAGCATATTAAGTTGTTGCAATAATCACATGCTGTGAATAAAGGACTCTGAGAAATAGTGAATGAAAATTGTGCCTCAAAGTGCTTTTATTGCACAGGTGTCAATGGTAAGGGAATGGTCAGCATTAGCATATGACAACATGCACACATGTTTAATGAATAACATTATAATTGGTTTACCAAGGTAGTTGGTTAGCAAAAAATCTTCAAATCTTTTGCATTGGAATATTACTTTTTAATTTCAAGTAAATGTTCCTAGAACTTATTAAATATATTCACATGTCGTGAACATGACCATGTCCTTGACCATAAAAAGAGTAGCATTGCAAAAAACCTATGCCTATTGCATAAAAATGAAGCAAGCATTAAAACGTAACCATCATTTTAATATTTTTCCATAAATGAATTGTACATGTTAAAATAAGAAACTTTGTAATTTATCTAATTAGAGAAGTCTGTTTCTTTTTCATCCTGGACTGATCATTCATTCTTAAAATTCTCAATTCACGGTTAAAATGTGTATCCAGTGAAAATAGACTTTCCCGTTGCTGAGATGGGAGATGATAGTTGGTGCTCATAAAGTCGTTTCAGGAGAACTTGCAGCAGAATGTCTGTCTGCCGAAATCTCCTCCCTCCATGAAATTTTAAAAGCCCCATCTCCTATCATCTCCTGTGATCTCCTATCTCAGTAACCCTATAAAAAATAGATTATTTGTTTTTTCTTTGGAAAGATTTTGATACGAAAAAAATTGCCATTTTTTTACATATATGCAACACAAAACCCTAATTTAAACAATTGGTCATTTTCTGATAAAACAATACCTTTAAAACTTTCTTTCAGACATTAGGAAGTTATGGTTTATTGAAAGTTGTTTACAGAATGGTAGCCTAATTCCGACATCACAAACCTCTAACAGTTAACATAGTTAATGTCATCCTTCAGTTTAAGAGTGTGAGTAATTTACCTGTTAAAATAATTCCATCTCACCTCACCTTAAAGTGAACCTGTCAGTTGTTTTGGCCGCTGTAAGATGCGGCCACTGCCTTTCAGGGCTTATCTTCAGCATTATATAATGCTGTAGATAAGCCCCCAGTCCGACCTGCAAGATAACAAAAATAAGTTTTATTACACTCACCCGGGGAGGCGGTCCAGTGCGTTCCAGTCCCATGGGTGTGGCAGGTCCGGGTCCGGCGGCTCCCACCTTCTTGCGACACCGCCCTCCTGCTTGCTTCATGGCTCCCCCGCATCGTGCTACTGCGCAGGTGTACTCCTGTGCCTTGTTGAGGGAAGAGCAAATTCCTACAGTGCGCAGGCGCTGGGCTTCTCTGATCTTTCCCAGTGCCTGCGCACTGCAGTGCTTTCCTCTACCTACAACAGGGCAGAGAAGTACGCCTGTTCAGGAGCGCGATGCCAGGGAGCCATGAAGCAAGCAGGAGGGCAGCGTCGCAAGAAGATGGGAGGCGCCGGACCTGGACCTGCCACACCCATCGGACCAGACCCCCGGGTGAGTATAATAAAATGTATTTTTCTTATCTTGCAGGTCAGATCGGGGGCATATCTACAGCATTATAGAATGCTGGAGATAAGCCCTGAAAGGCGGTGGACGCACCTTATAGCGGCCAAAACAGCTGACAGGTTCCATTTAAGGACATAAGAAGGAATACTATTTCATTAATACTGTATCTAATATCTATTTGTCTGTGTTTAAGGTCACACCACCATATTTTCTATCATCTGAGAGAAGCGGGCAGATTATACTAATCACACTCTGGTCAGACTTTGAGTGTGATCATAGTGTGATCCTATTTTCTCGGACGAAGAGAAGATGGAAAAAATAATATTGCTGTCTTATCCATTCTGAGTGAGGTCTGATGTTTTCCATGGATTCACTGACTTGCATGGCTAAGTATAATCTGAATATCAGAAGCAAATTGTTCATGTTGCGATTTTTTCTTCGATCAGACTCTATTCGAAAAAAACAAACAAACATGTGCACGACCCCATAGAATAACATTGGTCCGAGAGTGATCACATATGTTGCCGAATCGTACTCAGACTGAAAATACGGCCCTCTGCATAATCCCTATACATGAAAATTTGTCTTCACACTATGATGTCAAGCTATAGGATAATAAGGGAAGGCATGGGTTCTTCAGCCACAATTTCCCGTATTATTATTATTACTGTTTTACTGATATTTTAACCAATAGATATTTAAATTCCCACATTCTGGGATATGCAATTAGGTAAATTAGAAGTAGTGTTGTAAGGGCATGGTCAGGGAAGGTTAGTAGTAGATTAGTTTGTTACTGTTAATCCATGCCTTAAGGGCCCACTTTGTTCACAAGCAGAAAATAATTGGTTAATTGTGCTTGCCTGCATGCTTCCTTATTCCAGGATTTGCTACAAATCAGAAATGCTACAGCACTTTTTTATCTCTTGCAAATACATTGGTAGTTAAAATTGAAAAGTTGGCAGTTTCACACCTTTCTTTCTGTTTTTAAAGCTCCAAAGCGCTGAGTGATTAGTCAAACACTTGACTCCTTTGTTTTGTACAATTCCCCATTGTACAGGTTACTGAAGGAACTGAGATAGGTATGGAGATAAGAGTAATCCTTTTCCAAATTTGTGATTAAATTAACTTTTCCACTGCTTTAATTGTTAGGTGATTTCACTACATTTTTTAGATTAAAGTTACATTGGTTGTTAATAGTACCTTATATTTCTCTTGGTGTCAATGTATATAATACACACAGAAAAATCGCAGAAATACAAAGCAATTCAGATCACTCGTGATCCTTCTTCATGCAAATGCCATGAAGATGGATGTTTCTTCACTTTCCTGTTAAGTAAATTAGGCTGCTTGAGTTTTTCCATTGCGCTTTTGAGTGTAATTTTTTACATGCATTTTTATTGCATTGTTTTCTGATTTTTTGTCATGTTTTTTAACAAACCTGCTTTATTTTTGCCACTTCCTGGCATTTGATTTTTTTCAAAACTTTATTTATACAGTCATGTGCGGGTTAAATGCATTTGTTATGTATTTCTGTGTTGGAAATGCACTAAACACATGTTCATTTTTTGCCTGTGGATTTTCCGCATCTAATGCAAGTCTATGAAAAAAATCTGTACAGAAAACATGGACCACAGATCATACACTAGGTAAAAAAAAGCACAATGGGCATGAGATTTCTATAAATCCAATCCACTTTTTTGAAACTTTAAGATGTTGAGTTTTTGAAGCAGTGAAAATATACAGTGTCAAAAACTCACCAAAAACTCATCATGGGCTTACAGCTTCAAGGTTGAGAAACTGTGAGGTGGATAAAAGAAGTAACATGTTCATTTTTCAGGTGGCATCCACTAGTTACAGTTTTAAAGGGAATCTGTCACCCTAAATTGGCGGGATATTTAAATGATGGCAGTCAGGTCAGATGGACGGTGTTTTCGGTACTTGCCTTAACATGTTGTTCACCGCTGTCTCCATTATTTCTGGGAATTGTAGTCGTTGCCCTCCATATAACGCGCCTGCGCATTGCAATCTTGAATTGCGCACACGCAGTATACTTTGCCCGCAGATTGCAATGCACAGGCGCGTTATATGGAGGGCAACGACTACAATTCCCAGAAATAATGGAGACAGCGGCGAACAACATGTTAAGGCAAGTACCCAAAACACCGCCCATCTGACCTGACTGCCATCATTTAAATATCCCGCCAATTTAGGGTGACAGATTCCCTTTAAGCCATAGAAAAATAAAGCAGAAGAAACCACCGCAAAAATGACAGCAAAACCAGCAGTGAAGCCATTCAAGAAAAAAGACCGCAGGCTGTTTCCTGAAGTGTCTGCACTTAGGACTATTTTGTCTGGTCCTCCGCATACCCTAATAAGTTATCTAACATTAGAATTAAGCATCATGGGAAAATAAAAAAATATGTGTCTATTTTTCAAATTGTATTTATTTTTTATGGCCACTAAAAAAAAACATTTAAAATTCTAAATTATTTTTACAAATTGGGTATATTCTTCTGGGACGATGCGATCTTTATTGATATCTCCTTTAAAAACAGATTTGGTTTACTAACCTTTTCTAGTCTTTAACATTCCTCAAAAAAGCATCAGGAAATTAATTGGAACCAACTCATATAATGTCTGCATTAAAGGCTGAGCTTTTTTTGTTTTGGTGACAATGATCAAAAAGGATAGAAGAATCCTTTAGTCAGTGACCCGGAAATTATTAGTATTCTTTCCTAGTTGTACTTATCCATGTTTTATTATAAGGATCTATTTTGTCTCACTGTCTCTTACATTAGTGAAGGATTTCCTACATGTTGTTTTCCTTACCCTGTTTGTTTCTAATTCAGCACCAGCTGGAAATAGTTAAAGTAGATCTAGCTACAAAAGCAATGACTCCTTCACATGTGTCCAGGGTTCTTGTCTCTTTACCTTCAAGCATAGTATAAAAACGGCTGGATTGAAACTGATAAGAAAACTGAGCCTGTGGTTTCCTGGAGATACTGTTATGTGTCTGGTGGCTTCACTTTTCCCATTAGGCCGGGGTCACACTGGCAACAAAAACAGACAAGTGCAATTCGATAAAATATCGCATTGCTCTCGGACAAATGTTAATCTATGGAGCAGCTCCCAGCATCCGATTTTTTCTCGGCTGTTTTCCTCGTTTTATCAGTCAAGAATCGTCAATGCAAGTCTATGGGTGCAATGAAAAATCGGATTACAAATGGACCACACGTGTGACTTGCGAGAAAATCGCACCGGTGTCCTTTAGAAAAGCCAGCAATTTATCCCCGGCTATACTGTAAAATCACTCTGACAGGTTTAATAAAGAATAGAAAGAATACATATACACACATAGAATACATATATATTTATATATATATATATACACATGTGATTGTGACATATATATATTTATAGTTCATACACTTCTACATAGTATAATAGCCGCTAATTCAATTGCCGGTTTCTGTAAAATTACAGAACCCGACATGAAATGACACATGGTTTACATACAGTTAACCATGTAATTTCATGTAGTTTGATATATGGTTTTCACTAACAATTACATGAGTGTATGTGTGCAAAATTTCATACATGTAGGGGTTAATTAAATGTGTAAATTCGTTGAAAAAAATGCGTGGGCTCCCACGGTATTTTCTCCACCAGACAGGGAAAGCCAGTGAGTGGGGGCAGATAATAATAGCCTAGGGAGGGTGCATTTTTTTTGTGCCCCCCCTGGCTACTAACATCTGCCCCCAAACACCCCAGAAAAGGCACATCTATGATTAGATGCGCCTTTTCTGGCACTTAGCCAGTCTATTCCCATTGCCCCGTAGCGGTGGCTAATGGGTTAATAATGGGTTAAGGCCACCTTGCTATTGGAAGGTGACTTTAAGCCAGGTTAATAATTGAGAGTTGTCAATTAGACAACTCTCAATTATTAATCCTATTGTATGAAATGAAAAAAATCACACACACATTAATGAAAAATCATTTTAATGAAATAAATACACCGTTTTTTACCATATTTTATTGTACTGGTAATCCTTCGATTCCTTTGTTCTCCTGTAATAAAAAAAAATAATAAAACAACCATATTCTTACCTCTCCGGCACTCAGTCAGGTCCCACACTGCACGGTGTATTTACTTGGTGCGTTCCGCAGACCCTAACATGAGGTATGTAAACTTTTGATCAGGGTGATTTGGATGTTTTGGTTGTCATTATCATTTAAAAAGAGAAAACACAGTAGTTTGACAACAAATGGCTTCACCCAACCATGAGTGGAGAAAAAGTTTTGGTGTTATCATTCATATTCTCTGAAAAAAGTTCAAGAAAGCAAAAAATCTGTCTGGGTATGTAAACTTTTGAGCACAACTCTATCTATCTATCTATCTATCTTTTGGCAAATGTGACATTTGCTAAAATATACATTGATTTGAACGATTCAGAACGAATGAGAACTTCATTCAGACGCAGTAATTTTTCTATATATATACTTTATTTTTTTTATGCATTTCAGATTTTCATGTCAGGTATTTTTAAGTACATCATGCTAGCGGGTTCTTAAAGTAGCAGAACTAAAATATAAACTATGAATTACTGTACATAGGGGCCTTGCAGCTGTGCCCTCATAATCTAGACAGCAATTTACTAGAACTAGGTGTTATTGAAAACAAATAGACCAGTACATTGTTTGGCTCTGGTTCAGCTCAGTCATCAGCAGGAGCTAAGCAACAGAGCGTCTAGTTGTAGCAAGTCAGTCGAATCCGCCATAAGCCTTAAATGACAGTAGCCTTTGCACATGTAACCAGCATTATGCAGTTCCTCCACTTCCTTAGAACAACATCTTAAATATTAGCTAATATCAGAAGTATTTCAGCTGCAATGATGGATCCACACACTTAAACAGCGGTCACATTATATGACTGGGTACTTTCCCCCTGTTCTAGAGTCACCCTTTCCTAATTCTTTTTCCAATTATGTTTCCTCTGGAGAGAAAACAGTGTAACACATTCACTGAAATACTACCTCTACTTGCTATCATCTGTCATCCAGCTAGCTAGTGATCTGCTTTGGTCAATGCTTATATTGACAAAGAGCACCATTTAAATTCTCTCTGCACACCTTGTGGTGACACAGATGATCTACAGTATGTATCTCAGGTATTTCTTCATTTTTAGCAAGAATATTAGTGGAGTTATTGTGACAAACTTAAAGGGGATATCTGGGACTTTGCTTATTTTTTGCCATGGGGCTAAAAATGTACAGGTAGATAATTACTAAATATTTGCCTGTTTTCCCGGGCGACAATCACTGATGGCTAGTGAGATCGCTGCTGAGTCACTAATTTTGTGACGCAACAGCGATCTCCCCAGCGATATCGCTGTGTGTGACATTCAACGACGATCAGCCCCCCTGCTGGGTATCGCTGATCGTCGCTGAATGTCCTGGACTTTTTTTTGATCGCTGATCTCCTGCTGGCCAGCACGCATTGATGCGTGTGGCAGGCAGGAGACCAGCGATCAGCTGGTAACCAAGGTACACATCGGTGTGAGGAACTAAGCCGACCGCCACATGTTAGCCTGGGTATCACAGCTTCTGATACCACCGCCGCTACCAAATGTGACGGACGATCCCCTTTCCTCCCACGTCACCAATGGGACGTAACTCCACAGGTACAGCTCTCTGGCGCCCCCTTTGTCTCTCAGGTCAGTAAGAGAACTGCACCTAGAGCAAATGGCCGCCGGGGAGGTTGTCCTGTTACCCACTGGGTATTCTAAGATTCGTGATCAGAGTAAAAGCATCAGCCCAAGATTAATTTTATGGTTTAATCGCCTTAAGGGCGCACTAGATAATTACAGAAATATACAGTAAAGCTATACAACGTAATTACAATGGATTTGCAGTCAGAGAAAAAATACAACGATAATGTACAAGGCTTAAAGGTATAAGCTATAGATCAATATTACCGGGTAGTATGGTCATGGGAAGGCAGGGGGCTCTGCCGTCCCCAGGTAACAGTCTTCAGTTGCTGGATAGTCCCCAAAGCATGTGTTGCTGCACCCTTGGCAAGGTCTGTCCCTTGTGTTTCTTGCTGCTGTGAGAAAATGGAATGCACCAGCCTGTTGATGGCTACAGTTCTTAAAACTGCTAGGTCCTTCCCCTTTGCTTTGAAGCACGCATATTAACTGGCCTGCAATTCATATGGAGCAGGAAACACTGGCCTGAGTCCGAGCCATTCAACATACCAATGACCATCCCATTCAGACACTGGCCTAAACCAATTAGCATGTTAAAGCCCTATTGATTCATAGTGGACATCAAAACTGGTCGTACTGAATATGCTAATAGGCCCTATGTAGTGAGAAGTCTGTGGCTCTGTGAACTGACAAAATGGAGGCTGGTACAGGCCCTATCTAAGATGGTGGCGGTCCCGACCTCACACTTCCCTGCTTTTGAGGGCGCTAGGGGTATCGCATTCCTGTGTTCCCCCATGCGCCCTACCGCACCCTCTCTTTGGCTAGGGTGGCAGATCCAGGAGGATTTCTGACTCTCTGTCCTCTGAAAGGTTGCACACTGGTTGGGCATAAGCCTCCCGCTCATTGTGGGCCTTCATCATGTTCACATGGAAGGCCTTCCTCCTTCCACGAGCGTGGTCCAGGGTGACCAGGTAGGTGACGGCGTTGAGCTGCTCGTGCACGAGGTATGGACCCACCCAGGCCGCCTGAAGCTTGTTTTGGGGTACGGGGACCAGTACCCACACCTTTTGACCCACCTGGTAGGTCCGCTCACAAGCATTCTGGTCGTACCATCGCTTCTGGTCAGCCTGCGCTTGGGTCATATTGTCATGCAACAGCCGCGTCAAGGCCATCATTTGGTCCCGGAAGCGCACGACATACTCAATGACCGACACTCCAGGGGTGGCTAAATCCCCTTCCCATGCTTCCTTCACCAGAGCAAGGGGCCCCCGTACACGTCGCCCGTACAGGAGCTCAAAGGGGGAGAACCCCGTTGAGGCCTGTGGGACCTCCCGGTAAGCAAACAGCAGGTGTGGGAGATACCGCTCCCAGTCTCTCCCGTGGGAGTCGACCAACATCTTCAGCATCTGCTTTAAGGTGCCATTGAACCGCTCACACAAGCCATTGGTCTGTGGGTGATACGGGCTGGCCACCAGATGTTGCACCTGTACCTGCTTACAGAGAGACTCCATCAGCTGCGACATGAACTGGGTCCCTCGGTCGGTGAGCATTTCCTTGGGAAACCCCACTCTGGAGAAAATCTCCAGTAAGGCAGTGGCCACTTTGTCGGCCCGAATGGACGACAAAGCTACCGCCTCCGGGTACCGGGTGGCATAGTCCACTACCGTTAGTATGAAGCATTTCCCGGAGCGGCTGGGGGTGGACAGAGGTCCAATGAGATCCACAGCCACCCTCGAGAAAGGCTCTTCGATGATGGGCAGAGTTACCAGTGGGGCTTTGGGGCGCGGCCCCGCCTTCCCCACCCTCTGACAGGTGTCACACGAACGGCAGTAGGCTATCACCTCGGTCCTCATTCCAGGCCAGTAGAAATGCTGAGCTAGCCTGGCCCTGGTTTTAGTGATCCCTAAGTGTCCGGCCATTGGAATCTCGTGTGCGATCCGCAACAATTCCGCCCTGAACGGATGGGGTACCACTAAATGTCGGTCCTTGGACCACGCCTCCGGTGAACCCTGCTGGACCGTTACCCGGTACAGCCGTCCCTGGTCCCAGACCACTCGCTCGCGGTCGGACTCCAGGGGAGGCTGTGCCGCCTGCTCCTTGAGAGTCTTCAGGCTAGTGTCAGCTTCCAACGCTGCCTGAAATCCCTGACTTGATGTGGCAAGAATTGATGAAACTGCCATGTCCTCTGTCAGTTCCCTGGGATCTGTCTCCTGGCTACTGTCTGACTAGGCAGCCACTTGGTCAGAGAGGGGGAAACCGTCGGACCTCTGCGAGGCTCCTTGGGCTTCAGCGCTCCCACTCCTGGTAACAGCGGCCACGACCGCTGAGACCACGGGTAGCGCCTGCTTTCCCTCGTCCCCTGACCAAGTCGCCAGGTCAGGCAGACTTCCCTGACTTCCTGACATCCCGGATGTGGGGAACTCCTGCCCTGGGGTCTTACCTGGTGGCTCCTCTCCTGGGACGCCTCCTCCCCCCATGGCCTGTTCCTCTTCCTGCAGGGGCCCTAGACTCAGCAGGCTGGGTTCACTTAGGGGCCCTACACTGCCCATTGCAGTCCCTCCCCCACCTCTGAGCTCTCCCGTGCAGCCTCCTCACCTGTCCTCACTGTGAGCCCCGTGTGTGTAGTGTCAGTGCATGGCTTACCATCAGGTTTCACTCCCTCCTCCACTGTTGGAGGCACATTCAATACATTAACATTAGCATTCACAGTAGAGTCATGACATTCTTGGGGAGCCGAACTTGGGGGTTCAGTGGCCACATACTGGGACACTAGCCGCCCCAAATCGGTCCCAAGCAACACATTTGCAGGAATATTTGGTGTTACTCCCACCTCCCGCATCCCCCTCCCGGCGCCCCAGTCCAAATACACCTTGGCAATGGGCAGCGCCGGTTCAACGCCTCCAATTCCGGAGACGGAAAGGGTTTTCCCAGGTACCAAGTCTTGAGGGGACACCACCTCAGAACGTACCAGGGTTCGTTCAGCGCCTGTGTCCCGCAGTCCCATGACCGCTGAGCGGCCGATGGTGACGGGTTCGTAATTGTCTAGGACCTCCCACCACCCCCTCCCACACACAAAACAGTGGGCGGTTTCTGGGACAGGGATGGGGCCTTCTGGCGCTGGGGACACGCAGCCTTAAAGTGTCCTGGCTGATTGCAATTATGACAACGTCTGGGTTCTGTTTCTGGCCTGGAGAGGGCAGCCGGGGGGTACACCCCTTGCACTCTGGGGGCTGGATATGGGGCTGGGGCAGGATTGGGCTTACCCCCTCTCCAGGTGCTGCTGGCAGGCTTCTTTGGCTCCGGTGCCCTGTTGTTGGCATACTCGTCTGCCAAGGCGGCTGTAGCAGAAGCCCCCTTTGGTTTCCGGTCACGGAGGAACTGCTGGAGGTCCTCTGGGCAGTTCCACACGAATTGCTCCATGACAAACAGTTCCTGGACCTCCTGGCAGGTAGTGAGCTCTAGACCCGAGGTCCAGTGCTCCGCAGCTCTCAGCAGGGCCCGCATGTGGTCGGTCCAGGTGTCCTTTGAACCCCGCTGCAGGCTCCTGAACTTCCTGCGGTACGACTCCGGGGTGAGGTTGTAGTGCTGGATCAGGGCCCGCTTGATGCTGTTGTAGTCCTGCTCCTCCCCGGCAGGTAAGTCCCCCAAAACTTCCAGGGACTTACCCCTCAAATGGGGGGTCAGGTACCTTGCCCACTGTTCCAGGGCCAGATGATGTTGGAGGCATGTCCTCTCAAAAGCAAGCAGAAAGGAATCCAGGTCTCCATCCTTTTCAAGTAAGGGAAAGTCTTCCGCCCGGACCTTGGAAACCCTTGTCTCCGGTGGGCCTGGTGCGTCCCACAGGGGCCCGTGCTGAGCCATCTCCAGTCGGTGCCGGCGCTCCACAGCTTCACGGCGTTCTGTATGCTCCCGCTCCGCTGCTCTCTCTGCCGCTGCTTGCTCACGCTCTGCTGCTTTCTCTGCCGCCACCAGGAGTCTGTCATAGGCGGCGTCATTACCAGCCTCGAGCTGTGCCATAGCCGCTTGGAAAAGGGCCTCCGATCTGGACAGGCTGGGACGGGCAGGGGGTGGACAGTCCACTGTGAGACTGAGCACGGGGGTCGGGCTCCTTGGGGAACCCTGGCTGAGCTCCCCCTCATTGGTATCGAACCCCTCATAGTCCACAGCATTGGCCTCCCCCTTTGCCCTACTCCTGGTGCCTTCCGCCATCTTGGGAACCTTTGGTTACTGAAACAGCTGCAACCCCGACCTTGCACACAACTTATTATATTTACACTCTGACCGTCTAGTGCTGGGCTGACCTTAAGAAGCCAGCAGTGAAAGTACCGCTGGTAGTCTCTAGTGTCTGGGAGTAGGGGTCCCACGCACACTATTACTCTGATCCCACCGCTGCCACCAATTGTGAGGAACTAAGCCGACCGCCACATGATAGCCTGGGTATCACAGCTTCTGATACCACCGCCGCTACCAAATGTGACGGACGATCCCCTTTCCTCCCACGTCACCAATGAGACGTAACTCCACAGGTACAGCTCTCCGGCGCTCCCTTTGTCTCTCAGGTCAGTAAGAGAACTGCACCTAGAGCAAATGGCCGCCGGGGAGGTTGTCCTGTTACCCACTGGGTATTCTAAGATTCGTGATCAGAGTAAAAGCATCAGCCCAAGATTAATTTTATGGTTTAATCGCCTTAAGGGCGCACTAGATAATTACAGAAATATACAGTAAAGCTATACAACGTAATTACAATGGATTTGCAGTCAGAGAAAAAATACAACGATAATGTACAAGGCTTAAAGGTATAAGCTATAGATCAATATTACCGGGTAGTATGGTCATGGGAAGGCAGGGGGCTCTGCCGTCCCCAGGTAACAGTCTTCAGTTGCTGGATAGTCCCCAAAGCATGTGTTGCTGCACCCTTGGCAAGGTCTGTCCCTTGTGTTTCTTGCTGCTGTGAGAAAATGGAATGCACCAGCCTGTTGATGGCTACAGTTCTTAAAACTGCTAGGTCCTTCCCCTTTGCTTTGAAGCACGCATATTAACTGGCCTGCAATTCATATGGAGCAGGAAACACTGGCCTGAGTCCTAGCCATTCAACATACCAATGACCATCCCATTCAGACACTGGCCTAAACCAATTAGCATGTTAAAGCCCTATTGATTCATAGTGGACATCAAAACTGGTCGTACTGAATATGCTAATAGGCCCTGTGTAGTTAGAAGTCTGTGGCTCTGTGAACTGACAAAATGGAGGCTGGTACAGGCCCTATCTAAGATGGTGGCGGTCCCGACCTCACAATCGGGTTTCCAGGCGTGGGGCTGTGCCTAGGAATCTGATGTGTACGTTGAATACCAGCGCGCTGCTGCAGGGGAGCTGGTAACCAAGGTACACATCGGGTTTCCAGGTGCGCGCAGCGCCTGGAAGCCCGATGTGTACCTTGGTTACTAGCTCCCTGCATCAGCAGGTTGGTTTCCAACGTACACTGCGGGTAATTAGGCGACGTTATCCGTAGTGTCGCTGTCCTGATCGCTGCCTGAGCTGCTTGTTTGGCAGCTCCGCAGCTATCATGTAGTGACACACCAGCGATCCTGATCGTTGTCGAGATCGCTGGTGTGTCGCTATGTGTGACGGGGCCCTTAGAGTGGTCACCGAACACTCCAGCCAGCTATTCTGCTGCTTCATTGTACTTCACCTCAACAGAGCAGTTCTCCTACTCCCATCAGCCTAAGGTGATTTTAATTAGCTGATTCCGTCCTGCCATATAAATTGTAGGCTTTTCAGATCAGGAAAGGTGACTTATCAGGTTTAGGGACCCAATTATAAGGTATGTCTTGTCGAAGACTGTTGGGCTCACATATATTGGCCAATCTGTGTGCTAAGCATTTTCTTTTTATTGTAATTTTTCTACAGCAATATTGCAGCTCCATTTTCCAATATACCATATGTACATAATGTAGTATTTATCTATTTTATATGGCAGTAATGTAGTTCCAATTTTCTAAATGTACTATTCTTAGCAAGTCAGAGTGCAGCTATATTTTCTCTTAGATGTTGTGAGGATTGACAGCAAACTCCCTGCAGGTAGGCTACAGGGAATCAGTTAAAAATTAGTAAAACATTGGCATAGCATCAACAGAGCAAAGTAGAAAGAAGAAACTGCACTGTGTATGTGATGTCACCAGTATCCCAATAGCAAAAATAAAAAAACAAAGTCTCATATTACCCCTTTAAGGGCTCATACTCATCTACGTTTAAAATGGATGAGTGCAATCCGATAAAAAATCAGATTGCACTCTGACTAATGTTAGTCAATACTTATGTGTTCAACATAATGAGAAATTCTCGCACAATGAGCGGCGTTGTCAGTGAGTTGACCGGAGTTGAACATCAGTCACCTTACTGATGTCAGCGCTCGGCAATGAAGCTGCGTTCTCACACACAGCTCAGTGTCTCCTGGATGTAGGGCTGAGCAGTCGCATCATGGCATCGCTCAACGATGCATCCAGATGTATCTGAGTTGGACTCGACGTGGGACAAATGGATTATCGATGGACAGGTGATGAATACTGTGGTTTCTTATTTTTAATTCTACATTAATAATTGAGTAAAAGAGGGTGAGGAGTTTTTATTTCAAATAAAGGTTTTTGTATTTTTATTTCAATTAAAATACTTTATTCAGTCTGTCTTTATTACATTTGACTAATGGGTTAGTAATGTGTGTGTCTTACAGATGTCTCTCCATTACTAACCCCTAGGATTGATGTCAGCTGACAATACAAAGCTGATATTAACCCTAATACTAGGGCAAGTGGGAAGAGTGGAGGATAACCGCCAGGATTGGCGCATCTAATGGGTGCACCATTTCTGGGACGGCTGAGGGATGATGTTCTTAGTCTGGGAGGGAGCCAACATCCATGAACACTTCTGACGCTATTAATTTCAGCCTACAGCTATCTGCCTAACCTTAGCTGGTTATTAATTATAGGAGGGGCCCCACGTCGTTTAATTTGGGGGTCACTCCTTCTTAATAACCAGTAAAGGCTAAGTAGACAGTTGTGAGCTCATATTAATAGCCTCGGAAGCTCCATGTTTATTACCTCCTTCCCAAACTATAAACATAAACCCCAGCTGTCAGCTTCCCTCAGCTGGTTAAGAAAAATAAGGGGGGCCCCATGGTATTTTTTTTCTTTCATTTAATTATGAGCTAAAATACATGTACAGTAAGCTGCACTACACTGATTATATATCTCAGTGACATCTATGTATCTATATGTTTATCTATCTACAGTCATGGCCAAAAGTTTTGAGAATGACACAAATATTATATTTTCACATGATCTGCTGCCCTCTGGTTTTTATGTGTGTTTGACAGATGTTTTTATCACAGACAGAAATATAATAATTGCAAACATATGAGTAACAAAAGCTTATATTGACAGTTAGAATGAGTTAATGCAGCAAGTCAATATTTGTTTGCAATGTTGACCCTTCTTCTTCAGGACCTCTGCAATTCTCCCTGGCATGCTCTCAATCAACTTCTGGACCAAAACCTGACTGATAGCAGTCCATTCTTGCACAATCAATGCTTTCATTTTGTCAGAATTTTTAGGTTTTTGTTTGTCCACCCGTCTCTTGATGATTGACCACAAGTTCTCAATGGGATTAAGATCTGGGGAGTTTCCAGGCCATGGACCCAAAATCTCTATGTTTTGTTCCCTGAGCCATTTAGTTATGACCTTTGCTTTATGGCAAGGTGCTCCATCATGCTGGAAAAGGCATTGTTGATCGCCAAACTGCTCTTGGAGGGTTGGGAGAAGTTGCTCTTGGAGGACATTCTGGTACCATTCTTTATTCATGGCTGTGTTTTTAGGCAAGACTGTGAGAGAGCCGATTCCCTTGGCTGAGAAGCAACCCCACACATGAATGGTTTCAGGATACTTAATAGTTGGCATGAGACAAGACTGGTGGTAGCGCTCACCTTGTCTTCTCCGAATGAGGCGTTTTCCTGATGTCCCAAACAATCGAAAAGGGGATTCATCAGAGAAAATAACTTTACCCCAGTCCTCAGCAGTCCACTGCCTGTACCTTTTGCAGAATATCAGTCTGTCCATGATGTTTTTTCTGGAGAGAAGTGGCTTCTTTGCTGCCCTCCTTGAGACCAGGCCTTGCTCCAAGAGTCTCCGCCTCACAGTGCGTGCAGATGCACTCATACCTGCCTGCTGCCATTCCTGAGCAAGCTCTGCACTGCTGGTAGCCCGATCCAGCAGCTGAAACACTTTTAAGAGACGGTCCTGGCGCTTGCTGGTCTTTCTTGGGCGCCCTGGAGCATTTTTGGCAACAATGGAACCTCTCTCCTTGAAGTTCTTGATGATGCGATAGATTGTTGACTGAGGTGCAATCTTTCTAGCTGCGATGCTCTTACCTGTTAGGCCATTTTTGTGCATTGGAATGATGACTGCACGTGTTTCTTTAGAGATAACCATGGTTAACAGAAGAGAAACAATGATGCCAAGCACCAACCTCCTTTTAAAGTGTCCAGTGGTGTCATTCTTACTTAATCATGACAGATTGATCTCCAGCCATGTCCTCATCAACACCCACACCTGTGTTAATGGAGCAATCACTGAAAATAGGTTAGCTGGTCCTTTTAAGGCATGGCTGCAATGATGTTGAAATGTGTTTTGGGGGATAAAGTTCATTTTCTAGCCAAATATTGACTTTGCAAGTAATTGCTGTTAAGCTGATCACTCTTTATAACATTCTGGAGTATATGCAAATTGCCATTAGAAAAAGTGAAGCAGTAGACTTTGTAAAAATTAATATTTGTGTCATTCTCAAAACTTTTGTCCATGACTGTATCTATATCATCTCATCTATCTATCTATCTATCTATCTATCTATCTATCTATCTATCTATCTATCTATCTATCTATCTATCTATCTATCTATCTATCTATCTATCTATTTCGTACTATTATTCTGTATCCAAGATTGTTTTGTTAGTTAGTAAACTAGCTTGAAATGACAGAGAATTACTATATGTAAAGGCTGATGTTAAAAACGCATTGCATTTGGATTGCATTCGCATGTCATACAGATACTAAGTGAGAAAATCGCATTGTACTCACATGACACTCATCCTACTTTTCAGGGAAAACATTGGACAGATTTTATTTATGCTGATGAGTGTAAGACCTAAGGGTATGTGAATATGACCAGTAAATGCTGCGGGTTAGACGCTGCGCACTTGTGCATCGTCCAACCTGCAGAGTCCAGATGTTACAGCATAGTGGATGGGATTTCAAGAAATCCTATGCCCACTATGCATTCAGAGATGCTTGCAGCTCACCCGCGGAGATGGACATGCAGCGCGTCTTTCCAGAACACAGCATGTCTATTTATCTTGTGGATATGCTAGTTTCTTCAAAAGAAATTTCACTCATAGAATGTATTGGATGCAGTGGATCCGCATGGTTCAGTGAACATATGCCGATTCACTTGCATTCAATAGCCGGCAGCACTTTGGACGCAGCGAATATGAGCTGCTTCAAAAGCGCTGCCAATTACTGATCGTGTGCACATACCCTAAGACGTGACATTGTCTACATATAAAGTCCACTTGCTGCTGTCATAATAGGTAAAACTTAAAGGGGTTCTCTGGGAATAGAAAATAATAAATAAAAGAAATGTCATTATAAATAAAAACCTCCTAAACACATTTAATTACCAAATAATTTGTCTACAAAGGTAATAACTAGGGTTGATCGAATAGCTTCGGATAAGTGCTTATCCGAATAGTTATAGCGCTTACAGAAAAGCTGCATGGGGAATCCAGATACCTGAAGCACTCTCGATAATAAGCTGTTCAGGGCCGCAGCTGTATATGTCGCCCGTGTGACAGTCACAACACATATAACACAAACACATAAACATAAGCACAACAAAAAGGCTCTTCATGCATGTGTTGTAACTCTCACAGCTATGACAGATGCAGCTGCGGTGCCGAACAGCTGAATATAAGGAGCGTCCAGGTATCCCGATGCAGCTATTCGATAAGCGCTATAGCTATTCGGATAAACACTTATCCAAAGCTATTTGATCAGCCCTAGTAATCACGATATATTTATAGTAATCACTAGAGATGAGCGACTTTGCCTCCGGGAGGGTCGAGTCGGGTTTCGGACCACCCAACTTTCCCAAAAGTCGAATCAAACGAAATCGGCCGACTATCGGAAAAAGTCAAAGGTCTGACTGAAACTCGAACCGACCCCAATGCAAGTCAATGGGGAAGAAAAGTTGGCAGGGAGTGGAGGACAGTAAACACACCTACAGTGCCCATTTCAATGCCAACTACATCAATTCTTATTACTTAAGCTTGTCAAACTTAATTTACTTTATAATAACAGTAACGCATTGAAAACTGGGGGTTATTTGGCTAAAGTTTTGGGGGGGCACGGCTGGATCCAGGTTTTCATGGGCCCCGGGCGAAAGAGTCTCAGTGGGCCCCTTTAACACATACCACAATTCATGATGCTCCGATACGGCAGAGAAATATAGGTATAGTACAATGCCAAATACTTCAACTCTTACATTACATGAGTGATATCTATTTTAAATTCTACAATAGCTCAAAAACCGGACAGTATAGTCCTCCATACAGTATTATGGGCACCACATGCGCCATACAGAATAATGAGCCCCATATATTGCTCTATACAGAATAATGAGCCCCGTGTATTGCTCCATACAGAATAATGAGTCCCATATATGATGCTCCATACAGAATAAAGGGCCCAATATAATGCTTCATACAGTATAATGAGCCAAATATATGGCTCGATACAGAATAATGAGTCCCATATAATGTTCCATACAGTATATGATGAGCTCCACACAATGCTCCAGTATATGATGGTCCCCATATAATGTGCCATACAGTATAGGACGGTCCCCGTAGAGTATAATGAGCCCCACATATTGCTCCATACAGTATAATGAGTCGCATATAAAGCTCCATACAGTATATGATGGGCCCCATATATTGCTCCATACAGAATGGGCTCCATATAATGTTCCATACAGAATAGGCCCCATATGTGCTCCATATGATGTTCCATATATAAAGGGCCCTATATGATGCCCCATAAATAATGAACTCCATATGATGCTCTAGTATATGATGGGCCCTATATATGATGTTCCAGTGTTTGATGAGCCCCATATAATGCTCCATATATAATGGTCCCCATATATAATGCTCCATATAAAATGTGCCCCATATGATGCCCAATATATAATGGGCCCCATATGATGCTCCAGTATATGATGGGCCCCATGGATGATGCTCCAGTGTATGATGGGCCTATATAATGCTCCATATATAATGGGCCCCATATGATGCTCCGGTGTATAATGGGCCCCCGTATATGATGCTCCAGTGTAAGATGGGCCCCATTTATAATGCTCCAGTGTATGATGGGCCCCATATATAATGCTCCAGTGTATAATGGGCCCTATCTATGATGCTCAAGTGTATGATGGGCCCCATATATTGCTCCAAACATTAAAAAAATGAACTACCTCTCCTCGCTGGGCACTGCTCCACTCTGGACTCCTCAGCATCGCCATCTTCCAGCTCTCTGCACTGTGACTGTTCAGGCAGAGGGCGCACAGACGTGATGTCATTGCGCTCTCGGACCTGAATGTCAGGAAACGCAGAGGACGTTACAGCGGTGGAGCAGGGAGAGGTAAGTATTACCAGTGCTGGGGCCCTGAGCAAGCACCGGCACTGGCACAGGGCCCCTCATAGTACACCGGTGACTCTGACGGTGAGTGGGCCCCCTCACCTGCTCAGGGCCCCGGCACTTGCCCGGGTGTGCCAGGTGCTGACGCCTGCCATGGGGGCGGTACAGCCCAGTTAGGGAGGTGGAAAAAACTGGCATATGTTGAGATCTAGGCTGGACGTTCAGCAGCTGCAAATGGAGGAATTGGAGAAGTCGGAGGAAGAAGAGGCAAAGCGAGCCATTTTGCTGGCAACCTATGTGTCATCAGGGGAAGGTGGTACAAAATCCTTTGAAACCCAGGCATGGTTCATTTTAATGAAGGTGAGATCACCAACATTTTGGGTCGACAGCCGAGTCCTTCTTTCTGTCAGGATTGATCCAGCAGCACTGAAGACACTTTCTGATAGCACACTACCAGCAGGGCAAGCAAGCTCCTGTAAGGCATATTGTGCCAATTCAGGCCAGGTGTCCAGTTTACAGGGCCAGTAGTCAAAGGGGAATGAACTGTGAGGGAGAACATCGATAGGGGAGGAGAGGTAATTTTGAACCATAGTTGACAACTACTGTCTCCTGTCTGTTGCAATTGATTCAGTATTAACAGTCGTGTGAGTGGTACTTGAAAAATCAGTCCACAACATGGTCATGAAACCCGTCTCCAATGCCACTTCGGCTGTGTGCACCACAAACACCTCTTCCATTTGGCCCAGTACGGCTCGTGGTAGAACCTGAACCGCTGCTGTGTGCTGGGAATGCCTCTAACAAACGGTTTACCAGAGTTGCTTGTTGTTCGCCAATATTAGCTCTAGGTTCTCTTGTGGCATGAGGTTCTGTAATTTGCCTTTATAGCGTGGATCGAGGATGCTGGCCAACCAGTAGTCGTCATCCTTCATAATTTTGGCAATGCGGGGGTCCCTTTTTAGGATCCGCAAGACATAATCACACATGTGGGCCAATGTTACAGATGTCAATGATGCACTGCCAGTTGTGGGTGGAGGAGCACTTTCTGCCAAATCCACATCCCTCCAGTCACGCACAAACCCTGTACCTGACCTTGGCAAGCCAACATTTTCTCTTGCCCCCTGAAAAGCATCCTCCTCCTCAAAATAATCATCCCACTCATCCTCCTCCTCCTCTTCCTCTTCTTCCTCCACCTGATCCAGGACAGTTCCCTGAGCAGACAATGGCTGACTGTCATCAAGGCTTCCCTCCTTCTCCTCTTCCTCCTCCGCTGCAGACGCCTGATCCTTAATGTGTATCAAAGTTTGCATGAGCAGAAGCATAAGTGGGATGCTCATGCTTATTATGGCGTCGTCTGCGCTTACCAGCCGTATGCATTCCTCAAAACACTGAAGGACTTTACAGAGGTCTTTCAGCTTTGACCACTGCACACCCGACAACTCCATGTCTGCCCTCAAACTGCCTGCCCGTGTAACCTCCCACAAATGCATTACAGCCTGCCTCTGTTCGCACAGCCTCTCAACCATGTGTATGGTGGAGCTCCACCTTGTTGCAATGTCTATGATTAGGCGGTGCTTGGGGAGGTGGAGCGATCGCTGCAGCCTCTGCATACGACTGGAGTATATGGGCGAGCGACGGATGTGCGAGCCCAGTCTTCGCACCTTATGGAGCAGGGCTGGTAACTCCGGATAATTATTTATGAAGCACTGCACCACCAGGTTCAAGGTGTGAGCCAGGCAAGGTATGTGTCTGAGTTTTGCCAGGGCTATGGCCGCCACAAAATTACGGCCGTTATCACTGACTACCTTGCCTGGCTCAAGATGTAGACTGCCCAGCCATGACTCAGTTTCTCACTGCAAGTAGTCAGCCAGTACCTCCGCGGTGTGTCTGTTGTCGCCCAAAGACATCATCTTTAAAACAGCCTGCTGACGCTTACCACTAGCTGTTCAATAGAGGGACACCTCGTGTGCAACACTGGCAGCTGCAGATGGAGTGCTCGTGAGACTGCGCTCTGTCGACGAGCTTTCGCTTCTGGAGGAGGAGGAGGGTCGAACGCCTACAGCCAACTGTTGCCTATACCGTGGGCTAGGCAGCACTGTCCCACTGTCGCTGTCCCCTGTGGACCCTGCATCCACCACATTAACCCAGTGCGCAGTGATGGACACGTAACGGCCCTGGCCATGCCTACTGGCCCATGCATCTGGTGTGAGGTGCAACTTTCCACTCACTGATTGTTTGAGTGCATGGACAATGCAGTCTTTCACATGCAGATGGAGGGCAGGGATGGCTTTTCTAGCAAAGTAGTGCCGACTGGGTAGGTCATAGCGTGGGACAGCGTAGGCCATGAGCTCTCGGAACGCTGCGCTTTCAATCAAACAGAAGGGCATCATCTCTAATAAGATCAGTTTGGCAATGTAGGCATTCAAAGCATGGGCGTACCCACCGTGGGGCAGGGGGGGGCAGCTGCCCCTCCCTAGAAGCAGGGGCACACAATGAAAGAGAGCGGAGAGAGCAGCACAATGCCGGCTCCCTCTGCGACAGGTTGCAGTGCCTGTCTGTGTGCGCAGTGCACGGAGCTGCTGTCTCACCAGAGGAGCTTCTTTCTTCCTGGCAGCAGCAGCTGTAGTTTCACTTTCTGCCCTGCAGGCTCTGGTTGTCTCAGCCACACTGGGTCCTAGTGCCCTCTGTGTGCAGACACTGGACACTTCCTGCTCCTGCCTCAGCCACTGCCTGCAAGCTTCATGGTAAGAGGGGATGGAATTTATTACATTCATTCTGCTCAGGCATGTCATGGTCACTGTAGGGGAATATGAGAGGATGGGGGTACAGTGGGGAAGGGTACAGGGCATTGGGGTGAATGTAAGAGGATGGGGGTATTGTGGGGGCTAGGGCACTGGGGGGTTAATGTGAGAGGATGGGGGTTGTGGGGGAGGGGTACAGGGCACTGGGGTGAATGTAAGAGGATGGGGGTATTGTGGGGGCTAGGGCACTGGGGGGGTTAATGTGAGAGGATGGGGTATTGTGGGGGATGGGTACAGGGCACTGGGGTGAATGTAAGAGGATGGGGTATTGTGGGGGCTAGGGCACTGGGGAGGTTAATGTGAGAGGATGGGGGTATTGTAGGAGAGGGGTACAGGGCACTGGGGTGAATGTAAGAGGATGGGGGTATTGTGGGGCCTAGGGCACTGGGGGGGTTAATGTGAGAGGATGGGGGTATTGTGGGGGAGGGGTACAGGGCACTGGAGTGAAAGTAAGAGGATGGGGGTATTGTGGGGGCTAAGGCACTGGGAGGTTAATGTGAGAGGATGGGGTATTGTGGGGGAGGGTTACAGGGCACTGGGGTGAATGTAAGAGGATGGGGTATTGTGGGGGCTAGGGCACTGGGGGGGTTAATGTGAGAGGATGGGGTATTGTTGGGGAGGGGATACAGGGCACTGGTTGGTGGATGTGAGAGGATCGAGATATTGTGGGGGCTGGCGCACAGGGGTTGATGTGAGAGGATGGGGTATTGTGAGGGAGGGTGGACAGGTCACTGGGGTAGAATGTAAGAGGATGGGGTATTGTGGGGACTGAAGTAGGGGAGGGGCAACAGAGCGCTGAGAGGTGCATGTGAGAGGATGGGTTTTATTGTGGGGTCAGTGGGACAGAACACTAAGGGGTGCATGTGAGACGATGGGCTGTTGGGGTGTGGGTGGGGGACAGGGGAGGTAGGGGGCTTTTTTTTACTTGTGAGCTCGTTAATACTTTAATAATAGATTAATATTTCAGTATTATTATAACAAGGGCACAGACAGACGGCCGTATAACTCATGCGAGGATCGCACTGCAATCCTCGGACTTGCTGGAACCGCTCCTGACATGAGCGCGACTGCCATGTATAATATATGGTATATACAGCGTAGTGTCGCATACACTGCTGTATTATGCAATATACAACAGTTCTAATGCTCCATACCTAATATGCAGGATAATGTACAGTGTATATGATGTAACCTGTATAAGATGTGACATTGGCTTGCCCCCCCCTAGTTTTGATCCTGGGTACGCCCATGATTCAAAGCCAGATGAGTACTTTCTTGTCCTACTCAGAGTGTCTGCTAGTGTGAGCTGGACTTGAGAGCTGCATATGGGGGAACTAGCGGTGGACATGGTGGACTGAGAGGGGGTTGGTGATGGTGATAGTGGTGGTGGTGGTGATAGCCTAGATTCAGTCTTTCGTTGGAAAAACATTGTGATTCCCTGACTGCTTTGGCCTTGCGACGACACCTCAACATTTCTTGCTGGTGGTGTGCTAACCGGTGGGCTCACAGTGGGGGAAGCGATGTAGCGTTGCTAGCTACCTTCAGTCGGAGCAGGTGCACATGTGCTACCTGAGGTTTTTTAGTCCATCCACGCTTGCAAGTGCATGGTGTTTAAATGTCTAAGCATGCAACTGGTATTCAAATTTCTGAGATTTTTCCCTCGGCTAAAGGTCCATCCGCACTTCTTACAGATAACCTTTGCCTCATTAATAGGATTTTGGTCAAAAAAGTGGCACACTGCACTCTTCCTACTATGGGATAAATTTTCAGGGCTTGCACGCTGTGCTAATTTGACCATCTGGCCAAGCTGTCCTGCAACTCTTTTTGTTGTTTTTTAACACGTTTTTGGACTGCTATGGGCCTGCCAGATAACCGCAGCTGCGATGTTGATGCCTGCTGCGGATCCTCCTCCTCGTCTGAGCTATTGCCAGTGGCACCCTCTTCCCCCAATGGATGACAATCCGGGTCAAGAACTGGGTCATCCATCACCTCCTCTTCAATTTCATCTGCACCTTCCTCTGTGTCACCGTGTAAGGTTGTATAGTATGCAGGAAGGGGCACCTGAGTTTCATCAGTGTCAGAATCTGGCTCAGTAGACTGCAAGGGCAATGCAGTGCTCTGGGTGAATGTACAAGCAGAATCATATAGCAGTGGCTGTGCATCAGTGCACTCCATGTCATATTCATCTTGGACTGGGTAAATCAGGATTTCACTTGATAATCCAGGCATGGTATGTGAAAAGAGCTCCATGGAGTAATCTGAAGTGTGGCCTGCTGCATCCTTCACTTTTGTTGGGGGTGAAGGACACAAGGAAAGGTGTCGTTCCTGGCCAGGAGCCTGCTCTGACGACTCGGTGCTTTCATTTTTTAAAACTTCAGAAGAGGAGGCGATAGAGCTGGAGGTTGTTTCGGCAATGTAAGCCAAAACCTGTTCCTGATGCTCCGGCTTTAAAAGCGGTTTACCTATTCCCAGAAAAAGGAGCCTTCCAGGCCTTCTGGAGCCACACGTTGACGCAGGCTCAACACCTCCTGCCTTAGGTGGTATTGTGCTTTTGGCACTGCCAGCAGATGCACCACCACCACCATCAGTACCAGCTGCCCCCCCCGCCCACGTCCGCGGCCTCTTTCACCATACTTCCTCATGTTTGGGAAAATATATCAAACATGCCAGCAGATAAATGGTACTTTATGAGGAGCGTACAGCAATATACGGTGTAGGGGAAAATGTAAATCACCGTATATATTTCCAGAGTCACACGCAGACACTCTCTCAGTATGGATTTGACCATAGTACAAAAAGCAGAAAAACGGTACTGTATCACAAGCGTACAGCTGTATACAGTGTAGGGGAAAATGTAAATCTCCGTATATATTTCCGGAGTCACACACAGACGCTCACTCAGTATGGATTAGACCAGAATACAAAAAGCAGAAAAACGGTACTGTTTCAGAAGCGTACACCTGTATACAGTGTAGGGGAAAATTTAAATCTCCGTATATATCTTGGGAGTCACACACAGTCGCTTGCTCAGTATGGATTTGACCGTAATACAAAAGTCAGAAAAACGGTACTGTATCACAAGCGTACAGCTGTATACAGTGTAGGACAAAATGTAAATCTCCGTATATATTTCCGGAGTCACACACAGACGCTCAATCAGTATGGATTTGATCGTAATACAAAAGGCAGAAAAACAGTACTGTATCAGAAGCGAACAGCTGTATACAGTGTAGGGGATAATTTAAATCTCCGTATATATTTCTGGAGTCACACACACTCTCACTCGGTATGGATTAGACCAGAATACAAAAAGCAGAAAAACGGTACTGTTTCTGAAGCGTACAGCTGTATAGAGTGTAGGGGAAAATTTAAATCTCCGTATATATTCTGGATTCACACACTGACGCTCACTCAGAATGGATTTGACCGTAATACAAAAGCAGAAAAACGGTATTGAATCAGAATCATATGGCTGTATACGGTGAATTGGAAAATTTAAATCTCCGTATATATTTCCAGAGTCACACACAGATGCTCTCTCAGTATGGATTTGACCGTAATACAAAAAGCAGAAAAACGGATCTGTCACAAGCGTACAGCTGTATACAGTGTAGGAGAAAATTTAAATCTCCGTATACATTTCCAAAGTCACACACAGACGCTCACTCAGTTTGGATTAGACCAGAATACAAAAAGCAGAAAAACAGTAATGTTTCAGAAGCGTACAGCTGTTACAGTGTAGGGGAAAATTTAAATCTCCGTATATATTTCTTGAGTCACACAGACTCTCACTCAGTCTGTATTTGACAGTAATACAAAAGGCAGAAAAGCGGTACTGTATAACAAGCGTACAGCTGTATACGGTGAAGGGGAAAATTGAAATCTCCTTATATATTTCCGGAGTCACACACAGACTCTCTCCCAGTATGGATTTGACCGTAATACAAAAAGCTAAAAAACGGTTCTGTCACAAGCCTACAGCTGTATACAGTGTAGGGGAAAATTTAAATTTCCGCATATATTTCCGGAGTCACACACAGACGCTCTCTCAGTATGGATTAGAACAGAATACAAAAAGCAGAAAACCGTACTGTTTCAGCAGCGTACAGCAGTACAGAGTGTAGGGGAAAATTTAAATCTCTGTATATATTTCTGGATTCACACACTGACGCTCACTCAGTATGGATTTGACCGTAATACAAAAAGCAGAAAAACTGTATTATATCAGAAGCATATAGCTGTATACAGTGTAGGGAAAATTTAAATCTCCGTATATATTTCTGGAGTCACACACAGACGCTCGCTCAGTATGGATTAGATTAGAATACAAAAAGCAGAAAAACGGTACTGTTTCAGAAGCGCACAGCTGTATACAGTGTAGGGGAAAATTTAAATCTCCGTATATATTTCAGGAGAGACACACAGACGCTCACTCTGTATAGATTAGACAAGAATACAAAAAGCAGAAAAACGGTACTGTTTCAGAAGCGTACAGCTGTACACAGTGTGGGGAAAATTTAAATCTCCCTATATAAAGTCATGGCCAAAAGTTTTGAGAATGACACAAATATTATATTTTCACATGATCTGCTGCCCTCTGGTTTTTATGTGTGTTTGACAGATGTTTTTATCACAGACAGAAATATAATTGCAAACATATGAGTAACAAAAGCTTATATTGACAGTTAGAATGAGTTAATGCAGCAAGTCAATATTTGCAGTGTTGACCCTTCTTCTTCAGGACCTCTGCAATTCTCCCTGGCATGCTCTCAATCAACTTCTGGACCAAATCCTGACTGATAGCAGTCCATTCTTGCACAATCAATGCTTTCATTTTGTCAGAATTTTTAAGTTTTTGTTTGTCCACCCGTCTCTTGATGATTGACCACAAGTTCTCAATGGGATTAAGATCTGGGGAGTTTCCAGGCCATGGACCCAAAATCTCTATGTTTTGTTCCCTGAGCCATTTAGTTATGACCTTTGCTTTATGGCAAGGTGCTCCATCATGCTGGAAAAGGCATTGTTGATCGCCAAACTGCTCTTGGAGGGTTGGGAGAAGTTGCTCTTGGAGGACATTCTGGTACTATTCTTTATTCATGGCTGTGTTTTTAGGCAAGACTGTGAGAGAGCCGATTCCCTTGGCTGAGAAGCAACCCCACACATGAATGGTTTCAGGATGCTTAACAGTTGGCATGAGACAAGACTGGTGGTAGCGCTCACCTTGTCTTCTCCGAATGAGGCGTTTTCCTGATGTCCCAAACAATCGAAAAGGGGATTCATCAGAGAAAATAACTTTACCCCAGTCCTCAGCAGTCCACTGCCTGTACCTTTTGCAGAATATCAGTCTGTCCATGATGTTTTTTCTGGAGAGAAGTGGCTTCTTTGCTGCCCTTCTTGAGACCAGGCCTTGCTCCAAGAGTCTCCGACTCACAGTGCGTGCAGATGCACTCACACCTGCCTGCTGCCATTCCTGAGCAAGCTCTGCACTGCTGGTAGCCCGATCCCGCAGCTGAAACACTTTTAAGAGATGGTTCTGGCGCTTGCTGGTCTTTCTTGGGCGCCCTGGAGCCTTTTTGGCAACAATGGAACCTCTCTCCTTGAAGTTCTTGATGATGCGATAGATTGTTGACTGAGGTGCAATCTTTCTAGCTGCGATACTCTTCCCTGTTAGGCCATTTTTGTGCATTGCAATGATGACTGCACATGTTTCTTTAGAGATAACCATGGTTAACAGAAGAGAAATAATGATGCCAAGCACCAGCCTCCTTTTAAAGTGTCCAGTGGTGTCATTCTTACTTAATCATGACAGATTGATCTCCAGCCATGTCCTCATCAACACCCACACCTGTGTTAATGGAGCAATCACTGAAAAGCAAGAACTTCTCCTGAATATATTGGGACATGGCCTCTGTCTCAGGAAGAGAGAGGGGATAAACCCTTCCTCTTGGAGGCTCAGCTCCAGGCAAGAGGTCGATAGGACAGTCATAGGGGCGATGAGGCGGAAGAGTATCCGCAGCCTTCTTCGAGAAAACGTTGGCATAAGACCAATAGACCTTGGGAAGAGGAGAGAGGTCTATAGGTATCTCAGTGGTGTTGACCTGCACGCTGTCCCTAATGCATCTGCCTTTACATAAATTACCCCAACCCAGAATTCTCCCTGAAGACCACTCAATATGGGGAGAGTGGTGGCGGAGCCAGGGTAATCCCAACAAAACTTCATCTGTACCCTTAGAGATTCTCCTGATGGGAAGGAGACATAGACAAGGTGAGTGGGACAGACTGATGGGTGATTTGTGTGGGCAGAATTGCTCCGTTCAACACCCGTGCCGAAACTGGTTCAGCCAGCAACACCAAAGGCATGGTGTGGCGAGAAGCAAAGGAGGACGACATAAAATTCCCTCTGCCCCAGAATCCACACACAGCTTGACGGGTAGGGTGGTAGAACCGTGGGTAATTATCCCTTGAGGAGCACTTTAGGGGCAAAACTCATGGCGTCCAGTGACCCTGTTCCTACGGTTACTGATCGTGACCGTTTATTCAGCCGCTGTGGACATCGGATGGCAAAATGTCCCTGCTGCTGGCAAATATAACAAATCGGTGATGGACGAGTGACCCGAGATTTAGATCCTGCAGGAGCAACCTCCTGAAGGTCGGGCGCCTGAACAGGCGACTTCAGAGGGGTGGCGAAGGTAGGAGCCAACCGGACACTCTGCCTACACTGGGCACGTTCCAGCCTCCGCTCGTGGAAACGGAGGTCTATGCGGGTGGAAATAGCGATAAGCTTCTCCAGTGTGGCAGGAATCTCCCTGGTAGCCAAGGCGTCTTTCACATGACCGCCAGTCCTCTCCAGAACACGGGAATGAGGACTTTATCTGGCCACTCTAATTCCGAGTCTGAAATTGGACAGCAAAATGGCTGACCAAAGCCGAACCCTGGGTACTTGCCAGCAGTTGGAGCGCCATATCGTGGGTGACCTGAGGTCCTAGAAAAACCTTTTTCAGAGCCTCCAGAAAACGAGAAGCGCTCTGCACCACACGGTCATCGCGCTCCCGCAGCGGCGTTGCCCACTCCAACGCTCTGCCCGACAGAAGAGCTATCACAAAGCCCACTTGTGCCCAATCCGTGGGGAAACGTGCAGCCAGAAGATCGAGGTGTATGGAGCACTGACTTATGAATCCCCGACATTACTTTCTGTCTGGAAGCGGGAGGTGGGACAATGTAGGGACAGAGGTGGCAGAGGACAAATTGGCTGCAGCTACACTAGCAGCCTGAACAGCGACTGCGGTAACATCCACATCTGAGGTTGTGCGCTCAAGAGCCACCAACCTACCCTCCTGCTGCTGCATGTACAGCTGTAAACGCTGTTCATCCGCCATTTTACTAGCCAGACCCTGGCACTAATATTATGTTAGGGTCTGCGGAACTCACCAAATATAAGATGTGGAGAGGTGCGTTCGCAGCCCGGGTCCACCGTGCAGGCGGAGCCTGCTGCTAGTAAAATGGCGCAAGAAGCAAACTCTGTTATTCCGCAGAGTCGCCAAAATAAACGCCGTAACGCGCTGTGGCAATATGTGCGAACTCTGTTAATTTACAGAGCCGCTAGAAGGAGTGCCGCAGCGCTATATGGCGATGTGTGTGAACTCACTTAACACAACTGAGTCGCAAAATAAACACGCTAGGGCGCTGTCTAGCGTTGAAAGCGAACCCTGTTACGTCACAGAGCCGCTGAGACAAACTTCTGTGTCCTGTCAGGCACCCAGGTACACAGTGAACAGCTAAGCGAACATAGAACGTGATCATGCGCTAATGTCCTCGCGGGAGTCACCCGCAATCTATGGCGTCTGAACGCCAGGCCCTGAATACGGCAATCAAACTCCTCACCGGTTATGCCGGCAATCTAGGGCATCTAGGACACCGACCCTGACCAGCTAGCATACCAAACTCCACACCGATTAAGTCGGTATTCTAGGGGCTTATTTCAGCCGGGCACTAACCACACACACGAATGACCACACTGGCGCTAAGCATATAACGACTGATATTAGCGCATGGCGGCCCAGCCATGAGACCCTTTTATAGCAACAGCTACAGGACCTGCCAGAAACAAGGACCAATGAGAAACTGTTCCAAACACATGTAGTTTCAGGACCTTCCTGGCAGACCAGTAGAAGCTGCTGCAGTACCTGAACATGTGACCCCTGATCTCCAATGAGAGATCTTACCCTGGGCATGCTCAGAAGGGGAAACGCAGGACTTCATCCCAAAGACGACTGCTCCAGCATGGCTATAATAGCAGATCCAGGAGAGGCAGCAGCAAGTCTCTGCACAGTACTGGAACAGGCAAGACGCTGGGACCGACATCTCCGCTGAGCAGGCTCCACTGCGGCCGGAGATGAATGGGGGACTGCAGCGGGACTGGTTGAGACTCCCCTTGTGCAGCAGCGGGAACTCGAACCCTAACACACACAGACGCTCTCAGTATGGATTTGACCGTAATACAAAAAGCAGAAAAACGGATCTGTCACAAGCGTACAGCTGTATACAGTGTAGGGGAAAATTTAAATTTCCGTATATATTTCCGGAGCCACACACAGACGCTCACTCAGTATGGATTAGAGCAGAATACAAACAGCAGAAAAACCGTTCTGTTTCAGAAGCGTACAGCAGTATAGAGAGTAGGGGAAAACTTAAATCTCCGTTTATATTTCTGGATTCACACACTTACGCTCACTCAGTATGGATTTGACCTAATAAAAAAAGCAGATAAACGGTATTGTATCAGAAGCATACAACTGTATACAGTGTAGGGGAAAATTTAAATCTCTGTGCATATTTCCAGAGTCACACACAGACACTCACTCAGTTTGGATTTGACTGTAATACAAAAAGCAGAAAAAAACGTTACTGTATCAGAAGCATACAGCTGTATACAGTGTTTGGGAAAATTTAAATCTCCGTATATATTTCCGGAGTCACACACAGACACTCACTCAGTATGGATTGGACTGTAATACAAAAAGCAGAATAACGGTACTGTTTCAGAAGCGTACAGCTGTACACAGTGTGGGGGAAAATTTAAATCTCCGTATATACAGTCATGGCCAAAAGTTTTGAGAATGACACAAATATTATATTTTCACATGATCTGCTGCCCTCTGGTTTTTATGTGTGTTTGACAGATGTTTTTATCACAGACAGAAATATAATTGCAAACATATGAGTAACAAAAGCTTATATTGACAGTTAAGGTACTGCCACACTAAACAATCCCGCTAGCGATCACTATAACGACGCATACTAATGTTTCTATATCGCTAAATGCTGCCGCATTTAGCGATATAGTTAACGACGCTATCGCCGTTAGCGATCTTCTTAACGACTTTAGCGGTACAAAAGTACCGCTAAATCGCTAAGAAAAGGTGCCACACAGCGATAAGATACTTACCCAGCGGGAGCGCCGACAAGAAAATAGGGTCCGGAACGATTCCAGCGACGAGCGAGATCACAGCAGGAAGCTCGTCGCTGGAAGCTGCCGCACTGAACAACATCGCTAACGGGATCGCTAAATAGTGACGTTTTTTAGCGATCCCGTTAGCGATATTGTTTAGTGTGGCATACCCTTTAGAATGAGTTAATGCAGCAAGTCAATATTTGCAGTGTTGACCCTTCTTCTTCAGGACCTCTGCAATTCTCCCTGGCATGCTCTCAATCAACTTCTGGACCAAATCCTGACTAATAGCAGTCCATTCTTGCACAATCAATGCTTTCATTTTGTCAGAATTTTTAGGTTTTTGTTTGTCCACCCGTCTCTTGATGATTGACCACAAGTTCTCAATGGGATTAAGATCTGGGGAGTTTCCAGGCCATGGACCCAAAATCTCTATGTTTTGTTCCCTGAGCCATTTAGTTATGACCTTTGCTTTATGGCAAGGTGCTCCATCATGCTGGAAAAGGCATTGTTGATCGCCAAACTGCTCTTGGAGGGTTGGGAGAAGTTGCTCTTGGAGGACATTCTGGTACCATTCTTTATTCATGGCTGTGTTTTTAGGCAAGACTGTGAGAGAGCCGATTCCCTTGGCTGAGAAGCAACCCCACACATGAATGGTTTCAGGATGCTTAACAGTTGGCATGAGACAAGACTGGTGGTAGCGCTCACCTTGTCTTCTCCGAATGAGGCGTTTTCCTGATGTCCCAAACAATCGAAAAGGGGATTCATCAGAGAAAATAACTTTACCCCAGTCCTCAGCAGTCCACTGCCTGTACCTTTTGCAGAATATCAGTCTGTCCATGATGTTTTTTCTGGAGAGAAGTGGCTTCTTTGCTGCCCTTCTTGAGACCAGGCCTTGCTCCAAGAGTCTCCGACTCACAGTGCGTGCAGATGCACTCACACCTGCCTGCTGCCATTCCTGAGCAAGCTCTGCACTGCTGGTAGCCCGATCCCACAGCTGAAACACTTTTAAGAGACGGTTCTGGCGCTTGCTGGTCTTTCTTGGGCGCCCTGGAGCCTTTTTGGCAACAATGGAACCTCTCTCCTTGAAGTTCTTGATGATGTGATAGATTGTTGACTGAGATGCAATCTTTCTAGCTGCGATACTCTTCCCTGTTAGGCCATTTTTGTGCATTGCAATGATGACTGCACATGTTTCTTTAGAGATAACCATGGTTAACAGAAGAGAAATAATGATGCCAAGCACCAGCCTCCTTTTAAAGTGTCCAGTGGTGTCATTCTTACTTAATCATGACAGATTGATCTCCAGCCATGTCCTCATCAACACCCACATCTGTGTTAATGGAGCAATCACTGAAAAGCAAGAACGTCTCCTGAATATATTGGGACATGGCCTCTGTCTTAGGAAGAGAGAGGGGATAAACCCTTCCTCTTGGAGGCTCAGCTCCAGGCAAGAGGTCGATAGGACAGTCATAGGGGTGATGAGGGGAAGAGTATCCGCAGCCTTCTTCGAGAAAACATCGGCATAAGACCAATAGACCTTGGGAAGAGGAGAGAGGTCTATAGGTATCTCAGTGGTGTTGACCTGCACGCTGTCCCTAATGCATCTGCCTTTACATAAATTACCCCAACCCAGAATTCTCCCTGAAGACCACTCAATATGGGGAGAGTGGTGGCGGAGCCAGGGTAATCCCAACAAAACTTCATCTGTACACTTAGAGAGGATAAAAAAATGATATATTCTCCTGATGGGAAGGAGACATAGACAAGGTGAGTGGGACAGACTGATGGGTGATTTGTGTGGGCAGAATTGCTCCGTTCAACACCCGTGCCGATACTGGTTCAGCCAGCAACACCAAAGGCATGGTGTGGCGAGAAGCAAAGGAGGACGACATAAAATTCCCCTCTGCCCCAGAATCCACACACAGCTTGACGGGTAGGGTGGTAGAACCGTGGGTAATTATCCCCTTGAGGAGCACTTTAGGGGCAAAACTCATGGCGTCCAGTGACCCTGTTCCTACGGTTACTGAGCGCGACCGTTTATTCAGCCGCTGTGGACATCGGATGGCAAAATGTCCCTGCTGCTGGCAAATATAACAAATCGGTGATGGACGAGTGACCCGAGATTTAGATCCTGCAGGAGCAACCTCCTGAAGGTCGGGCGCCTGAACAGGCGACTCCAGAGGGGTGGCGAAGGTAGGAGCCAACCGGACACTCTGCCTACACTGGGCACGTTCCAGCCTCCGCTCGTGGAAACGGAGATCGACGCGGGTGGAAATAGCGATAAGCTTCTCCAGTGTGGCAGGAATCTCCCTGGTAGCCAAGGCGTCTTTCACATGACCCGCCAGTCCTCTCCAGAACACAGGAATGAGGACTTTATCTGGCCACTCTAATTCCGAGTCTGAAATTGGACAGCAAAATGGCTGACCAAAGCCGAACCCTGGGTACTTGCCAGCAGTTGGAGCGCCATATCGTGGGTGACCTGAGGTCCTAGAAAAACCTTTTTCAGAGCCTCCAGAAAACGAGAAGCGCTCTGCACCACACGGTCATCGCGCTCCCACAGCGGCGTTGCCCACTCCAACGCTCTGCCCGACAGAAGAGCTATCACAAAGCCCACTAGTGCCCAATCCGTGGGGAAACGTGCAGCCAGAAGATCGAGGTGTATGGAGCACTGACTTACGAATCCCCGACATTACTTTCTGTCTGGAAGCAGGAGGTGGGACAATGTAGGGACAGAGGTGGCAGAGGACAAACTGGCTGCAGCTACACTAGCAGCCTGAACAGCGACTGCGGTAACATCCACAGCTGAGGTTGTGCGCTCAAGAGCCACCAACCTACCCTCCAGCTGCTGGATGTACAGCTGTAAACGCTGTTCATCCGCCATTTTACTAGCCAGACCCTGGCACTAATATTATGTTAGGGTCTGCGGAACTCACCAAATATAAGATGTGGAGAGGTGCGTTCGCAGCCCGGGGTCCACCGTGCAGGCGGAGCCTGCTGCTAGTAAAATGGCGCAAGAAGCAAACTCTGTTATTCCGCAGAGTCGCCAAAATAAACGCCGTAACGTGCTGTGGCAATATGTGCGAACTCTGTTAATTTACAGAGCCGCTAGAAGGAGTGCCGCAGCGCTATATGGCGATGTGTGTGAACTCACTTAACACAACTGAGTCGCAAAATAAACACGCTAGGGCGCTGTCTAGCGTTGAAAGCGAACCCTGTTACGTCACAGAGCCGCTGAGACAAACTTCTGTGTCCTGTCAGGCACCCAGGTACACAGTGAACAGCTAAGCGAACATAGAACGTGATCATGCGCTAATGTCCTCGCGGGAGTCACCCGCAATCTATGGCGTCTGAACGCCAGGCCCTGAATACGGCAATCAAACTCCTCACCGGTTATGCCGGCAATCTAGGGCATCTAGGACACCGACCCTGACCAGCTAGCATACCAAACTCCACACTGATTAAGTCGGTATTCTAGGGGCTTATTTCAGCCGGGCACTAACCACACACACGAATGACCACACTGGCGCTAAGCATATAACGACTGATATTAGCGCATGGCGGCCCAGCCATGCGACCCTTTTATAGCAACAGCTACAGGACCTGCCAGAAACAAGGACCAATGAGAAACTGTTCCAAACACATGTAGTTTCAGGACCTTCCTGGCAGACCAATAGAAGCTGCTGCAGTACCTGAACATGTGACCCCTGATCTCCAATGAGAGATCTTACCCTGGGCATGCTCAGAAGGGGAAACGCAGGACTTCGTCCCAAAGACGACTGCTCCAGCATGGCTATAATAGCAGATCCAGGAGAGGCAGCAGCAAGTCTCTGCACAGTACTGGAACAGGCAAGACGCTGGGACCGACATCTCTGCTGAGCAGGCTCCACTGCGGCCGGAGATGAATGGGGGACTGCAGCGGGACTGGTTCGAGACTCCCCTTGTGCAGCAGCGGGAACTCGAATCCTAACACACACAGACGCTCTTAGTATGGATTTGACCGTAATACAAAAAGCAGAAAAACGGATCTGTCACAAGCGTACAGCTGTATACATTGTAGGGGAACATTTTAATTTCCGTATATATTTCCGGAGCCACACACAGACGCTCACTCAGTATGGATTAGAGCAGAATACAAACAGCAGAAAAACCGTTCTGTTTCAGAAGCGTACAGCAGTATAGAGAGTAGGGGAAAACTTAAATCTCCGTTTATATTTCTGGATTCACACACTGACGCTCACTCAGTATGGATTTGACCTAATAAAAAAAGCAGATAAACGGTATTGTATCAGAAGCATACAACTGTATACAGTGTAGGGGAAAATTTAAATCTCTGTGCATATTTCCAGAGTCACACACAGACACTCACTCAGTTTGGATTTGACTGTAATACAAAAAGCAGAAAAAAACGTTACTGTATCAGAAGCGTACAGCTGTATACAGTGTAGGGGAAAATTTAAATCTCCGTATATATTTCCGGAGTCACACACAGACACTCACTCAGTATGGATTGGACTGTAATACAAAAAGCAGAATAACGGTACTGTGTTATGTTTCGGTAGCTGAGGAGTGCAGGTAAAAAAGGCAATACACCAGAGCAGTTGGAATCTATGAGATTGCAGTACCCTGACTAACCACCGCAACTAGAGGCAGCCGTGGAGCGTTCCTACGTTGGTCCTAGACGCCTCGTCACAGCCTGAGAAACTAACTACACCTAAAGATAGAAATAGGAAAGCTATCTGCCCCGGAGCAGAACCCCAAAGATAATAGAAAGCCCCCAAACATGTAATGGCGGTTAGACAAGAGGAAATACTGACACAGAAAGAAAATAGTATGAGCAAACGCTGGGGCCCAAACTATCTAAATAGAAAAGGACAGGAAGGGTACTTACTGCAATCCCAGAAAACCCTGAAAAACACCAACTCTACTAATTTCAAAATCACCTGAGATCACACGACCTCTACCACCTAAATTAGTTCTCTGGTGTAAGAAAATCAAAACAGCAGCCACTGAAAAAACTGGAAAAAGCAAAAGAACAAAACTCAGCGGCTGAACTAAACTGAGAGGGCAGAAGCCCCCGGAGGGGACCCAGAAGGCCCCCAAAGAAGTGCAGGACAAAATGCAAAAATATAGCAAAAACACAAAATAAGAAATTGTCTTATCTGATAGCAGGAGATGCAGACACGACACAGCAGGCTACAAGGGAAACTGGAAAGAAGGATTCAGACCAGAACAATTGATCACCGGCAACCCTGATGGGAAAATGACTCCCTTACATAAGACCAATCAGTAACACCTGATTCCCAGTCCTCACAATCCTCACTAGTACCGCTTGTAACCACCAGAGGGAGCCTCTGCTCAGAACTCATCTCAAACCCATTCACAACAGTACTGTATCAGAAGCATACAGCTGTATACAGTGTTTGGGAAAATTTATATCTCCGTATATATTTCCAGAGTCACACACAGACGCTCACTCAGTATGGATTTGACCTTAATACAGAAAGCAGAAAAATGGTACTGTATCAGAAGCGTACAGCTGTATACAGTGTAGGGGAAAGTTTAATTGTCCGTATATATTTCCAGAGTCACACACAGACGCTCACTCAGTATGGATTAGACCAGAATACAAAAAGCAGAAAAACGGTACTGTTTCAGAAGCATACAGTTGTATACAGTGTAGGGGAAAATTTAAATCTCAGTATATATTTCCGGAGTCACACACAGACGCTCACTCAGTATGGATTTGACCGTAATACAAAAAGCAGAAAAACGGTACTGTATTAGAAGCGTACAGCTGTACACAGTGCAGGGGAAAATTTAAATCTCTGTATATATTTCCGGAGTCACACACATATAGTCAGCATGTATTTGTCCATGATACCAGCCGGTACACGGTAGTGTGTGAGGAGCGTACAGCATTATACGTTGTGGGAAAAAAATCAATGCTGGGTAACTGTGCAGAAAAAAAGAATAAAAGTATTACTGCTGTGTAAAAAGCTCTCTTCACAGCAGGGTACACACAGCAATACAGATAGCAGGCAGCCTAATAAACAGCTCTGCTGCTGCACACTAGAAATTCCTCCCCTGTCACTGGCAGGCAGCCTAATAACCAGCGCTGCTGCACACAAGAAATTCCTCCCCTGTCACTGGAAGGCAGCCTAATAACCAGCGCTGCTGCACACAAGAAAATCCTCCCCTGTCACTGCACACTAACTGTACAGCACAATTGCTATCAGCACAAGCACATAAGAACTTCTCTTTCCTGCCATAACTCTCTACCGACTGATAAACAGCATCAGCAACCTCTCCCTACTGTTAAGATCGGCAGAAGTAAAATGGAGGTCGGCGGTCAGGGCTTTTATAGACACTTTGATGCCCCCCAAAGCAAGCTAATCACTGCAATGCCCTTCTCTAAGATGGTGTTGGACGTTGCCCATGTCATCTCGTTGCCCACAGTGTACGTCCTTGCTCATTGGCTGAAAAAAGGCGCCTGCAAGCATTATGGCTAAACCGACTTTGGCGCTTGTTTTGCCAAACGAATGACCAACTTCACGCTATGGTCAGGTTTCGCTCAGCAAAACCCGACTTTGGCGAAAGTCGGCGACTTATGAATCTGACCGAACTGTTTCGCTCAACTCTAGTAATCACTATATAATTAAAATGACAGCCACCTTGTTTCACTGACAGAAACCTGTCATAAAATGTTATGATATTAGAACAGATGCCAGCGAGCATGTGCAGTGGCCTGGAGATAATTACATTGTTATTCAGAGAAACACTGCACATAGCAGTGTGAGCAGCCTCTTCTTACACCAGCATCTTTGGTATCTCCAGTAGTATTAGTGGAGCACATCTCCCTACATAGGAAGGAGGCCGGAGATTCCTAATGCATTTGCTCACTGGCACCGGTCCTAAGATGCTAGTAGAGGCAACTGTGAGCATTTGCAGTAGGAAGCTTCTCTGCTGGTCCCAGTAGATACTTATATTGTTATTCGGGGGGACACAGCACACAGATATGTGAGCGTTCTCGTCTCATCTCAGCACCTCTGGAGTCTCCAGTAATATTATTGGAGCAAATGTTTCTACATTTGAAGGAGGCTAGAGCTTCCAAATTCACTCTGGCACCTGTCTTTCTTAAAATTCTATGACAGGCTTCTCTCAGTGAAACAAGGCGACGGCCATTTTAATTATCTAGTGATTTCCTCCATAGACAAAACTATTGTGAATTTCTAATTAAATTAATTTAGGAATTTATCTACAGCGACATTTCCTTTAGTAATTTATTTCTATACCTGGAGAACCCCTTTATGAATAACATGAAAATGTAATGGATGGAATAAGTTACATTACTTCATGTATCAAGACAGAACCAGTTATATTATTACTAGATGGTGGACCGATTGGTATTCTAGAATATGTATGTAGTTTATTTATGAAGATTTAAGAATAATGCAATGAATACACAGAATTTTCCGGCTAAAATTTATACATTATCATAAAATGTTATTGCTCATAGTACTTAATACAACTGAACTGCTGCTGCTGGGGTGTATATACAGGCTGTTGCTGCTGGGGTGTATATAGAGGTTGCTGGGGTGTATATAGAGGCTGCTGGGGTGTCTATAGAGGTTGCTTCTGGGTTGTACATGGAGGCTGCTGTTGAACTATATGTTCTGCCCATCTGAGTACTGGGCAGTATGTTTCTTATTGTGTGCTGGTTTTGTTTGTTATATCACCATCTAGTGGTGGCTGAATTTATAGCCTGTGCCTTTAACAAGCAGATAGAGTATTGCATTGTGGGATTGAAGCAAGGTATTCTGGGAAGAAGACACTCCATTTTCTTCTTTGTACTTCAGGGAATACACGTGTTTCATGTGCTCTCCTGTAACTTCTCCAACTTGAGTTTGCTATCCTGGTAAAGCATATCTGATAAGATCAATATCTTCTCTAGCAATGCAGTGTTTAGGAGATTATTAACTGTATAGCAGCCAGTGCATAGGAGATGTTACTAGAATCCTGTGTAAAGTTTGCATCATACTTTATACTTTCCTGTTAATTGTAAAGTGTCAGCTGTGTGCCCAATACTTATCCATGTCATTTGTATTTTTATAGTTTTACCGTGCACGTTCTATACTGTTCACCAATAAACAAGTTAGACTACAGAGGACAGTCTGCTTATTTGGAGTACGGAATCGTGGTTTAGGCTGTATGCTATATTGCACACCGTGTCAACGTGTATGAAGGCAGAACAGTAAAACAGATGCTAGACGCCTGCGATAGTGAATACGACTTAAGGAGCCGCTTGTACCCACACCGCACTGCCTGCTGTATATTGCAGCGGCCGCCATGCAGTCACAAGTACCGAGAGTACAGCCCGCCATCAAGCACTTCATCATTTCCACTAATATACTCAGCAGTACGCAGCTAAGCGCACAATGTCTCAAAACAGCACGTCCTCACTGAAAAACAAGGTCACGAGCAAGCTCCAGCAGTTCGTTATTAGCAGAGCTCGCTGCTGTCGCCCTTGCCAAAGCCGAGGCAGCCAAAGCAAGATCCTCCTTTGCTGAAAGAGAGATGCGCCTAATGCAGAGACACGCGGAGCAAGATGCAGATATTGCACGTCTGCAGGCTGAAACCACACATCTGCAGGCAGAGAGAGAGGCAGAAAGCGCACGTCTACAGGCAGAGAGATAGGCCGAAAGCGCACGTCTACAGGCAGAGAGATGGCCAAAACCGCACGTCTGCAGGCAGAGAGAGAGGCCGAAACCGCACGCCTGAAAGCCGAAACTGTACGTTTGCAAGCAGAGCTAGAAAGACTTGCGGCAGACAAAGAGACAGCAGCTGCAAATGCTAAAGCAGAGTATTTGGAAGCTATGAAGGATCCTGATTGTGAGAGACGCAGTAACATTCGCGGACCAGATCTAGGACAGCAAGATCAAGCGCAGCGTGTCGCAGAGTACGTCCGTCAACCTTCCGGCATGGATGACAGCCCTGATGCACCACATCGACCAGCCTACGCCATCTACCAGCGATCCAACCCCGAACTTCGTTACCACAAACAAGGAGTCGTCCAGCGCAGAGATGTCGACCACAGCGGCTGTTCCACTGAGCGGAAGGTACAGCTCCTATCCCGCCTTAAAGAGACACCTTCTGCACCGAGAAGGTACTTCACAGACTATACGAAGTCAGAAGAGTCTCACAGGTATAGTGATACACCACACACTAGACATGACTATAACACACCAGCTCGTGCCAGCACTGACCAAGACACCATAGACTTTGCAAAGTTCCTTGCCCGCCAAGAACTGGTTACAAAAGGACTTGTAAAGTTCACTGATAAACCCGAGAACTATAGGTCATGGCGAGCCTGGTTCTGGAACACCATTCATGGTCTGGACCTTTCTAGTAGTGAGGAGTTAGATCTCCTAGTAAAGTGGCTCGGAAGTGAGTCGGTCGAGCATGCCAAAAGACTAAGAGACATCAATATAAAGCATCCACACATAGGTCTACGCCAGCGGTTCTCAACCTGTGGGTCGCGACCCCGGCGGGGGTCGAACGACCAAAACACAGGGGTCGCTTAAAGGAGCCGGCGGCTGCAGCACTGTAGTGACAGCTGCAGCCGCCGGCTTCAAGAAGACATCCATACTTACCTTCCGTCGCTGCCTCCCTGTCGGCCGCGGCAGCTTTCTCCTGGCAGTGCGGTGACGTAGTACCACTCATTAAGGTAATGAATATGGACGTGACGCCACTCCCATAGGCGTGGCGTCCATATTCATGCCCTTAATGAGCGGTATTACGTCACCGCTGCGCACAGGAGGAAGCTGACGCGGCCGACAGGGATGCAGGGACCTGCAGCGACGGAGCGAGGAGGGTAAGTATGATGGGAGGGGACGGGGGAGCGGAGCCATGTATACAGGATGGGAGGGGGAGCGGAGCCATATATACAGGATGGGAGGATGGGAGCGGAGCCATATATACAGGATGGGAGGATGGGAGCGGAGCCATATATACAGGATGGGAGGATGGGAGCGGAGCCATGTATACAGGATGGGAGGATGGGAGCGGAGCCATGTATACAGGATGGGAGGGGGAGCGGAGCCATATATACAGGATGGAGGATGGGAGCGGAGCCATGTATACAGAATGGGAGGATGGGAGCGGAGCCATATATACAGGATGGGAGGGGGAGCGGAGCCATGTATACAGGATGGGAGGGTGGGAGCGGAGCCACATAAACAAGGATGGGAGCGGAGCCATGTATGCAAGGATGGGAGCGGAGCCTTGTATACAAGGGAGTCACATTCACATTATAAATGTTATAATTAAATGATGAGTATGCACTACTACTAAACTACAACCCCGTCCATAGCCCCGCCCCCTTATGACCAAAGCCCACCCCTGCCACACCTCCATCCCCGCCCTGCCGGGCCCTGGAAGAATGGTCTTTCTTGAAGCCGGTCCCTGGTGCAAAAAAGGTTGGGGACCACTGGCTTAAAGCCATCGGAAAATACATATTTCCGATGGCTTTAGCCCAGTGGCGTAGCAGGGGCATAGCGTGGGCGGGCATAGGGCGCGGGCGTAGCGTGGGCGGGCGGGGGGCGGTCCGCCCCAGGCAGCACGTGTGTGGGGCGGTCCGCCCCAGGCAGCATGTGTGTGAGGTGGCGTGGCAGCAGCAGCAATTCCTCCTCCCGCGGAGTCACAGTGCAGCGGCCCGGGACCCTCCGGAGCTGAGCGGCGGGTCGGTGAGTCCACTGTGCGGGGAGAGGGGGGACCCGGCCTGAGCAGGCGGCGCAATACTTACCTCTCCCCGTGCCGCCGTAGCTCCGGGCTCCAGGGGACGCCTGCAGGGCACCCGCGCTTCCTGTCACAGCAGCGCCGCTGGATGACGTCATCATTCAGTGGCTGGCTGTGGCAGAGAGCGCGGGCGCCGGACAGGTGAAATGTGAGGTGTATGTGTCTGTGTGTATCAGTGTGTGTGTGTGTCTGCCTGCGTGTGTGTATGTGAGAGAGTGCTGCAGTGCTGTCTGTGTGTGGTGCTGTATGTGTGATGGTGATGGGGGAGACAGAGATGGTGGTGAGGAGGTAACGATGATGATGGGAACCAATGATGATGGGCAGGCAAAGATGATGATGATGGGGAGGCGATGATGATGGGCAGGCAATGATAATGATGATGATGGGGAGGCGATGATGATGGGGAGCCAATGATGATGAGCAGGCAATGATCATGATGATGGGGAGCCAATGATGATGGGCAGGCAATGATGATGATGATGATGGGGAGGCGATGATGATGGGGAGCCAATAATGATGGGAAGGCAATGATGATGATGGTGAGACAATGATGATGGGCAGGCAATGATGATGATAGGGAGGCGATAATGATGGGCAGGCAATGATGATGATGGGGAGCCAATGATGATGGGCAGACAATGATGATGATGATGGGGAGGCAATGATAATGATGATGGGGAAGCAATGATGATGGTGAGCCTATGATGATGATGGGGAGGCAATGATGATGATAATGGGGAGTCTTTCCACAGTGCCCTTTCCTGAGCCGTAACAGTGCAGAACGCAGCACAGTGCAGAGGAGAGCTCCATATTTTGTATGGAGCATTATATGGGGACCAGTATTCTTTATAGAGCATTGTATTTGGCCCATAATACTGTATGGAGGACTATGTGGTGCCCATAATATTGTATGGAGGACTGTAATTATTTTTTGGTTTGGGGGTCACCGCAACATGAGGAACTGTATTGCGGGGTCACGGCATTATAAAGGTTGAGAACCACTGGTCTACGCAAAGTGTGGGAAAGACTTGATGAATGCTATGGGACAGTAGAAGTCATAGAGAATGCTTTATACAAAAAAATTGATGATTTTCCTAAGATAGGACCTAAAGGTTATCAAAAGCTTAGAGAATTGAGTGATTTATTGATAGAGTTACAGGTTGCCCAGGAGGAAGGAAACTTGCCCGGATTGGCATCCTTAGACACCGCTAGGGGTGTCAATCTGATAATACAAAAATTTCAATACAATCTACAAGAAAAGTGGGTTACCTATGGTTCACGGTATAAACAAAATCATAATGTACCATTCCCTCCTTTCACTGTATTCGCAGAATTTGTCACCCAACAAGCTAAGATCAGAAATGACCCTAGTTTTGACTTCACTCTGTCATGTTCCACTGCCCCCGGTGTCAAACCCAGTAGGACACCTGTGGCAGTCCACAAAACTAACATTGTTTCCACAGGCCCTCCTCACAATGCGAGTAAACCCCCACCAGACGAGAACAAGCCTCAGGATGTCAGTAAACAGTGTCCTCTACACAAGAAACCACATCCTCTACTAAAATGCAGAGCTTTCAGGGAGAAGTCTTGGAGGATCGCAAAGATTTCCTCAAAGAGAACAACATCTGCTTCAAATGCTGTGCCACAACCTCTCACCTCGCCAGGAACTGTGAAGATAGCGTGAAATGTGCAGAATGCAGCAGCACAGATCACAATACAGCCTTGCACACTGGACCACCTCCACGAGTGTTATCACAAACAGAGGAGCACGATGGGAAGGAGAAGAAAACTGATGAAGATACCCTTGTGGTCAGCGCTCAATGTGCGGAGATCTGTAAAGGACTCACAGGAGGAAGGTCCTTTTCAAAAATCTGCCTTGTCCAAGTCTACCCTGCAGGCCGCAAGGACAAAGCCCTCAAGATATATGTAATCCTGGATGACCAAAGTAACAGGTCTTTAGCCAGGTCCATCTTCTTTGACAACTTCAGCATTGTATGCCCTGGTTCTCCCTACTCCCTGAGGATGTGTTCAGGTACCGTTGAGACGACGGGGAGAAAAGCGGCCGGATACAAGGTGGAGTCCATAGATGGTCAAACCTGCCTATCGCTACCAACCATCCTGGAGTGCAACCAGATTCCCAACAACACGTCAGAGATACCATCACCGGAGGTGGCGACACATCACCCCCATCTGAAGCGTATAGCCCACATGATACCTGAGTTGGATCCAGAAGCCCCAAAAGCCCTACTCCTGGGAAGAGATATACTACGAGTCCACAAGACTAGAGAATCTATAAACGGCTCCAAAAATGCTCCGTACGCTCAGAGGCTCGACCTTGGATGGGTCATCATAGGAGACGCCTGTCCTGGAGGAGCACACAAGCCGGCCTCAGTCAACAGTATGCACAATAGAAAATGGACGTCCGTCTCTCTTCCAGCCATGTCACATTAGTCTGCTGGTAAAGGAATTGCCAAACAGCACTCCACTACCTTGCCCTTTCTCAGTACCTACCAACGAAGACCACGCCTGTGAAGGTGAACATGACCACATGGGATGTACAGTCTTCCACAGGACAAAGGAAGATGACAAGGTAGAGATGTCCATAGAAGATAGGATGTTCCTGGACATCATGGATAGACAAATAGTCAAAGACAAATCGAACAGTTGGGTCGCACCTTTACCATTTCGACCTCAGAGAAGGCGCATACCCAACAACAGGGAACTGGTCTACAGCCGGTTCATCTCCTCAGACACAAGCTCAAGAAGTCACCTGAGATGAAGGAACGCTTCTTTACCTTCATGGGAAGGATATTCCAGAACAACCACGCAGAGATTGCACCTGCACTTCGGCCCTCAGAGGAGTGTTGGTACCTGCCCATCTTCAGAGTATACCATCCCAAGAAGTCAGGTAAAATAAGAGTGGTATTCGACTCAAATGCCAAATGTGAAGATGTCTCTTTAAATGATGTCCTACTGTCTGGCCCAGACCTCAACAACAGACTTCTGGAAGTACTACTCTCTTTCCGCAGAGATACGGTCGCATTTATGGCTGACATACAACAGATGTTCCACTAATTTCTCGTCAAAGAAGAACACAGAAACTACTTGAGGTTCTTCTGGTACCGTGACAACGACCCAGACAAAGACATCACAGAGTACTGAATGAGGGTAAATATCTTTGGGAACAGCCCTTCCCCAGCAGTCGCTATCTATGGCCTCCGTAATTCTGCCAAAGAAGGCGAAGAAAGGTATGGGTCAAACGTCAGATCCTTCGTAGAAAAGGACTTCTACGTAGACGACTGTTTGAAGTCCACACCAACAAATGAGGCTGCAATCAGTCTGCTAAAAAGGGCTCAAGAAATGCTCGCTCAGTCTAACCTAAGGTTACACAAGATTACCTCCAACAGTCGAGAGTTGATGGAAGCATTTCCCTCTCAAGACTATTCCAGCGATCTAAAGGACCTAGACCTAGGCATCGACACTCTTCCCATGCAGCGGAGTCTTGGATTGCTTTGGGATCTGAAGATGGATGCCTTCACCTTTCAGATCAGTAAAGACGAGAAACCCTTCACGCGCAGAGGAGTTCTTTCTTTCGTAAATAGTTTATACGACCCCCTGGGATTCGTAGCTCCAGTTACTGTCCAAGGGAAAATGATGCTAAGAGACTTCACCCAAGACATATCTGATTGGGATGATCCACTGCCAGCAGAAAAGGCAGACCTGTGGACAGAGTGGAAGAGGTCTCTCGAGGCCTCGACCGACCTTCGTGTGAAACGACCGTATGCTCCTGTGCTATCCACAGAAGTCAAGACACAAAGACTTTGTATCTTCTGCGATGCATCAGTCAAAGCAATCACAGCAGTAGCATACCTCAAAACCATAGATGTCAATGAACAGAGCCACATCGGGTTTGTGATGAGCCGGACTAAACTGGCACGACTCCGTAAACACACGGTACCCAGACTGGAACTCTGCGCTGCTGTCCTCGCAGTTGAGTTGGCCGAGCTTATCTCAGGTGTGATGAATCTGGAGACCACAGAAGCAGAGTTCTACACTGATAGCAAGGTGGTACTGGGATAAATGAAACGCGACGCTTTTATGTCTACGTCAGCAACCGGATACTGAGGATAAGAAGATCTACCTGCCCTAGTCAGTGGCACTATGTACCTACTCACCTCAATCCTGCGGACCATTTGACTAGATCCGTTGCTTCAAGTCATCTTAAGGACACTACCTGGTTCACAGGCCCTGCTTCCTTGTACTGTTCGATGCCCCACATCGATAGGCCTGAAACGTTCGAACTGGTGGATCCAGATGCCGACGAGGAGCTCCGTCCTCGAGTATCTGCTCTGCATACAGGGATTTCGAGTCATTACCTGGAATCTCATTGGTTCAGTAGGTTCTCAACCCTGAAATCACTTGTTTGAGCCGTTGCTTGTCTACTTCATGTGGCCCAGTCCTACTAGTCAGCATTACCTGCAAACCAGAGATCTTGTAAAGGTTGGCATCACTGTAAGCATGCTTTTACCACCCTCAACTTGGAAAGAGCAAAGGTTACAATACTTAGTGTTGTGCAAAGGGAAACCTACCCCTGAGAAATAGACAACCTCAACAAGGGACAACCCATTTCTAGAGACAGTGTCTTGAAAAAGCTTGATCCAACCATTCTCACTCCCGCCATGCTACTCACTCAGAAAACCAACACTCCCAGTGCTCCACTGGGGCAACCCAGCAACAAGGACCTCTACAGACGTCAATGAAGACAAGTTCAAAGTCTCTCCAATACTTTCTGGGACAGATGGAGAAAACAATATCTCTCTACCTTACAGCCTAGGAAGAAGTGACAGATCGTCAAGCTGATCATCAAACCAGGTGATATTGTGCTCATGAAGGACAGCCAGTCACACCGAAATGAGTAGCCACTAGGTCTCATCTCCAAGGTATTCCCAAGCAAGGATGAGAAGGTGCACAAAGTCGAGGTCAAAGTGTGGAAGGCTGGGGAGAGTAAACTATTACTCAGACCAGTTGCAGAACTAGTTTTACTGCTTTCGCCAAAAGAGCCAGTATGTGGCATCAGTTGATGCCAAGCGGGGAGTGTTCTACCCATCTGAGTACTGGGCAGTATATTTCTTATTGTGCGCTGGTTTTGTTTGTTATAGCACCATCTAGTGGTGGCTGAATTTATAGCCTGTGCCTTTAACAAGCAGATAGAGTATTGCATTGTGGGATTGAAGCAATGTATTCTGGGAAGAAGACGCTCCATTTTCTTCTTTGTACTTCAGGGAATACACGTGTTTCATATGCTCTCCTGTAACTTCTCCAACTTGAGTTTGCTATCCTGGTAAAGCATATCTGGTAAGATCAATATCTTCTCTAGCAATGCAGTATTTAGGAGATTATTAAATGTATAGCAGCCAGTGCATAGGAGATGTTACTAGAATCCTGTGTAAAGTTTGCATCATACTGTATACTTTCCTGTTAATTGTAAAGTGTCAGCTGTGTGCCCAATACTTATCCATGTCATTTGTATTGTTATAGTTTACCACGCACGTTCTATACTGTTCACCAATAAACAAGTTAGACTACAGAGGACAGTCTGCTTATTTGGAGTATGGAATCGTGGTTTAGGCTGTATGCTAGATTGCACACCGTGTCAACGTCTATGAAGGCATAACAGTATATGTGGAGGCTGCTGCTGGGGTTTTACTTATTATTTTTATATAGCGCTAACATATTCCGCAGCACTTTACAGTTTTCACACATTATCATCGCTGTCCCCAATGAGGCTCACAATCTAGATTCCCTATCAGTATGTTTTTTGGAGTGTGGGAGGAAACCGGAATACCCGGAGAAAACCCATGCAAACACGGGGAGAACATACAAACTCCTTGCAGATGTTGTCCTTGGTGGGATTCGAACCCAGTACTCCAGTGCTGCAAGGCTGCAGTGCTATCCACTGAGCCACCGGGTTTACGTGGAGGCCACCAGTCGGGGTACTTACGCTGTGAGCAGTCGGGAGAAGACCAGCTGGTGCCGGTCAACTCCCAGTTGCATCTCCGCTGACCTCCATGCGGCAGGAGATGACCCGCGGCTAGCGCCGCTGATTTCCCGACGAAAGTGGTGGCATGCGTGGTTCAAATCCTGCGCCAATTCGCGGCCAGACGGCACCCGTCGCGGATTGGTCGAGTCCGGCCGGGTGCGACAATCAGCGATGCAGGATTTCCGTTACAGACAGACAGAATTAGACGATTATATAGTACAGTCATGGACAAAAGTTTTGAGAATGACACAAATATTAATTTTTACAAAGTCTACTGCTTCACTTTTTCTAATGGCAATTTGCATATACTCCAGAATGTTATAAAGAGTGATCAGCTTAACAGCAATTACTTGCAAAGTCAATATTTGGCTAGAAAATGAACTTTATCCCCCAAAACACATTTCAACATCATTGCAGTCCTGCCTTAAAAGGACCAGCTAACCTCTTTTCAGTGATTGCTCCATTAACACAGGTGTGGGTGTTGATAAGGACAAGGCTGGAGATCAATCTGTAATGATTAAGTAAGAATGACACCACTGGACACTTTGAAAGGAGGCTGGTGCTTGGCATCATTATTTCTTTTCAGTTAACCATGGTTATCTCTAAAGAAACACGTGCAGTCATCATTGCAATGCACAAAAATGGCCTAACAGGGAAGAGTATCGCAGCTAGAAAGATTGCACCTCAGTCAATAATCTATCGCATCATCAAGAACTTCAAGGAGAGAGGTTCCATTGTTGCCAAAAAGGCTCCAGGGCGCCCAAGAAAGACCAGCAAGCGCCAGGACTGTCTCTTAAAAGTGTTTCAGCTGCGGGATCGGTCTACCAGCAGTGCAGAGCTTGCTCAGGATTGGCAGCAGGCAGGTGTGAGTGCATCTGCATGCACTGTGAGGCGGAGACTCTTGGAGCAAGGCCTGGGCTCAAGGAGGGCAGCAAAGAAGCCACTTCTCTCCAGAAAAAACATCATGGACAAACTGATATTCTGCAAAAGGTACAGGCAGTAGACTGCTGAGGACTGGGGTAAAGTTACTTTCTCTGATGAATCCCCTTTTCGATTGTTTGGGACTTCAGGAAAACGCCTCATTTGGAGAAGACAAGGTGAGCGCTACCACCAGTCTTGTCTCATGCCAACTGTTAAGCATCCTGAAACCATTCATGTGTGGGGTTGCTTCTCAGCCAAGGGAATCGGCTCTCTCACAGTCTTGCCTAAAAACACAGCCATGAATAAAGAATGGTACCAGAATGTCCTCCAAGAGCAACTTCTCCCAACCCTCCAAGAGCAGTTTGGCGATCAACAATGCCTTTTCCAGCATGATGGAGCACCTTGCCATAAAGCAAAGGTGATAACTAAATGGCTCAGGGAACAAAACATAGAGATTTTGGGTCCATGGCCTGGAAACTCCCCAGATCTTAATCCCATTGAGAACTTGTGGTCAATCATCAAGAGACGGGTGGACAAACAAAAACCTAAAAATTCTGACAAAATGAAAGCATTGATTGTGCAAGAATTGACTGTTATCAGTCAGGATTTGGTCCAGAAGTTGATTGAGAGCATGCCAGGGAGAATTGCAGAGGTCCTGAAGAAGAAGGGTCAACACTGCAAATATTGACTTGCTGCATTAACTCATTCTAACTGTCAATATAAGCTTTTGTTACTCATATGTTTGCAATTATATTTCTGTCTGTGATAAAAACATCTGTCAAACACACATAAAAACCAGAGGGCAGCAGATTATGTGAAAATATAATATTTGTGTCATTCTCAAAACTTTTGGCCATGACTGTAGATTGCTGTTATTATTATTACTAGAAATAGGCCCGATGCTATTGCATCGGAAGTGCGGTGAAATGAACATCTGTCACCGCTTGTCACCATGGCAGCCGTGTCCGGTGGGCGCCGCTGATCTCCTGACGGTGTGGCCGCAGGATCTAAACATAGCCGTGTTTAACCCCTTAACAACCACCGATATACCTTTTAACGGAGGTAGTTAAGGGTACTTAAACCACAGCGCCGTTAATTAACGGCGCAGTGGAGAAAGTATATAGCGCCCCCCAGAGTCGGATTTTCTCCAGGGTCTCGGCTGACGGGGGTAGCCGAGACCCCAGAGAACATGATTCGGGTCGGTTTTTGTGATTGCCATTATTAGCCCTATAACGGCGACCACAAAAAAAGCTGCGACCTCCGATCTTTCCCCCGTGCCTGCCGCTGTCCGCCCCATCCTCCCATGTTTCCCGCAGCTGCCCACATCTTCTCCCAGCAAAGAAAATGGAGGTCGCATGCGCAGTGCGCCCGCCGAGTCGGATTTTCTCCCTGGTCTCGGCTACCAGGGGTAGCTGAGACCCCAGAGAACATAATTCAGTTCCCCCGCTTTTGCAATCTCCGTTATTAACCATAATGACCACAAAAAAAAAAACCTGCATGTAATTTCTCTCTCCTCTGATGTGATCGCACATCAGAGGGGAGAGAAATAGGGTACACGGGTCCCCTGATGTGCCCCCCATACCTCACGGTGTCCCCCTGTCCTCACACAGCTCCCAGGCTCCCAGCGTCTTCTTCCTGTAAAATAAAATGGCGGGCGCATGCGCAGTGCGCCTGCCGAATCTGCCATTCATTCATTCATTCTGTGAAAGTACATTTTGATCACTGTGATAAACGCTATCACAGTGATCAAAATAAAAAAATAGTAAATAAACTGTTAGGGTTCGAGTTCCCAATGCTGCACAAGGGGAATCTCGAGCCATTCCTGCTGCGGTCCCCCATCCGTCTCCGGCCGCAGTGGAACCTGCTCAGCAGAGACATCAGTCCCAGCATCTTGCCCAGTCTAATACTGTGCAGAAACTTGCTGCTGCTTCTCCTGGATCTTCGGTTATAACCAGTGCTGGAGCAGGCAGATTTGGGACTAAGTCCTCTGTTTCTTCTTCTGAGCATGCCCAGGGCAAGATTTCCCATTGGAGATCAGGGGTCACATGCTCAGACACAGCTACGACTCCTATTGGTCCTCCAGGAAGGTCCTGTAGCTGTTTGTGATCTGAAGCAGCTTTCTATTTGTTCTTTCTAGAAGGTCTTCTACTCGTGGCTGCTATAGAAGGTTGTCCTGACAGCACGGCTGTGCGCTAGTATCAAACCTTTATGTGCTTTGCGCCAGTATGGTCATGCGTGTGTGTGGTTAGGGCGGCTGAAATATGCCATTACAATACCGACCTAATCGGTGAGGAGCTTGGTATGCTAGCTGGTCAGGGTCAGTGTCTTAGATGCCTTTAGAATACCGGCATAACTGGTGAGGAGTTTGGTTGCCGTATTCAGGGCTTGGCGTACAGACGCCATAGATAGCGCAAGACCACTTCCTATGTTCGCTTAGCAGTCAACTGTGTACCTGGACACAGTAGGGTTTCTCAGCAGTTCTGTGACGCAACAGGGTTTGCTTTAAAACGCTAGTCAGCGCCCTAGCGTTTTACTTTGTGGCTCACTGAAGCTAAGTGAGTTCGCACTTATCGCCATATAGCGCTGTCACACTACACTAACTGCCACAGCGCGCTACGGCGTTTATTTTATCGACTCTGCGGGATAACAGAGTTCGCTATTACGTCATCTTACTAGCAGCAGGCTCCGCCTGCACGGTGGACCCCGGGCTGCGAACGCACCTCTCTACATTATTTATTAGGTGCGTTCCGCAGACCCTAACATAATACTAGCGCCAGGGTCTGGCTAGTAAAAAGGTGGATGAACAGCGTTTACAGCTGTGGATCCAGCAGCTGGAGGGTAGGTTGGCGGCTCTTGAGCGCACAACCTCAGCTGTGGATGTTCAGACTGCTAGCGTAGCTGCAGCCAGTTTGTCCTCTGCCACCTCTGCCCCTACATTGTCCCACCTGCCGCTTCCAGACAAGTTTGCTGGTGACAGCAAGCAGTGTCGGGGATTCGCGAGTCAGTGCTCCATACACCTCAAGCTTCTGGCTGCACGTTTCCCAACGGATCGGGCACAAGTGGGCTTTGTGATAGCTCTTCTGTCGGGCAGAGCGTTGGAGTGGGCAACGCCGCTGTTGGAGCGCGACGACCGTGTGGTGCAGAGCGCTTTTCGTTTTCTGGAGGCTCTGAAAAAGGTTTTTCTTGGACCTCAGGTCACCCACGATACGGTGCTCTAATTGCTGGCAAGTACCAGGGTTTGGCTTTGGTCAGCCATTTTGCTGTCCAATTTCGGACTCTGGCCTCGGAATTAGAGTGGTCGATAAAGTCCTCATTCCTTTGTTCTGGAGAGGACTGGCGGGTCATGTGAAGGACGCCTTGGCTACCAGGGAGATTCCTGCCACACTGGAGAAGCTTATCGCTATTTCCACCCATGTCGACCTCCGTTTCCACGAGCGGAGGCTGGAACGTGCCAGTGTAGACAGAGGGTTCGGCTGGCTCCTACCTTCGCCACCCCTCTGGAGTCGCCCGTTCAGGCGCCCGACTGTTAGGATCGAGTTCCCACTGCTGCACAAGGGGAATCTCGAGCCATCCCCGCTGCGGTCCCCATCCGTCTCCGGCCGCAGTGGAGCCTGTTCAGCAGAGATGTCAGTCCCGGCGTCTCGCCCAGTCTAATGCTGTGCAGAGGATGACTGCTGCCTCCCCAGGTCCTGCCATTGTAACCAGTGCAGGTCAGCGGCAAGCGGACGTAGTTGGGACTAAGGCCTGTGTGTTCCCTTCTGAGCATGCTCAGGATAAGATCTCTCATAGGAGATCAGGGGTCACATGGTCGGGTACTGCAGCGACTCCCATTGGTCCTCCAGGAAGGTCCTGAAGCTGCTTTAGTTCTGGAGCAGCTTTCCCATTGGTCCTTTTCTGGAAGGTCCTGTAGCTGCTACTATAAAAGGTGTGCATGACCGCACGGCGGCGGGCTAGTATTAAATCTGTTACGTGCTTGCGCCAGTGTGGTCATATATGCATGTGGTTAGGTTTGGCTGAAATAAGCCCTAGAATACCGGCACCTCCGGTGAGGAGTTTTGTATGCACGTGTTCAGGGCTTGGCTGAAAACACCATTAGAATACTGGCTACTCCAGTGAGGAGATTATTGCTTGTGTTCTGATTGCATGACCACAGACTGCAATTCGCTTAGCAGTCATCTGTGTCCCCTGTGAGTCTAACAGGACACAGTCTTTGTCACAGAGGCTCTGTGAATTAACAGAGTCCGCTTATATCGCCATATTGCGCTACACATTTTAGTTAGCGACTCTGTGGAATAACAGAGTTCGCCCATACCGCCATATAGTGATACGGCGTTTACATCTGCGACTCTGAGGGATAACAGAGTTCGTTCATACTGCCTATTTGCGCCATCTTACTAGCAGCAGGCTCTGCCTGCACGGTGGACCCAGGGCTACGAACGCACCTCTCCTTAATATCTATTAGGTGCGTTCCGCAGGCCCTTAACACCGACCTTCAGGAGGTGGATCTAAATCTCTCCACTCGTCCATCCCCAATTTGTTATATTTGCCAGCAGCAGGGACATTTTGCCAACCGATGTCCACAGCGGCTGAATAAACGGTCGAGCCCAGTAACCGTAGGAACAGGGTCACTGGACGCCATGACTGTTGCCCCTAAAGTGCTCCTCAAGCGAATAATTACCCACGGTTCTACCACCCTACCCATCAAGCTGTGTGTGGATTCTGGGGCAGAGGGGAATTTTATGTCGTCCTCCTTTGCTTCTCGCCACACCATGCCTTTGGTGTTGCTGGCTGAACCAGTGTCGGTACGGATGTTGAACGGAGCAATTCTGCCCACACAAATCACCCATCAGTCTGTCCCACTCACCTTGTCTATGTCTCCTTCCCATCAGGAGAATATATAATTTTTTATCCTCCCTGAGGGTATAGATGAGGTTTTGTTGGGATTACCCTGGCTCTGCCACCACTCTCCCCATATTGAGTGGTCTTCAGGGAGAATTCTGGATTGGGGTAATTTATGTAAAGGCAGATGCATTAGGGATAGCGTGCAGGTCACCACCACTGAGATACCCATAGACCTCTCTCCCCTTCCCAAGGTCTATTGGTCCTATGCCGATGTATTCTCGAAGAAGGCTGCGGAGGCTCTTCCGCCTCATCGCCCATATGACTGTCCTATCGACCTCTTGCCTGGAGCTGAGCCTCCTAGGGGAAGGGTTTATCTCCTCTCTCTTCCTGAGACAGAGGCCATGTCCCAATATATTCAGGAGAACTTGGCAAGGGGATTCATTAAGAAGTGAGTGTCACCAGCGGGAGCGGGGTTCTTCTTTGTGCAGAAGAAGAATGGAGAGTTACATCTGTGCATTGATTATAGGGGTCTCAACGCTATCACCGTGAAAAATAAGTACCCTTTGCCGCTAATCTCTGAGCTCTTTGACAGGCTTCGGGAAGCAAGGGTATTTACTAAGCTAGACCTGCGGGTGCGTATAACCTGATTCGCATCCGTGAGGGGGACGAATGGAAGACGGCATTTAATACCAGGAATGGGCATTACGAATATCTGGTAATGCCCTTTGGGCTCTGTAATGACCCAGCTATCTTCCAAGACTTTGTGAACGACATCTTCCGGGATATGTTGACCACCTCGGTGGTAGTCTATCTGGATGACATTCTCATCTTTTCTCCAGATATGGCCTCCCACCGGAGAGATGTCTGCAAGGTCTTCGACCTCTTGCGAGCAAATTCCCTATATGCGAAGTTGGAGAAGTGCATGTTTGAGCAGGAGTCTTTACCTTTAGTGGCCTATATCATCTCCACCAAGGGATTGGCTATGGATCCTGCCAAACTACAGGCTGAACCCCACTCCCTTAAAGCGGTGCAGCGCTTTATGGGGTTCATTAACTACTATCGCCAATTCATTCCCCACTTCTCTACTTTGGTAGCTCCCTTGGTAGCCCTCACCAAGAAGGTAGCTAATCCCAAGTTGTGGTCAGAGGAGGTCACCAAGGCGTTCTCCTCCATCAAGTCACATTTTGCCAGTGCTCCCTTCTTAAATCGCCCCAATGTCGATAAGCCGTTTATTTTAGAGGTGGATGCTTCTTCTGTTGGTGCTGGAGCAGTCCTTTTTCAAAAGGATTCCCAGGGTCGGAAGCATCCCTGCTTCTTCTTTTCCAAGACCAATACACCAGCAGAGAGGAATTATTCCATCGGGGACAGGGAGTTACTGGCTATGAAGTTGGCCTTCTCCGAGTGGAGACATCTTCTGGAGGGGGCTCGCTTCCCCTTCCAAGTATTCACGGACCACAATAACTTGGTGTATTTGCAGACAGTCCAGTGGCTAAATTTCCATCAGGCCAGATGGTCCTTGTTCTTCTCCCGGTTCCATTTCACTCTCCATTTCCTCTCCGGTGAGAAGAATATTCACGCCGACACTCTATCTCGCTCCGTGGTGTCCTCTGAGTAGGTGGAGGAGGAGCCTCGGCTTATTGTCCCCACAGAGAGCCTAAGAACTGTGGCCCCGGTTTCGCTTGAGTCTGTGCCTCCGGGCAAGATTTTTGTGCCCACCAATTTGCGACCGGAAGTACTCTCTTGGGCACATTCGTCCAGAGTGGGTGGACATTTTGGGACAAAAAGGACTTCTGAGTTGCTGGCGAGGACATACTGGTGGCCGCATATGGCCCGTGACACCAGGGAATATGTTCAGGCGTGCTTATCCTGCGCCAAGAATAAGTCTAATTGACAATGGTCAACTGGGCTACTTTTTCCTTTACCGGTGGCAGACAGGCCCTGGGAGATGGTTGGGATGGATTTCGTGGTGGGCTTTCCCAAGTCTCGGGGCTGCACCATCATCTGGGTGATAACCGACCATTTCTCCAAAATGGTGCACTTGGTGCGGTTACCACGGTTACCGTCTGCACGGGCCTTTGCAGCATTATTCATCAGGCATATTTTCCGCCTACACAGTATGCCAGACAAAATTGTCAGTGATCGAGGTCCCCAATTTGCGTCTCGGTTCTGGAGAGAGCTATGCCAGCTACTCAGTATTAAGTTAAACCTCACCTATGTGTATCATCCCGAGACAAATGGGTTGGTAGAGAGGGCCAACCAGACATTGGTCACGTATTTTTGACATTTTGTCTCAGTCAGGCAGGATGACTAGGCATCCTTGCTACCGTGGGCGGAGTTTGCTCTCAATAATGCTGTGGCTGACTCCACCGGACAGACCCCATTCCTCTTTAACTACGTTCAGCATCCGCGGATCCCGGTGCCCATGCCCGTGGAGGCACGGGACATTTGGGACCGTACACAGGAAGCCATCCAGGCCTCCAAGGAGAGGATGAGGTCTTCTGCCGATGCTCATCGGTGCCCCGCTCCGACATTTGCTCCGGTCAACTTAGTGTGGCTCTCTGCCCGAAACCTTAGGCTGCGAGTGGAGTCGACTAAGTTGGCACCTCGTTATCTGGGCCCCTTTATGATTCTTGAGCAGGTAAACACTGTAGTTAACCACTTAGCCCTTCCGCCTCGCCTTGGTATCACCGACACCTTTCATGTGCCCATTCTGAAACCCGTTGCCATCTCCCGGTGTTCTGAGTCCTCTGCCGGGACGTCGGGTTCCTCTACCGACGATCATGAGATGAACGCCATTGTTGGGTGCAAGGTGGTACGAGGCAAAAAGTTTTATTTGGTGGACTGGAGGGGTTATGGGCCTGATGATAGGTCTTGAGAGCCTGCCGAGCATATTCACGCTCCTCAGCTCATCGCTGCCTTTAAGCGCAGCGAGGCCCAAAGAAGGGGGGCCCTAGGAGGGGGGTAAAGTTAGAGTTCGAGTTCCCAATGCTGCACCATGGGAATCTCGAGCCATTCCCGCTGCGGTCCCCCAATCCGTCTCCAGCCGCAGTGGAACCTGCTCAGCAGAGACGTCGGTCCCTAATACTGTGCAGAGACTTGCTGCTGCCTCTCCTGGATCTTTGGTTATAACCAGTGCAGGCAGATTTGGGACTAAGTCCTCTGTTTCTTCTTCTGAGCATCCCCAGGGAAAGATCTCCCATTGGAGATCAGGGGTCACATGCTCAGATACAGCTACGACTCCTATTGGTGCTCCAGGAAGGTCCTGTAGCGGTTAGTGATCTGAAGCAGCTTTCTTTTGGTCCTTTCTGGTAGGTCTTCTACTCGTGGATGCTATAAAAGGTTGGCCTGACGCACGGCTGTGCGCTAGTATCAAACCTTTATGTGCTTTGCGCCAGTATGGTCATGCGTGTGTGTGGTTAGGGCGGCATTACAATACCGACCTAATCGGTAAGGAGCTTGGTATGCTAGCTGGTCAGGGTCGGTGTCTTAGATGCCTTTAGAATACCGGTATAACCGGTGAGGAGTTTGGTTGCGGTATTCAGGGCCTGGCGTACAGACGCCATAGATAGCGCATGACCACTTCCTATGTTCGCTTAGCAATCAACTGTGTACCTGGACACAGTAGGGTTTCTCAGCGGCTCTGTGACGCAACAGGGTTTGCTTTAAAACGCTAGTCAGCACCCTAGCGTTTTACTTTGTGGCTCACTGAAGCTAAGTGAGCTCGCACTTATCGCCATATAGCACTGCGGCATTCCTGCTAGCGGCTCTGTAGATTAACAGAGTTCGCACTAACTGCCACAGCTCACTACGGCGTTTATTTTAGCGACTCTGCGGGATAACCGAGTGCGCTACTTACGCCATCTTACTAGCAGCAGGCTCCGCCTGCACGGTGGACCCCGGGCTGCGAACGTACCTCTCTACATTATTTATTAGGTGCGTTCCACAGACCCTAACATAAACCCACTCTTTATCACCCCTTTAGTTAGGGACATATAATAAAATAAAGAAATTGTATTTATTTTCATTTTTCCATCAGGGTTGGGGTTATAATAAGGGTTAGGGTTACAATTAGGGTTAGGGTTACATTTAGCATTAGGGTTACAATTAGAGTTAGGGTTACAATTATGGTTGGAATTAGGGTTGGGATTAGGGCTAGGATTAGGGTTAGGGTTAGGATTATGGTTAGGGTTGGGATTAGGATTAGGGGTGTGTTGGGGTTAGGGTTGGAGCTAGAATTGAGGGGTTTCCACTATTTAGGCACATCAGGGGATCTCCAAACACGACGCGGCTTTCAAAAAGTCAAATGGTTCTCCCTCCCTTCCGAGCCCTGCCGTGCGCCCAAACAGTGGTTTATATATGGGGTATCAGCGTACTCAGGAAAAATTGCTCAACAACTTTTGGGGTCCAATTTCTCCTGTTGCCCTTGGGAAAATAAAAAAATAGCATTTTGGGGAAAAAATGATTTTTTATTTTCACGTCTCTACGTTATAAACTTCTGTAAAGCACTTGGAGGTTCAAAGTACTCACCACACATCTAGATAAGTTCCTTAAGGGGTCTAGTTTCCAAAATGGGGACACTTTTTGGGGGTTTCCACTGTTTAGGCACATCAGCAGCTCTCCGAGAGCGATATGGCATCCAGCCAATTCTGAGTTGAAAAAATCAAACGGCGCTCCTTCCCTTGCAACCTCTGCCGTGCCCCCGAAAAGTGATTTACCCCCACATATGGGGTATCAGCGTATTCAGGAGAAATTGCACAACAAATTTTGTGGTTCATTTTTTCTTTTAACACTTGTGAAAATGAAAGAAACTGGTTCTGTAGTAAATTTTTTGCAAAAAAAAGTTAAATGTTAATTTTTTTCCTTCCACATCGCTTCAGTTCCTATGAAGCACGTAAAGGGTTAATAAACTTCTTGAATGTGGTTTTGAACAACTTGAGGGGTGCAGTTTTTAGAATGGTATCACTTTTGGGTATTTTCTATCATATAGACCCCACAAAGTAACTTCAAATGTGATGTTGCTCCTAAAAAAAAATGGTGTTGTAAAAATGAGAAATTGCTGGTCAATTTTTAACCCTTTGTAAGGCAGCACTTGTCATCATCCTGGGGAATACTCGCTTCGCTGCGCCAATCAATTCACACTTGCAATGTCTTTTCAGTATTCTCACAATGTAGCAGTTTATTACTTCATAAACTCCATGTTTCCGGGTCCACTCCGTGGCCCGCCGACACACATATAAACAGTATTCGTGAGCCAAGTGGCCCACCGGCCCACTTGCTCCAGGTACAGCCTCCCGCAAGGCAACAATTGAACCATGTCCATATAAATGTCCATAAGACAACGAGTATTACCTTGTCCGGGGTTTGCCTGCTTCAGTCCATTTAGTCCGCCACCACTGCGGCTTTGCGGCTTCCCAGCTGGGGTCTCTAGCCGTCTTTCCCTCTAAGGCTACTGGCATGCCTTCACTCTAACATCCAGCCTTCACCTTCCAGGGCTCTTCACTACAGTCCATTTGCCTTCCAAGGCCACTAGCATCCACACAGGATCCAGTCTCTGACCTTTCAGGCAGTCAGGCTTCACTCGGCCTCACTAGGCCTCACACAAACGGTGTCCCCCACACCAGGGGAACAGGAACAGGCCTCACGCCTATCACTGACACGGACCTGTCTCCAATTAAGCAGGGTTTATATACCCTTAAACACACACACACATACACAGGACCTGAGCTGATGTCACAGTCATGTGTTCAGACTTGTGTGTGTAAAAGGACCTATGTGATGTCACAGTCATGTGACTAGTCAGCTGGGGGGAAAGGAACATGGACAGTCAAAAACACACCACTGAGCCATTAAAGGAATGCCAGCCAAGGCTGCATTACATATTCCCCCCCTCTGTTCAAACCTGTGGGGTTGAACACATAATATATAGCCAATCACCTCAACTCACAGTTCACACAGAGACCATGTACTTGTCCATTACTCTGTTCAGCCCCCCGGAATATTAGTCAATGACATTCGCTCATTCCTTAGGGACCTACCGTCTGTCATTGTCACAGACTTCGTCCAGTCACCTTTCCGGGTCGTAACCTTGTCAGGTCTCCCCCCCGCTCCCAGCGGTCAATCGTAACCTTGTCAGGTCTTGCCTGGGTATCTAAGGTCCGGTTAGACTTCGTACTGTCCCGTACTCTATCGGGTCGTCTGTATGGGCCTCTCAAACCTGAGTTTCACTACCTCTAAACCCACGCCCACTACCCTCAGGACGTCTTGAAAGGTCCCTAACTTCAGCCTTAGCTGTTCTGTTATTTAGGGGGCCCTTTCTCTGTCGGGTCTCACTATTCTTAGACGGCTGCCATCTTCTGCTGCTCAGATGATGCTGTCTATCTACTCGCTGTCTAGCGAGATTCAATTGTTCTACCTCTCGCAGGTAGGTCACATGGTACGCCACCAGCATGCGCACATATTCCAGACTTTCTTCCGTTCCTATAGCGTAGAATGACACCAAGCCGTCTTCATCTGGTATCCAGTCCCGACGATCACGTGGACTGCTTACTTTCACCACACCAGACTTCTTCACCATCATCTGCATGGCTCGACCATTTCTCCCAATCAGCTTTCTCACCAGAACATGAGGCACCCGGATGACCTTTTCCCACAGACTGTGAGCTTTTCTCATAAGCTTCAGTTGTCTAACGGCTTGTTCTGTCTTCAACCGGAGAAACCGCTTTGTGCGAATACATCGCCAGTGCATGTCACTTAGGATTGCCTCCCTCTTCACTGTAACTTCGGTCGTGGACAAGACCATCAGCTGTTTAGCTCCTGAGGTCGAGTACACCTTACAGGCTCCCACGGCCTTCTTAAACGCTTCATGCACAGACTCACGGGTGCATTCTTCTCTCAAGTCCTCGGGTACATCTATGAGGCACTTGTACCGACACGTTTCGGTCTCACCAGTGGTTTCCAGACGATCAACTAGCTCAGGGTTCAGGGACAACTGACTTTCAGCTTCTTCCCCCTTTACGCTTCTTCTGAGCTGACTCACAGCTACAAATTCGCGAATTTCCGTCCTGACCACTTCCATTTCACATTTATCTTCCGTTACCACACTCTTAGCTCTCCTCAGGTCTACCATTTCCTGGCAAAAGGGAGCGAGTGCAATGCGTTTGCCCTTTTCTTTCTCCAAGGAGGCCTTGTTCACCGAGTGACACTTTATCAGGCAACTTTTTAGCCCGAGAACTTCTTCCTCTAGTTCCGCCATTCGCCTCTCAGCTGCCCATCTCTGAAGCTTCTCTTGCGTCCACTGGGCTTGTAACCACTCCTTGAGCTCCTTGATCTCGGCTCCGACATCCACCGAATCATCCGAACTCACATCACTCGAGGAAGTATCTGCTTTACACCTTCCATCTCCAGTGGCCAACTCCTGGCCCTGGTCTGTAGCTTCTCTGATGGACTCCTCCATCTTTTCCCGCTCAGCTTCCATTTGGCTGAGCTTTTCCTTAAGGCCTCTTTCACATTTCCGGCGGGCGCCTGGCGGCGCCCCCGGCATTTTGCCGCAGCGCCGCATCTGAAAATCTGATGCGCCGCATGGGGCTTTTTTCGCATTGACATGCATTAGCACCGGATGGCGCCGCATGTCAATGCGTTGCATGCGGTTTTGTCCGGATGCGGCGCAAATGTACATTGCGGCGTCCGGAAAAAAATGCTGCATGTAACGTTTTTTGTTTTTGCCGGATGGTTTCTGATCTCTCCAAGCATCAGAAACCATCCGGCAAAAAAACGCATTTTGGCCGCCGGAAGTGTGAAAGGTTTTCAGATGCGGCGCTGCGGCAAAATGCCGGGGGCGCCGCCAGGCGCCCGCCGGAAATGTGAAACTAGCCTTAGGCACATCTCCGCCTTCTGGAGAGTATCACAGGACATCTGTAGCTCCTTCACCTGAGCTTCCAGACCTAGGGTCTTTCTGCGCAGATCACCATTTTCATCACGGGTGTCCTGCAGAGTGGTCTCAACCACCTGGCGCATTTGCTCTGCATCCATCTTATCCTCTTCTAGTTTTTCTTTGACCATGAGGAGATCCACATAATCTCTCTTAATCTGTTGCAGTTCCCTACTGCGTTCACCACACTCCTTCTTGGAGTCACACAGCTCCTGGTTGAGCTGTTCACGCAGTCGTTCTAGGATTTGTTCACTTCCAGAAACTCCATCCTGCAGCGCCTCCTTCTCACACTTCAACTGCAAAACCTCTTCCTTGATTTTGCGGCGGTCCTCTTTAATTGCGTGGAACATCTCCTTCCACTGGATAACTTCCGTGTTGCTTCCTTCTAGATCTCGCTGGTCTGAGGACACGTCCTCCAGGTTTTCACATAATTGCTGCACGTCACTCTGACACTGCAGCCGAATAGGTTCCAGCTCTTGGCCATGACTGGCCACCTCCTCTTCTACCTCTAAAGGAGGATCCACACTTGAAGCATAGGTACACAGTACTACATTCTCTTTATTTTCATTTTCAGCGAGTACTACCGGAACAACCTTTTTGTGGCCCTTGCGCCGTCGACGACGAGAAGGGGACTCTCTCCCCTCGTCTAGCCTCTCCTGACTGAACTCACTTTTTACTTTCATAGTGTCCCAGTCAGCTACGGGGTCTGTGTCACTCCCCATGGTGTTGTGGACTAACAGGTCACCTCCCACTTTGACGTCACCCCCTTCTACTGGAGCTACCCCGTTATCAACGGTCACATTGTCATTTTTAGGAGGTACCAACCCACAACCAGTAACAATTTTCAGTTTTCCACACTCTACACTCTTGTGAAAATCCGCCCCTTTTTTAGACTCCGCCCCCTTTTTAACAACCACACCGGCAGGGTAATTTTTACACAAAAAATCAGCAGTAGTCTTAGGACTCAGTTCACAACATCTCTTACCACCTCCCCGGGCACTCTGTGACAACACTGGCACCCCCGGAGAGTCCATAGAATGGTCCATTGCCGCCATTCTATACGGTGCCCACAGCTCCCGCACCATGTCCAGTTTCATGTCCAGTAGACATTTCTCATATATGCGGTCCGACTTGTCAGACCCATTCGCTGCTCCGTTCACAGCCATCGCGGTGCACTGTTCACACCCGAACTTCACCGCTTTCCCTTGAAAAATTTTCGTGGCCCCGCCGAGCCACAGCAAAACCGGATTTGAGTGTGACGACAATCTTCGCAACTCCGCCGAGTTGCAGCCAGATGCTTTAACCTTCGTGACCCCCACCGAGTCACAGCAAGATGCTTGTATCCACACTCGTCGTCCTGTGCCGTTGCGCCTAGCAACCGGGCTTCAGTCGCCCCTAGCAACCGGACTGCAGTTGCCCGCATTCTCCACCACATGTAAGGCAGTGCTTGTCATCATCCTGGGGAATACTCGCTTTGCTGCGCCAATCAATTCACACTTGCAATGTCTTTTCAGTATTCTCACAATCTAGCAGTTTATTACTTCATAAACTCCATGTTTCCGGGTCCACTCCGTGGCCCGCCGACACACATATAAACAGTATTCGTGAGCCAAGTGGCACACAGGCCCACTTGCTCCAGGTACAGCCTCCCGCAAGGTAACAATTAAACAATGTCCATCTAAATGTCCATAAGACAACGAGTATTACCTTGTCCGGGGTTTGCCTGCTTCAGTCCATTTAGTCCGCCACCACTGCGGCTTTGCGGTTTCCCAGCTGGGGTCTCTAGCCGTCGTTCCCTCTAAGGCTACTGGTATGCCTTCACTCTAACATCCAGCCTTCACCTTCCAGGGCTCTTCACTACAGTCCATTTGCCTTCCAAGGCCACTAGCATCCACACAGGATCCAGTCTCTGACCTTTCAGGCAGTCAGGCTTCACTCGGCCTCACTAGGCCTCACACAAACGGTGTCCCCCACACCAGGGGAACAGGAACAGGCCTCACGCCTATCACTGACACGACTGTCTCCAATTAAGCAGGGTTTATATACCCTTACACACACACACACACACACACATACACAGGACCTGAGCTGATGTCACAGTCATGTGTTCAGACTTGTGTGTGTAAAAGGACCTATGTGATGTCACAGTCATGTGACTAGTCAGCTGGGGGGAAAGGAACATGGACAGTCAAAACACACACACTGAGCCATTAAAGGAATGCCAGCCAAGGCTGCATTACACCTTATAACTTCGTACCAAAAGAAATTTGTTCCCAAACTTGTGCTGATGTAAAGTAGACATGTGGGAAATGTTATTTATTAAGAAATTAGTGTGACATACAGTACAGACCAAAAGTTTGGACACACCTTTTCATTTAAAGATTTTTCTGTATTTTCATGACTATGAAAATTGTACATTCACACTGAAGGCATCAAAACTATGAAATAATACATGTGGAATTATATACTTAACAAAAAGTGTGAAGCAACTGAAAATATGTCTTATATTCTAGGTTCTTCAAAGTAGCCACCTTTTGCTTTGATGACTGCTTTGCACACACTTGGCATTCACTTGATGAGCTTCAAGAGATAGTCACCGGAAATGGTCTTCCAACAATCTTGAAGGAATTCCCAGAGATGCTTAGCACTTGTTGGCCCTTTTGCCTTCACTCTGCGGTCCAGCTCACCCCAAACCATCTCGATTGGGTTCAGGTCTCGTGACTGTGGAGGCCAGGTCATCTGGCGTAGCACCCCATCACTCTCCTTCTTGGTCAAATAGCCCTTACACAGCCTGGAGGTGTGTTTGGGGTCATTGTCCTGTTGAAAAATAAATGATGGTCCAACTAAACGCAAACCGGATGGAATAGTATGCCGCTGCAAGATGCTGTGGTAGCCATGCTGGTTCAGTATGCCTTCAATTTTGAATAAATCCCCAACAGTGTCACCAGCAAAGCACCCCCACACATCACACCTCCTCTTCCATGCTTCACAGTGGGAACCAGGCATGTTGAGTCCATCCGTTCACCTTTTCTGCGTCGCACAACGATACGGTGGTTGGAACCAAAGATCTCAAATTTGGACTCATCAGACCAAAGCACAGATTTCCACTGGTCTAATGTCCATTCCTTGTGTTCTTTAGCCCAAACAAGTCTCTTCTGCTTGTTGCCTGTCCTTAGCAGTGGTTTCCTAGCAGCTATTTTATCATGAAGGCTGGCTGCACAAAGTCTCCTCTTAACAGTTGTTATAGAGATGTGTCTGCTAGAGTTGAGCAAAACAGGTCGGTCAGATTGAAAAGGCGCTGACTTTCGCCAAAGTTGGTTTTCGCCGAGCGAAACCCGACCATAGCATGAAGTCGGCCATGCGGTCATCGACCCGAGCGCCAAAGTCGGTTTTCCCATAATGCTTGCAGGCACCTTTTCTCAGACAATGAGCAAGGACGTACACTGTGGGCAACGAGATGACATGGACAGCGACCACCACCATATTAGAGAAGGGCATTGCAGTGATTGGCTTGCTTTGGGGGGCATCATAGTGTCTATAAAAGCCCTGACAGCCGACCGCCATTTTACTTCTACCGATCTTAACAGTAGGGAAAGGTTGCTGACGCTGTTTATCAGTAGGGAGAGAGTTAGGGCTGGAAACAGAAGTTGTTATGTGCTTGTGCTGATAGCAATTGTGCTGTACAGTTAGTGTGTAGTGACAGAGGAGGATTTTCTTGTGTGCAGCAGCGCTGGTTATTAGGCTGCCTGCCAGTGACAGGGGAGGATTTTCTTGTGTGCAGCAGCGGTGATTAATAGGCTGCCTGCTAGCTGTATTGCTGTGTGTACACTGCGGTGCAGACTGCTTTTTACACAACACTAATACTTTTATTCTTTTTTTCTGCACGGTTACCGAGCGTTCATTTTTTTCCACACTGTATAGAGCTGTACGCTCCTCACACACTACCATGTACCGGCTGGTATCACGGACAAATACATACTGAGAATCTGTGTGTGACTCCAGAATATATATGGAGATTTACAATTACCCCTACACTGTATACAGCTGTACACTTCTGATACAATACCCTTTTTCTGCTTTTTATATTCTGATCTAATCCATACTGAGCCTGTAAGCTTCTGTGTCTGACTCCTGAAATATATACGGAGATTTACAATTACCCCTATTCTATATACACCTGGTATCTTCTGATACAGAGGAAGGTGCAGATGAAATTGAAGAGGAGGTGATGGATGACCCAGTTGTTGACCCGGATTGGCATCCTTTGGGGGAAGAGGGTGCCGCTGGCAATAGCTCAGAAGAGGAGAAGGATCAGCAGCAGGCATCGACATCGCAGCAGTGGTTATCTGGAAGGCCTGTAGCTGTCCAAAAACGTGTTAAAAAAACAAAAAGTGTTGCAGAACAGCTTGGCCAGACGGTCAAATTAGCACAGCGCGCAAGCCCTGAAAATGTATCCCATAGTAGGAAGAGTGCAGTGTGGCTCTTTTTTGACCAAAATCCTATTGATGAGGCAAAGGTTATCTGTAAGGAGTGCGGAAGGACCTTTAGCCAAGGGAAAAATCTCCGAAATTTGAATACCAGTTGCATGCTTAGACATTTAAACACCATGCACTTGCAAGCGTGGACGGACTACAATACTTCAGGTAGCACATATGCACCTTCTCTGACTGAAGGTAGCCAGCAACGCTCCATCGCTTCCCCACTGTGAGCCCACCGGTTAGCACACCACCAGCAAGAAATGTTGAGGTGTCGTCGCAAGGCCAAAGCATTCAGGGAATCACAATGTTTTTGCAATGAAAGACTGAATCTAGGCCATCACCACCACCACCACCACCACCACCATCACCATCACCAACCCCCTCTCAGTCCGTCATGTCCACTGCTAGTTCCTCCATATTCAGCTCTCAAGTCCAGCTGACCCTAGCAGACACTCTGAGTAGGACAAGAAAGTACTCATCCTCTCATCCGCGTACACTGGCTTTGAACGCCTACATTGCCAAACTGATCTCATTAGAGATGATGCCCTTCTGTTTGGTTGAAAGCGCAGCATTCCGAGAGCTCATGGCCTACGCTGTCCCACGCTATGACCTACCCAGTCGGCACTTCTTTTCTAGAAAATCCATCCCTGCCCTCCACCTGCATGTGAAAGACCACATTGTCCATGCACTCAAACAATCAGTGAGTAGAAAGGTGCACCTCACAACAGATGCATGGTACAGTAGGCATGGCCAGAGCCATTACATGTCCATCACTGTGCGCTGGGTTAATGCGGTGGATGCAGGGTCCACAGGGGACAGTGGTGGTGGGACAGTGCTGACTACCCACGGTATAGGCAACAGTTGGCTGTAGGCATTCGACCCTCCTCCTCCTCCAGTAGCGAAAGCTCGTCGACAGAGCGCAGTCGCACGAGCACTCCATCCGCATCTGCCAGTGTTACACTATCGAACAGCTAGTGTAAGTGTCGGCAGGCTGTTTTAAAAATGATGTCTTTGGGCGACAACAGACACACCGCAGAGGTACTGGCCCACTACTTGCAGCGAGAAACTGAGTCTTGGCAGGGCAGTATTCATCTTGCGCCAGGCAAGGTAGTCAGTGATAATAGCCGTAATTTTGTGGCGGCCATAGCCCTGGCTAAACTCAGACACATACCTTGCCTGGCTCACACCGTGAACCTGGTGGTGCAGTGCTTCATAAATAATTATCCTGAGTTAACAGTCCTGCTCCATAAGGTGCGAAGACTGGGCTCGCACATCTTTCGCTCGCCCGTAGACTCCAGTTGTATGCAGTGGCTGCAGCGATCGCTCCACCTTCCCAAGCACCGCCTAATCAAGACGTTGCAACAAGGTGGAACTCCACCATGCACATGGTTGAGAGGCTGTGCGAACAGAGGCAGGCTGTAATGAATTTGTGGGAGGATACACGGGCAGGCAGTTTGAGGGCAGTCATGGAGTTGTCGGGTGTGCAGTGGTCAAAGCTGAAAGACCTCTGTAAAGTCCTTCAGTGTTTTGAGGAATGCACACGGCTGGTAAGCACAGACAACGCCATAATAAGCATGAGCATCCCACTTATGCGTCTGCTCATGCAAACTTTGACGCACGTTAAGGATCAGGCGTCAGCAGCGGAGGAGGAAGAGGAGGAGGGAAGCCTTGATGACAGTCAGGCATTGTCTGCTCAGGGAACTGTCCTGGACGAGGTGGAGGAAGAAGAGGAAGAGGAGGAGGAGGATGAGGGGGATGATTATTTTGGGGAGGAGGATGCTTCTCAGGGTGCAAGAGAAAAAGTTGGTTTGCCAAGGTCAGGTACAGGGTTTGTGCATGACTGGAGAGATGTGGATTTGGCGAAAAGTGCTCCTCCACCCACCACTGTCAGTGCATCATTGACACCTGGAACATTGGCCCACATGTGTGATTATGTCTTGCGGATCCTAAAAAGGGACCCCTTCATTGCCAAAATTATGAAGGATGACGACTACTGGTTGGCCAACATCCTCGATCCACGCTATAAATGGAAATTACAGAACATCATGCCACAAGAGAACCTAGAGCTAATATTGGCGAACAAACAAGCAACTCTGGTAAACCGTTTGTTAGAGGCATTCCCAGCACACAGCAGCGGTGCAGGTTCTACCACGAGCCGTACTGGGCCAAATGGAAGAGGTGTTTCGTGGTGCACTCAGCCGAAGTGGCGTTGGAGACAGGGGTTTCATGACCATGTTGTGGACTGATTTCTCAAGTAACGCTCACACGACTGGTAATACTGAATCGATGGCAACAGACAGGAGACAGCAGTTGTCAACTAAGGTTCAAAATTACCTCTCCTCCCCTATCGATGTTCTCTCTCACAGTTCATTCCCCTTTGACTGGCCTGAATTGGCACATAAAGCCTTACAGGAGCTTGCTTGCCCTGCTGGTAGTGTGTTATCAGAAAGAGTCTTCAGTGCTGCTGGATCAATCCTGACAGAAAGAAGGACCCGGTTGTCGACCCAAAATGTTGGTGATCTCACCTTCATTAAAATGAACCATGCATGGGTTGCAAAGGATTTTGTCCCACCTTTCCCTGATGACACATAGGTTGCTAGCAAAATGGCTCGCTTTGTCTTCCTCTTCCTCCGACTTCTCCAATTCCTCCATTTTCAGCTGCTGAACGTCCAGCCTAAACTTCAACATATGCCAGTTTTACCACCTCCCAAACTGGGCTGTACCCCCACAGGGCCAGCGTCAGCACCTGGCACACCAGGGCAAGTGCCGGTACCCTGAGCAGATGGGGGGGCCCACTTGTGGGCGACGGCACTGGCACAGGGCCCCTCATAGTACGCCGGTGTCTCTGACGGTGGAGGGGCCCACTCGCCGTCAGACACTGGCGTACTATGAGGGGCCCTGTGCCAGTGCTGTCGCTCGCGAGTGGGCCCCCCTGCTTGCTCAGGGCCCCAGCACTTGCAATACTTACCTCTTCCTGCTCCACCGCTGTGACATCTTCCGCGTTTCCTGACAGTGACATTCAGGTCAGAGAGCGCGATGGCGTCACGTCTGTACACCTTCTTCCTGAACAGCTCAAGTGCAGAGAGCTGGAAGATGGTGACGTTGAGGACTCCAGAGTAGAGCATTGCCCAGCGATGAGAGGTATTTCATTTTTTTAATGTTTGGAGCAATATATGGGGAGCATTATACACTGGAGAATTATATATGGGGCCCAGCATACACTTGAGCATCATAGATAGGGCCCATTATACACTGGAGCATTATAAATGGTGTCCTTTTTATATGGAGCATTATATAGGCCCATCATACACTGGAGCATCATCCATGGGTCCCATCATACACTGGAGCATTATAAATGGGGCCCATCATACACTGCAGCATCATCCATGGGGCCCATCATACACTGGAGCATTATAAATGGGGCCCATTATATATGGAGCATTTTATAGGTCCATCATACACTGGAGCATCATGCATGGGGCCCATCATACACTGGAGCATTATAAATTTGGCCCATCGTACACTGGAGCAACATATACGGGTCCAATTATACACTGGAGCGTTATAAATGGGGCCCATTATATATATGGGGTATTATATAGGCCCATCATACACTGGAGCATCATCCATGGGGCCCATCATATACTGGAGCATCATATTGGGCCCATTATATATGGAGCATTATATAGGCCCATCATACACTGGAGCATCATATACGGGGCCTATTATACACTGGAGCATTATAAATGGGGCCCATTATATATGGAGCATTATACTGTATAGGCCCATCATACACTGGAGCATCATCCATGGGGCCATATACTGCAGCATCATATGGGGCCCATTATATATGGAGCATTATATAGGCCCATCATACACTGGAGCATCATCCATGGGGCCCATCATATACTGGAGCATCATATGGGGTTCATTATTTATGGGGCATCATATAGGGTATGGAGCATCATATGGAGCACATATGGGGCCTATTCTGTATGGAGCATTATATGGAGCCCATTCTGTATGGAGCAATATATGTGGCCCATCATATACTGTATGGAGCTTTATATGCGACTCATTATACTGTATGGAGCAATATGTGGGGCTCATTCTACTCTATGGGGACAGTCCTATACTGTATGGCACATTATATGGGGACCATCATATACTGTTGCATTATGTGGATCTCATCATATACTGTATGGAACATTATATGGGACCAATTATTCTGTATGGAGCAACAAATGGGGCTCATTATTCTGTATGGCGCTATATGTGATGGCCATAATACTGTATGGAGGAATATACTGTCCGGTTTTTGAGCTATTGTAGAATTTAAAATAGATGTCAGTCATGTAATGTAAGAAGTGAAGTATTTGTCATTGTACTATACCTATATTTCTCTGCCGTATCGGAGCATCATGAATTGTGGTATGTGTTAAAGGGGCCCACTGACACTCTTTCCCAGGGCACATGAAAACCTGGAGCCAGCCCTACCCCCCCACAACTTTAGCCAAATAACCCCCTGTTTTCAATGTGTAACTATTATTATAAAGTAAATTAAGGTTGACAAGCTTAAGTAATAAGAATTGATGTCGTTGATATTGAAATGGGCACTGTAGGTGTGTTTACTGTCCTCCACTCCCTGCAGACTTTGCTTCCCCATTGACTTGCACTGGGTTTCACGAAACACGATTCGAACCTCCCGGAGGCAAAGTCGCTCATCTCTAGTGTCTGCTGCTAGAACTCTGTGTGTCATTGACCTGGTCTCTAATCTGAGCTGCTTGTAAACCTGCGATTTCTGAGGCTGGTGGCTCGGATAAACTTATCCTCTGAAGCACAGGTGACTCTTGGTCTTCCTTTCCTGGGGTGGTCCTCATGTGAGCCAGTTTCTTTATAGCTCTTGATGGTTTTTGAAACTGCACTTGGGGACACTTTCAAAGTTTTCCCAATTTTTCGGACTGACTGACCTTCATTTCTTAAAGTAATGATGGCCACTCGTTTTTCTTTACTTAGCTGCTTTTTTCTTGCCATAATACAAATTCTAACAGTCTATTCAGTAGGACTATCAGCTGTGTATCCACCAGACTTCTGCATAACACAACTGATGGTCCCAACGCCATTTATAAGGCCAGAAATCCCACTTATTAAACCTGACAGGGCACAACTGTGAAGTGAAAACCATTTCCGGTGACTACCTCTTGAAGCTCATCAAGAGAATGCCAAGAGTGTGCAAAGCAGTCATCAAAGCAAAAGGTGGCTACTTTGATGAACCTAGAATATAAGACATAATTTCAGTTGTTACACACTTTTTTGTTAAGTATATAATTCCACATGTGTTAATTTATAGTTTTGATGCCTTCAGTGTGAATGTATAATTTTCATAGTCATGAAAATACAGAAAAATCTTTAAATGAGAAGGTGTGTCCAAACTTTTGGTCTGTACTGTATCTTCAGTGCTGCTGGTGGTAATAAGTGCATCCAGCTATCCCCTTAAAGTGTAGACTGCCTAACTTTCATCAAAATGAACAAGTCATGGATGTCCAATTACTTTTACACCCCAGTCACAGACTAGACAGACTAGGCAATGGTATAGCAATATAGAAAAATAAGGAACATTGATATGTCAGGGGGGAAAAGACCGGTGTTTACAAAAATTAGTTATAGAAAATTATCTATAGTATAATATATCATACACCACCCCTGACACATGTATAGGACTCAATGCAGACTGATTGTTACAATACTGCAACAGAGTGGAAAAAGCCAGAAAACACAATCATATAGTCCATAAGTACAAAATACAATATATTTATTGGTCACCTGAACAAGTAGAGGTAGACAAGGTTACAACAGGTGAGCAAACGAACAGCCATGCAGTGCGGAGGGCAAGTAAGACCAAATATATACTGTGATTAGACAGTCCAATATGTAGCTAAATTAGCCATTGCAGCACAGATCCACTGTTAAGTATACATATAGCTAATACATGTTTACATGTAGCTAATTTAGCTGCATATTGGACTGTCTAATCACAGTATTTGTTTGGTCTTACTTGCCCTCCACACTGCATGACTGTTTGTTTGCCCACCTGTTGTAACCTTGTCTACCTCTACTTGCTCATGTGACCAATAAAGATATTGTATTTTGTACTTTTGAACTATACGATTGTGTTTTCTGGTTTGTTCCCCTCCATTGCAGACTAGGCAATGGTGTAGATTTTGTCACGCATTGATTTTGCTTTCTTGCAGTCTGTGCCACCTTTGTGGTGGCTTCTGTGCCTGCTGTTGATACTACTTCTGATATTACAAATATTTTTATGAAATGTGGAGACTCTAGGTTGGGTCTCCATCTGATGGGTTGCCAGTGTAAATAGGGCTCCCAAACAGGCAGGCCTGCACTCACTTTCATTCAACAACCTGTGTTACTTTCTATACATTTCTTGTACCAATAGTACTGTATGAAACTGATGGTTTGAAAAATGTGGAAAAACAAAATGCACAAAACATATACCAAATATGTGCATGGGACACTCAGAGCAAGAAGCTATGTTATACCACAGTACTAGAAAATTTGTAACAGGACATACAAGTGCTTCTCACAAAATTAGAATATCATCAAAAAGGTTATTTCAGTTCTTCAATACAAAAAGCGAAAGTCATATATTATATAGTCATTACAAACAGTGATCCATTTCAAGTCTTTATTTCTGTTAATGTTGATGATTATGTTTACAGCCAATGAAAACCCAAAAAGTCATTATTTCAGTAAATTAGAATACACTGTGTGCAGAATTATTAGGCAAGTTGTATTTGAGAGGATTCTTTTTATTATTGAACAACAACTATGTTCTCAATCAACCCAAAAGACTCATAAATATCAAAACTTAATATTTTTGGAAGTTGGAGTGGGTTTTTTTTTTTTAGATTTAGCTACCGTATATACTCGTGTATAAGCCGACCCGTGTATAAGCCGATCCCCTAATTTTGCCACAAAAAACTGGGAAAAATTATTGACTCGTGTATAAGCCGGGTGTATAAACTGCCCTCCTGCTCTGTGCTGCCCCTGTCCTGCTCCTTGCTCCCCCATCCAGCTCTGTGCTCCCCCATTCTCCTCTGTACTCCCCCCTCCTGCTCCGTCCTCCGCTGTGCTCCCCCATTCCTTCTCCGTCCTCCTGTGCCCCCCGTCCTGCTCAGTGCTCCTCTGTGCCCTCCATCCTCCCCTGTCCTGCTCCATGCTTCCCCCGTCCTCCTCCACGCTTCCCCCGTCCACCGATCTCCCCCCCCCGTCCTGCTCATGCTTCCCCCGTCCTCCGTTCTCCCCCGTCCTCCTCCATGCTTCCTCCGTCCTGCTCCAGCTTCCCCCGTCCTCCTCTATGCTTCCCCCGTCCACCATTCTCCCCCCCCGTCCTGTTCCGTGCTCCTTGTCCTCTCCTCCATCATACTCACCCCTCCCCGTGCCATCGCTGAGCGTCCCTGCAATCCTGCAGCTCTCCCCGGCTTCCTGGCTCCTGCAGCTCTTCAGCACTGAGCGGTGATGTAATACCGCTCATTAAGGCCATGAATATGGAGGCCACGCCTATGGGAGTGGCGTCGCGTCCATATTACATGACCTTAATGAGCGGGTATTACATCACCGCTCAGAGCAGAAGAGCTGCAGGAAGACGGGGAGAACGCAGGATTGCAGGGACGCTCAGCGATGGCACGGGGAGGGGTGAGTATGATCCCAGCCACCGGCTCCTGCCACGGCATCCCCTCCCCCGCTGGTTTCTGCCGTATGACTCGTGTATAAGCCGAGGGGGCATTTTCAGCACGAAAAAAGGTGCTGAAAATCTCGGCTTATACACGAGTATATACGGTATCTTAGGAGGATATCTGTTTGTGCAGGTAACTATTACTGTGCAGAATTATTAGGCAACTTAATAAAAACCAAATATATACCAATCTCACTTGTTTATTTTCACCAGGTAAACCAATATAACAACACAAAATTTGGAAATAAACATTTCTAACATTCAAAAAAAAAAAATTAGTGACCAACATAGCTGTGTGGCCCAGCTGTGCTTGGCACACATGTCTCCTGGAAAATGCACAGGAAAGGTAATTGTAAAGCCTGATATTCATTCACAACACACATTTCTCAACACTGCCACCAGAGGGCAACTTAGACTACTTAAGTTAGTGTGACGTAGCAGTAGCCAGTCTAGTTCCTGTCTCAGGACAGAGCAGTCTAGTCTTGGAGGGAGAGGAGATAAGACTGAGATCTGAAGGAGCTCCTGTAGCTCACCTCATACAGAAGTGGAGGCTAGTAAGAGTGGACAAGTGAGGCACTCTAGCCTAGTCAGAGCTGCAACTGAAGCAAGTGAAACAGTTACCTCAGAACAAGCGGTCTGTGTTCTCTAGAAAGTGGAAAGTGACTCTCGGAGCTACAGCGTGTATACAGTCTGACGAATCGTCCTGTGAGCTGCTCTGGACAGGGTTTGGAAGGAAAGAAGGAAGGGAACCACTGCAGTTATAACAACGAGGCAACTGAGAACAGGTCAGTGAGCTCTGGAAGGAAAGCTTACGACTACAACCACTGCTACCCGTGCTTATGTTAAGGGTGAGAGCAGGGCGACAGGCGAGTGGTAAAAGAAGGACAAGTGACCTAGGTGACAGATCACCTTCACTTAGTAAACCGGACACCGGGGTCCGAAGCATTGCTAGTACTTCACGGCTAGTGATAGAAAACCGGAGGCCTTGCTGGACTTCAAGTCGCAGAAGGTAGCCCTAAGTGCTGATACGTAACCGGAGTCAGGGAGAACAAGGACTTTGAGCAGGACCCTGCAAAAGTAAGGACTTAGTTCTTTCATCATCTGATAATCAGAGACATAGAAGGCTCCACCACAATGTTGGCCGGGCGTAGTTGCTATTGGAAGAGTTGCACTTGACTTTATGCAAGTTTGTACTCACATACACATTAAGGATAAAGGAGGCCTCAAACCTGCTCAGCAATTCCCTGAATGTGCATTCTCCAACCTGACCAGCTTCCCGTGACATACCTGCAACATCTACAAGTAAAGGTATGGAAAGAGATTGCATTGTGTGTGACTGACTTCTTATCTGCACCCTGCACCACCATAGACTTTGAGGGACCAGTCCCACCTGTGGGGGACTTAACATCTAGCTGCCATAACATCCCCTCAGAAGATTAACCCTGCAGCGCTGGTCTATCCGATCAGAAACCACAGGTGGCGTCACGAACAATTAACAATCCCCTGTAAATATCCCCCATTGTATGAGCGCCCAGGGCCACGGACGGAACTCTGCTGCCAGTGACATCCCCCATAGACTTCCATGGGCTCGGTGCCGAGTACCCCATAGCCCTGGTGCCCACACCACTTGGTGCGTGCGACTCATCTTTGGCGTCACGAACAGGATCCGAAGCTTACTGGATGTGAGTCCTGTGTGCCTATTGAACTGTTTTGTGCAAAAAGACTGTTTGCTATTTTTGTGATTTTTGGCGCCATTTTCCGCCATTTTACCGCTATATTCGCGCCCTGAGGCGCTGGTGAAGAAGGTGGGCGTGCATTTGTGGGCGTGCACCCCCCCTGTGGCGCGAAAGTGATGGGCGTCCTCTCCAAATGCTACTATAATGTGAGAGCCTGCCCCACTGCTAAGGAGATCCGCCTCCTCTTTATCTTCTATGCCAAGAAGAGGAAGCGCAAATCCCGCCTCCACAGAAGAGACCAGATTGTTCCAGATGGAAAACACAGTCTGGCCTGGAGAGAGATGGCGGAAGGGCAGGAGGTGCTGTGTGGAGGAGCGGCGGCGCGCAGGCCCCGTTCCCCAGAAGAGCTACCGCTTGTGCTGGAGCCGTCCCCAGTACGGGACCCTCAACAAACCATGCTGGAGTTAAAGGAGGAAAATGCGGCGCTCAGAAGATTGATCCAGCGCCGTGCAGACATGGAGGAAACGGAGAGATGCTGGCGTGCCCAGAAACAGCGGCTGCTGTGGGACGCAGTGCTCTCTCCTACAGGAACAACGCCGTTACCCGAACTCCCTGTGTCACCGCTGCAAAAGGCTGAAGGAGAACCGGAGGCCGGCCCCGAAAGAGCTGTACCTGACCCCACCGATGGAGCGGTGGAAGAGAAGGAGGCTGAGGAGGCCCTGCCCATTCCGGAGTGCCAGCCAGGCCAGGAGGCCACCGCGGAGCACAGTCCCCCGGTAGGGACACCGGAGGGATCCCAACCGTCTCTGCCAGAGGTCGACTGGGACGTGATGGAGTATCTGGATGACGTGACCTATGACATCCAAACTGAAAATGCATGGCAACGCCGCGAGCAGGAGAAACAACGCCAGCAGGAGGAGAGAGAGACGCAGCGGGACCGTCAGCGACGCCATGAAGAGTTCCTCGCCGACAAGGAGAGTGTCCGCAGGAATAAAGGTACGCTTCGGGAACCGCGGCGTCAGGGGTGCATCACCGGATTCAAACTCCACAAGGGCTGGGGCTTCATCCATGAGCCGGGCCTGTATCAGGAGATCTTCGTGAGTCGCAGGGACGTAGAGTCCCACCTGCCCATCGGACACCCGGGAAGGGATCTCATAAACGGGGACATCGTTAGCTACACACGTCACTGGGGTCTAAAAGGATGGTATGCCCTAAACATCTCAATTGTCAGCGATCCCGTCCCCGACGCCGGTAATGTACACCATGCCGCAGCGTCCCAATCCTGGGCTCCCACAGCGCCAGGCCGTGCACCAGCATCGCCCACTGCGTACTCCTCTCCACCCAGGTCTTGCTCAGCATCGCTCCCTGCGTACTCCTCTCCACCCAGGGCTTGCTCTGCATCGCAACCTGCGACCATTTCTGCATCGCAACCTGAATTGCACACTGCGGCACTTTTACAACGCAACCTGCGTTCTACTCTGAGGATGTACCCGTTGGTTCCCTGGAGGATCAAACAAAAGATGTAGCTTCGCAAACGTATATTGCAGGACACGATCTTCTTGTGATGGGTTCCCGAGGGCATCGTATACTTCTGGCCCCAGGGATGGAAAAAGTAATTGTCATAAACAAGAAAGATGAAAAACAGTAGTACCCAGACAGGGGTTTACTGCACCTGAACATGTATAAAGTTGAAGAAGTTTTATTGAAGAAAAATTTGCACTTTATTGAAATGTTTAATAATGTTTTTGCTTATTTAAAGTAGAATACCCGGCTGGGTAAAGAGTTAAAGTGAAATGTGATTTCTCTTGACATGTGAAATGTGTTTTATCATACAAGGACTGCGTGGCTGTGGACTGTGCCAGCCCAAAAACTTTCATTGTAAATAGTTCGCACTTCGGTGCCCCATCTTGGTTTTACACAAAGCCTTTACTACCTCTGAAGAAAAACCCGTATGGTGTGGCCTAGAGTGAGGTCTGCAGCTCAGAAGTCCTGCAGCCCACCCAGGACCCACATGGGAGATTTTTGGTGCGGGTCCTCCACAAGAATCTTGTCTTATATTGTATATATTTATGTGAAAGTGTTTTTGATACTTTTCTAAAGTCCATTGTATACATTGTAACGTTAAAGAGTCCTTACCTCCCGCAAGGAATGAGTTATAATGTTGATGTTATATGCAAAACAAAAATGTTTTTCTTTTCTATTTCAGCCCGGGAGTGCTGAGTTTAACTAGGGGGGGATGTGTGGCCCAGCTGTGCTTGGCACACATGTCTCCTGGAAAATGCACAGGAAAGGTAATTGTAAAGCCTGATATTCATTCACAACACACATTTCTCAACACTGCCACCAGAGGGCAACTTACACTACTTAAGTTAGTGTGACGTAGCAGTAGCCAGTCTAGTTCCTGTCTCAGGACAGAGCAGTCTAGTCTTGGAGGGAGAGGAGATAAGACTGAGATCTGAAGGAGCTCCTGTAGCTCACCTCATACAGAAGTGGAGGCTAGTAAGAGTGGACAAGTGAGGCATTCTAGCCTAGTCAGAGCTGCAACTGAAGCAAGTGAAACAGTTACCTCAGAACAAGCGGTCTGTGTTCTCTAGAAAGTGGAAAGTGACTCTCGGAGCTACAGCGTGTATACAGTCTGACGAATCGTCCTGTGAGCTGCTCTGGACAGGGTTTGGAAGGAAAGAAGGAAGGGAACCACTGCAGTTATAACAACGAGGCAACTGAGAACAGGTCAGTGAGCTCTGGAAGGAAAGCTTACGACTACAACCACTGCTACCCTGCTTATGTTAAGGGTGAGAGCAGGGCGACAGGCGAGTGGTAAAAGAAGGACAAGTGACCTAGGTGACAGATCACCTTCACTTAGTAAACCGGACACCGGGGTCCGAAGCATTGCTAGTACTTCACGGCTAGTGATAGAAAACCGGAGGCCTTGCTGGACTTCAAGTCGCAGAAGGTAGCCCTAAGTGCTGATACGTAACCGGAGTCAGGGAGAACAAGGACTTTGAGCAGGACCCTGCAAAAGTAAGGACTTAGTTCTTTCATCATCTGATAATCAGAGACATAGAAGGCTCCACCACAATGTTGGCCGGGCGTAGTTGCTATTGGAAGAGTTGCACTTGACTTTATGCAAGTTTGTACTCACATACACATTAAGGAAAAAGGAGGCCTCAAACCTGCTCAGCAATTCCCTGAATGTGCATTCTCCAACCTGACCAGCTTCCCGGGACATACCTGCAACATCTACAAGTAAAGGTATGGAAAGAGATTGCATTGTGTGTGACTGACTTCTTATCTGCACCCTGCACCACCATAGACTTTGAGGGACCAGTTCCACCTGTGGGGGACTTAACATCTAGCTGCCATAACATCCCCTCAGAAGATTAACCCTGCAGCGCTGGTCTATCCGATCAGAAACCACAGGTGGCGTCACGAACAATTAACAATCCCCTGTAAATATCCCCCATTGTATGAGCGCCCAGGGCCATGGACCGAGCTCTGCTGCCAGTGGCATCCCCCATAGACTTCCATGGGCTCGGTGCCGAGTACCCCATAGCCCTGGTACCCACACCACTTGGTGCGTGCGACTCATCTTCACCTTTCTTTACGATGACACTCAAAAGCCTTCCATCCATAGGTTCTGTCAGTTGCTTAATCTGTTTATGATCAACATTGCGTGCAGCAGCCACCACAGCCTCCCTGACACTGTTCCGAGAGGTGTACTGTTTTCCCTCCCTGTAGATCTCACATTTTATGAGGGACCACAGGTTCTCTATGCTGTTCAGATCAGGTGAACAAGGGGGCCATGTCATTATTTTTTCTTATTTTAGACCTTTACTGGCCAGCCACGCTGTGGAGTATTTGGATGCATTTGATGGAGAATTGTCCTGCATGAAAATCATGTTTTTCTTGAACGATACCGACTTCTTCCTGTACCACTGCTTGAAGAATTTGTCTTCCAGAAACTGGCAGTAGGTCTGGGAGTTGAGCTTCACTTCATCCTCAACCCGAAAAGGTCCGACAAGTTCATCTTTGATGATACCAGCCCATACCAGAACCCTACCTCCACCTTGCTGGCGTCTGAGTCGGAGTGGAGCTCTCTGCTCTTTACTGATCCAGCCTCGGGCCCATCCATCTGGCCCATCAAGAGTCACTCTCATTTCATCAGTTCATAAAACCTTAGAAAAATCAGTCTTAACATATTTCTTGGCCCAGTCTTGACGTTTTATCTTATGTTTATTCTTCAAAGGTGGTCATGTTTCAGCCTTCCTTACCTTGGCCATGTCCCTGAGTATGGCACACGTTGTGCTTTTTGATACTCCAGTAACGTTGCAGCTCTGAAATATGGCAAAACTGGTGGCAAATGGCATCTTGGCAGCTTCACGCTTGATTTTCATCAATTCATGGGCAGTTATTTTGCGCCTTTTTTAATCAACACGCTTCTTGCGACCCTTGTGGCTATTTGCCATGAAACGCTTGATTGTTCGGTTATCACACTTCAAAAGTTTGCCAATTTCAAGACTGCTGCATCCCTCTGCAAGACATCTCACAATTTTTGACTTTTCAGAGTCCCTCAAATCTCTCTTTTGACCCATTTTGCCAAAGGAAAGGAAGTTGCCTAATAATTAAGCACACCTTATATAGTGTGTTGATGTCATTAGACCACACCCCTCCTCATTACAGAGATGCAAATCACCTGATTTACATAATTGGCAGTTGGCTTTCAAGCCTATACAGCTTGGAGTAGGACAACATGTATAAAAAGGATGATGTGATCAGAATACTCATTTGATTAATAATTCTGCACACAGTGTAATTAACAAAAAACACTTGCAAAGGCTTCCTAAGCATTTATAAAGGTCTCTTAGTATGTTTCAGTAGGCACCACAATCATGGGGAAGACTGCTGACTTGACAGATGTCCAGAAGGCATTCATTGACACACTCCACAAGGAGGGTAAGCCTCAAAAGGTCATTGCTAAAGAAGCTGGCTTTTCACAGAGTGTTGTAGCCAAGCATATAAATGGAAAGTTGAGTGGAAGGAAAAAAGTGTGATAGAAAAAGGTGCACAAGCAACTGGGATAACTGCAGCTTTGAAAGGATTGTTAAGAAATGGTCATTTAAAAATTTAGGGAGATTCACAAGGAGTGGACTGCTTCTTGATTCATTGCTTCAAGAGTCACCACACACAGATGTATCCAGGACATGGGTACAAGTGTCGCATTCCTTGTGTCAAGCTACTCATGACCAACAATGCCAGAAGCATCCTTACCTGGGCCAAGGAGAAAAAGAACTGGACTGTTGCTCAGTAGTCCAAGGTGTTGTTTTCAGACGAAAGTAAATTTTGCATTTCACTTGGAAATCAAGTCTGACGGAAGACTGGACAGGCACACAATCCAAGCTGCTTGAAGTCTAGTGTGAATTTTCCACAATCTGTAATGGTTTGGAGAGTCATGTCATCTGCTGGTGTAGGTCCACTGTGTTTTATCAAGACCAAAGTCAGCGCAACCATCTACCAGGAAATTTTAGAGCACTTCATGCTTCCATCGGCCGACAAGCTTTTTGGAGATGTAAATTTAATTCTCTAGCAGGACTTGGCACCTGTCCTCACTGCCAAAAGTACCAATAACTGGTTTAAAAACTACAGTATCACTGTGCTTAATTGGACAGCAAACTCGCCTGACCTTAACCCCATAGATAATTTATGGAGTATTGTCAACAGGAAGGTGAGAGACACCAGACACAACAATTATGAGCTGAAGGCTGCTTTCAAATCAACCTGGGCTTCCATAACATCTCAGCAGTGCCATAGGTTGATCTCCTCCATGCCACGCCGCATTGATGCAGTAAATGATGCAAAAGGAGCCCCGACTAAGTATTGAGTGCATTTACTGAACATACATTTCAGTAGCACAACTTTTCAGATTTTAAAATCATTTTTCAAGCTGGTGTTATAAAGTATTCTAATTTACTGGATAATGACTTTTGAGTTTTCATTGGCTGTAAGCCATAATCATCAACATTAACAGAAATAAACACTTGAAATAGACGACTCTGTTTGTAATGACTCCAGATAATATATGAATTTCACTTTCTGTATTGAAGAACTGAAATAAATTTACTTTTTGATGATATTCTAATTTTGTGAGAAACACCTGTTTATGAGGTAACCCTGCAGTAAGAACCAAATGGTATGATGTCAGATAATTCTAATAAGCATAAACAATGTTCACCACACAGAATGTAAATGTGAAATAGATGGCCTTAAAGTTGTGACCAAAACATTGTCACCAGAGGTCATAAAAAATAATAGGTAGTATGTATACCTGAGAACTGACACCAATGGGAGCCGGGGCTCACAATGCCTGTGTGTTTGGTATAACATAGCTCCATGCTCTGAGTGTCCCATGCACATATTTTGTATATCTTTTATGTATGTTGTTTTTCCACGTTTTTCCGTGATTGTTCTATTACCATTGCTTAGTAAAGTTTTGTTAATGTTTTACTCCATATGGGACTTTTGATCTTCTTTTCTTCTCCCCTTGTTCATGTTATGTATGACAATCGGTACCGATTAAGTCATTAGGTCCTTTCCTTTACCAATATTAGCAGTTTCTGATACGATACACTAGTATATTATACAAAAAAAGAGCACTAAAAGAACCACAGAACTAAAAGTAAAATCTTTATTCAAATATAATAAAATTACATGATGTAGAGATATTACAGGGATGACAAAGAAATGACAAGGGTCAGTCATGAAAAGGTAGGACCATGGTAACAGCCAGGTAATCAAAATCAGAGGCAAAGTAAAATAATGTAAATCTAATTGTCTGCTCAGAAAGTGCATGAGCATTGTGCAAAAGATTGTATCAATATATGTCTTAAAAGTGAAAGGTAAGTAAAGGAGGAAAGATACACTGAACACAACAGAAGTTTTCATAAAGGCTGACAGCCAGTATCAAAAAAAGTGGGTGGGTGGCACCACGGTCCCTCAGGTAATCTATCTGATTCCACATGTTATCTTCTTTTTTGGTCTCAGTTCTGTACTTTTTTGATGCTGTACTTTCTCAGTGTCACATTGCATATGTGAATTTAAAAGTCTTAGTTTTTCATTTACAAACCTGCCTGGAGCAGAGACCTCTGTTTTTAAATAAAAACTTTATTTTGGTTTATCGTAAGACAAAAAGGTTTTTGCAATAATGTGTTTTTTTGTGGCCCCAAAAAATATTAACGTCATACAGTTTTTCATGGGTGACGTGGTAAACTTTTTAAAATAATCTATTGTACAATCATTTTTAAAGTAATATATTGAATTAAAAAATGTTATGTACTAAGGCCTCTTTCCCACATCCGTTTTTTTGTGTCAGGCATAATCCGTTGAATGCCTGAAGGGATGGATCCGGCACTGAAATGAAAAAACTGATGCAAAGGATCAGTTTTTTTGCTGGATCCGACCTGAACTTTTGAACCCGGAAAAAGAAGTTTTGGAGCCAGAAATGCAGGTTTGCATGTCCGGAGACAGTGGAAAATGTAGTAGTAGTAGTAGTAGTAGTAGTAGTAGTAGTAGTAGTAGTAGTAGTAGATTTCCAGAATCCTGATCAGTCTGTTGACGGGTTGCACAAAACACTGGTCCAGTTCCATAGACTTCTATTATTTCCGGCCGCCTGATGCGCCGCTTCAGGCACTATCAGGCGGCTCCGGAAAAAATAAAAAACGTTGCAGTCACCGTTTTGTCCGGCCGCCGGAATGTACATTTCCGTCGGATCCGGACAAAAACTGATGCAACGCAATGACATCAGGCGCGATCCGGCGCTAATGAAAGTCAATGGTAAAAAAACGCATCCAGTTTTTTTAACAACACGCCGGATCGTGCCTGAAGTCAAAAAACGGATGTGTGAAAGAGGCCTAATAATGCAACACATTGCACAACAAAAGACTATTTGCAAGTGGAAATAAACAACCTTCCAAAGTTTTCATAGATTAATTATCCCTTGAATATCATTCAAGGTTTTTGTAAATAATTGTTTTCCATACATTTTGTGGCTATTTTCTATTTTAATTGTTTGTTTATGGCAAGGATAGAGCTTTGTTTTGCTCAGTTGATTACATCAGTGTTAACACACTTGCTCTCTTGAGGGAATAGGGCTTTAGACACAAGTGTCCTATCAAGGGCAAAGGGATCATCAAGACAATTATTCTGAGGGCTAATTTCCCAGCCATGGCCTTTATATAGCACTTACTGTATGTTTGTTGTTATCTCTTCAGAGAATTTTCAGTCTCAAGGCTATTCACTCACAGTAATGGACTTGAGTGTTTAAATTAACACATTCAAAGCTGCAAAATAACTGGATCACCAAATGAAGTGGGTGCATGAACTAAAGCCAAAACACTGGCTTCTTGTTGCTCCGCTAAACTAAATTTTGAACTCCATGATAATATTATTTAGAAACAACAATTCTGGATATTTGACCCCTTAGGCTATGTGCTCAAGGAGTTTTTCAAGGACTTTTTGGAGCATAACAGATTTTGCACTTTTATTGTTTTTGTAGAGTGACTGTGTATGCTTAGCCACTTTTCTGCCAAGACCCATGCTTTCTTGGTCAGTGGAAACATGACAGTTAAACATCACAATTCAGATTTATTTTTTTTTTCAGCTATACAGTGAATAAGAAAAGGGTTATTATTAGGGTTATTATTACTACAAAGCGAAAATAGACAAGGGGCCCCAATGCACCAGATCTTACATGGGAGGTGTCTAATATACCATGAATGAGATGTTTGTTATAAGAAAATGGTTTGCTATCAAGGGCTATAAAGAAAGAAGTCATGACCCATCAAGGCGTCAAGATCTCAAAAACAATGAACAATTTAGGGGGAACTAAGGTTTTTGGGAGTACAATGGCAGAAAAAAGCTATACATGATTTACATGTATGAACATGAACTGTTCATAGACAGATGATACAGTTGATACCATTCTTTATGAGACAAGCGTCTTTGGCAACTTCAGGCCTCTCCATCTTTCTTTCTGATTTGTGCTCTGGAGAGCCTCTTCTCCTCCTCATTTGTAAGGGAGTACCCTGAGAAGAATTAACTTAGCACTTAGAAATGAGTAAATCAATCTGCAAAGGATTGATTTACAGTTGAATTTCCTGAAATTTTCAGATCTCGCAAATTAGAACATTTTGCAATGCTGTTAGCAAGGATCAGCTCCAAAAAAGCCCATACACTACTGAAGACTCAGAGAGAAAATTACATCAGGTATGAACAGTTGAGCTTCCCCATAATGCCCAGCAGCTATTATATTACATGGTCTAGCTGTCACGATGGAACTCTACGTGATTAGGGAAAGAGGCCCTGAACTATCCCTACAGAACGGGCCCTAACTATCCCTGCTCACAAACGTACCTCTAAAGGTGAAGAAGTTTGGGCCACCAGCCTTATTGTTCTCCTGTTATTCCATAAGCTGTCCCCTCCCCCAGGAGGCCTTAGACAGAAATGCTAGTCTATCAACACATAAGACAGACAGGGATAACAGAAAAATACAAACACAAGACACCCAACGGTAGAGAGGTATATAGTTAAGCATAGTAATGTACCAACCAAATAGGAATAGGACAATTCGAAACCATATACCCAAAAACAGCAAGCAACAATCTCCAGTAGCAACAACTATCTGCAACTCAACTCAGCACAGCTTCTCCATGGGGCTAGGAAGCAAAGCTTTCACTGGCAAGGAAGAGAGGGTCTGACCAGATTTTATAGGAAGAGGAAATGACCTGGTCAGGAACAGCTGTGGGATGGAGCTGAAAGTTTCCAACCCAAGATGGGGCTATGAAAGGCCTCATGACCCTTGGGGCCAGGTTTATCAGGATGAGCCAAATGAAAGTAACTTATCAACCTAGCATCAGAGTAGGAAAAAAACAGTGTAGGTAGCCCTGTATTCTTCATAATCAGCCTTGCTGAAGCAGACTGCTGATGGTTGCAGTTTTGCCTGACTGATTATCAAAAATACAGGGGCACTCACACCGGTTTTTATTTATTTATAGAGAATACTTAGTCCATAAATTGGCCAATTCATGTGCCCCTGGCAGCCATGATAAGACGATTCTCGTTGCTGGGAACCTGCCTAATATGAGTCATCTCTTAGGCTGAAGCCTACATTTATATGGGAAGGTAGGATCCCGCTGTATTGTAAAACACCTGAGGCTGATTGGTAGAGTGCTCAGTCAGAGAGTCTGTGTGCACAAATATAAAAAGACTGAGCATCACTTCCAAACAGTGTGTACATGTGCTTACTAAAAGTAGCCATCTCCATATATAAGCAACAAATAAAGTAGCATTGTGGAGCACTATAGCATGCAAACATGAAATACAGTTGTGCTGAAAAGTTTACATACCCAGGCAGAATTTTTGCTTTCTTGGCCTTTTTTCAGAGAATATGAATAACAACAAAACTTTTTCTCCACTCATGGTTAGTTGTTGGGTGAAGCCATTTATTGTCAAACTACTGTGTTTTCTCTTTTAAAATCATAATGACAGCCCAAAACATGCAAATGACCCTGATTAGGGATGAGCAAGTAGTCAAATATTCGGACTCACTATACTCGTAACGACTAGGTCCTAATACTCTGATATTCATAACGAGTAGCAAGTCCAATGCAAGTCAATGAGAAATGCGAGTAATTTTCTGCTGAACCCTACAAAGCGGTCTGGGGGCATGAGGAAAAGGCTGAAATGGGTGCATGATTGTTTAAAAGCAGGCGGTAAAAAAGCTGTGTGTTGGAAGATGTAGGATGAAGCCACCTATCATCATCACAAGGGCTTCACAATTATAACCACACTGTTCAATTTGTGGCCTGTATTTTTTATTTTTTTGCCAGCAAAATTGTGTCAATAAGTAGGCTACGACACAACAGAAAAAATTCTATGGAGGCCTGAAATGGCGCAATTTTGAGAGCAATGATATGCGATCCGTGTGGCAGGCAAAACACATCGTTAAATATCTGACCTGTAGCTACATATTTTTTTCTAAATATTTTTTTGGCAGCAAAATGGTGTCAAAAATTGTATAACACACTACATAACAACAACAGTACCACAAAAATGTCAGAAATTTCTGCGCACTCAGATGTGATGGCTGGGACGGGCAAAGCCATTTAAAATTTCTGGATTTTCAAGCTGTTCTATTAAAAGAATCTGGCTGTAGTCTGCAGTGTCAAAAGCAAATAGAGAAAAAAGGGGACTCTGGATTGCTTTGGAATAAAATAATCAGGATTAAGAAGCAAAAAAAAATATTCCTAGCCACTGATACCTGGGGCTGACACACTGTTAAATATGTGGCCTGTATTTAGTTTTTTTCCAGAAAAATAGTGTATAGAATTAGGGTAACAAGCTGCAAAAAACGGTGAATGTAGGCCTGAAATGCCCAAATTTGTAACCCACAGGTAGATTAGGCATATGACGGAGATAACACACTGTTCAATATGTGGCCTGTATTTTTGTTTGTTTTTTTTACCACAAAATAGCGTATAGAACTAGAATAAAACACAGCAAAAAAAGTTGAATGTAGGCCTGAAATGCCACAATTTGTAGCCCACAGATAGATGAGGTGTCTGACGGAGATACCACACTGTTCAATATGTGGCCTGTATTTTTTTGTTTTTACTGCAAAATAGGTATAGAACTAGGGTAAGACACAACAAAAAAAGGTGAATGTAGGCCTGAAATGCCACAATTTGTAGCACACAGATAGATGAGGTGTCTGACGGAGATACCACACTGTTCAATATGTGGCCTGTATTTTTGCTTTTTTAACAGCAAAATAGTGTATAGAACTAGGGTAACACCCAGAAAAAAAGGTGAGTGTAGGCCTGAAATGCCCAAATTTGTAGCCCACAGATAGATGAGGCATGTGATGGAGATAACACACTGTTCAATATGTTGCCTGTATATTTGTTTTTTTTTCACCACCAAATAGTTTATAAAACTAGAGTAAGACACAGCAAAAAAAGTTGAAGGTAGGCCTGAAATGCCACAATTTGTAGCCCACAGATAGATGAGGTGTCTGACGGAGATACCTGTTGTGAATACTTTGGAGGTGACTTCTGAGCTGGGGCTCCCTCCGGTGGTTGCTGAGGGTAATGAACTAATTACTGAATGGCCTTCAGCTGGCTCTGAATGGTATGATATAAGTGACCTGAGTTCCCATCAGCCTTGCCGGTAATCAATTGTTCCTCCTGGTCTTGCTTGGAGCACAGCTTGCTTTCCTGCTCTCATTCAGATAAGTATTTTGTGTTTTTTTTTCCTCTGTTGGATTTTCACTGCTGGTTTGCTGCTTGCAGTGGACTACAGCCTGGTCCCCTTTTGGGGTCTGGCGCTACAATTGTGCTCATTTTGTGTTTGCACTTTTGCTTTGTTCCTTTGTCACTTTTTATTTGCTGAATTGTTGTGAGTTACACCAGAGATCTGATTTAGGTGGTAGAGATCGTGTGATCTCAGGTTTTTTGTTAATCAGAAGTGTTGGTATTTTTGTCAGGGTTTTTTTGGGTTGCAGTCAGAATTCTTTCCTATACTTTTCTATCTAGACAGATTGGGCCCCAGCGTTTGCTCATTCTATTTTCTGTCTGTGTCCGTGTTTTCTTCTTGTCTAACCGCCATTACATGTTTGGGGGCTTCCTATTTCTTTGGGGATTCTGCTCCAGGGCAGATAGCTTTCATCTTTCTGCCTTTAGGTGTAGTTATCTCTCCGGCTGTGACGAGGCGTCTAGGATCACCGTAGGTACGCTCCACGGCTACTTCTAGTGTGGCGGTTAGTTTAGTGTACTGCAATCCAATAGTTTCCAGCCTCTCTGGTGTATTACTACTTTGGCTATTTTTTGCAATTTCTCCTCAGCTACCGAAACATAACAGATACCACACTGTTCAATATGTGGCCTGTATTTTTGTTTTTATTTACCGCAAAATCCCACTGTAAAATATCAGGCCTTTTTTTGGCCCAGCTAAATTGTGTCAACAAGTTGGCTATGACTAGTGTTGAGCGATACGATACCGCAAGTATCGGGTATCGGCCGATATTAGCTGTATCGGACTTTCGATACTTAGTTCCGATATTTTCCATATATCGTATACCTGAATCGGAAGTTCCCATAATTCTTTGAGAGGCAATGTGATTTTAGTCAGCCAATGAGGAATCCTAAGAAGTGTGGGCACATCCTGTACTGCTGCGGTCATGTTAACTAATGGCATGGCTGTGATTGGATGCTGAAATGATGTCAGAATGCACTATAAAAGGCGCCGCCGCCATTTTAGCGTCACTGTGCTGTGAATTCAGTAAGGGACAGAACGCTGCTGTGCTGACTCTGAGGGACAGTTAGAGATTGCGATTTAGTGTACTGTGCTTTAGGCAGGCTAGCACCAACGCTGTGTAAAGCTTCCTTTTGCCTGCAGTGTTGTTTTAACAGCTCTGCAAGGTGTGTGTGAGTGCAGGTGACGCTGCAGTTTGCTCTGCATGCAACGCTGTCTGTAGGCATCTGCACGTGTCACTCACAGACTCTTTTTTTTTTCTTCAGTGTAATTCTTGCTGCTCCATGCAATTTAAATTTTAGTGTGACGCGCTTCCATCCGTATCCAATACATTGGTTGCAAACACTATAGAAGTAGACAAAGGAGTAGCCTTTCACAGATTGTGAACAGTTGTGTTTCAGTGTTCACTTCAGTCTGTGTTTTTTATTTTTTGAGTGCACATCACGCTCCAGTTACTTGTTCAAGCACTGCTGCTTGTACTCTGCTGAGCGTGTCTCAGTGCCTCATCCTTGTCATTTCTCTCCAATTGGTTCTGCTCCATTCCATTTAAAATAAATATAATCTATTAGTGTGACGGCTTCCATCCGTATCCAATACATTGGTTGCAAACACTATAGAAGTAGACAAAGGAGTAGCCTTTCACAGATTGTGAACAGTTGTGTTTCAGTGTTCACTTCAGTCTGTGTTTTTTATTTTTTGAGTGCACATCACGCTTCAGTTACTTGTTCAAGCACTGCTGCTTGTACTCTGCTGAGCGTGTCTCAGTGCCTCATCCTTGTCATTTCTCTCCAATTGGTTCTGCTCCATTCCATTTAAAATAAATATAATCTATTAGTGTGACGCGCTTCCATCCGTATCCAATACATTGGTTGCAAACACTATAGAAGTAGACAAAGGAGTAGCCTTTCACAGATTGTGAACAGTTGTGTTTCAGTGTTCACTTCAGTCTCTGCGTAATAACCACACTTAGGCCTTATAACTTTTCTGACTTTCTTTATCAATCTACCAAGATGAAGAAGTCAGTGAGTAAGGCACGTGGTCGTGGCCGTGGAGTTTCAGCAGGGAGAGGACCTGGGATTCTGTGGCTGCTGCCGCCCTCAGTGACACAGCATCCACCACTTTTCCCCGTGAGCGTTCCTTTATGCGCACTTTGGTAGGAGCTCGGCGTGCCCCCCTGCTGCGGGAAGAACAAATTGAAGCCGTTGTTGGTTGGATGGCAGCCAATACATCGACTTCAATTCCTTCCACCTCCTCTCAGGAACACAACACTGTTGAGCAACCATCTGTCTGTTCACCGCCTGTCAAATTGCCCAGGCAGTCAGAGAGTTCTGTACAGGAGCCAGCTGAGTCTCTGCTTCTGTTCTCAGAATCTGTTGGCTCGCAAACACAGGCACAGGCAAGCAGCATTCTGCAATTTGAAGAAGAGGGAGTATGCAGTGATGCGCAACAGCTGTGTCTCTCTCAATCTGAAGAGGCGGGTGAGCCAGTGCCGATGGACAGCACACTGCAGAACGCATCTCATGATGATGATGAGACTCAGGTGCCAGGTTTTGTGGAGCATGGTGCTGCCCAGACCATCCAACAGCAGCAGGTGTTGGAAGAGGGTAGTGGAGATGATGAAGTCCGAGACCCAACATGGCGTGAGCAACAGGAAGGTGGTGGGAGCAGCTCTGAGGAAGAGATTGGCCCAACGGTACAAAGAGGAGGGAGAGGTAGCTGCAGACTCGCTTGCCTGTAGCCTCCAGTTTGGCATCAGTTGGGAGCAGTTCTCTTACAAATGTCAAAATTGGTGCTCCCATGACTTGCACTGCGTGGTCCTTTTTTGACAGACTTGTAGATGATATTTGCTATGTTAAATGCAAGCTGTGTAAGCAAAAAGTTAAAAGAGGTAAAAATATCAGTAACCTGAATACAACAAATATGTGGAAACATGTACGGACAAAGCACGTAGCTGAGTTACAAAGACACACTGGAGATGTAGGCCAACCTACAGCAGCACCTACATCTTCAGGTCGTGTTGGAGCCTCTACCTCCAGCTCACACACACCTGGTTCGGCTTCCTCACAGGATCTCCATGGAAGAACCTCGGTCACTGTTGTCCATAGACAAACTGTTATTCCACCCACAGCAGCAAGTTCACAGTCATCGTTACACTCCCAGGCCAGAAAACAGCCATCGGTACCACAGGCATGGGATAAAAGACGGCCATACTCGGCAAACCATCCACGAGCACAGGCTCTGAATGCTGGCATTGCAAAACTCCTGTCCCTTGAAATGCTGTCATTCAGGCTGGTGGAGACTGACAGTTTCAGGAACTTAATGGCATTGGCAGTCCCACAATATAATGTGCCAAGCCGATTTTATTTCAGCAGGCAAGCCGTCCCTGCTCTGCAAAAACATGTCGAGGGAAACATTAAACATGCGCTACTAAACGCCGTCAGTAGCAGGGTCCACCTGACCACCGATGCGTGGACCAGTACCCATGGCCAGGGACGATACCTTTCCCTCACTGCCCATTGGGTCAATGTTGTGGAGCCGGGTACAGATCTTGCCAGTGGCGCTGTACATGTTCTGCCAACTCCAAGGATTGCAGGAATCCAGTCTGTACACATTGATTCCTCCTCCTACTCCAGTTCCTCAGAATCATCGCTGCACGAGCCGTCATGGTATACCTCCACATGGACCTGTGAACGCTTACCTGTTGCGACCGATATGAGCACAGCCGTGGCCAAACGTCAACAGGCCGTCCTGAAAATGATTTCAATGGGGAATCTAAGCCACACAGCGCAGGAGGTCTGGAATGCCATCAAGCAGGAGAGCGACGTGTGGTTTTTGCCTGCGAATCTCCAGCCAGGCTTGGTAGTGTGTGACAATGGCCGAAATCTGGTGGCAGCTCTGGGCCTTGGCAACCTTACTCACATACCATGTCTGGCACATGTACTCAACTTGGTCGTGCAGAGTTTTTTGAGGGACTATCCAGATCTTGCTGGACTGCTGCAGAAGGTCCGCCTAGAGTGCGCTCACTTGCGACGTTCCAGCATAGCCAGATCGCGCATTGCTGCTCTGCAACGCCGATTTCGCCTGCCTGAACATCGCATCATATGTGACGTACCCACCAGGTGGAATTCCACGTTACATATGTTGGAGCGGCGGTTGTGTGAGCAGCAGACAGCAGTAATGGAGTATCAGCTGCATCAGGCGCAATCAAGTCGCTCTTTGCGCCGTCCACACTTCACCACTACTGAGTGGGCCTCTATGAAGGACATCTGCGACGTTTTGCGTGCGTTTGATGTCTCAACGCGGATGGCGAGTGCAGATGATGCACTAGTCAGCATGACTGTCCCCCTTATCTGCCTGCTTCAGAAATCACTGAAAGCACTAAAGGAAGAGGTTTTGGAAGAGGTGGAGGATGAGGAGTCACAAATTCAATTACCTTCAGGACAGTCAGCGCAACGTGGTTCCTCACAAAGGGCTGGGCAGGGCTCACTTTGTGAGGAGGATGAGGAGGAGGAGGAGTCAATGGAGGAGGAAGAAATCCCTACAGAGGGAGGTACACAACGCTCTAGTCAGTATGTAGAGCGAGGGTGGGGTGATGCAGAGGAGGCAGAGATGACGCCTCTTCCAGAGGACAGCTTTTGTTGGCCAGTTGGGAGTCTGCAGCACATGGTTGATTTCATGCTTCAGTGCCTGAGAAACGACCGCCGCATCGCCCACATTCTCACCACGTCAGATTATTGGGTGTACACCCTCCTAGACCCTCGCTACCGGGACAACTTACAACCCTCATCACACCGGGGAACCGGGACCGTAAAATGCGGGAGTACCAAGACACACTGGTGCAATCCATACTGTTGTACATTCCAGCCGAGAGAGCTGCTGCTGCTACTGCTTTACAAAGCAGCTCTGTGCGTCGAGGCAGTGTAGACACCTCTACAACAAGAGGGAGCACAAGCAGCGCCTCTGCACAGGGCAAGAGCTGTATGTTACAAATGTGGCGAAGTTTTGTGACAGCGCCAGCAAGGTCTACACCATCCGAGACGGCTCCAGTCACCAGGAAGCAACGTTTCCGTAAGATGGTGACAGACTACTTGTCTTTCCCTCTAAGTGTACTCCCAGATGCCTCTTCCCCTTTCAAATTTTGGGTCTCTAAGTTGGATACATGGCCAGAGCTTAGCCAGTATGCATTGGAGGTGCTGGCTTGCCCTGCTGCCAGTGTATTATCTGAGCGCGTCTTTAGTGCTGCAGGTGGTGTACTAACAGACCGTCGCATGCGACTATCCTCAGAGAATGTAGACCGGCTTACTTTTCTGAAAATGAACAAGGCATGGATCTCACCTGAATTTGGCTGTCCGTTTTCAGATTAAATAACTGTTTGGCAACGTTTTCCATGTCTCCTGTTATGTTCATCTTTCTACCACCTGAACTCTACTCCCTGGGCTACAACACCGCCATTTGTTGCTCGTAAGTAATTGGCAGGGGTACTGACTCCTGGCCAGCCTGGTTACAGCACGACAGCTGTTTCCTCTGGCAGTGTGAACGTCAATTATCCTCCAATAAGTTGTGCTGTCGTGTTGCATTCGGGTTAGCCGACTCTATGGTGCCTGCAGTTTAGGTGATTCCTATGTGTGCTGTGGGATATGTAAATAAAGGCTGTTTCCATTGTGACAATAGGACAAGCACCCACTGTAGGACTGTGTGATTCGGTAACTGCGGACGGCTTGCGTCCTGTCAACTTACATTTTCATGGGTGCGTTCTGCTACCCGTCCGGGGTCCAGTACCGTCAACTGGTTCTCCCCAGTGCCTTTGGCCTAGGTGCCTCCATCTCCGTATACGAGTTCCAGCAACGTCTGCTGGTCCTTGGTAGTGCTTTGGAGCACAGGTACCTCCTGCTTAGTAACCGTGTCACAGTAATGTCAGCTGGTACTCGGTTGTGACATTGCCTCTTTTCCTTCTGCTACCCGTCCGAGGTCCAGTACCGTCAACTGGTTCTCCCCAGTGCCTTTGGCCTAGGTGCCTCCATCTCCGTATACGAGTTCCAGCAACGTCTGCTGGTCCTTGGTAGTGCTTTGGAGCACAGGTACCTCCTGCTTAGTAAACGTGTCACAGTAACGTCAGCTGGTACTCGGTTGTGACATTGCCTCTTTTCCTTCTGCTGCCCCTCCGGGTTCCAGCACAGTCAGCTGGTCCTCGTTACTTCCATTGTCTCTTGTTCCATCTGATACCCGTCCGGGTTCCAGTAACGTCAGCTGGTTCTCGGAAATTAGACGACCTTAAAGACCACCCAGAAGAAGATGACGACAACAAGGACGACGAGCATGAAGCCAACCAGCCTGAACACCATCACAAAGAAAAAATAAAAGATTACCGAGAAGAAGATCACCAACAGGACAAAGAAGGTTAAGACAAACTACAAGATACAGAAGAACAATAAGCAGAAGATCAAAAAGCAGAAGAACATGAAGTATAAGACCAAAATGAAGAGCAAAATATATGCTCTAAATTCTAAGCAGAAGAAGACTAAGCAGTGTATGGGGGTGAGTCCGTTCCTCCTCGTGGTGCCCCTGGAAAATGCCTGCTGCTGCAGGCTAAACTGAACACGGACAAATACTGTTGTAATTTAAATCTTTTGTGACAGCAAGAACGGAAGGATGAACATTACAATTCATACTTTTACAGATTACAAGTACAGGAATCTCTGTCACAAATAAGAATATGATGAAGAAGATGAAGAGGAAGAAGATGAAGAATTTGAATATGAAGAAGATTAATAGTTTAATAATAACAATATGAGTAATGTAAACAAAAACATGAATAGCAAGAAGTTTAAGAAGAAGATTAAGAAGGTGAAGATGAAGAATAATTTGATGAGAAAGATGATGCTGCTGAAGATTATGAAGGAGAAAGTGTGGCACTGGCAAAAGTTAAAAAGGTGAAGAGCATGGAAGTTGTGAAACATACATATTTGCCAAAATAGAAAAAAGGTTAACAACATTGTCAATTTGTTCGTTCAATCCAAACGTATTTCCAAAAAAAATATATATTAATGCTATTCCAATGCGTTGGGTTAAACATGTATGCCTTTATTGTCTCCTCAACCTCCCCCAATACATTCTACATTAGTCTTTGTTGTTTTCCTTCATGTACAATTAACCAACAAGGCAAGAATGGGTTTTTTTTAATGTCGATATTTGGTTCCCATAGACTTACATTGGACTTCCGGTATCGGTATCGGGTATCGCCGATATTTTAGTGATATCGGCGATACGTTCCGATCCGATATTTTTAGATATCGAGCAGCATCGCTCAACACTAGCTATGACACAACAAAAAAAATTCTATGAAGGACTGAAATAGCACAATTTTGAGTGCAATAATATATGATCCGAGTGGCAGACAAAACAAGGTGTAAAATATCTACCCTATGCCTAAATTAAATATTTTTTTGGCAGCTAAATGTTTTTTGGCCAGCAAAATAGTATCAAGAAATTATACAACACACTCCAAAAAAATTAACAATACCACAAAAATGTCAGAATTTTTTGCGCACTCAGATGTGATGGCTGGGACAGGCAAAACCATTTAAAATAGCTGGATTTTCACGCTGTACTATGAAATGAATCTGGCTGTATTGATAACAAGCAAATGGAGAAAAAAGAGGTCTCTGGATTGCTTTTGAATAAAATAATCAAGATTAAGATACAAAAAAAAATTGCTGCCCACTGAGACCTAGGGCTGTGTAGATAAGGTTAATATATGTAATAGGCAGCAGCAGCAGAGAGAAATGGAATGGACCCTCTTGATGTATGCAATGAAGTATGCCACATACAATGGCTGCCTGTTACTGAGATCTATATACCCACATACAGTGCGTGCATGCCATGTACTGATATGTATGGAGGCACATACACTCCCTGCCTACCTAGCACTGCAATCTATATACCCTGTAATTAGTCCTTAGAAGGACTGTTGATTTTGCTGGGTTTGTGTATTCTTTGATGGTATACCCACACTACCTTATAAACCCCCAAATCTGACCCTATCTGGGCAGCAACTCTCCCTACACTCGCTGATTCCAGAGCAGACTGTGACGAGCATGGCGGTGCCAGGTCTCTTATACACCTGATGACTCTGTGCGGCCAGCCAATCACTGTAATGTCATAACCAAGATGGTTAGGGCATTACAGTGCGTGGCAGACAATCCCTCCATGTTGAATGGCTTTAAAGAGCGCCAAAAATGCAGGGCGGGGACCAGAGAACTGCTCAGCATTCGCCGAGTACCGCGAGTACAGCAATTTACAGAGCACGTTCGCTCTTCACTAGTTACAATGTGTTTTCATGAAATTATAGGCCTTTCGATATTGCAATTTGCAGAAAATATATTTGACACAAACAAATCTTCTGAGAAAATCCACTATGTCGTGTACCAGTGTACCACATAAAGAAAACAAATGCTGCCACACAATAACCATACAGTGAAAAAGCATACGTACTTTCTTTCTTTTTTTTACATCTCATTTTTATTATACTTTGAGGTCTAGAGACAATGCATCCAAATTGAATCCAAATCTCAATTTTTGCTTTTCTTTTTCATCCGGTGCAGATCGCTGACTTCTTCTGGCTAGGACTATGGAAAAAGTAACACATACACACAGCTATAAGTGATCACTTCAACATCACCATCAACGCCCCACCCTCCCCCCTCCACACCACTACACTGTGCCAAACGAAGAAAAAAAAAATGCAGTGATATCACCCTAGTGCCCTGCACCGCAACATTACCTCCATTTTGGCTCCCCCTCAATGGTAACAGTATTCACCAAAAAAAAATATTACAGTAGTAATGTCTCCCTTAGTTACCCGAGCACAGTAGAAGCACCCTCATACAATATTAACCCCTTTACTCCTGGGCCATTTTGCGTTTCTGTTTTTTTCTCTCCTTCTTCCCAGAGCCATAACTTCATTTTTCCATCAATATGGCCATGTGAGGGCAGTTTTTTTGTGGGCCGAGTTTTACTTTTGAACGACACCATTGATTCCACCATATAATGTACTGGAAAACAAGAAAAAAAAAGCTGTCCTGCCAATATGATTCTCCAGGTCATTATGAGTTCGTAGATACCAAACATATATAGGTTCTTTTTTATTTAAGTGGTGAAAAAAAATCCAAAGTTTGTTAAAATAAAATGCATCATTTTCTGAGACCCGTAGCATCACCATTTTTCGGGATCTAGGGTTCAGTGATGGTTTATTTTTTATGTGCCAACCTCAAGTTTTTATTGATACCATTTTGGTGTAGATACAATGTTTTGATAGCCTGTTATTCCATTTTAATGCAATGTTGTGGCAATCAAAAAACATAATTCTGGCATTTTTACTCTTTTTCTCATTACACTGTTACCAGTCGGATTAATTCTTTTTATATTGATATATCAGGCAATTCTGAAAGTGGTGATACCAGATATGTGTTTTTTATTTTTTTTTAATCTTTTATTTTGAATGGGGTTAATGGGTGATTTAAACTTTTATATTTTTTTATTTTTTTATATTTTTAAAAACTTTTTTCTGCTTTTTACTAGCTTCAATAGTGTCCATGGTAGACTAGAAGCTGCAATCATCCAATCGCCTGTGTTCAACCCTGCTCAGTTGCTTTGGGTGGCGCCCATAGCTATCCAGACCCCTGTGGCTACGACAACCACAGGGGTCTCCTGCAGACCCCGAGTTGTCATGCCAACCCATTAGTGACCCACGTTCATGTGACACGGGCAGCAATTTGCGGGATTTATGGCCGCTTCTGATGCGAGTATGTTAAATGCCACTATCAGAGATTGACAGCGGCATTTAACATGTTAACAGCCACAAGTGGATCGTGATTCCATACGTGGCTGTTGGGGCAACATGTCAGCTGATGAATTCAGCTGACATGTGCTGAAAAAGATGTGGACTCAGCGCCACATCAAAGGGGGAGACCCAACCTGCACCTTACATTTACGGCGCATGTCGTGAAGGGGTTAATGCATATCTCCCCTTTGGCGCCCACATTCAAAAAAGTAAAATACCTCTTTATGCCCCGATACAGCAGTAATGTTTTTCTTTGTGCTCAAATACAACAGTAGTGTCCTCTCTCTGGTGGCAATAATACATTAGTAACATACACCATTTCTCCCCCGACACAGTAGTAGTGTCCAACTTCTATGCCTCTATATAGATGGAACATCCCAAACTGTAGTTCCATAAATTAATCATTAATAATACATGAGCCACAATGGGAATTATTTTTAATGTTTACCTTGGGGAGTAATAGTGTCCCCTTTTCTGGCCCCATACAGTAATTTTGTCCCCAATTAGACTCCTACAGTAATTTATTTATGTCCCCTACTTGCTTGCTTAAACTAATAATGCATGTTCCACATTCATACAGTAAATTATGTCACCCATCCAATAGTAATGTCACCAATCCTGACCCTTATCCTGTAAGAATGTACCACATTATGATCCCTATCATGTAATAATTTCCCATGCCTAGGCCCTCATGCTATTCCAATATCCCCTATGCTGGTCCCTTTCTTTAATAATTTTCCCTATTTTGATCCAAATCCTTTTTTAGTGTCCCTCATTCAGCTTCTTTCTTTATTAATGTCCCTATCCTGGTCCCTTTCTTTAATAGTGTCCCCTATCTGGTAATAATGTCACCCATTATGACCCTAATCATGTAATAATTTTCCCCATCTTGGCCTATTTCTTTAATCACTTCCCCCATTTTGGACCCCATCTTTTTATATTGGCCCACATCATGGCCCATTTTTATAATAATGTCCCCATCCTGACTCCCGTCCATTCATAATGTCCCATCCTTACCCTTTTCTTTAATACATGTCCCCACCCTTATAATAATGTCCCCAACCTGTAATAATGTCTTCAGTAGAGTCAAGCGAAACAGGTCGGTCAATTTAAAAAAAGACCGACTAGTGCCAAGGTCGGTTTTCCCATAATGCTTGAAGGGCCATTTCTCGGCCAATGAGCAAGGACGCAGACTGTGGGCACCACGATGACATGGGCAGCGGCCAGCACCATCTTAGAGAAGGGCATTGCAGTGATTGGCTTGCTTTGTGTGGCGTCACAGTGCCTATAAAAGCCCTGACCGCCGACCTCCATTTTACTTCTGCCTATCTTAGCGTAGGGAGAGGTTGCTGACGCTGCTTCTCAGCAGGGAGAGAGTTAGGCAGGAAAAAACAATGATTCAGTGCTTGTGCTGATAGCGATTAGCTGTACAGTTAGTGTGCAGTGACAGGGGAAGATTTTGTTGTGTGCAGCAGCGCTGGTTCTTAGGCTGCCTGCCAGTGACAGGGGAGGAATTGCTTATGTGGAGCAGCAGAGCTGATTATTAGGCTGCCTGCCAGTGAGAGGGGAGGAATTTCTTGTGTGCAGCAGCAGAGCTGATTATTAGGCTGCTTGACAGTGAGAGGGGAGGAATTTTTTGTGTGGAGCAGCAGAGCTGATTATTAGGCTGCCTGCTATCTGTATTGCTGTGTGTACCCTGCTGTGAAGAGAGCTTTTTAACACAGCACCTACACAGCACTAATACTTTAATTTTTTCTGCACAGTTACCGAGCGATCATTTTTCTCCACACCGTATAGAGCTGTACGCTCCTTACACTACCGTGTACCGGCTGGCATCACAGACAAATACATGCTGACTATCTGTGTGTGACTCTGGAAATATATACGGAGATTTCAATTTTCCCCAAAACCGTATACAGCTGGTATCTTCTGATACAGTACTGTTTTTCTCCCTTCTGTATTATGGTCAAATCCATACTGATAGAGCGTCTGTGTGTTACTCCTCAAATATATACGGAGATTAAAAATTACCCCAAAACTGTATACAGCTACTACAGTACGCTACTGATACAGAACAGTTTTTATCCTTTTCATATTCTGGTGTTATCCCTACTGAGCCTGTGACCATGTGTGTTACTCCTCAAATTTATACGGAGATTAAAAATTACCCCAACACTGTATACAGCTGTACGCTACTGATACAGTACACTTTTTGTCCTTTTCATATTCTGGTGTTATCCATACTGAGCCTGTGACCATGTGTGTTACTCCTTAAATATATACGGAGATTTAAAATTACCCCAACACTGTGTACAGCTGTACGCTACTGATACAGTACACTTTTTCTCCTTTTCATATTCTGGTGTTATCCATACTGAGCCTCTGAGCGTGTGTGTTACTCCTCAAATATATGCGGAGATTTAAAATTACCCCAACACTGTATACAGCTGTATGCTACTGATACAGTACACTTTTTCTCCTTTTCATATTCTAATGATATCCCTATTGAGCCTGTGACCGTGTGTGTTACTCCTTAAATATATACGGAGATTGAAAATTAACCCAGCACTGTATACAGCTGTACACTTCTGATACAGAACACTTTTTTGGTTTTTATATTCTGGTGTAATCCATACTGAGCCTGTGAGAGTCTGTCTGTTACTCCGCAAATATATACGGAGATTAAAATTTTTCACCTTCACCATATACAGCTGTACACTTCTGATACAGTACCATATATCTGCTGTTTTGATATAGGAAAGATGTGTATCTTCGTACCGTGTTAGCCAGTAGATAGAAAAATATTTAGACTTGAGAGTCCTCAGTGGTTGATACCTTTTAATGGCTAACTGAAAAGATGGTAACAAATTGCAAGCTTTCGAAACTACTCAGGTCTCTTCATCAGGCAAAGACTAATACAAAATCTGAAGAATCACATATTTATACACAACATGACACAGGAATAATGCAATAGGTAAGACAAGTGACATGAAGCAGAACTGTCATTATGGCAGAGGGATTAACAAATATTGGCAACAGTTGGCTGTAGGCATTCGACCCTCCTCCTCCTCCAGAAGCGAAAGCTCGTCAACAGAGCACAGTCGTACGAACACTCCATCCGCAAACTGCCAGTGTTGCACATGAGGTGTCCCACTATTGAATAACTAGTGGTAAGCATCAGCAGGCTGTTTTAAAAATGATGTCTTTGGGTGACAACAGACACACCGCGGAGGTACTGGCCGACTACTAGCAGCGAGAAACTAAGTCATGGCTGGGCAGTATACATCTTGAGCCAGGCAAGGTAGTCAGTGATAACGGCTGTAATTTTGTAGCGGCCACAGCCCTGGCAAGACTCAGACACATACCTTGCCTGGCTCACACCTTAAACCTGGTGGTGCAGTGCTTCTTAAATAATTATCCGGAGTTAACAACCCTGCTCCATAAAGTGCGAAGACTGTGCTCGCACATCCGTCGCTCGCCCGTAGACTCCAGTCGTTTGCAGAGGCTGCAGAGATCGCTCCTCCTCCCCAAGCACCGCCTAATCATAGACGTTGCAACAAGGTGGAACTCCACCATGCACATGGTTGAGAGGCTGTGGGAACAGAGGCAGGCTGTAATGCATTTATGGGAGGATACACGGGCAGGCAGTTTGAGGGCAGACATGGAGTTGTCGGGTGTGCAGTGGTCAAAGCTGAAAGACCTCTGTGAAGTCCTTCAGTGTTTTGAGGAATGCACACGGCTGGTAAGCGCAGACAACGCCATCATAAGCATGAGCATCCCACTTATGCGTCTGCTCATGCAAACTTTGACGCACATTAAGGATCAGGCGTCACCAGCGGAGGAGGAAGAGGGAAGCCTTAATGACAGTCAGCCATTGTCTGCTCAGGGAACTGTCCTGGACGAGGTGGAGGAAGAAGAGGAAGAAGAGGAGGAGGAGGAGGGGGGATGATTATTTTGGGGAGGAGGATGCTTCTCAGGGGGCAAGAGAAAATGTTGGCTTGCCAAGTTCAGGTCCAGGTTTTGTGCTGGAGGGATGTGGATTTGGCAGAAAGTGCTCCTCAAACCACCACTGGCAGTGCATCACTGACACCTGGAACATTGGCCCACATGTGTGATTATGCCTTGCGTATCCTAACAAGGGACCCCCGCATTTTCAAAATGATGAAGGATGACGACTACTGGTTGGCCAGCATCCAAGATCCACGCTATAAAGGCAAATTGCAGAACATAATGCCACAGGAGAACCTAGAGCTAATATTGGCCAACAAACAAGCAACTCTGGTAAACCGTTTGTTAGAGGCATACCCAGCAAACAGCAGCGTTCTGCCACGAGCCGTACTGGGCCAAATGGAAGAGGTGTTCGTGGTGCACACAGCTGAAGTGGTGTTGGATACAGGGGTTTCATGACCATGTTGTGGACTGATTTCTCCAGGAGAGCTCACACACCTGGTAATCAGGAATCTATAGCAACAGACAGGAGACAGCAGTTGTCAACTATGGTTACAAACTACTTCTCCTCCCCTATCGATGTTCTCCCTCACTGGTCATTCCCCCTTGACTACTGGGCCTGTAAACTGGACACCTGGCCTGAATTGGCACAATATGCCTTACAGGAGCTCGCTTGCCCTGCTGGTAGTGTGCTATCTGAAAGAGTCTTCAGTGCTGCTGGATCAATCCTGACAGAAAGAAGGACCCGTCAACGCAACGCAACGCAAAATGTTGATTATCTAACCTTCATTAAAATGAACCATAAATGGGTTTCAAAGGATTTTGTCCCACCTTCCCCTGATGACACATAGGTTGCCAGAAAAATGGCTAGCTTTGTCCTCCTCTTCCTCGGACATCTCAAATTCCTCCATTTTCAGGTGCTTTACGTCCATTATACACCTTAACATATGCCATTTTTGCCATTTTTGCCACCTCCCGATCTGGGCTGTCCCCCCCCTCCACCCCCCAACTTTTTATATTCTGGTGTGATCCATACTGAACCTGTGAGAGCCTGTGTCTGACTCTAGCAAAAATACTCTGTCTTACTCTGGCAAAATATACGGAGATTTACAATTTCCCCAACCCTATATACCTGTACGCTTGCAATACATTACCCTTTTTCTACTTTTTATATTCTGGTGTGATCAATACTGAGCCTGTGAGAGCCAGTGTCATACTCTGCTAAAATATACGGAGATTTACAATCTCCCCAACCCTGTATACAGCTGTACGCTTCAAATACATTACCTTTTTCTACTTTTTATATTATGGTGTGATCAATACTGAGCCTGTGAGAGCCAGTGTCTGAATCTGGCAAAATATAAGGAGATTTACAATTTCCCTAACCATGTATACAGCTGTATGCTTCAAATACATTACCCTTTTTCTACTTTTTATATTCCGGTGTGATCAATACTAAGCCTGTGAGAGCCAATGTCTGACTCTGGCAAAATATACGGAGATTTACAATTTCCCCAACCCTGTATACAGCTGTACACTTCTAATACATTACCCTTTTTCTACTTTTTAGATTTTGGTGTGATCAATATTGAGCCTGTGAGAGCCAGTGTGTGACCCTGGCAAAATATACAGAGATTTACAATTTCCCCAAACCTGTATACAGCTGTACGCTTCTAATACATTACCCTTTTTCTACTTTTTAGATTCTGGTGTGATCAATACTGAGCCTGTGAGAGCCAGTGTGACTCTGGCAAAATATACAGAGATTTACAATTTCCCCCACCCTGTATACAGCTGTACGCATCAAATACATTACCCTTTTTCTACTTTGTATATTCTGGTGTGATCAATACTGAGCCTGTGAGAGCCAGTGTCTGACTCTGGCAAAATATACAGAGATTTACAATTTCCCCAACCCTGTGTACAGCCGTACCTTCTAATACATGACCCTTTTTATACTTTTTAGATTCTGGTGTAATCCATACAGAGCCTGTGAGCCTCTGTCTATTACTCCAAAAACAAATACGGAGATTTACAATTACAGCTATACTGTATACAGCTTTACGCTTGGGATACAGTACCCTTTTTGTAAGAAAGTCCTCCTCCCCACCAATCTAAGTGCATCATTGAAACCTGTAACATTGGCCCACATGTGTGATTATTTCTTGTGGATCTTTTTATATTCTTGTGTAATCCATACTGAGCCTGTGAGCGTCAGAGTCTGCCTCCTGAAATATATACAGAGATTTATAATGTTTTCACTATGCTATATATATCTTGTATCTGGTGAAACAGTACCCTTTTTAAACTTTTTATATTGTTGTGTAATACATACTGAGCCTGAGAGTGTCAGAGTCTGCCTTCTGAAATATATACGGAGATTTAGAATATTTTCACTATGCTATATATACCTGGTATCTGCTGATACAGTACCCTTTTTCAGCTTTCCAAATTGTGGTCTAATCCATACTGAGCCTGTGAGCATCTGACTGGTAATCCGTAAATATATACGGAGATTTACAATGACCCCTAGACTGTTTCCGGCTGTACGCTTCTGATACAGTACCCTTTTTGCATAAAGTCCTCCTTCACCCACCACTCTAAGTGCATCATTGACACCTGTAACATTGGCCAACATGTGTGATTATTTCTTGCTGATCTTTTTATATTCTTTTGTAATCCATACTGAGCTTATGAGCATCAGTGTCTGCCTCCTGAAATATATACGGAGATTTATAATATTTTCACTATACTATATATACCTTGTATCTGGTGAAACAGTACCCTTTTCAGCTTTTTATATTATTGTGTAATACATACTGAGCCAGAGAGCATCAGTGTCTGCCTCCTGAAATATATACTGAGATTTAGAATATTTTCACTATACTATATATACCTGGTATCTGCTGATACAGTACCCCTTTTTCTTCTTATTATATTCTTGTGTAATCCAGACTGAGCCTGTGAGCGTCAGAGTCTGCCTCCTGAAATATATACGGAGATGTGTAATATTTTCACTATACTATATATACCTTGTATCTGGTGAAACAGTACCCTTTTTATATTATTGTGTAATATATACTGAGCCTGAGAGCGTCAGTGGCTGCCTCCTGAAATATACACTGAGATTTAGAATATTTTCACTATACTATATATACCATGTATCTGCTGATACAGTACCCCTTTTTCTTCCTATATTCTTGTGTAATCCAGACTGAGCCTGTGAGCATCAGAGTCTGCCTCCTGAAATATATATGGAGATTTATAATATTTTCACTATACTATATAAACCTTGTATCTGGTGAAACAGTACCCTTTTTCAGCTTTTTATATTATTTTTAATACATTTATCTGGCAGGCCCGTAGCAGTCCAAAAGGTGTTAAAAAAAAAAAAGAGTTGCAGGACAGCTTGGCCAGACGGTCAAATTAGCACAGCGTGTAAGCCCTGAAAATTTATACCATAGTAAGAAGAGACCAGTGTGGCACTTTTTTTACCTAAATCCTATTGATGAGGCAAAGGTTATCTGTAAGCAGTGCGGAAGGACCTTTAGCCGAGGGAAAAATCTCAGAAATTTGAATACCAGTTGCATGCTTAGACATTTAATGAAAATGCACTTGCAAGCGTGGACAGGCTACAAAACCTACAAATCCCCCCCAATGCCTGCGTCAGTACCTGGCACACCCGGGCAAGTGCCAGTTCCCTGACCAGGTGGGGCGGGCTGACTCGTCGGCGAAGGCACTGGCACAGGGCCCCTCATAGTACAAAAATGTGTCTCTGACGGTGGGAGGGCCGACTCGCCGTCAGACACACCAGCGTACTATGAAGGGCCCTGTGCCAGTGCCGTTGCCCATGGGCCCCAGTACTTGCAATACTTACCTCTCCATGCTCCACCGCTGTGACGTCTTCCGCGTTTCCTGACAGTGACATTCAGGTTAGAGAGCGCGATGGCGTCACGTCTGTACACCCTCTACCTAAACAGTCCAAGGGCAGAGAGCTGTAAGAGTAGAGCAGAGCACAGCGAGGAGAGGTATTAATTTTTTTTAATATTTGGAGGAATATATGGTGAGCAATTATACACTGGATCATTAATAATGGGGCCCATCATATACTGTAGCATTCTAAAAGGGGGAAAACAGACACTGGAGCAGCATTTATGGGGCCCATTATACACTGGATCATTAATAATGGGGCCCATTATATATGGAGCATGATTTTGGCCCATAACACACTGAAGCATCATCCATGGGGCCCATCATATACTGGAGCATTGTAAATGGGGGATATCAGACACTGGAGCAGCATTTATGGGGCCCATTATACACTGGATCATTAATAATGGGGCCCATTATATTTGGTGCATGATTTTGGCCCATAAGACACTGGAGCATCATCCATGGGGCCCAACATATACTGGAGCATTCTAAATGAGGCAGATCAGACACTGGAGCAGCATCCATGGGGCCCATCATATAGTGGAGCATTGTAAATGGGGAACATCAGACACTGGAGCAGCATTTACAGGGCCCATTATACACTAGATCATTAATAATCGGGCCCATTATATATGGAGCATGATTTTGGCCCATAAGACACTGGAGCATCTTCCATGGGCCCAACATATACTGGAGCATTCTATATGGGGGACATCAGACACTGGAGCAGCATTTACGGGGCCCATTATACACTGGATCATTTATAATGGGGCCCAATATATTTGGTGCATGATTTTTCCCCATAAGACACTGGAGCATCATCCATGGGGCCCAAATAATACAGGAGCATTCTAAATGGGGCTGATCAGACACTGGAGCAGCATACATGGGGCCCATCATATAGTGGAGCATTGTAAATGGGGGACATCAGACACTGGAGCAGCATTTACGGGGCCCATTATACACTGGATCATTAATAATGGGGCCCATTATATATGGAGCATGTTTTGGCCCATAAGACACTGGAGCATCATCCATGGGGCCCATCATATACTGGCAAGACTGTGAGAAGCAACCCCACACATGAATGGTTTCAGGATGCTTAAGAGTTGGCATGAGACAAGACTGGTGGTAGCGCTCACCTTGTCTTCTCCGAATGAGGCGTTTTCCTGATGTCCCAAACAATCGAAAAGGGGATTCATCAGAGAAAATAACTTTACCCCAGTCCTCAGCAGTCCACTGCCTGTACCTTTTGCAGAATATCAGTCTGTCCATGATGTTTTTTCTGGAGAGAAGTGGCTTCTTTGCTGCCCTCCTTGAGACCAGGCCTTGCTCCAAGAGTTTCCGCCTCACAGTGCGTGCAGATGCACTCACATCTGCCTGCTGCCATTCCTGAGCAAGCTCTGCACTGCTGGTAGCCCGATCCCGCAGCTGAAACACTTTTAAGAGATGGTCCTGGCGCTTGCTGGTCTTTCTTGGGTGCCCTGAAGCCTTTTTGGCAACAATGGAACCTCTCTCCTTGAAGTTCTTGATGATGCGATAGATTGTTGACTGAGGTGCAATCTTTCTAGCTGCGATACTCTTCCCTGTTAGGCCATTTTTGTGCATTGCAATGATGACTGCATGTGTTTCTTTAGAGATAACCATGGTTAACAGAAGAGAAACAATGATGCCAAGCACCAGCCTCCTTTTAAAGTGTCCAGTGGTGTCATTCTTACTTAATCATGACAGATTGATCTCCAGCCATGTCCTCATCAACACCCACACCTGTGTTAATGGAGCAATTACTGAAAGAGGTTAGCTGGTCCTTTTAAGGCAGGGCTGCAATGATGTTGAAATGTGTTTTGGGGGATAAAGTTCATTTTCTAGCCAAATATTGACTTTGCAAGTAATTGCTGTTAAGCTGATCACTCTTTATAACATTCTGGAGTATATGCAAATTGCCATTAGAAAAAGTGAAGCAGTAGACTTCGTAAAAATTAATATTTGTGTCATTCTCAAAACTTTTGGCCATGACTGTAGGGTATGGAGCATCATATGGGGCCTATTCTGTAGGGAGCATTATAAGGAGCCCATTCTGTACAGAGCAATATATGGGGCCCATCATATACTGTATGGAGCTTTATATGCGACTCATTATACTGTATGGAGCAATATGTGGGGCTCATTATACTCTATGGGGACCGTCCTATACTGTATGGCACATTATATGGGGACCATCATATACTGTAGCATTATGTGGAGCTCATCATATACTGTATGGAACTTTATATGGGACCAATTATGTATGGAGCAATATATGGGGCTCATTATTCTGTATGGCGCACTATGTGGTGGCCATAATACTGTATGGAGGAATATACTGTCCGGTTTTTGAGCTATTGTAGATTTTAACATAGATATCAGTCATGTCATGTAAGAAGTGAAGTATTTGTCATTGTACTATACCTATATTTCTGTGCCATATCGGAGCATCATGAATTGTGATATGTGTTAAAGGGGCCCACTGACACTCTTTGGCCTGGGGCACACAAAAACCGTGAGCCATACCTAGCCCCCCACAAGTTTAGCCAAATAACCCCCAGTTTTCAATTTGTAACTATTATTATAAAGGTAATTAAGGTTGCCAAGCTTAAGTAATAATAATTTATGTTGTTGGCATTGAAATGGGCACTGCAGGTGTGTTTACTGTCCTCCACTCCCTGCCGACTTTGCTTCCCCATTGACTTGCATTGGGTTTCGTGTTTCAGTCGGATCTCTGACTTTTCCTGATAGTCTTTTGAGAAAGTCGGGTTTCCTGAATCCTGACTCGACCCTAAAAAAGGCAAAGTCACTCATCTCTAGTCTTTAGTCATGGCCCCTTTCTTTAATATTGTCCCTTAAACTGGAGCTTTTTTCCAACTCTTTTATAAAAATAAATAAATGGTTCTTTTACCTATTCCTGCTCCAATGACTAGAAACCTCCTTATTTTCCCTCATAGCCAGCACATGGTGGGGCAGGTGTGGCAGTGATGTCATTTGCCACTCACGATGGGCATGTCAACGATAGCTGCTGGCTTCTGACTCGCCGACAGTGTGTATAGCTATTGCAGTTCAGGGAGCCGGTGTCTTGCTAAAAAAAGGCTCTGCCCCCTGACTCCATTAGGCCCAGTCGCAGTCACACCATGTACATATCCCTGGACCTGTAAGAGGGTTGAAAAATAATCCATCCTCTCTTTACAAAAAACTTCTAACATTACATAAACTTCACCTTCAAATTCTGTACTCGCATAACACCTTTCTGACGTTGGGCATAATAATACGCCCATATTAGAATCCCTCCCTTTAATGTGGGCTCTGGCGCTGAGCCCACATCTTTCTCGACACATGTCAGCTGTTGTTAACAGCTGACATCTGCCTCTAACAGCCATGGGTGGAATCGCGATTCACCCGTGGCTGTTAACCTGTTAAATGCCAATCTTTAACAGCGGCATTTAACTCACGCTTACAGGAAGCGAGTTGGAAATCCCTCCCATCGGTGACCCTGTCACATGATCGCGGGTCACCAATGGGTTGTCACGCCAACCAGAGGTCTAAAGCAGACCTCTATGGTTGTCATAGCCAGATTGTTATGAGCGCTGCCTATGGTCGGCGCTAATAGCAAGTGAGCATTTCTGCTACACACAGGGGATCTGATCATCGCCTGTATGTATCACAAGCGATCAGACAATTGCAGCTTCTAGTCTTCCATAGAGACTATTGAAGCATGCAAAAAGTAAAAGAAAAAAAGTTTTTAAAAATATAAAAACAATAAAAAACCAAATATACACATATTTGGTATCGCTGCTTTCAGAATTGCCTGATCTATCAATAAATAAAAAAAATTAACCCGATGGTTAATCAGCGTAGCGAGAAAAAAAATAAAAATGCCAGAATTACATTTTTTTTGTTTGCCGCTATATTGCAATAAAATGCAATAACCGACGATCAAAAGATCATATCTAAACCAAAATGGTATTGATAAAAACGTCAGCTCGGTGAGAAAAAAATAAGCCTTCACCCAGCTCCAGATCACGAAAAATGGAGACGCTACAGGTCTTGGAAATGGTGCCTTTTTTAACCAAACTTTGGATTTTTTTTTCACTACTCAATAAAAAAAAACTAGACATGTTTGGTGTCTATGAACTTGTAATGACCTGGAGAGTCATAATTGCAGGTCAGTTTTAGCATTTAGCATACATGGTAAAATAAAAAACAATTGTGGAATTGCACTTTTTTTTTGCAATTTCACAGCACTTGGAATTTATTTCCCATTTTCCAGTCAGGGCTGCCATCAGGGCATTACTGCCCTGACTGGCGTTTGTTATGTTTAGGTAGCTGAGGAGGCAGGAGCAAAAAACCGCATAGGCAGCCTAATACCAGAAAGGTTTGAAACTAATAGGTTGCAGACCCCTAAACTAACCGCACAACTAGAAGCAGCCGTGGGACGTTCCTACGGAGCCCTAGACGCCTCGTCACAGCCGGAGAGATAGCTATCCCTGAAGATGGAAAGAGGAAAGCTAACTGCCCCGGAGTAGACCCCAAAAGAATAGGAAGCCCCCAGACATATAATGGCGGTTAGACAAGATGAAAATACGAACACAGACCGAAAATAGATTGAGCAAACGCTGGGGCCCAAAACTGTCTAGATAGGACAGCACAGGAGAGAATACTGTCTGCAACCCAGAAAAACCCTAGAAAAAACTCCAACACTTCTGAATCCAAAACTACTGAGACCACACGGTCTCGACCACCTATATCAGATCTCTGGTGTGGACACGTAGCAACCCAGCAGTAAAATATCACAAAAACTGAGCAAATGAACAAATACAAAAAAACGAATGGAGACCTGCCAAAGCTCCCCAAAGGGGACCCGGCTGAAGACAAAAAGTAATGCAGCAAAAAGCAAGGAATTCAAACCACAGTAAAAAAAACTGAAAGAGACTTATCTGAATGCAAGCAGGAGACAGCAGAAAAGCAAGCTGAATTCCAACCTAGACCCGGAAGAACAATTGATCACCGGCGAGGATCATGGGAGGTCAGCTCACTTATATCAGGCCAGTCAGAATCACCTGACAACCACTCGTCAACTGCAGATGTAGGACTCTTGGTGTTCAACATAGGTTCAATACCCTCAGCAACCACCAGAGGGAGCTTCAGCTCCGAAGTCATCTCCAATACGTTCACAACAGGCGTATTGGGCCAAGTGGCAGAAGGAGCCCACATCGGGCCATGTCTCATCTGCTCACCAGGCCCTAGCGGCAGGCTAAACGGGCCCTAGTGGCACTTAAACTCTATTGACGTGTGGGCCCGAGCCTGCACGTCAATAGTTAAAAGCCGCCAGCCAATTGGAGGCTGGCAGCTGACTTCAGCCGCAGCGCGCATATCGCCGCCGTCTAACATCATTGTCATTCGCCAGCGAGTGTGCGCTTGAACTGCATGGCGGGAGCTTCGCCGCAGGAGCACGGCAAGGTAAGGAGAACTTGTTTTTATTTTTTTTGTTATTGAAAGCGGCAAGCTGGGGGCAGAATGGACACTGGGGAAGAAAGTAACAGTGAGACACAGGAGGGTGCAGAATGTGACAGTGAGACACAGGAGGAGGCAGAATGTGACAGTGACACACAGGAGGGGGCAGAATGTGATAGTGAGACACAGGAGGGGGCAGAATGTGACAGTGAGACACAGAAGGGGCAAATGGACACAGGGGCTGATTGTGACAGTGAGACACAGGAGGGGGCAGAATGTGACAGTGAGACACAGGAGGGGGCAGAATGTGACAGTGAGACACAGGAAGGGTAAGAATGTGACAGTGAGACACAGGAGGGGGCAGAATGTGACAGTGAGACACAGGAGGGGGCAGAATGTGACAGTGAGACAGAAGGGGCAGAATTTGACAGTAAGACAGAGGAGGGGGCAGAATGGACATGGGGCAGAATGTTACAGTGAGACACAGAAGGGGGCAGAATGTGACAGTAAGACACAGGAGGGGGCAGAATGGACACTGGGGCAGAATGTGACAGTGAGACACAGGACGGAGCAGAATGTGACAGTGAGACACAGGAGGGGCAGAATGGACATGGGGCAGAATGTGACAATGAGACACAGGAGGGGCAGAATGTGACAGTGAGACACAGGAGGGGGCAGAATGTGACAGTGAGACACAGGAGGGGCAGAATTTGACAGTAAGACAGAGGAGGGGGCAGAATGGACATGGGGCAGAATGTTACAGTGAGACACAAGAGGGGGCAGAATGTGACAGTGAGACACAGGAGGGGGCAGAATGGACACAGGGGCAGAATGTGACAGTGAGACACAGCAGGGGCAGAATAAACATGGGGCAGAATGTGACAGTGAGACACAGGAGGGGGCAGAATGGACACTGGGGCAGAATGTGACGGTGAGACACAAGAGGGGCAGAATGGACATGGGGCAGAATGTGAGACACAGGAGGGGAGCAGAATGTGAGACACAGGAGGGGCAGGATGTGAGACACAGGAGGAGGCAGGATGGGAGACACAAGAGGGGGCAGGATGGGAGACACAGGAGGTGCAGGATGGGAGACACAGGGGGCAGGATCATGGGGCTGATGGGGCAGGATCATGGGACAGATGTGCAGAATCAGGAGATCATATGGGGCAGAATGGATACTCATGAGGGCAGGATGGGAGAACATATGACTGAATGAGACACACGGGGGCCAGGATGGGGGATATTATTACCATAGGGACCAATTAAGGGATATTATTACTACAGTGACGTGTTTATTTTAGTTTTTTGAGGATACTATTTTAAATGGGGGGAAGTCCTGTTATTGTGCAGAGCGACACTATGTCGCCTTTTTTTCTTCATCTGGTGTAGTGTAGAAGTTGGGAAAAAATTAAGTAATGTGTTCTGCAAATGGAGATCTAGATAACTGTGTTATTTCCTGCAGAAACAAGCCCAGGCTGGAAGACGTGATGGCAGTCAGTGCTGGATGAAAGATGAAAAGCGAAGCTGAATGACTTCACCTACAGACATCACTGGTGAGTCAGTGTGTTACCTGTACACTGACACTATACACTATATACAGAGTTCCTGTGTACAATGTCACCAGTGATCACTGTATTACCTATACACTGGCACTAAATACAGAGCTCCTGTGTATAATGTCACTGGTGATCACTGTATTACCTGTACACAGACCATACTAAGTACAGATCTCCTGTGTGTAATGGCACTTATGGTGATTGTAGTATTTTTTTTCATTAATGATTAGTATTGTAGTATTCAGTCACCATGTGGTGGTAATATGTGGTCTGGTCATGGTGTGGCTGTATTTGTTCCTTGTATGTGGTATTATAGGTCACCATGTGGTGGTAATATGTGGTCTGGACATGGTGTGGTGGTATTTGTTCCTTGTATGTGATATTATTTGTCACCATGTGGTGGTAATATGGTGTCTGGTCATGGTGCGGTGGTATTTGTCCCTTTGGATGTGATATTATTGGTCATTTTAAAAATTGAAAAGTAAATAAAAAATATACCTAAATTGTATTGGATATTTTAACAAATGTTTAATAGGTAACAGTAGAGTAGGGCCCAGCCAAAAGAGTCTACCTTGTCGTGGTGGCAGATTTAAAAAATCTTTTGGCCAAAACAAGAGCTGCTGGCTATGTATGTGATCTGGTGTTAGATGGGAACTGTTAATGTGTGATTGGTGAGAAGTGGAGTTTTTCCAAGAGACAGTGGTGGGACTGTGGACAGTTCGAGTGGTGGAGGGCGGGGCTGGGGTGGACCCTGGGCAGAGTCTCAATGGGGCCCCAAAAATTTTGCCAGTATGGGTCCCCGAAATTCCTAGTGGCAGCCCTGTTTCCAGTACACGATATGTTAAAACCAATGGTGTTGTTCAAAAGTACAACTTCTCCCACTAAAAAACAGTCCCTTAAATGGCCATTTTGATGAAAAATAAAAAGTTATGGCTCTGGAAAGAAGGAGAGCAAAAATCAAATGCAAAGACAAAAATACCTCCGGTCATGTAGGGGTTAAGGGTTGCTATAGGGTTACCTTTGATCCTGTTGGAAATACCAGTACGTCGTAATAATGCTATGCCATTCTATATTTTGTTTTGTTCCACCAACAAAGCACTATTGCTAGTGGCTGAGGCGGACACAGACGTAAGAAGACCTCTGTACAAGAACAGTATTTTTGCTGTTTTCAGTCAAATAAGTGTCTGTAATAGAAACATTTTTTTCTTTGTAGGCTGAAATTGCCCCTATTCTGTTGGGCCCTAGCACAACTGCAATGGTATGTCTGCCCCTGGCTACATAGTATTCCTTACTTGTTTACTTGTCGTTAGGTATATTACATCAATAATATGTTAAAATGTCTCAACAGTATGTCACAGATTTGCAACTGATGGACATTAAGGGTATGCCACACTAAACAAGATCGCTAACGAGATCGCTAAAATACGTCACTATTTAGCGATCTCGTTAGCGACGTCGTTGTGTGTGGCATGTAGCAACGACGTGGCCCCTGCTGTGATCTCGCTGATCGTTCACTAGAGTTCTGGACCGTATTTTAATCGTTGGTGTCCGCTGGTGAGCTTGAATCGCTGTGTTTGGCACCTTTTGTGAACGATGTGTGACCTCGTTAACGACGCATTAGTCAGCGGCGCAGGCGGGACTTTGTTTTCTTTCGCTAAACGCCCTTCAGCTCCGATTGGTGACCACAACATCGCCTCAGCTATAATAACTGCGCCCCCATCCATTGTTTCCAGAGCACTTTATGGGTCTCTTTGTGCGTTGTTGCGAGGATAGTATCGAGTTTTGCAATCCTGTTTGTGGCGCAGTGGTGGGTTTTTGCGATCCTTCTGAGTCGCTAGAGCACCATCCATCCCCATTTGGATTTGGATCTTTGGGATATTTGGATTCAAGGTACATATTGTTTGTGATGTTGTTTGATAATGGTTTTTAACCTTATTTTTTTTTTTCGTCTGCTTTATTTATTTTACACCCCTGACCTTATTTTTTTTTTTGTCTGCTTTATTTATTTTACACCCTGACCTTATTTTTTATTTTTTTTGTCTGCTTTATTTATTTTACACCCCTGACCTTATTTTTCTTTTTTTTCGTCTGCTTTATATATTTTACACCCCCCACCATTTTAGACATTTGTAAACTGTATATTAAATGTTAACTGAAAAGTTTAATTTATTTTTTTTTTTATATTTATTCTATTCTTTATTTTATTTTGTTTAAACACTTTATTAATAGTAATTAATTAGTAATTAACTTTTCTCTTCTTTACCGTACAGGTTGCACATAATGAACCTGTCTACCGCGGAGCGTGTGATTGTGGCAGTTGCACTATCTATGGAGGCAGATCGACAAGAAGAGGCGCGGGTGGAAGAGAGGCGCTCCAAGCGAAAGCGTCGCATGTGGACCAGAGAATGGCTGGAGCAGAGGTCCAAATTCTCCCACATGCATCTAGTGAGGGAGTTGCAGGGGAAGAATCCGCAGGATTTCCGGAATTATCTACGGATGTCGGAGGATTCATTCAAGCTCCTACTGGAAGCTGTGAGGCCACTCATTGAACGGCAGGATACCCGGATGCGTGCAGCTGTTTCAGCAGAGGAATGTTTGGCAGTAACGCTGCGATTTCTGGCAACCGGACGTTCAATGAAGGATTTGCAATTTTCTGCTGCAATTTCTCGGTCGCTGCTTGGAGAACTAATTCCGGAGACATGCAACGCCATCGTCCGCAGTTTACGGAGCTACATGCCTTTTCCCAAATCAGTGGCGGAATGGCAAATTATTGCCTCTGATTTTGAAAGGATTTGGCAGTTCCAAAACTGTGGTGGTGCCTTGGATGGCAAACATGTGCGGATCACGCAACCAGCCAAAAGCGGATCCTTTTTTCATAACTACAAGGGCTACTTCAGCGTGATCCTCATGGCCCTTGTTAATGCCAATTATGAATTTATTGACGTTAATGTTGGCATTAATGGAAGGGTTTCTGACGGTGGCGTTTTGGAGCACACAACTTTTGGTGAACGGTTGTTTAATAATAAACTTAACTTGCCAACCAACATGGACACCACCGCCAACCTAAACTTTGTGTTTGTGGGCGATGAAGCCTTCCCCCTTCATGAGCATCTTGTGAAACCGTACCCACAAAAGACTTTGACAGGGGAAAGGCGGATTTTTAATTACAGACTGTCTAGGGCACGGCGCAATGTGGAGAATGCCTTCGGCATAATGGCCAACCGCTTCAGGGTTTTCCACACACCTATCAACATGAAGCTGTAATCTATAGACTCTGTGGTGTTGGCCTGTTGTGTGCTGCACAATTTTCTACGAAAACGCGATGCTGGTACTTACAGTCCGCCAGGCTTCATGGACTCGGACAGTAATGGTGACGTGGTGCTCGGAGAATGGCGTGACAATGATCCCGCTATTGCAGGCCTTCAACCTGTCAATCAAGGCAGGAGCAAGGACGATGCGAAGGCCGGCCGAGACAAGTACTGCCATTACTTTAATGGGCCTGGTACAGTGAGTTGGCAGCACCAGGTCTAGTTTGATTTTGATAATGTTTGACTTTTGCCTTTTTTTAACAATGTTTTTATAATAAAAAAATTTTATTTTAAAAATGCATTCGTGTTTTTTTTCAATTATTTTACCAATATGGGAGAAGGGCTAATGATGGGTGAGATGTGGGGAGGGAGTAATGGGGATGGCAAAGAGACATGTTACCAGCAGCTGCAGTTTTTAAAATCTTTTCAAAGGCTTTTTTGTTGTCTATTTTTTGTTTTACATTGTATCTACTTGTCACACACGGGGTCATGGGAGTACCATCAGTCATAGGAGTTAATTGTTAAAAAAATAAAGAAAAAAGTTTCAAATATTTACAATTATTTTAAGGGTCTATGGTCTCCCTAGTGTTCAAACATTATAATTAAATATAACAGATAATACACCACAGCTGCATATATAAAGTTTAAATATATAATATATATATTTTAGTCATATATGAAATATTAAAAAATTGTTATAAATATATTTGAAAATTCTTGGGAGGTAAAGGTTAACATTCACCAGGGAATCACAGCTATTCACAGTTATGCGACGCCATTGTGATCGCAATGTGACTATTGTCACGAGCTTCAGCTATACAGATATGCATACAGATATGCAAAGCCATTGTGATTGCAAGGTGAACTAGCCATGAAGGTATGCGACGCCATTGTGATCGCAATGTGACTATTGTCACGAGCTCCAGCTATACAGATATGTATACAGATATGCAAAGCCATTGTGATTGCAAGGTGAAGATTCTCGAACCCCAGCCATGAAGATATGCGACGCCATTGTGATCGCAATGTGACTATTGTCACGAGCTCCTAATATACAGATATGTATACAGATATGCAAAGCCATTGTGATTGCAAGGTGAAGATTCTCGAACCCCAGCCATACAGATATGCGACACCATTGTGATCGCAATGTGATTGCGATTGCAACAGCATCTCATATCTGTGCTTGGCTGGGCGCATGGCTGCTGCGGTCACTTTTCAATCGCAATACCGTTTTGCGTCTCGAGTGCGGCCGCACGTAACGTGCGCACGCTGTGACGTCATGGCGCTGGCGTCGCCCAATGCGCTGTTGTTTGTAATGGTGGCAATGGCGGCGGCGAGACAGCGCGGGGCAAAGTGGGCTGATGAGGAGGTCCGTTATTTAATAAAAAAAACGGACCTCTGGGATTACTACTGCAGGCTACCTGTGGCGCATCCAATGCGCCACAAAAGGGTATGCCTGCAGAGAATCCGGCGGGGCCTGGAGAGGCATTTTAATGTGCGGCGGACCAGACAACAGATCCGCAAGAAGCTGGCGGACCTGCGATACCGCTCACGCAATAGGGTCGCCAGCATCCGGGCCCAGCTCCGCAGGCCTCTGAGTGAGTATTGATGAGGGTATCTGGAGAGGTTATGTTTTGTGGGTTAGGCTACTTTCACACTTGCGTTTTTTTGCGCTGCGTTTTGAGCGCACATGAAGCACATAAAAAAACGCATGCAAACGCTTATAAACGCTGCGATATTTAGTCACATCAGCATGCGCATTTCGACAAAAAAATGCAGCGTTTGTATGCGATTTCATGCGTTTTTGCATGTGTTTACGTTTTTTTGGCGCATGCGTTGTCTATGTGTCAAATTTCTATCATCTCTGTCTCCATCATCTCTGGCTCTATCATCTCTGTCTCCATCATCTCTGTCTCAATCATCTCTGTCTTTTTTGACCGGAAAAAAAAATGCAACATGTAGCGTCTAGCGCGTATGGGTGCACACTGGGAAAATGTGCAGCGCACGACAAACGCACATGAACGCGTACAAGCGCTAGACCCTGTGCCCGCCATGTTAAAGATAGGGGAACATTGCGCATGCGTCCGATAGCGCAAGTTGCGCTGCGCAAAAAAATGCAAGTGTGAAAGTAGCCTTATCTACCTATATCAATGCACCCGCAGTGATGGGAGTACCGGCAGTGATGGGGCAGGCAGTGATGGGGCAGGCAGTGATGGGGCAGGCAGTGATGGGCCAGGCAGTGATGGGGCAGGCAGTGATGGGAGTACCAGTCGTGAGGGGGTTTACAGGCATAGATGGAAGTACTGGCAGTAACGGGGTTAGTAGAGGGATTATTTGACTGAATTGTATATTTTATTTACAGCACCACCTTCACCAGCTGCTGCGGCTCCACCGTCCCCAGCTACCCCTCCACCTCCATCACCTACCTCTCCACCTCCATCACCTACCCTCCACCTCCATTATCTCCGTTCCTGACTACCCCTTCACCACCAGCAACCCCCCCTCCACAGTTGGGGTCATCATCCAGCACCTCACCTTCCTATGGCTTCTCTCCAGCATCATCCCATGACACGGATGCAGGATCCCCATCAGGTAATTGACGCACATTATATAAGCTTCAGACAAGTTTGAGAACTTTGTTAGGTCTTATGAGTAATGGCTGTTGTGATATAATTTTTTTTTTCTGTGTTTCCCTAGCCGGCGGGGCATCAGGTTCTGGGTGGGCGGTCAGCGAGTCGTCTGACGAAAACCGTAAGTGTTAATTAACATAACATGTACATGTTGATGTTGCAACAGAATTCACTATTAACTGTTACCTTTACCTCCACAGAAATCCCAACTGCCCAGGACCTGTTGCTGTCCCACCGCCGGCTGATGGCGCCATGAGCAGCGCTTTGGCAGCGATGCAAACTGCCATGGGAGATCTGCATCACCACGGGGTGATGCTGGAGAGGGCAGTGGCTGGAATGCGGGGCCCACGCCCACAGGAATTTATTTTTTTTTAATTATTTTGTAAATATTTTGTTAATAATTTTTCATTTTATTATTATGGTATTGTATGTTTATTTAATTTTTATTTACAAAACAAAAAAATATAGATATATATGAAAAAAAATATATATTATATATTTAACGTTTATCTACGCAGGTGTGTTGTATTATTTTTTAGTATAAGGTTTTAGCGCTAGTGTGACCAGGGGCCTTTAAAAGAAATGTTTGTAATTTTTGAAATGTTAATTTTTGAAATTTTTTTCATTTCTTTTTTTCCCTATGATGGAACTACTAGGACAGCTGGTATTACCGTGACATTTTTAATAGTTGCCATCACATAAGAATAATAAAAGACCACAATTCATTAGATAAATAAGATTTTTATTAAAAAAGGTAACAATGTAAAAAAAAACATAGACAACAAAAAAAACTTTTGTAAAACATTTTAAAAACTACAACTGCTGGTAAGATGGATCGTTGTCATTACCACGTTGCCTCTGCGGTGTATAAAAATAAGGGGGAGCACCAACATTTGGGTTTGCAGGATTTAGCCCAATTGAGTTCGGCACAGGATTGTGCAGCCATGAGTAGTCCGGGTACTGCGGTCTTGGCATGACGACATATCTGTTATCCAGGTTTCCAAAAGACGCTTGAGTCAGTACCTCAAACATGAGTCTCTCTGCATGAAGCCGCTGAACAGGATCCAGTGTAGGGAGCTTCTCATTAGCGAAGTATGCAAACCCTGTTATTTTAGTTTGGTCTTTTTCTGCCGTAAGCACTTTTTTTGCAATTTCCACCAATTCAGGAGTAGCCGAGGTGGTAGCCGAGGTGGGAGCCTTCCTTTTCCTTCCTGAAAGTGAAAGCCGGCGCCGCACAGATGAGGATGGTGGCTCTTCTTCATCTTGGATCAACGCCATGCTGTCTTGTTCAGTTGCAGGTGTGGAGACGGCCTCTTCTGTGTCCTGCATGAACAAAAAACAAATGGTAAATCACAAAGACAAAGAAATTAATCTTCACACTATAACACCCATATACTGCAAAAATGTGAAAACGACACTTGTAAAGACAAAGAAATGTATCTTCACACTATACCCAAAAACAGCAAAAATGTGAAAACGACACTTGTAAATGGATAGGCCTCAACCGTTGAGCTAGATAAATTATCAGTACATGAAGGGGCTTAATTCTGCCATTTTATCTACATTTCACAATTATATTTTTTAAATTTAAGTCCACTTTGGCATGTACATTAAAATGTGTTGTAATACAAAGGTACTTACATGTATGACAGGGGTGTCCGGCTGGATCACCGGGTCTAGATCCAACATGGATGTCCCTTGTCTGGGTACTTCTTGGCCCCTTGTGAAAGCGAACAGATCAAAGTACCACAGTTGGGGGACATAAACATCTTCGGCCCCCGCTCCAGATTTGGTAGAATTTATAACTTTATTGGGGCTCTTTTTTGTACACTGTGCGGAGGGCCTGAATGCGTTTTTTCACCGATGACTCATCCGCCGGTTCATCTGGGTAACGGTTCTTGCAGAGCTCCACCAGTTTTGGTACGCATCCTTCTTTTTAAGCCTGTTACAGTAATCAGCCGATTTTATTTTCCACAGGCACGGCATTGAGTGGTACAGCTCGATAAACTCCCGCAAAAATTCCTGCTTATCGGCCATCTGTAATAAAAAAAGGATTATGTGAGAATGCCAGAATGGTTAAATAAAATGCTTACATAGTCTACAACATAGAACACAGCAGGGATCACAAAATGGTGGTTGTGGGCACAGCAGGAGCAAACATTGACAGAGCTGGGATCATAAAATGGTGGGCATGCCTGAACAAAACAATGGCAAAAAAAAAATTGATGGACGACAATGGTTAACAACAGCAGAGATCTAAAATGGATCTGTAAAATTAAAGAAAAAATAAAAATTAAATGTGACAAAAAAAATACCTACCTTACAAAACTTGTTTGTGATTCTGAATAAAAAATAAAATAGGGAAACTAAATAGCGTCACAAACTGGATCGCAGAGGATATAACGCCACAGACTGGATTGCAAAAACCCCAACGCCGTAGACTGGAACGCAGCAACCGCAATAGTGGCGCAAACTGGATCGCAGTAGTAGCTACAAAGGCTAGCAGGACACACTGGAACGATGCTGGAGATTTGAAAGAACCGCTTCTGCTCGAGAGCAATGGAGAGGAGTGCTGATACGTCATCTTTTATGACGCGGTCATCCAATCACAAAGCGGGAGAGCTGTGATAAATATCTATGAGATAAATAGTGACCACCAATCTGTGATGAGGGGCGTGCAAAAGGTCGCGCTCAGTCACGCCTATCGAGGTCGTGATCTTTCACAGTACATGCAGTGTGGCACGTCCCAACGACCGCCAAAGTCGTTAAAGAGATCGCTAACTGATGCGTCGTTAATGAGATCGTCCAGTTTGGCCGCTACTAGCGACCTTAAAACGATCACACCAACGATAGCGTCGTTATCGTGATCGTTAGCGGGAACGTTTAGTGTGGCAGTACCTTTAGGCCTCATAGAGAGTTGTGAGTGATAATGTCACAGAGTATGCAAGGTAGTCAAGAAACGCTACTTGTAGATTGTCTCTGGATACAAAGACAAGAGTGTTGAGTGAGAGTGTCCAAGTAGGCCACAACTGACATGACAGGGTCATGCTTCCTCACATTCACTGTTCAACTCAAACCCAGTGAATAAAAACACCACCAAAAAAGCATAATGTTATAATACATCTTATATTTCCCTATGGACCAACATTAGTAAGCCGTGCTTTTTCTTTAAAAAAAATTCTATAAAAAAGCCACATAAACTTTGGAGCTAAAACATTATGACCCCGATTCATGGAGGTATTTTTGCCAGTTTTCTAGCATAAAACATATTCACATGCATGAACATTTTTGCGCAACTTGCAAAATTCACAAAATGTTTCAACTCTAGGCATTTTCACATTAATCTTTAAGACAAATACAAATAAACCTCCAACCGTGGCTGCGCTTCCGGGTCAGAGTTGCTCAAAACACAGCCCTGACATGAAGCAGCATGCTCAAGCTTCTGACGTCGTTGCAGCATGTTGAGGTCACCTCAACATGCTGCAGATGTCACAACAGAGTCCTTCAAAAGGAGAAGGAACTGTAGATGGGAGCAGGTAAGCAATCTTAGAGCTGAAAATACAGGGAAGCTTTTACTGTAAACTGAGGGCTAAGGGGACTTACAGAGTAAAAGGGACACTATAAAGGGGGATGGTGTGGGAGGCTCAATATGGAGAAGGGCAGCTTGGTGGTGCTCAGTATGGAAAAGGAGAAGCATGGGGAGCTCTGTCTGGAGAGGTGCCAGGGTGGGAGCTCAGTATGAACAATATGCAACTTGAAAGGCTCAGTTTGGAGAAGGGTTACTGCTAAATACTGTAGAAGGAGTCTCCAGAGATAAGCTGTGGCTGTGAAAAGTCATTATGGCATCAAGATCTAAAAGATACCAATACCTGTGGTCAATCACAGCATCTAATTGACTGTCAATATGCTATATGAAGCAGATCGGTAATTGATTAATAGCCTATTTTCAACAGCCAGTGAATGCAGTTTCAAGTGCTCAAGCATCAAAATGCAGCCACCATGCTGCAACATCGCCACTGCACTTTTCCAGTGTCAGTGTACAAGCGCAGACATGTAAACTTATTTTAGACAGGGGGACTGTAAATCAAGAAAGAGGCTGGCTTTAATATGCAAATAGAAGGACATAACAGTGCTCCAAGGCATATGAACTAATTTGCATATTAAATAAAACTAGATTTTTCAATAAATATTAAGTTGAACTGCATATGCCTGGTAACATTATAGTAGGGGCTATGTGTCTTACATAAATTTTTATGCAGTTTATTTGACATTTTAGTGTTGACAGATTCTCTTTTATGAAAGTTTAAAATTAATTTCCCCTGACGAATGAATGTTTTGCTTGTGCATTGGATGATCAGCAGCATGTTTAGATAGACTGATAATCAGCTTGCAATTATCGGTAGTAGTGTAAAGGTATGTTAGAGAGTAACTACACTTTTGTATTTTTTAATATGTTTTAGGCTCATTAATTTTGAGTAGATTAGTGGGGAACCAAGAACAAAGCGGCCCAGTCAGAAACCTCTTAGAAGAGTGCAGCTCAGGAGACAGGAAAGTATACACAATACAGAGCAGATGTGTTGTGAACGGTTGGAGACAGTTTCTGAGTTGAGGCTCCCTCTGGTGGTTGCTGACTTTACTGAGGCTGTATCGAATGACAGGGCCTCCTCACCTGCCAGCGACGACTGGCAATCAGGAGTCACTGACTGGGCTGAAATAAGGGAGCTGACTTCCCATAATCCTCGCCGGTGATCAATTGTTGTTCCCTGGTTCATTTGGAAGTCTGCTGGTGTCTTGCCTTCGTCTGCTACCTTCAGATAAGATATTTTCTGCTTGTTTCTTTTGTGTTTGCTATTTCCATTTTTGTCTGCACCTTTGTGGAGGTTAGCCGGGTCCCCTCCTGGGGCCTGTGCTACTCTCTGTTTTTCAGTAGCCACTGTTATTTGTTCAATTGCTCTTTCCCTGCTTTTTGAGTGGCTGCGGGTTAGCCTTGTTCACACTGAACTCTGATTTAGTGGGTGGCGAGATCGTGTGATCTCAGCATTTTTGAAATCAGAAGTGTTGGAAGTTTTGCTAGGGTTTTGCTGGGTTGCAGATAGTATTCTCTCCTGTCCTGTCCTATTTAGGGAGTGTTTGGCCCAGCATTTGCTCACTCTATTTTCTGCCTGTGTTTGTGTTTCATCTTGTCTACCTGCCATTATATGTTTGGAGGCTGCCTATTCCTTTGGGGCTCTACTCCGGGGCAGTTAGCTTTCCTGTTTCTATCTTTAGGTGTAGCTAGCTCGCCGGCTGTACCTAGGCGTCTAGGACAACAATAGGTACGTTCCACGGCTGCTTCTAGTTGTGCGGTTAGTTTCGGGATCTGCAACCCATTAGTTTCCAACCTCTCAAGTGTTCGGCTGCCTTGCTGTTTTGCTCCTGTCCTCAGTTACCAAATCATAACAAGATGTAGTATAAAGTCATAGGCTCTTGTCTCCTGAGCTGTGCTCTTTTAAGAGGTCTTCTGAGCAATTCATGGGGGTATCAGGTCCTACATTAGAATTAATGGTCTTAAAACATGCTGTATAAGATATCTCCCAAAATTTATGTTACTGTTTAAATGTTTAATAGTGCTGTAGAATCTGATCAATACTGTGGTTCTAAATGATGCACATTACTGGCTGGTAGTAACAGGTACCATAATATCCTTACCATTGTTAATAACATACTGGGATTTTTTGATGGAATACATAGCATATGTTGCGTGCTGATATGACCTAACATTGCAACTGATTTCTGTACTATTTTTGTGCTGTATTCATAGACTGATGATGATTCTGGTGCTATAGTCATGTACTGATGATGGAGCAGGGGGATATAGTCATGTACTGACTATCATGCTGGTGATGTAGTCATGTACTGATGATGATGCTGGTAATATACAGTATTTGTGTACTGATGACGCAGTCATGAGGCACCTATACAGATTAGACCTTCAGCCAATGAATATTAAAACCTTAATTACTAACTAAAGGGTGTAGGCACTTGTATGGTATGTGCACATAGCATCTTTTAAACGTCTTCAAATCTAGTGAGGATTCACATAGAAGATGTTTCAGGACACTCCGGTGTCTTTTGTCCTGATACGAAATTTTTTGCTTTTACTCGGTCGAATTTACCAACACCTTATGATGACAATTTTTTTTATTTAATTAGCATTTCATAAACTAGTGAGCAGCTTTCAAATGGAATATGCTTGAAAAATGGTCTGGTCACGTCTTTTAAACGCTTTGCATCTTTCGATATCAAAAGCACTTAAAAGAAGTTCTAAAAACCAAACACATGAACAGAAAGTTGTTTTTACATTTCTGTGTATATATTTTTTCTTTTTAGCATTTATTTAGCGTTATGAAGCGAATTAGTCTGAAAACTACGTTTTGTGCACATAACATACCTTTAGTCTGACTTAGCGGTAGGGAGATGAGACTACTTAAAGTAAACAGGGCGGCATGAATGCCAACTATGGCCTCGGTCTTGTGCACATATCCTAAGATTGGTCTCACACAGAACAGCTTTTGATAGGGTTTGGATCTGAAGCCTGTAGTAAATCCTGTAAGAAGTCAAAGTTCTTCAATCATATTTTTCATTTTTTTATTAAAGGCATTATCCCAAAAACAGCAAGTTTTGTAAGGAAACCCTTGCAGTTTTAGATTTGTGTTACTGCATGTCCTAGTGATTACACTTTTACATGTATGAATTAGGCTGTATATGATAAAACTAGCTGTTTGCAGCCAGCTAACTCTCGACACGCTCACTGCTATCTAATTAACGCTGCTGGTGATTAAACTAAAGTAAATAATGACAACATTCAATAGCGCTTACGCAGGTGGTAAATTGAAATTAAAATGAAGTTAGTAACAATAATAATCATCAAAAATCTGAATAATACTAATGATACATTTTATTCACAGTGTAAAATCGAAAAAAAAACTGGATTCAGTAAGATGTGCGTTTTTTATTCATTCCAGCATCTAAGCAAATTTCATAACGAAACATAAATTAAGTTAAAATTTCTCTGTAAACACAATTGAATGTATAGTCATTTTCGTCATTTTCAAAGATCTTTCCTTGACTTCTACCAGGTACAATTTGAACTGAAAGACCTTTACAACTTGTTACTCTAGAGAATGCAGTGTATGTGTGAATACAGGATCAGGTAGGAGAAAGCCAATCTTATCGAATGTTTGTCCTTGCGATTTTGTAATTGCCTCATGTGGTAATGTGGGGGGGGCTGGATTATATGTGGTAATGTGGTGAGGGGCGGGATTATGTGTAGTAATGTGGTGGGGGAGCGGGATTATGTGGGGTAATGTGGTGGGGGGGCGGGATTATGTGTGGTAATGTGGTGGGGGGCAGGATTATGTGTGGTAATGTGGTGAGGGGCGGGATTATGTGTAGTAATGTGTTGGGGGGCGGGATTATGTGTGGTAATGTGGTGGGGGGCGGGATTATGTGTGGTAATGTGGTGGGGGGCAGGATTATGTGTGGTAATGTGGTGGGGGGCGGGATTATGTGTGGTGATGTGGTGGGGGGGCGGGATTATGTGTGGTAATGTGGGGGCGCGGGATTATGTGTGGTAATGTGGTGGGGAGGCGGGATTATGTGTGGTAATGTGGTGGGGGGCGGGATTATGTGTGATAATGTGGTGGGGGGTGGGATTATGTGTGGTAATATGGTGGGGGGCGGGATTGTGTGTGGTGATGTGGTGGGTGGACGGGATTGTGTGTGGTGATGTGGTGGGGGGCGGGATTATGTGTGGTAATTTGTTGGGGGGGCAGGATTATGTCTGGTGATGTGGTGAGGGTGCGGGATTAGGTGTGGTAATGTGGTGGGGGGCGGGATTATGTGTGGTAATGTGGTGGGGGGTGAGATTATGTGTGGTGATGTGGTGGGGGAGCGGGATTGTGTGTGGCAATGTGGTGGGGGCGGGATTGTGTGTGGCAATGTGATGGGGGTACGGGATTGTGTGGTAATGTGGTGGTGGGGCGGGATTATGTGTGGTAATGTGGTGGGGGGTGGGATTATGTGTGGTAATGTGGGGGGCGGGATTATGTGTGGTAATGTGGGGGGGGCGGGATTATGTGTGGTAATGTGGGGGGGCGGGATTATGTGTGGTAATGTGGTGGGGGGGCAGGATTATGTGTGGTAATGTGGTGGGGGCAGGATTACGTGCAGTAATGTGGTGGGGGGTGGTGGGATTGTGTGCGGTGATGTGGTGGGGGCGGGATTGTGTGTGACAATGTGGTGGGGGGGCGGGATTGTGTGTGGTAATGTGGTGGGGGGATTATGTGTGGTAATGTGGTGGCGGGCGGGATTATGTGTGGTAATGTGGTGGGGGCAGAGCTACTGTGCAGGGGGCTGGATTAGCGAGTAATCACAATGCCTCTTATATATAGATGCTTTTCTTCTGGTCTGTTCTTATTCTTTTTTTCCTGGTTAATCAGAAGTTGCTTCTGGATAAACCATGATGGTAATTGCAGATATCCCAGAGTGATACCCTTTACACAGAGGCTCATGGGCAGTTACATGCAATTACATTGCACTGATTAAGACTCTTTTAATGATGCTGCAAGACTCAAGGTCCAAAGATCCTCCAGGGTATACTGGATAGTGGATAATAAATCTGAGTCGCTCCTTTTGTTTAAAGACTAAAAATTAAGACAAATAAAAGGAATTATTAATTCTGTACATATATTACTGTACGTGTGATCTTTTATGCAGTTGTTTGTCCCCATATAGTTTACATTATTGTTGGTAACACATTGCATTGTACTGAGGCAAAGACAGCTAAGCACATCAATGGGTTATGTTCATTTATAAATTCTGAATGTTCTATGTTCTTGTATATATCATGTATAAATCGGCATACTTACCATATGCAATGCTATCTGGTTATGGGTCAGTACTCATTGTGCATAAATACAGTTGATGCAGTACCATTGCCGATCATGAGATTTTAAGAGGTCTTATGTACACAGTTGAGGAAATCCATAATGTAAAATTTAAATCTATAGTGTCAAATTATGATGCAGACATTACTGAAAGTTTCAAAAAGGGTTAAATATGTGGCTTAACAGCACCATTTTTCAGACATGATGCATTTTTCAGGCACAAACCACTTTTGGAGGTGCTTATTTGAAGGACGTTTTTGAGGAATTTTTGTTGTCTTGAAGTATTTTTATGTGATTTTGAAGTGTTTTTTAAGCTTTTTCCCGTACTGCTTTTTTCAGTCTTTTGACTAGCAGCGTCACATTTGCAGTGGTGTGAAAAAGTGTTTGCCTCCTTCCTGATTTCCTTTTCTTTTGCATGTTTGTCACACTTAAATGTTTCAGATCACTAAACAAATTTAAATATTAGACAAAGTAACACAAGTAAACCCAAAATGCAGTTTATAAATGAAGGTCTTTATTATTAAGGGAAAAAAGAAATCCAAATCTGCATGGCCCTGTGTGAAAAAGTGATTGCCCCCTAAACCTAATAACTGGTTGGGCCACCCTTAGCGGCAACAACTGCAATCAAGCCTTTTCGATAACTGTCAATGAGTCTTTTACAACACTCTGGAGGAATTTTGACCCACTCATCTTTGCAGAATTATTGCAATTCAGCCACATTGGAGAGTTTCCAAACACTAAATGCCTTTTTAAGTTCATGCCACAGCAGGTTAATCGGATTAGTGGAGGACTTGCTGGTGTGTTTTGGATCATTGTCCTGCTGCATAATCCAAGTGCGCTTCAGCTTGAGGTCATGAACAGATGGCCATAAATTCTCCTTCAAGATTTTTTGGCAGACAGCAGAATTCATAGTTCTCTTTATCACAGCAAGTCTTCCAAGTCCTGAAGCTGCAAAACAGCCCCAAGCCATCACATTAACACCACCATATTTTACTGTTGGTGTGACGTTCCTTTTCTGAAATTCTGTGTAACTTCTATACCAGATGTAATGAGACATACACCTTTCAAAAAGTTCAACTTTTGTCTCTTCAGTCCACATAGTATTCTCCCAAATGTTTTGAACATCATCATGATGTTTTCTGTTAAAACTGAGACGAGCCTTTATGTTCTTCTTATTGCTCAGCAATGGTTTTCCTCTTGGAACTCTGCCATGCAGGCCATTTTTTCCCAGTCCCATTCTTATGGTGGAATCATGAACACTGACCTTAACTTAGGCAAGTGAGGCCTGCATTTCTATGTATGTTGTTGTAGGGTTTTTTGTGACCTCTTGAATGAGTCGCCGCTATGCTCTTTGGGTAATTTTGGTAGGCCGACCTCTCCTGGGAAGGTTTACCACTGTTCCATGCTTTCATCATTTGTGGATAATGGCTCTCACTGTGGTTCGCTGGATTCCCAAATCTATAGAAATGGTTGTATATCCTTTCCCAGTATGATACAGTTGCATCTCACAAAATTAGAATATCATCAAAAAGTTAATTTATTTCAGTTCTTCAATACAAAAAGTGAAACTCATATATTAGATAGAGTCATTACAAACACAGTGATGTATTTCAAGAGTTTATTTATGTTAATGTTGATGATTATGGCTTACACCCAATGAAATCTCAAACATCATTATCTCATTAAATTAGAATTTTTTATAACACCAGCTTGAAAAAATGATTTTAAAATCTGAAATGTTGGCCTACTGAAATGTATGTTCAGTAAATGCACTCAATACTTGGTGACAGCTCCTTTGGCACCAATTACTGCATCAATGCGGCGTGGCATGGAGGCGATCAGCAAGTGGCACTGCTGATGTGTTGTGGAAGCCCAGGTTGCTTTGTTAGCAGCATTCAGCTTGTCTGCATTGTGGGGTCTGGTGTCTCTCATCTTCCTCTTTACAATACCCCATGGGTTAAGGTCAGGCGAGTTTGCTGGCCAATCAAGCACAGTGATATTGTTGTTTTTAAACCAGGTATTGGTACTTTTGGCAGTGTGGACAGGTGCCAAGTCCTGCTAGAGAATGAAATTTCCAACTCCAGAAAAGTTGTCAGCAGAGGAAAGCATGAAGTGCTCTGAAATTTCCTGGTAGATGGCTGTGCTGACTTGGCCTTGATAAAACACAGTGTACCTATACCAGCAGATGACATAGCTCCCCAAACCATCACTGATTTTAGAAACTACTCACTAGACCTTAAGCAGCTTGGATTGTCTGTCTCTCCACTCTTCCTCCAGACTCTAGGACCTTGATTTCCAAGGTCTATTGTGAAGTATCTAACATATGAGTTTCACTTTTTGTATTAAAGAACTGAAATAAATTAACTTTTTGATGATATTCTAATTTGATGAGATGCACCTGTAGATCTCAATAACTTTGTTTCTCATTTGTTCCAGAATTTCTTTGGATCGCAGCATGATGTCTAGCTTTGGAGGAACTTTTGGCCTACTTCACTTTGTCAGGCAGCTACTATTTAATTAATTTTTTGATTGAGAACAGGTGTGGCAGTTAAAAGCCCTGAGTATGGCTTGGAAAATTGAACTCAGCTTCCTAAACATATGATAAAGCACAGTTAACATCACTGACCCACTGCCAAACCGGTCATGCTGGAGGATGTTGCAGGCAGCAGAATATTCTCCACAGCATCTCCAGACACTTCTGTCTCATGTGCTGAGTGTGAACCTGCTCTTATCCGTGAAGAGCACAGGGCACCAATGTCAAATCTGCCAATCTTGTTATTATCTGGCAAATGCCAATCGCCCTGCATGGTGTTGGCCTGTAAGCACAACACCCACTTGTGGACATCAGGCCTCTTTTACCACCCTCATGGAGTCTATTTCTCACAGTTTGAGCAGACACATGGATGTTAGTGGCCTGCTTGAGGTAATTTTGCAGCGCTCTGGCAATGCTCATTCTGTTCCTCCTTGCACTAAGAAGGAGGTAGTGGTCCTGCTGCTGAGTTGTTGCCCTCCTATGGCCCCTCCACATGACACAACAGCCAAAAAGGATGAGAACTGAAGTGTGATTGTCCTGGAGTTACATTGAGTTGTTTAAGTGTTTCTGTTATTTTTTTGAGAAGTGTATATATATATATATATATATATATATATATATATATATATTGTAATTACAAATGTTTTGTTATACACATGTCTATTTCCTTTATGTGTATTGGAACAACAGAAAAAAATAGGAAAAAAAGGAAAACTGAGCATAAAACCACAAAAATGGGCCTACCAAAATTGTTGGCACCCTCTGCTTTATGTTTGGTTGCACACCCTTTGTCCACTACTGATCAATCCAAATTTATTTAATTTTGGGGTTCCATATTAAACAGTCTATGCCAACCTCCCACATCGGCACCATTCCAGCACATTAATGCTGGTGCCCCTGCATGGTTCCCTTTTCCCCTCCATGCAGGGAAGCCAACATACTCACCGCCTTGCCTGCGCAGCGAGCTCCCCATCTCTTCCTTCCACCTCCCTGATTCTTGTGCATGCCACACAGGCTTCCTGGCGGTGCATCTAGTGCGCCCTTTCGCTCCCCTGTTCTTAAATTGGCAGAGTGTGCACTGTGAAAATGCCCCAACTAATAGCTGGGAAGAATCTTGTTTAAAAGCCACCCTCCTGAGGAGGGATGTGCCTGAGCAACCCCTTTAGCTTCCCTACAACTCTTGTGTTTGCAATTATATGTTGCCAGTTCCTCTGTCCTAAACCATTGTAGTTAGTTTGTTATCCTGATTCTGTTCCTGTATTCCTGGATAGTGTGTACATTACACTGAAGCTGCTCCAGTAGTACTTGAACCCTGAAGCTGCTCCGGCGGTACCTAGAATCTGGAGCCGCACCGGCGGACCCTGAACCTAAAGCTGGTGGTGCCCAAATCCCGAAGCCGCACCTGTCTGAACAGGCTCTGAATCCAGCCTTGTCTGTGACTTCGAATCCAGTCCATGTCAGCACATGTGCCCATTTGGGGTCAGCAGCTGCAGTATCGGGGACTGCCTATGAGTGGTAACTGGTGGCTACCTGCAGCTCAAACCTGACTCCACCATCAGGAGCTTCAGTGAAAACCAGGTAGCCACTTAGCTACGCCATAATATCAACTAATACCTTACATATATTGATATGTTTTTGTGCACTTTATCTATTTTTCAGGGTGCAGTGGGCCCATATGGCTCTGTTGCTGTGGCCTCTGTTCACATAGGATGCATCTGGGAGGCACAGGGCAGCCCGCCTGATCTAAAAGTATGGGCGTTTGTAATAGGCTGTAAGCCGGATGCTCTACATTACTTGTGTGAATTATGCCGCAGACAGAATGGAACTTTTTCTGTGAGCACTAGTATACTGAACAATCACCCCCTCCATGGCTTGGTAGGCTGAGAGTGATTGTTATATTGGTATTGCTGCACCTGTGTTGTTGCCATAATTATTTGGGTCCACTGCACCCTGACAGTGAAATTGTTTTGAGCCATAGGCAGGTAAGCATCTCTGCCTCTTTTCTCAGTGATAGCCACTTAGCTACGCCCCTACTAGGTAAGCCCGGCTACGTAGCACAGTGGGTCCATGCACATCGTGCGCCACCCGCGAAAGTGACACAGCAATATTGGCCCCACTGTTCACAGAGAGTGACATGACATTGTTGTGTCACTTGATCCCTCTAGCCTTCATCATTTGTTTCGAGCCCTGATATTCACCCTGAAGGCCTATTGATGAACTGCAGTCAAACAGCAGCCTCTTATTGCCTGCAGCAGGCACGACATAGCAATGTAATGTTACTTAACAGGAACAATGGCCTGACATTGCTGAAATGGCACTACGGTAGTAGGCGAGTATGCACAGTTTTTATTTTGCATGTAGTCCTGAATTAATTAGGCTGGGTTGTCCAGAAGACAATCACTTTAAAAATTGTCGAGTCATTGGAGCAGTACAATATCCTGACGAAGGAAATTGTTTCCGAAACGCGCGTTGGGGTGCGTGGCATCAAGACCGGGCAGCTCTTAAAGGTATATTCCCTTTTATAATTTGTGGCATCTTAGCACTAGGCACTTTTTGAATGCTATTGAGATAATTCCCTTCTGACACTTGCGCACTCTATTTAATTTTTTCACATTTATGGTCCCTTAGGTTTTACATTGGTATTGAGTAAATTACTCCTTTTTGATTCTAATCATGTTGTAATACATATTGTTCTGTATGATTTTTTTTTAAATTTTATCTCTCAAATTATGTGCACTTTAGTTTGCCTTTATTGGAGGTCTTTCTTCTTTGATTATATACACTTGTAAGAAATTGTGTACTTCCTTATTTTTTTTTGTGCCCTTCCTTCCCTCTTTAGGGTTTCAATATACCATTTTATGTTATATTTTTTTTTTGGTTGATATTATACCTTTTATCTGCCATTTGTAATATTGCGTTTTATATACAAAATATTTTCCTATGGTATCTTTTCATGTATCTTTATGTATCTTGATACCTGCACAATCTTATAGAGCCACTTTTTTATCTTAATTTTTTGTTATATTATTTGAATAAAATTATATGTTTTATCATATATTCCTTGTCCGGATATTTCTTGGCTGTCCATGTTTTGGATTTTTGGTTTTCTTTGTCTTCGAGTGGATTCCACTTTTTGTTTCAGAGCACCATGGCTATGTTATAGATATTTTAATATAATTATACTATTTTTTATTTTTTATATATATATATATATATATTTCCGTATGGTGTTACTGCTGTGTTTGCCTCACATTACAGTAAATTTAATGGCACTGAAGATGGCCACACCCCCTTCTTAGCTCCACCCACAACAACAAAAGATTCAGATTAAAATCAAAAATTACCTTTTAGTTTAAAAAATCAAAATATTTTTTTACAAAATCACCTGGCAATAATGGTGGCTATTCAAATTTGCCACAAATAGACAGTGACTGTCTAATTCAGGCCTTGCATAAACTTACAGATAATATATAAAATATATTAATTGCATCATTGCCTATTCATACTGTAATATGTTCTGTAAATTAGAGATTCTGCACATTCTAGTAAAAAAAGTACACATTACATAATTGTAAAACATCTGGAAAGAAAAGGTAAGAGCGTTATTTACTATACAGGACACTCATTTTTTTCTTCACCGTCGGTATACTTTTATTTCAGGCTTCTAAGAGATGCCACAACCTCAACAATCCACTTCCCACTATTCAGTCAACAACAGGAAACCCACTGACAATTCTGGTTTATCGTTCAATTGAAAAGAAAGTGGTTTCCTAATTTAGTAATTCTGACTTTAGAATTTCTAAAAAAGTTCACATGTGTACAAACAATACTATATTCACATGTGTGCTAAGGACCACATGTGGATTAAGACAAAACTGTTTGCAGATCTCTAAGTAGTCATAATGTTTATTTGAACAGGTTAGAAAATGAGCTGTCACGACTTGGTAGATTTTTATGGTGTCTATAAAAGTATTTGCTTAATACTGAACACATACAGATATGAAATGTGTCTGTCTTAGGGCATGCTGTAACAAGGTTAGCACGGCATGCTCAACTACTATTTGATGTTTTAACACATAGTGGCCCTTGTATCTTTCAATAATTTGACACCAACATATCTAATAGGTCATCTGCTTTAGGAATAATGTAAAAGTTAGTTTTTATTTCAACAGGTAGGTAGATACTCTTAGCAGATCCTTTAAGCCCAAGGTCAGGGTGGGCACATGGGCCATGGGCAGCAGGTTGGTGGGTTGAGGGACTAGAAACCATAGTTAGACAGGTGAAGTGCAGGAAACCGCAGTCAATCTGGTGGAGTGCAAGAAACTGCTGGCAGAGGAAGGACTTCAAGAAACCACAGGAAAGCAGGTGGAGTGCAAAAAAACGCAGGCAGGCAAAGGACATCAGGAAAACGCAAGCAGAGGGCAGGAAACCGCAGGAAGGAGAGGAAGGTAGAAAACTGCAGGCTGGCGGAGGATGTCAGGAAACCGCAGGCAGGTGGTGCAATGCTAAAAATCGCAGACAAGTAGCAGATAACACTCCAGAGTAAGGGTTAAGTCAGCAACCAAAGAAGCCACACACAGCCAGGCAGTTGTTTTGATAACCACAGATGGACACAGAGTTGACACAAGAAGCCGCAGACAAGTAGATAGAGGCACTATAAGCTGCTGGTCTACAAAAGACGACGTGCAGCCAGTATCCAGGTTGCTGTGCAAACACAAACTGCAAGTCTAATCTCAGATTCAATACCAACGCCCAGATTTATAGCTTAGAAGCCCTTAAATAGGCCCAAGCAGTTTATCATACAGAAGCACACAAGGCTACCTGCAAAACCAGATGTGGAGTACCAGAAAGTTCAATGGACTGGGCCAGATGGAGCAGGGCCCAGACCGGGAACAGGTGTGTAACATCAGTATTATACACTCCTGAACTTTGACATTTCAACATCAAAAAGGAAAAATGTGGGAATCATGAAAATCACAGGATCGATAGACTTGCTAATGATGTGCAAAGGGTGGCGCTCATTGCAAGTGATCATTTTAGCTATATAGAGTGAGGCTGAAGATGATCGCAGCTTCTAGTCTCCCATCTAGAGACTAACCTCATAGTTGGAACCCGCAGCAAACAGCGTGAGCCCACCTTAGACTTAACTATAAGTTTAACATGGGAAAGGGGTTAAAATGAAATAAATAAAAAATAAAGATACTCAACTTTCACACTGTTGACATTCCGGTGATGTCGGCACCGAGTCTGACGTAGTTTATGTGATATTATTATGCGGCATCGGCATGCAGTACTTTAAAGGTATCTGAGCTTAACAACTGTGACAGAAAAAAAGAGACATTGGCTTTAGTGATGAGTGAATGTGCTCAGCTATCTTTTTATTTGCGCATGCTAGGGTGTTAGCCAAGTATTTTGGGCATGCTCGAGTAATATGTTCAACTCCCCGTGGCTGCATTATTCTCGATTGTTAGACAGCCGAAACAACATGCTTGGCATCCGTCATACACATCCATTGCCTGTTTGTTAGGCAATCTGCACATGTGTTGTGGCTGTCTAACAGCTGCAAAATATGCAGCTGCAGGGACTCAAACATATTACACGAGCATGCCCGGGATACTCAGCATGCTCAGATAACATGATATCCAAGCATGCTCGCTCATCACTAATTGGCTCCCTTCTCCACCACTTACTCTGTAAAGCCTTAGGCTATGTCTGGACTGTGACCTACTGAAGTCTGGCACAATGCAGTGGACATCAAGTAGCTTAAAAACATCACTTTGTCATGCTGCCTGTGCTGGCATGAGCCTGCTTCGTTAAAGTGCAGAACTCATACCAGAAAGCAGCTGTGTGCATGCTGTTAAGCAATGTGTTGAATTACATGATGAGGCTGTGTATAGAGGGGCTAAATAGAATGGAGTACTGAATGATGGGGCTGTGTATACAGTCATGGCCAAAAGTTTTGAGAATGACACAAATATTATATTTTCACATGATCTGCTGCCTCTGGTTTTTATGTGTGTGTTTGACAGATGTTTTTATCACAGACAGAAATATAATTGCAAACATATGAGTAACAAAAGCTTATATTGACAGTTAGAATGAGTTAATGCAGCAAGTCAATATTTGCAGTGTTGACCCTTCTTCTTCAGGACCTCTGCAATTCTCCCTGGCATGCTCTCAATCAACTTCTGGACCAAATCCTGACTGATAGCAGTCCATTCTTGCACAATCAATGCTTTCATTTTGTCAGAATTTTTAGGTTTGTTTGTCCACCCGTCTCTTGATTGACCACAAGTTCTCAATGGGATTAAGATCTGGGGAGTTTCCAGGCCATGGACCCAAAATCTCTATGTTTTGTTCCCTGAGACATTTAGTTATCACCTTTGCTTTATGGCAAGGTGCTCCATCATGCTGGAAAAGGCATTGTTGATCGCCAAACTGCTCTTGGAGGTTTGGGAGAAGTTGCTCTTGGAGGACATTCTGGTACCATTCTTATTCATGGCTGTGTTTTTAGGCAAGACTGTGAGAGAGCCGATTCCCTTGGCTGAGAAGCAACCCCACACATGAATGGTTTCAGGATGCTTAACAGTTGGCATGAGACAAGACTGGTGGTAGCGCTCACCTTGTCTTCTCCGAATGAGGCGTTTTCCTGATGTCCCAAACAATCAAAAAGGGGATTCATCAGAGAAAATAACTTTACCCCAGTCCTCAGCAGTCCACTGCCTGTACCTTTTGCAGAATATCAGTCTGTCCATGATGTTTTTTCTGGAGAGAAGTGGCTTATTTGCTGCCCTCCTTGAGACCAGGCCTTGCTCCAAGAGTCTCCGCCTCACAGTGCGTGCAGATGCACTCACACCTGCCTGCTGCCTTTCCTGAGCAAGCTCTGCACTGCTGGTAGCCCGATCCCGCAGCTGAAACACTTTTAAGAGACGGTCCTGGCACTTGCTGGTCTTTCTTGGGCGCCCTGGAGCCTTTTTGGCAACAATGGAACATCTCTCCTTGAAGTTCTTGATGATGCGATAGATTGTTGACTGAGGTGCAATCTTTCTAGCTGCGATACTCTTCCCTGTTAGGCCATTTTTGTGCATTGCAATGATGACTGCACGTGTTTCTTTAGAGATAACCATGGTTAACAGAAGAGAAACAATGATGCCAATCACCAGCCTCCTTTTAAAGTGTCCAGTGGTCTCATTCTTACTTAATCATGACAGATTGATCTCCAGCCATGTCCTCATCAACACCCACACCTGTGTTAATGGAGCAATCACTGAAAAGAGGTTAGCTGGTCCTTTTAAGGCAGGGCTGCAATGATGCTGAAATGTGTTTTGGGGGATAAAGTTCATTTTCTAGCCAAATATTGACTTTGCAAGTAATTGCTGTTAAGCTGATCACTCTTTATAACATTCTGGAGTATATGCAAATTGCCATTAGAAAAAGTGAAGCAGTAGACTTTGTAAAAATTAATATTTGTGTCATTCTCAAAACTTTTGTCCATGACTGTATGTTGAGTAAATGCACTCAATACTTGGTCGGGGCTCATTTGCATCAATTACTGTATCAATGCGGCGTGGCATGGAGGTGATCTGTCTGTGACACTGCTGAGGTGTTATGGAAGCCCATGTTGCTTTGATGGCAGCCTTCAGCTCATCTGTATTGTTGGTTCTGGCGTCTCTCATCTTCCTCTTGACAATATCCCATAGATTCTCTATGGGGTTAAGGTCAGACGAGTTTTTTCGCCAATTGAGCACAATGATACTGTTGTTTTTAATCCAGGTATTGATACTTTTAGCAATGTGGACAGGTGCCAATTCCTGCTGGAGAATGAAATGTCCATCTCCAATAAGCTTGTCAGCAGAGGGAAGCATGAAGTGCTCTAAAATTTCCTGGTAGATGGCTGCACTGACTTTGGTCTTCATAAAACACAGTGGACCTACACCAGCAGATGACATGGCTCCCAAAACCATCATTGATTGTGGATACTTCACACTAGACCTTGAAAATCAAGGTACCAGAGTCTGGAGGAAGAGTGGAGAGACAGACAATCCAAGCTGCTTAAGGTCTAGTGTGAAGTTTCCACAATCAGTGATGGTTTGGGGAGCCATGTCATCTGCTGGTGTAGGTCCACTGTGTTTTATCAAGACCCAAGTTAGCGTGGCCGTCTACCAAGACTTAATCATGACAGATTGATCTCCAGCCATGTCCTCATCAACACCCACAACTGTGTTAATGGAGCAATCACTGAAAAGAGGTTAGCTTGTCTTTTTAAGGCTGGGCCGCAATTATATTGAAATGTGTTTTGGGGGATAAAGTTCATTTTCTAGCCAAATATTGGCTTTGCAAGTAATTGCTGTTAAGCTGATCACTCTTTATAACATTCTGGAGTATATGCAAATTGCCATTAGAAAAAGTGAAGCAGTAGACCTTGTAAAAATTAATATTTGTGTCATTCTCAAAACTTTTGGCCATGACTGTAGAATACCTGAGAGGAGTGATGTACTGCAGGATATGGCTGTATATAACAGGCTGAAAGGAGTAATATACTGCAGAATGTGGCTGCATTTTGGGGATGAGTGATATACTTTAGGTTGTGGCTGTATAAAGGGGCTGAGAGGGGCGATGTACTGCATCATAGGACTTTGAACAGGGGGAGTAAAAGGAATGATGTTCCTCAGGATGGAGGTGAATATGAAGCAGCTGGAACAAGCAGCAAACTGCAGGAAGGGTCTCGTATTTATGAACTGAGAGAATTGATTCACTTCTCTGTATACAGAAGATACTGATATAAGTGTTGTAATGCAGGAAAAGGCTGTATACAGAGGGGCTGAGTGGAGATATATACTGCAGGAGGGTGTTGTGTACACAGGAGTTAAAAGGAGCAGGAGTGGTAGCACACGAGGGGAGAGCTTTTGCTTGCTGGAGGAGACTGAAGAGAGGAGAGTTAACCAAAAAGATTCACAGGGCCCTGGTCCAAAAACAATATCATTCCTGGATTCTCTTTTGATTAGGAGGTATGGTTCGTCGTCATTGCTGCGGCATGACACAAGCATGATGTCCAAATGCCCTGAAAAGATATGATTAACACTGTAAGGTATCCTTAAACTGTATCCAACCACTTTCGATCTCTTTAATGCGTAAGAGATTTTTTTTTTGTGGGATGACTTTAAGGCTAAGTGCACACGTTCAGGAATATTGCGTTTTTCGCGTTTTTTTGCGGGAAAAACGCGTCAAAAAGCATGTATTAAGCATCCTATCATTTAGAATGAATTCCGCAATTTTTGTGCACATGGTGCGTTTTTTCCGCAAAAAAAACGCATCGCGGAAAATCTAGCAGCATGTCCATTAATTTTGCGGATTTCTAGCGTTTTTCCGCTTTATTATTGACCTAGAAAGTTCAGGAAAAAATCGTGGTAAAAACGCGTCAAACCGCGCAAAAACGCACCAAAAACGCGCAAAATCAGCACAAAAAACGCGCGTTTTGCCGCGAAAAAGTCCGTTTTGCTAGGAATATTCTGCAAACATTCTGCAAACGTGTGCACTTAGCCTCAGGCTCTTTTAATCAAAATAGCGTTAACTAAGTACCATATGTTATTTACAGTGCCTTGCGAAAGTATTCGGCTCCCAGGAACTTTTCAACCTTTTTCCAACATATCATATTTCAAACATAAAGATACCAAATGTAAATTTTTGGTGAAGAATCAACAACAAGTGGGACACAATTGTGAAGTTGAACAAAATGTATTGGTTATTTTAAATTTATGTGGAAAATTCCAAAACAGAAAAGTGGGGCGTGCAATATTATTCGGCCCCTTTAACTTAATTGTTATGATTTGGTAGCTGAGGAGAGCAGGCAAAAAGGAATTACACCAGAGAGGTTGGAATCTATGGGATTGCAGTACCCTGACTAACCACCACAACTAAAGGCAGCCGTGGAGCGTACCTACGTTGGTCCTAGACGCCTCGTCACAGCCTGAGAAGCTGACTACACCTAAAGATAGAAAGAGGAAAGCTATCTGCCCCGGAGCAGATCCCCAAAGAACATAGAAAGCCCCCAAACATGTAATGGCGGTTAGACAAGAGGATATACTGACACAGACAGAAAATAGTATGAGCAAACGTTGGGGCCCAAACTTCCTAAATAGAAAAGGATAGGAAGGACACTTACTGCAATCCCAAAAACCCTGAAAAGTACCAACTCTACTAATTACAAAAACACCTGAGATCTCACGACCTCTACCACCTAAATTAGTTCTCTGGTGTAACAAAAACTAAACAGCAACCACTGAAAAAACTGGAAAAGGCAAATGAACAAACAACAGTGGCTGAACTAAACTGAGAGGAGCACAAGCCCCCGAAGGGGACCCGGCAGACCCCCACAGAAGTGCAGGACAAAATGCAAAAAGCAAGCACAAAAAACAAAAGAAGAAAATGTATTATCTGTTAGCAGAAGATGCAGGCACGAAACAGCAAGCTACAAAGTGAACAGGAATCAAAGATGAGACCAGAACAATTGATCACCGGCAACCCTGATGGGAGGGAACCTCCCTTATATAAGACCAGTCAGTAACACCTGATCGCCAATCTTCACAATCTTCATTGGATAGTTCAGTACTGTTTGTAACCACCAGAGGGAGCCTCTGCTCAGAATTCATCTCCAGCACATTCACAACAGTCCCCCCCCCCTTGAGGAGGGGTCACCGAACCCTCATTTGAGCAACCAGGTCGGTCAGGATGAGCTCTGTGATACGCACGGATGAGTCTCCTAGCATGGATGTCCGAAGCAAACACCCAAGAATTGTCCTCCTGACCATAACCTCTCCACTTAACCAAATACTGGAGTTTCCGTCTAGAAAAACGAGAATTCAATATTTTCTCAACCACATACTCCAGATTGCCCTCAACCAAAACAGGGTCAGGAGGCACAGCTATAGGAACCACTGGCTCGACAAACCTCTTCAATAAGGACTTGTGGAACACGTTATGGATCTTAAATGTCCCTGGAAGAAGTAAACGAAAGGAAACAGGATTAAGAATCTCCATGATCTTATAAGGTCCAATGAACCTAGGCTTAAACTTAGGAGATGCAACTCTCATAGGGATATTTCTTGAGGACAACCAACCAAGTCCCCCACTTTAAACCGAGGACCATCAGTCCTATGCCGGTTGGCAAACCGCTGGGCCCTCTCCTGAGAGAGGGACAACCTCTCCACTACCTGGTCCCAAATCTGCTGCATACGCTCCACAACAGAGTCAACACCTGGACAGACAGAAGCCTCCGTCTGTCCTGAAGAAAATCGAGGGTGAAATCCAAAATTGCAGAAAAATGGAGACATCAAAGTGGCAGAGCTAGCCCTATTATTAAGAGCAAACTCAGCCAAAGCAAAAAAGAGACCCAGTCATCCTGATCAGCAGACACAAAACATCTTAGATAAGTCTCCAATGTCTGGTTTGTTCTCTCAGTTTGTCCATTGGTCTGAGGATGAAAAGCCGAGGAGAAAGGCAATGAACACCAAGTTTAGAACAAAAAGTCCTCCAAAATCTGGAAACAAACTGGACTCCTCTGTCAGATACAATGTTCTCAGGAATGCCGTGTAACCGAACCACGTGCTGAAGGAACAAAGGCACCAATTCAGAGGAGGAAGGCAACTTAGGTAATGGCACAAGATGTATCATTTTGGAAAACCTATCACAAATCACCCAGATAACAGTCATTCTCTGAGAAACTGGGAGGTCGGAAATGAAATCCATAGAGATATGGGTCCATGGTCTCTTGGGCACAGGCAATGGCATCAACAAACCACTAGAGCGAGAGCAAGGCTTGGAGCGAGAGCAAGTCCCGCAGGACTGCACAAATTCCCTGACATCACGAGACAAGGTAGGCCACCAAAAGGCCGACTAACCAAGTCTCTGGTACCAAAAATTCCGGGATGACCGGCCAACGCGAACAATGAATCTCAGACATCACACTCTTTTTCCACCGGTCTGGGAAAACAATTTCCCAATAGGGCAGCGCTCGAGTTTATCCTCCTGACACCCTTCCAGAGCCAGTCTCAAATTGGGCGAGATGGCGGAAAGAACTACACCCTCTTTCAAAATAACAGCAGGATCAGATAACTCAGGAGAGTCCGCAAGGAAACTCCTGAGAGGGCATCCGCCTTAACATTCTTAGTGCCAGGAAGAAAGGAAACCACAAAATTAAAACGTGTGAAAAACAAGGCCCACCTGGCCTGTCTAGGATTAAGTCGCTTGGCTGATTCCAGATAAACCAGATTCTTATGGTCCGTGAGGACCACCACCTGATGTTTGGCTCCCTCCAGCCAATGTCTCCACTCTTCAAAAGTCCACTCCATGGCCAATAACTCCCGATTACCCACGTCATAATTACGTTCAGTTGGAGAAAATTTTCGAAAAAAAAGGCACAAGGGTTATTTTAGAGGTCTCTGGATCTCTTTGGGACAAAACGGCACCTGCCCCAATTTCAGAGGCATCAACCTCCACCTGAAATGGCAGAGAAACATCAGCTGCCATAGAACAGGAGCAGAAGTGAATCTCTGCTTAAGTTCCTGAAACGCAGAGACTGCCTCAGGAGGCCAATTCACCACATCAGAACCCTTTTGGTCAAATCAGTCAATGGTTTAACAATAACAGAGAAATTACCAATAAATTTACGATAAAAATTGGCAAAACCCAAGAATCTTTGAAGAGCCTTTAATGAAGTAGGTTGGACCCAATCACAGATGGCCTGAACCTTGACCGGGTCCATTTCAATAACAGATGGGGACAAAATGAATCCCAGAAATGAGATCCTCTGTACGCCAAAAAGACACTTTGATTCCTTCACATACAGAGCATTCTCTCTCAAAATCTGGAACACAGTCCGAACATGTTTCACATGAGAGTCCCAGTCATTGGAAAAAATCAAGATATCATCCAAATAAACAATCAGAAATTTATCCACAAAATCCCTGAAAATGTCATTCATGAAGGACTGGAAGACAGAAGGAGCATTAGTGAGCCCAAAGGGCATCACTAGGTACTCAAAATGCCCCTCTGGGGTATTAAATGCCGTCTTCCATTCATCCCCGTGCTAAATGCGAATAAGGTTATATGCCCCCCTGAGGTCAAGCTTGGTAAACCAAGTAGCACTTTTCACCCTGGAAAACAGGTCAGAAATCAAGGGTAACGGATATTGATATTTCACAGTGATATTGTTCAAGAGACGATAATCAATACACGGCCTTAATGAACCATCCTTTTTGGCCACAAAGAAAAAACCGGCACCCAAGGGTGAAGAGGATGGTCTGATATGACCCTTCTCCAATGACTCCTTGATATAAGACCGCATAGCGTCATGTTCAGGTATAGACAAGTTAAAAAGGCGACCTTTAGGGAATTTACTACCAGGCACTAATTCAATAGCGCAGTCATAGCTCCTATGGGGGGGCAAGGATGCAGATTTACTTTCGCTAAACACATCAGAAAAATCAGTCAAAAAGTCAGGCACATCTTGAGCCTGGGGGAGGCAGAAAAAACAGGAGTGTTGGTATTAACACATTGGCAGCCCCAACTGGTTACAGACACAGATTTCCAATCCAAAACAGGATTATGAGACTGTAACCAAGGGAAACCCAGTACGATAATGTCATGCAGATTATACAGCACCAAAAATTTGCAACTCTCCTGAGTACAGGTTCAACCCTCATTATCACCTGAGTAGAGAACTGAGGTTTATTCTCAGCCAAAGGGGTAGAATCGATCCCCAGTAGGGGAATAGACTTCCGTAGGGGTATCAAGGGAAACCCACAACGTTTAGCAAAATCAAAATCCATCAGGTTAATAGCTGCTCCCGAATCAACGAAAGCCTGAGCAGAAAATGTGGACAGGGAGCAAATCAGGGTAACAGTCAACAAAAATTTAGTCTGAACACTACCCAAGACAACTGAGCATGCAAAACGTCTTCCCCACTTAGGGCAGACTAAAATAGCATGAGAGGCATCACCACAGTAGAAACATAACCCATTGCGTTTTCGAAACTCATGACGCTGTGCCCCAGAAGCCACTCTATCACACTGCATGGGTTCAGAAGCTGATTCGCAAGGCAACACTATTCCACGCATACCTCTACGCTCACGCAAACGTCTGTCAATTTGAATCGCTAATGACATAGAATCATTGAGACCAGAGGGGACAGGGAATCCCACCATAACATCCTTTACATTCTCTGACAGACCCTTCCGAAAAAGGGCTGCCAAAGCATCGTCATTCCATTTCGTCAGGACTGCCCACCTACGGAATCTCTGACAGTATAACTCAGCGTCATCAAGCCCTGATTTAATGCCAACAAGGCTTTTTCAGCTTGATCAGTGACATTACGCTCATCGTACAATAACCCCAGAGCCTGAAAAAATGCATCAACATTACTCAAAACAGGATCCCCAGGTGTCAGGGAAAAAGCCCAATCCTGAGGATCGCCGCGCAGGAGAGAGATGACAATTTGAACCTGCTGTGCTGCATTCCCTGAGGACTTAGATTTCAAGGCAAAAAACAACTTACAGTTATTTTTGAAATTCAGAAATTTAGCTCGATCCCCTAAAAACAAATCTGGCATGGGAATCCTAGGTTCCACAACCGGCAACCCTGCAAGATAGGTAGTAATACTCCGAACTTCAGTGGCAAGCTGATCCATACGGCCAGACAACTGTGCAAACTCCATTGAGAGAAAAAAAATATCCTCCTCAGCACCCAGAGATACAGAGGGAAGAAAAAAAAATGCAACAAACAGAAAAAAAAATCTCTGACAACTCTGAGAACTTTTTTCTTTCCACAATATTTTTCCCTTCTGTGAGTACCATATAATTTTTAGTTTGGGCCGGTGATACTGTTATGATTTGGTAGCTGAGGAGAGAAGGCAAAAAAGGAATTACACCAGAGAGGTTGGAATCTATGGGATTGCAGTACCCTAACTAACCACCACAACTAAAGGCAGCCGTGGAGCGTACCTACGTTGGTCCTAGACGCCTCGTCACAGCCTGAGAAGCTAACTACACCTAAAGATAGAAAGAGGAAAGCTATCTGCCCCGGAGCAGATCCCCAAAGAACATAGAAAGCCCCCAAACATGTAATGGTGGTTAGACAAGAGGATATACTGACACAGACAGAAAATAGTATGAGCAAACGTTGGGGCCCAAACCTCCTAAATAGAAAAGGATAGGAAGGACACTTACTGCAATCCCAAAAAACCCTGAAAAGTACCAACTCTACTAATTACAAAAACACCTGAGATCACACGACCTCTATCACCTAAATTAGTTCTCTGGTGTAACAAAAACTAAACAGCAACCACTGAAAAAACTGGAAAAGGCAAATGAACAAACAACAGTGGCTGAACTAAACTGAGAGGAGCACAAGCCCCAAGGGGACCCGGCAGACCCCCACAGAAGTGCAGGACAAAATGCAAAAAGCAAGCACAAAAAACAAAAGAAGAAAATGTCTTATCTGTTAGCAGAAGATGCAGGCACGAAACAGCAAGCTACAAAGTGAACAGGAGACCCCGCCCACCATTCCTAGGAGTAAGAAGCAATGAAGATGAGCTCCTGAATTTCCATCACTTTATACCTTGTAATGAGCCAACTGTAAGACAAAACCTGGAAAAAATCAACTCCGCAGGACAGAAAAGGGACCTGGACTGAGCTGGACTTTGGATTTTTATGAAAGAGGAAGAAATAGAGGATTTAAAGGACAAAGCAAGAATCTCTTGGAGGACAGACTGCACACAGGCAACATTCATCTGACATCCAGAGACCTGAGCATCCAAAGGTAGGACCACTCTGCAACCCCAAAACAATCTATAGACTTCCTACAAATCTACCTTCTTAGAAATAAGGATTACAATTACTATATAACCACAAAAATGGAAAGCACAAATTTAGAAGTAAATGGGCAAAGCACATGGCTGGAGACACAGCACACCAGGGGGTCAGATATGGAGACACCACAGGGGCAGAAGAGCAGTAAAGTCAGCAAAGGAAAAGCAAGGAGGGAGAATCCAGAAACCCTTATTTCTAATTACACTAAAGATGAAGAAAAAAGGAGAACCAACGTGGTATTCCGCACAGACCATCTCTCAGCCTGGCACACCACCGTGTGCAAGCAGTATAAACATATATCTCAGTGCAACACCAATACTGGCCGGCAGATTAAAATTAAAAACAACGCAGAAGATGACACACACTCACTCACTATAACTCTGTACAATACTGGCACCGTCATGGTGCAAGGAACTGAGGACAATCTGCAACAGTTTGATGAACTTTTTATTGAAATCAGTGAACAGGCTCAAATCCTTAGAAAGACACTTCCAGAGACCATTTCTAATGCTCACATATCTACAGAGAAGACCTCCAGGGCCCCTACCCCCAACACTTCACACCTCTCCCCTGAGAACATCAGAGACTATCTATCTCAATTAGAAGGAGACTTGGCTCAAATTAAGGAAGAACTTCAAAGAAACTCACATAGAAATGCAAATGACCAAGCAACAAATGAGATCAATAAGCTGAAATGCGAGTTCAACTCAGCTCTCCAGAAAATAAGAGAGGAAATGTGCAAATTACAAAATGACAATGAAAGGCTCAGAAAGGAGATAGCAGAACTCAAAACCGCAGAGTCCTCAACATCTGACCCAGCAGGGGACAATGGAAACTAGCCAGAGAGCAGACAATATGGCCCCCACTGACCAGAATGTGGAGACCCCAAACAAAACACAGCAATAACCTATAATATGAATAATACTGAAACCAAGAAAAGTGAGCCAGCGAGAAGCGAACCAACCACCAGCAAAGCCAGCATCACAGACCCACACCATCAGCCACTTAACCCATCCCAGACACCACAAAGCCCTGATATCGTCCTAATAATGGACTCAAATGGGAAGTACCTAAATGCACAACGGCTATTCCCAGGAAAACGGGTCAGAAAAATCCACTGTGCAACTATTGAACAGGTGACAGAGGTCATCAATAATCCACGTTTTACCAACCCAAACCATATTATTATACACACAGGTACAAACAATCTGCCAGACCAGCACAAGCAGATCGCAGCACAACTGGCCCAACTAGCAAAGAAGGCAAAACTAAAATTCCCAGACAGCAAAATCATTCTGTCATCTCTGCTCCCAACAAAGGACATATCCAGGCAAACCACCCAAAGCATCAATATGGAACTGACAGAAAAGGTCAAGACTGTCCCAAACGTGACCCTGGCACAACACCTTTCCATAAACCACCATCACCTATATGATAATAAGCACCTCAACAAACAAGGGGTCAGCCTCCTGGCCAAAGAGCTGAAAGACATCGTACTAAACAGAGGACCCAGGCCTGGATTCAACAGTGACCAACATCACACCGAAAGACCCCTAACAATAAAAAGACAGAAAACCCCAATCCTATCTCCAGAAGCTGGAAACAAAGCTCTTCACCCAAAATCAGACCATCAGAGGAGGAGACCTCCATGGAGGGGTCCACCGACCCCACACAGATACACGCAGAGCAGAGATACGGATGAGGTAAAGACCCTGCTCAGTGCACTATGCAGGAAACTAATGTGACTGGATGAAACCAAGCACACCTACAAAACAGTCAGAAATCCAGTTTGTCCTACACAGCCATACTCATTACAAGGTATATACACACAAGATAAATAGAAAAAATGACTTCACTTACAATCAGCAGCTGGAATATTCAGGGTCTCAACACCTCGACCTTTGGATGTAAAACAAATGACCCGGACTTTATACAAAGACTGAAAAATATAGACATCCAGATCCTCCTGGAAACATGGACCAGAGCCGAAAACGAATCCCTGGCGCCCATCGGATACAGGGAAATCTCTGTCCCTGCCCTGAAAAATAAAAACATCAAACAGGGCCGGAGCTCAGGAGGAATACTGATCTGGTATAAAGACGAGCTCCACCAATACATCAAACCGGTGAAGAGAGGAGGCAGCCACATATGGATCAGGATCAGCAGCTCCATCCGCACCTCTCAGTCTGATGTCCACCTCTGCGCCACCTATATACCACCGCCAGAGTCCCCCTACTTCAATCCAGAGAGCTTCGAGATCTTACAAAGAGAAGCCGCCCACTATCAGGCCCTGGGCAAAGTTCTCATCTTTGGAGACCTCAACGCAAGAACAGGGAGAGAAAACGACTTCCTGACCACGGATGGGAACATCTACATATTTGGAGCAGAGAATGACGGCCAAGACTCAGTACACACAGAGAGAAACAGCTACGACAGTACAGTCAACAAAAGTGGTAAAAAGCTCCTGAACGTATGTAGAAGTTTAGGACTTCATATTCTTAATGGACGTACCAAAGGAGACTCTTTAGGGAGGTATACACTAAACTCCCATGTAGGGAGGAGTGTAGTAGATTATGCCATTACAGACATGAACCGGGCAAATATCAGCGCCTTCATAGTCACCCCACAAACGCACCTGTCAGACCACAGCCAACTTCTTCTGTACTTGAAATCTACAGAGAAACCACTCACTCAAAAGCCACAGCATAGCGGCCTCTTCAACCGGCCTCCATCATATAAATGGTCCAAAACGTCGGCACTAAAGTACAAAGAGGCTCTCAGCAGACCCGAAATACAGCGGATGCTCCACCACTTCTACAACCACGAGTACCAGCCTAACCCAAAGGGAGTGAGTCAAGCTACAAAAGACCTCAACAATATATTCTATGCAATGGCCAGACTGTCCGACCTTAAAAAAGTTGACTACAAGAGACCAAAAGAAAAACAGACCAACGGTTGGTTTGACAGAGAATGTAAAGCCGTACGGAAGACCCTGAGAACAGCCTCAAACAAGAAACATAGAGACCCCAACCACCCTGGTCTGAGGGAAGCCTATGAAACCATACAAAGACAGTACAAAACCATCCTCAGGAGGAAGAAGCAGAGTTACATCTCTACCAAGCTTAACCAACTCCAAGATGCTCTTCAAGACAATTCCTTCTGGGAACTATGGAACCACATGGGCACAAAAGACAAGAAAAACAACATCCATATCCAAAATGGCAACATCTGGCTCCAGTACTTCAGAGACCTCTATAAAGACATCCCAAAGGAAGAACTAAACCAAGAACAGGAAAACATAATGGCAAAACTAAAAGCAATGGAGGAAAAAGTAAAAAATTTCCAAAACCCAGTGGACACACCTATTACATTACAGGAAGTATCAGAGAGAATCTCTTCCATAAGATGTAGAAAAGCCGGTGGCCTGGATGGAATCCTACCAGAAATGCTGAAGTACAGCCCACGAGAAATACAGGCTGCAATGGTTAAACTCTTCAATATTGTGCTAAGTGTCGGCTACTTCCCTCGTACCTGGAACCAAGGCCTCATCACACCCATCCACAAGAATGGGGACAGGTATGACCCAGCCAACTACAGAGGCATATGTGTCAGCAGCAACCTGGGGAAACTGTTCAACAGCATCCTGAACAAGAGGATCCTCAGTTTCCTCACCGAACATAACGTCCTCAGCAAGAGCCAAGCAGGGTTCATGCCAAACCACCGCACCACTGACCACATCTATACCCTGCACAGCCTCATTCAGAGACACGTCCACAATACAAAGAACGGGAAGATATACGCCTGTTTCGTGGACTTTAAAAAGGCCTTTGATTCGGTGTGGCACCCGGGCTTATTCCTGAAACTGCTGGAAAGCGGAATAGGAGGAAAGACCTACGATGTTATCAAAAGCTCCTACACCGAGAACCTCAGCAGTGTGAGTGTGAACGGTAAAAGAACGGCTTATTTCCAGCAGAGCCGTGGAGTCAGACAAGGCTGCAGCCTAAGTCCAACGCTCTTCAACATTTACATCAACGAGCTGGCTACCGCTCTGGAATCTTCCACAGCACCAGGTCCCACCCTCCACGACACCCAGGTGAAATTCCTGCTGTATGCAGATGACCTGCTGCTTCTGTCACCAACCGAGAAAGGCCTCCAAGACAACCTGAAAATCTTAGAGAAATTCAGCTCCACCTGGGCACTACCGGTCAACCTAAAGAAAACCAACATCATGGTGTTCCAGAGGAGAAAGAGAAAATTAGACCAGCACCCTTCATTTGTCCTCAACAACTGCACCCTTACAGGAACAGACAAATATACCTACCTGGGCCTAGAGATTCACCGGTCAGGAAGCTTCAAACAAGCCATAGAGACCCTGAAAGACAAGGCATATAAAACCTTCTATGGCATCCGAAGGAAACTTTACCATCTGAAGCCACCAGTGAGGGTCTGGTTAAAAATCTTCGACTCGGTCATCGCCCCAATCCTCCTGTATGGCAGTGAAGTCTGGGGTCCTCACACCTACCCAGACTGGTCAAGATGGGATTCCAGCCCAACAGAAATATTCCACCTGGAATTCTGCAAGCACCTTCTCCAAGTCCATCGGAGCACCTCCAACAGTGCCTGCCGGGCCGAGCTGGGCAGATTCCCTCTACACCTAATGGTTCTAAAGAGGGCACTGTCATTCTGGGCTCACCTACGTAGGAGCAATCCAAGCTCCCATCACCATAAAGCCCTGACACACGTAGGTGAAACAGAAAAACTAGGACCCTCGGAACAGCTCACCCAAACCCAACCTGACCAGAACACCAATCACAACAACCTGACAAAAGCCGAAATCAGGAAGTTGGTAGACAAAGGCCAGGAGAGGTATGTCAGTGACTGGAAGAACGACATCATCAGCTCCCAGAAACTGACCATGTACCGGAGTCTACAGAGAGACTACAGTCTGGCCCCATACCTGGAGAAACTCCCAGACCCCAGAGACCGCCAGATCCTGAGCCGGTATAGACTCAGCGCCCACAGTCTGGCCATCGAATCCGGCCGACACAGGCAGAGCTACAAGCCCAGGGAGGAAAGACTATGCCAACACTGTGACCAGGAGGCCATAGAGGACGAAACCCACTTCCTGCTACACTGCTCCAAATACTCAGCAGTGAGGGACACTCACTTCAGGAGACTCTCACATCTCTTCCCGGATTTCATCACCATGAAGGAGGAAGAGAAAACATATATCTTGCTGGGGAAGAAGAGAGAGCAGCGGAGATAGCAGCGCGGTATGTGAGCGAATGTCATAGACTGCGAGAAAGAGAACTATGATATGCCATGGACTTCTATAGCCCCCACCCCGGATCTGCCCCCATCACCCCTCCCTATGCCATGGACTTTTATAGCCCCCACCCTGGACCTGCGCCCCCATCACCCCTCCCTATGCCATGGACTTCCATAGCCCCCACCCTGGATCTGCCCCTACTCAACATCCCTATCCCCCTTTGGTACACTTGCTTTGGCAAAACTAATGTGTATTTAGTCCTGCCAATAAAGCTTCTTTGAATTTGAATTTGAATTTGGAATCAAAGATGAGACCAGAACAATTGATCACCGGCAACCCTGATGGGAGGGAACCTCCCTTATATAAGACCAGTCAGTAACACCTGATCGCCAATCTTCACAATCTTCATTGGATAGTTCAGTACTGTTTGTAACCACCAGAGGGAGCCTCTGCTCAGAATTCATCTCCAGCACATTCACAACACTTAATACTTTGTTGTGCCACTTTTTGCTGCGATTACAGCTTCAAGTCGCTTGGGGTATGTCTCTATCAGTTTTGTACATAAGAGACTGAAATTCTTGCCCATTCTTCCTTTGCAAACAGCTCAAGCTCAGTGAGGTTGGATGGAGATCGTTTGAGAACAGTAGTTTTCAGCTCTTTCCACAGATTCCCGATTGGATTCAGGTCTGGACTTTGACTTGGCCATTCTATCACCTGGATACGTTTATTTGTGAACCATTCCATTGTAGATTTTGCTTTATGTTTGGGATCATTGTCTTGTTGGAAGACAAATCTCTGTCCCAGTGTCAGGTCTTTTGCAGACTCCAACAGGTTTTCTTCAAGAATGGTCCTGTATTTGGCTCCATCCATCTTTCCATCAATTTTAACCATCTTCCCTGTCCCTGCTGAAGAAAAGCAGGCCCAAACCATGATGCTGCCACCACCATGTTTGACAGTGAGGATGGTGTGTTCAGGGTGATGAGCTGTGTTGCCTTTACGCCAAACATATCATTTGGCATTGTTGACAACAAGTTTGATTTTGGTTTCATCTGGCACCTTATTCCACATGTTTGGTGAGTCTCCCAGGTGGCTTGTTGCAAACTTTATATGACACTTTTTATGGATATCTTTGAGAAATGGCTTTCTTCTTGCCACTCTTCGGTAAAGGCCAGATTTGTGCAGTGTACAACTAATTTTTGTCCTATGGACAGACTATCTTACCTCAGCTGTAGATCTCTGCAGTTCATCCAGAGTGATCATGGGCCTCTTGGCTGCATATCTGATCATTCTTCTACTTGTTTGAGATGAAAGTTTAGAGGGACGGCCGGGTCATGTTAGATTTGCAGTGGTATGATACTCCTTCCATTTCAATATGATCGCTTGCACAGTGCTCCTTGGGATATTTAAAGTTTTGGAAATCATTTTGTACCCAAATCCGGCTTTAAACTTCTCCACAACAGTATCACGAACCTGCCTGTTGTGTTCCTTTGTCTTCATGATGCTCTCTGTGCTTCAAACAGAACCCTGAGACTATTACAGAGCAGGTGCATTTATACGGAGACTTGATTACACACAGGTGGATTATATTTATCATCATTAGTCATTTAGGACAACAATAGATCATTCAGAGATCAACAATGAACTTCTGGAGTGAGTTTGCTGCACTGAAAATAAAGGGGCTGAATAATATTGCACGCCCCACTTTTCAGTTTTTGTATTTCCACAAAAATTTAAAATAACCAATAAATTTCGTTCAACTTCACCATTGTGTCCCACTTGTTGTTGATTCTTCACCAAAAATTTACATTTGGTATCTTTATGTTTGAAGCATGATATGTGGGAAAAGGTTGAATACTTTCGCCATGCACTGTACATTTACGATAATCGTTTACTGATTTCCTTGCTGTAGGCTTTCTGTTATCTCTTGCATTTTGTACAAATAGGGGGTGTGGCTCCCCTTTCTAAGCTAAGCTTTCCATCTGTATAGCTTCCCACTGATGGGTGTCTCAGTCTTGCCCTGTCCTGCTCTACCCTTATTCATATTGACACTGTTTGACACATGGTAAGGTTTTAATACTAGAGACAGGTTGGGACCGACCCAATGTATAAACCTTGATGTTGGTGGGATGGCTTTTATGCTTTTTGATCAAAATAGCCTTTACTAAGTACTCTATTTTATTACATGAACTATTAACATTTACTGATTTACTTGCTGTAGGGTATATGGTCATTTTTTTTTTTTTTCTTGGACCTTGTCTATAAAATGGCTACAGAGTGAACATGCTATTAGACTACGTGTATAGCAGCTTATAGTCCATCTCAGTTTTTTTGTTTTGCAGCTATAACTAAATGTCTAGAATTTAAATTTTTTTCTTTTGTATTTTTATAAAAACAATTAATCCCCCTCCTTCACAAAAGTGATTGCACTAGATGCAAAAACTTGGTACAGTTGTTTGTGACAAGAAAGCACACTGATATAAGATTTTATTTTGCTGTAAAACATTTGTGCTGTCTTGCTTCTACTTTATAGTGCATTAAGAATAAAGAAAAAAGTGTAATTGTAATTCAAATAAAACAGGTCAATTGCAAGCTATACCATAGTGAGTCTAGCAAAGCTACTGGCTTCTCTCAAATCTCTTCCTTATCAATAAATTCTCCATATTATTCCCAAACTAGTGTCCTCATTTTTTTCAGCACGGCTGTTAAACAACGCATTACTGTCTTTAATATTTATCCAAATTTTTAGGCATTCTCTTGTTATCTCTAATGCTGAGCTGTGAACATTTATATATTTTCACTACATAATGACATATTCTCACATCACTGTCCTAAAATCACCTTAAAATGGCCATTGCATTCCCTTCCTTTTATATAGGATGTGTTTCTCCCGATTGACTGTGCTATACAATTTGATGTGATAACTGAAAGGCATTATGGGGAAGTCCTTGTAGGTGTGCCTGAAATCATGTCAGCTGTCTGTGACTGATTTAATCATATACAATGTGTAAAAAGGTGGGGGCCATGTGTTGGTGATTTGCGCAAATTGCATTTTATATTTAAATTCATCTGGACTTCCAAATTTCATAAAATTCAACTCACTTTCATTTTGCTTCACATCATTTTGATCATCTCTGTTAGTATGTGATGTTATTTACAAGGTATTGTACATTGGAGGAAGCTGAATGGAAGGGGCTGATGTTACTTAATTATCATTCTATGTTAGAGGGGGCTGAAAGATGGAAAGTGATGTTTCTTATATAGGACTGCATGTCAGAGAGTTTTGAAAGGTGGAGAGTGATGTACTCAATAGGACTATACATTGGAGGAGGCTGAAGGTAGAGGTGATGTTTTGCACATAGACTGAAAAGAATGAGAGATGTTATTTACATGGACTTTATGTTTGAAGGAACTTAAAGGGGTTGACTGTTATGAATGTTTTAGAAATGAATTCTGAGCAGAAGCTCCCTCTGGTGGTTACAAACAGTACTGAACCATTCAATGAGGATTGGCAATCAGGAATTACAGACTGGCTGGATATAAGGGAGGTTTCCCCCCATCATGATTGCCGGTGATCAATTGTTCCTGTCTTAACGTTGTTTCCTGGTTTCTTGGAAGCTTGCTGAGCCTTGCCTCTTCTCCTGCTCTCAGATAACATATTTTCTGTTTTTTGTTTTTGTGCTTGCCATTTGCATTTTTCTCTGCATTTCTGTGAGGTTGGCCAGGTTCCCCTCCCCGGGGGGCTTGGGCCCCTCTCGGTTCCTCTGGAGCCACTGTTGTTTGTTCATTTGCCTTATCCAATTTTTTCAATGGCTGCGGCTGAGTTTTGTTACACCAGAGAACTAACTTAGGTGGTAGAGGTCGTGTGATCTCAGGTGTTTTTGCAATTAGTAGCGTTGGCTTTTTTTAGGGTTTTTTGGATTGCAGTAAGTATCCTTCCTATCCGTTTCTATCTAGGCAGATTGGGCCCCAACGTTTGCTCATACTATTTTCTGTCTGTGTCTGAATTTCCTTTTGTCTAACCGCCATTACATGTTTGGGGCTTCCTATGTTCTTTGGGGATCTGTCCGGGGCATATAGCTTTCCTCTTTCTATCTTTAGGTGTAGTTATCCTCTCAGGCTGTGACGAGGCGTCTAGGACCAACGTAGGAACGCTCCACGGCTGCCTTTAGTTGTGGTGGTTAGTCAGGGTACTGCAATCCAGTAGATTCCAACCTCTCTGGTGTATTGCCGTTTTTGCCTGCTCTCAGCTACCAAAACATAACAGTTGGCCACTACTTTACATGTCCCTTTCAGGTGAACTAACTGCTATAAATAAGCACTTCACTAAATACCTGGCTTTGTCAAAATCTGCTGTTACCTGAGCCTGAGCTTCTGGTCACATGATCTCTTTATGAGATTTCCCTGCTTCCTGTGATGTCACATCAGAGTCTACCTCACTTCCGGGCTGTGGAAACTGACAGGTGGGGGAGTTGGTTGGGCTCACAGTTCACGTGGGTGTGGTTTACAGTGCTGGTGGGCATGGCTTACAGTGCTGTTGGGCATGGCATACAGTGCTTGTGGGCAGGGCTTACAGTGTGAGTGGGCAGGGGCTTACAGTGCTGGTAATGGTAAAGGTAATTTATGGTGGCTTGTTTTTTGCGGGACAAGATGACGTTTTCAGCAGTACCATGATTACTTATATCCATCTTTTTGATCGCGTGTTATTCCACTTTTTGTTTGGCTATATGATGGTAAAAGCACTGTTTTTTGCCTTTTTTTATGGTGTTCACTAAAGGGGTTAACTAGTGGGACAGTATAGTTCGGGTCGTTGCAGATGCAGGGATACCAAATATTTGTAATGTTAGGTTCTGCGGAACGCACCTAATAGATATTGTAGAGAGGTGCGTTCGCTGCCCGGGATCCACCGTGCAGGCTAAGCCCGCTGCTAGTAAGATGGCGAAAGTAGCGAATTCTCTTATCCCGCAGAGTCGCTAAAATAAACGCCGTAGCACGCTGTGGCAGTAAGTGCGAACTCTGTTAATCCCCAGAGCCGCTAATGGGAATACCACAGCGCTCACTTAGCTTCAGTGAGCCGCAAAGTAAAACGCTAGGGCGCTGTACCAGCGTTATAAAGTGAACCCTGTTGCGTCACAGAGCCGCTGAGAAAAAGACTGTGTCCTGTTAGACTCACAGGGATACACAGATAACTGCTGTGCGGATAGCAGTCCGTGATCATGTAGACAGCAACGCAATCAAGCAAACTCCTCACCGGAGAAGCCGGTATTCTAGGGGCTTATTTCAGCCAAGCCCTAACCACTTGCACCCAAATCTCCTCACCGGAGGTGCTGGTATTCTAGGGGCTTATTTCAGCCGAGCCCTAACCACATGCGTACATGATCACACTGGCGCATAGCACATAATGCAATTGATACTAGCGCATGGGTGCCCAGCCATGCCACCCTTTTATAGTAACAGCTACAGGACCTTCCAGAAACAAGGACCAATGAAACTGTTCCAGAACACCAGTAGTCACAGGACCTTCCTGGCGGACCAATAGGAGCTGCTGCAGTACCTGAGTATGTGACCCCTGATCTCCAATGAGAGATCTCACCCTGGGCATGCTCAGAAGGGGAAAACAAGGACTTTGTCCTAAAGACGTATGCTCGCCGCTAAACAGTACTGGCCACAATAGCAGAGCCTGGAGAGGCAGCAGTAATCCTCTGCACACTGTTAGACTGGGCGAGACGCTGGTACCGACGTCTAAGCTGAGCAGGATCCACTGCAGACAGAGATGGATGGGGGACTGCAGCGGGACTGGTTCGAGACTCCCCTTGTGCAGCAGCGGGAACTCGAACCCTAATATTACCCCCCCTCCTAGGGCCCCTTCTCTGGGCCTCGCTGCGCTCAAAGGCAGCGATGAGCTGTGGAGCGTGAACATGCTCGGCAGACTCCCAAGACCTATCCTCAGGCCCATAGCCCCTCCAGTCCACCAAATAAAACGTTTTGCCCCGTACCACCTTACACCCTACGATGGCATTCACCTCATGGTCATCCATAGACGAACCCGATGTCCCGGCAGATGACTCGGAAAACCGGGACATGAGCACGGGTTTCAGGAGGGATACGTGAAAGGTGTCGGAGATACCCAGGCGTGGTGGAAGAGCCAAACGGTATACCACAGGGTTAACCTGTTCGAGGACCTTGAAAGGACCCAGGTAGCGGGGTGCCAACTTAGTGGACTCAACTCGCAGCCTAATGTTACGGGCGGAGAGCCACACCAAGTCCCCAGGAGCAAATGTTGGAGCGGGGCGGAGGACCTCATCCTCTACTTGGACGCCTGAATGGCATCCTGGGTATGGTCCCAAATGTCCCGTGCCTCCACAGCCCAGTCTGCCACCCTGGAGTCGGCGGAAGACACGGGCATGGGCACCGGAACCCGCGGATGCTGACTGTAGTTTAGGAGGAATGGAGTCTGTCCAGTGGAGTCAGCCACAGCATTGTTTAGTGCAAACTCAGCCCACGGTAGCAAAGATGCCCAGTCATCCTGCTTGGCTGAGACAAAATGTCGTAGATAGGTGACCAAGGTCTGGTTGGCCCTCTCTACCAACCCATTCGTTCAGGATGGTACGCTGAAGAGAAATTTAACTCAATACTGAGTAGACGACAAAGTTCTCTCCAGAACCGAGACGCAAACTGGGGACCTCGGTCACTGACAATTTTGTCCGGCATGCCGTATAGACGGAAGATGTGCCTAACGAACAACGCTGCCAGAGCCCGTGCAGAAGGTAACCGTGGTAGCGGCACCAGATGCACCATTTTGGAAAAATGGTCGGTGATTACCCAAATGATGGTGCAACCCTGAGACTTGGGCAAACCCACCACAAAGTCCATCCCAGCCATCTCCCAGGGCCTATCTGCCACAGGCAAAGGGTAAAGTAACCCAGCTGGCCGTTGTCGTGGAGACTTATTCTTGGCGCAGGAGACACATGCCTGAACATAGTCCCCAACGTCACGGACAATATGCGGCCACCAGTATGTCCTCGCCAGCAATTCAGATGTCCTCTTTGCCCCAAAGTGTCCACCCACCCTGGACGAATGTGCCCAAGAGAGTACCTCCGGTCGCAAATTGGTAGGCACAAAAGTCTTGCCCGGGGGCACAGACTCTAGCGAAATCGGGGCCACTGTTCTCAGGCTCTCTGTGGGGACAATAAGCCGAGTCTCCTCCACCTCCTCCTCAGAGGACACCACAGAGCGAGAGAGAGTGTCGGCACAAATGTTCTTTTCTCCCTAGAGGAAATGGAGTGTGAAATGAAACCAGGAGAAGAACAAGGACCATCTGGCCTGGCAAGAATTAAGCCACTGGGCTGTCTGAAGATATACCAAATTCTTTGGTCGGTAAAGACTTGGAAGGGAAAGCGAGCCCCCTCCAACAGATGTCTCCACTCAGAGAAAGCCAATTTCATTGCTAGCAACTCCCTGTCCCCGATGGAATAATTCCTCTCCGCTGGTGTGAAGGTCTTGGAGAAGAAGAAGCAAGGATGCTTTCGACCTTGAGCATCCTTTTGAAAGAGGACTGCTCCAGCACCAACGGATGAGGCATCCACCTCCAATATGAATGGCTTATCAACATCAGGGCGGCGAAGAATGGGAGCGCTAGCAAACTGAGACTTAATTGAGATGAAAGCCTTGGAGACTTCCTCAGACCACAATTTGGGATTTGCTCCCTTCTTGGTGAGGGCTACCAAGGGAGCTACCAAAGTTGAGAAATGGGGAATGAACTGGCGATAATAATTAATGAACCCCATAAAGCGCTGCACCGCTTTAAGGGAATGGGGTTCTTGCCAGTCCATCACAGATTGTAATTTGGCAGGATCCATAGCCAATCCCTGGGCGGAGATGATATAGCCCAGGAATGGTAAAGACTCCTGCTCAAACACGCATTTCTCCAACTTTGCATAAAGGGAATTTGCCCGCAAGAGGTCGAAGACTCTGCAGACATCTTTCCAGTGGAAGTCAATATCTGGAGAGAAGATGAGAATATCATCCAGACAGACCACGACCGAGGTGGAAAGCATATCCCTGAAGATGTCATTAACAAAGTCTTGGAAAATGGCTGGGGCATTACAGAGCCCGAAGGGCATCACCAGATATTCATAGTGCCCATCCCTGGTATTAAAAGCCGTCTTCCACTCGTCCCCCTCGCAGATGCGAATCAGGTTGTAAGCACCCCGCAGGTCTAATTTGGTAAATACCCTTGCTCCCAGAGCCTATCAAAGAGCTCAGAAATTAAAGGCAGCGGGTATTTATTCTTAACGGTAATGACGTTAAAACCCCTGTAATCTATGCAGAGACGTAATTCCCCGTTCTTCTTTTGCACAAAGAAGAACCCGGCCTCAGCAGGTGACACTGACTTCCTAATGAACCCTCTTGCCAGATTTTCCTGAATGTATTGGGACATAGCCTCCGTCTCCGGGAGAGAGAGAGGATAGACCCTTCCCCGGGGAGGTTCTGCTCCAGGCAAGAGGTCAATAGGACAGTCATAGGGGCGGTGAGGCGGAAGCGTCTCCGCAGCCTTTTTGGAGAACACGTCTACATAGGACCAATAGCACTTGGGCAGGGAAGTGAGATCTGCGGGTATCCCTGTAGTAACAACCTGAACACACTCCCTCACACATCTACCTCTACAAGACTCACTCCAACCCCGTATCTTCCCAGAGGACCACTCAATATGTGGGGAGTGAAGATGAAGCCAGGGTACTCCCAGCAGAGCCTCATCTATACCCTCAGGAAGGACAAGGAAAGAAATAATCTCCTGATGGGAAGGAGACATAGCTAATGTGAGAGGGATTGTCTGATGTGTGATCTGTGAGGGCAGTATGGAGCCATTCACCACTCGAACAGTCACCTGAGGTATTGTGTGACGGAGAGCAAAAGCAGAGGACATAAAGTTCCCCTCTGCTCCAGAATCCACACAAAGCTCAACTGTTAGAGTGGATGGACCAAAAGAGATTGTCCCTTTAAAGGACAGCTTGGAGGCAAATGCTGCTGACTCTAGTGAACCTCCTCCCATGGTCACTAGACGCGAACGTGTTCCCGATCGCTGGGGACATCTATTGGCATAATGTCCTAACTGCTGACAATTGTTACAAACCACGGGCCGAGTCTTAGGTCCCGTTCGAACAACCTCCATGACCTCCGGGGAGTCGGGCGCCTGAATGGGAGATTCTAGAGGTTTGGCAAAGGTAGGAGCTAGCGGAAACCTCCGTCTACACTGGGCCCCCTCCAACCTCCGCTCGTGAAAGCAAAGGTCGATGCAGGTAGATATGGAGATAAGCTTCTCCAGAGAGGTAGGAATCTCCCTGGTGGCCAAGGCATCCTTTACATGGTCAGCCAGACCTCTCCAGTATACCAGTATAAGGACCTTATCCGGTCACTCTAACTCGGAGGCCAGAGTTCGAAATTGGACTGAAAACTGACTGACCAAGCTTGAACCCTGTGACATTGCCTGCAGTCGGAGCGCTGAATCGTGGGTGACCTGAGGGCCTAAAAATACCTTTTTAAGAGCCTCCAGAAACCGAGGAGCACTCCGCACCACGTGAACGTCACGCTCCCACAGCGGCGTTGCCCATTCCAAAGCTCTGCCTGACAGAAGTGACACTATGAAACCCACTTATGACCGCTCTGTGGGAAAACGTGCGGCCAGAAGCTTGAGTTATATAGAGCATTGACTCACGAATCCCCGACAATGTTTGCCGTCGCCAGAAAACTTGTCTGGAAGCGGAAAATGGGACAAGGTTGGAGCAGAGGTGTTGGAGGACAAACTGGCTGCCACTGTGCTAGCAGCCTGAACAGCGACTGCGGTCACATCCACAGCTGAGGTTGTGTGCTCGAGAGCCGCCAACCCACCCTCCAGCTGCCGGATGAACTGCCATAGGCGCTGGTCGTCCGCCATTTTACAAGCCAGACCCTGGCGCTAGTATTATGTTAGGGTCTGCGGAACGCACCTAATAGATATTGTAGAGAGGTGCGTTCGCAGCCCGGGGTCCACCGTGCAGGCGAAGCCCGCTGCTAGTAAGATGGCGAAAGTAGCGAACTCTCTTATCCCGCAGAGTCGCTAAAATAAACGCCGTAGCACGCTGTGGCAGTAAGTGCGAACTCTGTTAATCCCCAGAGCCGCTAATGGGAATGCCACAGTGCTATATGGCGATAAGTGCGAACTCACTTAGCTTCAGTGAGCCGCAAAGTAAAACGCTAGGGCGCTGAACCAGCGTTATAAAGCGGACCCTGTTGCGTCACAGAGCCGCTGAGAAAAAGACTGTGTCCTGTTAGACTCACAGGGATACACAGATAACTGCTGTGCGGATAGCAGTCCGTGATCATGTAGACAGCAATGCAATCAAGCAATCTCCTCACCGGAGAAGCCGGTATTCTAGGGGCTTATTTCAGCCAAGCCCTAACCGCTTGCACCCAAATCTCCTCACCGGAGGTGCCGGTATTCTAGGGGCTTATTTCAGCCGAGCCCTAACCACATGCATACATGATCACACTGGCGCATAGCACATAATGCAATTGATACTAGCGCATGGCGGCCCAGCCATGCCACCCTTTTATAGTAACAGCTACAGTACCTTCCAGAAACAAGGACCAATGAAACTGTTCCAGAACACCAGTAGTCACAGGACCTTCCTGGCAGACCAATAGGAGCTGCTGCAGTACCTGAGTATGTGACCCTGATCTCTAATGAGAGATCTCACCCTGGGCATGCTCAGAAGGGGAAAACAAGGACTTTGTCCTAAAGACGTCTGCTCGCCGCTAAACAGTACTGGCCACAATAGCAGAGCCTGGAGAGGCAGCAGTAATCCTCTGCACACTGTTAGACTGGGCGAGATGCTGGGACCGACGTCTAAGCTGAGCAGGATCCACTGCGGATGGAGATGGATGGGGACCGCAGCGGGACTGGTTCGTGATTTCCTTGTGCAGCAGTGGGAACTCGAACCCTAACATGTAATTTTATTGTTTGTTATTATTGATTTTTTTTAAATTTTTACAATTATTTAAACATTTTTTTTTTTTACTTTTTCCTAACTTTTTTACTTAGTACCACTATTGGACAATCATTTTTTGCAGACTGATTGCTTCTATAGCATGCAGATGAAGCAGCATCTGCATACTATAGAAGCTGTCAGTGCTGCACTGACAGGGAGGACTTGCTGATCAATGCACTGCGCATGATCAGCAAGTTTACTTAGCTCTGGTGAGCCGGATATCTTCATGACGACATCCGGCTCACAATGGCAACGATCAGGACCCCACGTCACGCCAAAGGCAGAGGGGCTCTCAGCCCCTGTGCCGGCTTCCGAATGTTGCGATCTTGTTAGATCGCAGTATTTCGGGGCTTAAACTGCCGGGAGTGGTCTGTGACGGCTTCTGGCCCCTAGTGCCGGGTGTCCGCTGTCAGAATCAGCTGACATCAGGCCGCGATTGGCTGCGCTCCTCCCGTGAGCGTGGCCAATCGCGATGACGTACTATACCACCCATGGTCAAATTGTACCAGGTCACATGGACAGTATAGTACGTCGAATGTCAGAAAGGGGTTAAACTTGAAAGTCTATACTGCAACTGCATATCAGTTGATAAATTTTAAATAAAAAAACAGTGGCATGCAGAGCTGAAATCACAAAGATTCGGTCACTGTGCAAATATTTCTGACAAAATATATATACCATATATACTCGTGTATAAGCCGAGAATTTCAGCCCATTTTTTAGGGCTGAAAGTCCCCCTCTCGGCTTATATGCGGATCATATACGGGGGTTGGCGGGGGAGGGGGAGCGGGGGTGTCAGATCACACTTACCCCTCTGCCGGCGCATCTCTGTAGCTCCCCTGCTTCTCCCACGATCTCCGGCTCCTTCCTGCAGCGGTCACATGGTACCGCTCATTAAAGTCATGAATATGCACATATTCATGACTTTAATGAGCGGTACCACGTGACCGCTGTAGGACGGAAGCGCTGCGGAGACCGCCGGGAGAAGAGGAGACGCTGCAGAGAGTGCACACCGGCGGAGTGGTGAGTATAGCGATATTTACCTGTCCTCGGACCACCGCTGAGCTGCTCCCTCGTCCGACTCCTCTGGCTGTGAATGTTCAGGCAGAGGGCGCGATGACGTAGTTAGTGCGCGCCGCGTCCTCTGACTGATCATTCACTGCCGAGGACCCTGAAAAGGGAGCAGTGCGCAGCGGTGGACCGGTCCGGTGACAGGTAAATATCTCAGGTGCCGGGGTCTTGAGCGAGCGGTGACACCGGCACCTGTCTCCCATAGCGCGCCGGTATCACTGCCTGCTCAGGACACTAGCACCTGGCCCCCAGCGACGAGAGGTGAGTATGTCATTTTTTTTGCAGCAGCGCAGCAGCATGAGGGACTTATACTATGGGGCATAATCTGTGGAACATATGGGGGCATAATCTGGAGCATATGGGGGCATAATCTGGAGCATACGGGGGTATAATCTGTGGAGCATATGGGGCATAATCTGTGGAGCATATGGGGGCATAATCTGTGGATCATATGGGGGCATAATCTGTGCAGCATAAGGGGGCCTAATCTGGAGCATATGGAGGCATAATCTGTGGATCATACGGGAGCATAATCTATGCAGCATATGGGGGCATAATCTGGAGCATATGGGGGCATAATGTGGAGCATATGGGGGCATAATCTGGAGCATATGGGGGATTAATCAGGGGAGCATATGGGGCATAATCTGTGGATCATACAGGGGCATAATCTGTGGAGCATACGGGGGCATAATCAGGGGAGCATACGGGAGCATAATCTGTGCAGCATATGGGGGCATAATCTGTGGATCATACGGGGGCATAATCTGTGCAGTTTATGGGGGCCTAATCTATGGAGCATATGGGGGCATAATCATTTTTCACTCTAGGCTTATACGCGAGTCAATAAGTTTTCCCAGTTTTTTGTGGCAAAATTAGGGGGTCGGCTTATACACGGGTCGGCTTATACATGAGTATATTCGGTATATATCTTTTGGGAAAGAATGACATAAATATTTCTGGACCCCGTCTTTGTCCATACCTATGCATTCAAGTCACATACTGGTGGTGGTTTGGCCAAGGCCCAAATGTTGTCTTGGGTTCATTAGGACTATGGCTACTCGCCAAGTGTTCCATCTACCTTGCAGCTTCTAAGCTTCTTTCTCACCCAGCTCAGTATAGATGCTCACACTGTGCACTCAGTTTGTCTTTCTGTGGCATTGCCTAATCATTAAGAGAAAATAGGCCTAGCATGCATTATGGAAATATATTTAAATTACAGTGAACTTTGGTTTAATACAGATGTAATTTTTGTTGTCTAAAAGTTTTATTAAAAAAATTTAAAAAACTTTTAAAATGCCAAATTTATCAGGTTGTACATGTAGTCAGTTATCCGTATTGGTAAGACATAATTATTAGGTCTGATTTTTAAAAAATTCTTAGGAATATGAACTAATCAATATTATAAGACGTCTCTATCATTTCCAAAATCAATGTAAAATGTTATTTTAGCACTTGTGGTTTAAAATAACAACACATAGTATAACATGGTTCTATATTAGAATATCACTCACAAAGGAAATTTCAGACATTGGAGAATCTTTCAAGGTCCCTTGATGTTGGTTAGTTGCAATCCCTTTATCTTCTCAGGAGGAATAATTAGACCATGGTCACCGCTTATTGCAAATAAGTTGCAGAGGGAAAACCATTAGCTACATCCTAGTGGTAAAACAAGGAGATCCAGTTGTGTTGTCTTGTGTTAATTGGTATGAATATATTAACTGTAGCTGTACAATTCCCCAGAGACACATTGCAGGACATTTCTAGAGAACTACAATATGTCTAAAATAACAAGGACGGCTTGACATGTATCACATTTTAAAGATTTAAAAATATGTTTTTTTTTCTTAGATTTATTTAATACATTTCTAAATTTACTTCAGCCCCGCTGCTTATCTAATCCACAGATTTGCCGGCCCAATTAATGATGGGGACAATTTATCTTGTAAAGTTGTAATATGTATTTTCACCAGGTATTTGTAGTAAATACATAGGAAAAAAGCAGTCAGCTCTGAAGCAGCATTTTATGACATCTGCAAAGACTGGAACAATATTTATATTATCCCATGGCATAGATTAATTTCCTACAGTTTATTAATTACTTACTGATATCAAATTAGCAATATATGTCTACAAGGCAATTATGTCTTTATGGCAGGTAGATTGCCACTTGATTTACTATTAAAATCATAATTTGTATTTATTTTTATTGCCAAACTACCTTCAGAAAATCTTCAAATGTATCTATCTATTATCTATCTCATATCTATCTATCAATCTATCTATTTATCTACAGGTGCATCTCACTAAATTAGAATAACATCAAAAAGTTAATTTATTTCAGTTCTTCAATATAAAAAGTGAAACTCTTATGTTAGATAGAGTCATTACAAACAAGTGATCTATTTCAAGTGTTTACTTTTGTTAATGTTGATGATTATGGCTTACAGCCAATGAAAACCCAAAAGTCATTATCTCAGTAAATTAGAATACTTTATAACACCAGCTTGAAAAAATGATTTTAATATTGGAAATGTTGGCCTACGAAAATGTATGTGGAGTAAATGCACTCAATACTTTGTTCGGGGCTCATTTGCATCAATTACTGTATCAATGTGGCGTGGCATGGAGGCGATCTGTCTGTGACACTGCTGAGGTGTTATGGAAGCCCATGTTGCTTTGATAGCAGCCTTCAGCTCATCTGCATTGTTGGTTCTGGCGTCTCACATCTTCCTCTTGACAATACCCCATAGATTCTCTATAGAGTTAAGGTCAGTCAAGTTTGCTGGCCAATTGAGCACAATGATACTGTTGTTTTTAAACCAGGTATTGATACTTTTAGCAATGTGGACAGGTGCCAATTTCTGCTGGAGAATGAAATGTTCATCTCCAATAAGCTTGTCAGTAGAGGGAAGCATGAAGTGCTCTAAAATTTCCTGGTAGATGACTGCGCTGACTTTGGTCTTGATAAAACACAGTGGACCTACACCAGCAAATGACATGGCTACCAAAACCATCATTGATTGTGGATACTTCACACTAGACCTTGAAAATCAAGGTACCAGAGTCTGGAGGAAGAGTGGAGAGACAGACAATCCAAGCTGCTTAAGGTCTAGTGTGAAGTTTACACAATCAGTGATGGTTTGGGGAGCCATGTCATCTGCTGGTGTAGGTCCACTGTGTTTTATCAAGACCCAAGTTAGCGCTGCTGTCTACCAGAAAATTTTAGAGCACTTTATGCTTCCCTCTGCCGACAAGCTTTTTGGAGTTGGAAATTTCATTCTCTAGCAGGACTTGGCACCTGTCCACACTGCCAAAAGTACCAATACCTGGTTTAAAAACAAAAGTATCACTGTGCTTTATTGGCCAGCAAACTCGCCTGACCTTAACCCCATAGAGAATCTATGGGATATTGTCAAGAGGGAGGTGAGAGACACCAGACCCAACAATGCAGACAAGCTGAATGCTGCTATCAAAGCAACCTGGGCTTCCATAATACATCAGCAGTGCCACTTGCTGATCAACTCCATGCCACGCCTCATTGATGCAGTAATTGTTGCCAAAGGAGCCGTCACCAAGTATTGAAATGCATTTACTGAACATACATTTCAGTAGACCAACATTTCGATTTTAAAATCATTTTTTCAAGCTGGTGTTATAAAAAATTCTAATTTAATGAGATAATGATGTTTGAGATTTTATTGGCTGTAAGCCATAATCATCAATATTAACATAAATAAACTCTTGAAATACATCACTGTGTTTGTAATGACTCTCTCTAATATGAGTTTCACTTTTTGTATTGAAGAACTGAAATAAAATAACTTTTTGATGATATTCAAATTTTGTGAGATGCACCTGTATCATTCTAGAAAAGGATATACAGCCATTTCTAAAGCTTTAGGACCCTAGCGAGCCACAGTGAGAGTCATTATCCACAAATGATGAAAGCATGGAACAGTGGTAAACCTTCCCAGGAGTGGTCGGCCTACCAAAATTACCCAGAGAGCATTGCAGCGACTCATTCAAGAGGTCACAAAAAAAACCCTACAACAACATACATAGAACTGCAGGCTTCACTTGCCTAAGTTAAGGTCAGTGTTCATGATTCCACCATAAGAATGGGACTGGGAAAAAATGGCCTGCATGGCAGAGTTCCAAGATGAAAACCACTGCTGAGCAATAGGAACATAAAGGCTCGTCTCAGTTTTAACAAAAAACATCTTGATGATGTTCAAAACATTTGGGAGACTACTCTGTGGACTGACGAGACAAAAGTTAAACTTTTTGAAAGGTGTATGTCTCATTACATCTGGCATAGAAGTTACACAGAATTTCAGAAAAGGAACATCATGCCAACAGTTAAATATGGTGGTGTTAATGTGATGGCTTGGGGCTGTTTTGCAGCTTCAAGACTTGGAAGACTTGCTGTGATAAAGAGAACTATGAATTCTGCTGTCTGCCAAAAAATGCTGAAGGAGAATTTCTGGCCATCTGTTTATGACCTCAAGCTGAAGCACACTTCGATTATGCAGCAGGACAATGATCCAAAACGCACCAGCAAGTCCTACACTGAATGGCTTAAGAAAAACAGAATTAAGACTTTGGAGTGTTTTAGTCAAAGTCTTGACTTTAATCCGATTAACTTGCTGTGGCATGAATTTAAAAAGGTAGTTAGTGCTTGGAAACTCTCCAATGTGGCTGAATTGCAATAATTCTGCAAAGATAAGTGGGTCAAAATTCCTCCAGAGCGTGGAAAAAGACTCATTGCCAGTTATCGCAAAGACTTGATTGCAGTTGTTGCTGCTAAGGGTGGCCCAACCAGTTATTAGGTTTAGGGGGCAATCACTTTTTCACACAGGGCCCTGCAGGTTTGGATTTCTTTTTTCCCTTAATAATAAAGATCTTCATCTATTAACTGCATTTTTGTCTAATATTTAAATTTGTTTAGTGATCTGAAACTTTTAAGTGTGACAAACATGCAAAAGAAAAGGAAATCAGGAAGGGGGCAAACACTTTTTCACACCACTGCAAATGTGACACATCTAGTCAAAAGACTGAAAAAAGCAGTACAGGAAAAAGCTTAAAAAATACTTCAAAATCACATAAAAATACTTCAAGACAGCAAAAATTCCTCAAAAACATCCTCAAAATAAGCACCTCCAAAAAGTATATCAAGTCATTACAAACAGAGTGATCTTTTTCTAGTGTTTATTTCTGTTAATGTTGATGATTATGGCTTACAGCTAGTGAAAACCCAAAAGTAAATCTCAGACAATTAGAATACTTTATAACACCAGCTTGAAAAAAGATTTTAAAATCTGAAATATTGGCCTTCACACTAGACATTGGAAATCAAGGTCCAGAGTCTGGATGAAGAGTGGAGAGGCCACAATCCAAGCTGCTTGAGGTCTAGTGTGAAGTTTCCACAGTCAGTGATGGTTTCGGGAGCCATGTCATCTGCTGGTATAGGTCCACTGTGTTTTATCAAGACCAAAGTCAGCGCAGCCAACTACCAGGAAATTTTTTGAGCACTTCATGCTTCCCTCTACTGACAAGCATTTTGGAGATGGAAATTTCATTCAGCAGCAGGACTTGGCACCTGTCCACACTGCCAAAAGTACCAATACCCGATTTAAAACAACAGTATCACTGTGCTTGATTGGCCAGCAAACTCGTCTGACCTTTTTGAAAAGTATTGTAAAGAGGAAGATGAGAGACATCGGACCCCACAATGCATACAAACTGAAGACTGCTATCAAAGCAATCTGGGCTTCCGTAACACCTCAGCAGTGCCACAGGCTGATCGCCTCCATGCCACGCCGCACTGATGCACTAATTGATGCAAAAAGAGCCCCGACCAAGTATTGAGTGCATTTACTGAACATACATGTCAGTAGGCCAACATTTCGGATTTAAAAATCTTTTTTCAAGCTGGTGTTATAAAGTATTCTAATTTACTGAGATAATGACTTTTGGGTTTTCATTGGCTGTAAGCCATAATCATCAACATTAACAGAAATAAACACTTGACATATATCACTCTGTTTGTAATGACTCTATATAACACATGAATTTCACTTTATGCATTGATTAACTGAAATAAATTAAATTTTTGCTGGTATTCTTATTTTGTGAGATACACCTGCATCTCATATCTATCTCATATCTATTATCTATTTATCTATCATCTACATATCTATATATATAATATCTATTATCTATCTATATCTATCTATTATCTATCTGTCACATATCTATCTGTTTATCTATCTTTTATCTATATATCTATCTCTTATCTATCTCTTTTCTAAGTAGTATCAATCTAATATCTATCGATCTATCTAGGAATAAAAAATAAGAAGCAGTGTAAAGGTTTGTCGGATGTAGTAAACAGCAGGAGGCAGAGAAGGGGTTAACAAAGATTTACTTAGGCAATTATTTAATACGAATTCAAGGAAACCTCCACGCAGGGAGGTGATTAGGCAAATAGTGAACTACACAATAAACATAACAAGAAGGGGAAAAGTGAAGGTATTGACTTATCGATTGGAGTTCTTGTTGGGGAGTGGTTGGAACAGCGCCCGACGGCGTCGTAATCTGCGAACAAACCCTGCTCCTGTTCATCTCCATACAGCAGCAGTCCAAATTGTGCAAAAAGTAGAGGTGGACTTTATTAGGCCCACATGGTGTGGCGACGTTTCGGTTTACAAAAGCCTTTCTCAAGCAAAGGCTTTTGGAAGCTGAAATGTCGCAAAGCCATGTGGGCCTAATAAAGTCCACCTTTACTTTTTGCACAATTTGGAGTGCTGCTTCCTATTTTTTATTCCTATATATTTGGCAAGTATATGGATTAGTTGCCGGGAGGCCTGTACACCTATTTGATCGTATGTGCTGTTCCATATTTTTTTCTATCTATTTATCTACCTATCTATTTTCTATATTTATCTATCTCATATCTATCTATCTATTATCTATCTATCTTATCTATGTATCTATCTACTGTATCTATTGTGGCAGATTGGCTTACTTGGCTGTTCATGGAGGTGGACACAGGAACACTGTCTCTTTAAGACCTTCCTTTGGTTTGTTATATGTGACATAAACGAAGGTGTAGTAATACAAATACAGCCCTCTTGGCAAAACAGGAAAACAAAATAAAATGGTAACACCACGCACAGTCCTTCTGAGAGCGGGGTTCCTCTCACTCACCGCTAGCAGAACACACATGGTTCAGGTTGTTTCCAGCACAACCACTTCTATGGAGTGTTACTCTCCAGACACTGAACACTGCTGCCTTTGGAGACCAGATACTTAAGCCCCAGACCACATCCTGGGGTGGAGATAAGGTGGACATCCTCCCACCCACTCTATGGATGTCCACATAAAGCTCAGCCCATTATACAAATTAGCTTTTAACCCCTCACCACACTTATTGTGCTGGAGGAAAACCTCTGGGTTTTAGATCACGACACCATTAAGCACAGTGAAACATATCGCCGCTCCAGCACTTTCCCAGTGAATTTGTCACACTATTTGTTAGGCATCGGGTGACGGCAGGATCTGAACCTGGATCCAAGGAGTCTGTGGTCTCCCATCCAGACTGGGCCGAGGCAGATGCTACTCAGCTTTGCTGTTGATCCCAATGCCTAGCCAATACCAGAGCGGCACAAATAGTTACTCTGGTCTTTGTTCACAGTAGCCTTAAGCCTAGGTTATGGAACAAGAAAAGGTTGTTGCAAGCCCAAGTCTGGAAATGCCTGCACTGAGCATGTCCATGACATGGCGAGCCATGATTGGTGCTTAGTGTCAGCTGATCCTCTGACCTGGCATCACCTGATTGGTCACGGATGACGTCATCTGTGATGCGATTGACGAGATGGCTGGGGGGCGGAGCTTAGCCCTTAAATAGCTTGTCTGTCCGCTGCACGGTGCGGTCAGATCATACTAAAATAGGCAGTGCTCATGTGTGGACGTACCAGAATCTGGGCTCCACGTGCTCTCTAGCTTTGCTCTTCGGGACCTTGCCAGAGTACGCTCGGCTTATTAGCTCAGGTCCTACAGGCAGGTTCAGCTTATGTCAGGCAGGTAGCCAATGTCGCAGTCCTGCTATGAATATAGGGTAGCTATACACCCTGAGCAGACTGTGGGGCGCGTAACCTGGGCATCACCTGCCAGTTGAACAGAGAAGCTTGCTCAGTCTGGTCTCACACCAGCTGACAGCACGCGGGCATCGCCACCAGCTGAATATTGAAGCTGCGTAGTCCGGGCGTAACCTGGTTGGCAGCACGCGGGCATCGCCATCAGATGAACAGAGAGTTCCTCAGTCCGGTCTCACGCCGGCTGGTAGTACGTATGCCTGGCGTTAGTCGCACGCACTTCCTAGCGACTGGCACGTAGCTTCTGTGTAGTCAAACAGGGCTACATCTATACCAGCTTGCAGCACATAGTGCTAACCTAATATCTGGCAAGTGGCTTCTGTGCCATTAACAGGGCTACATCTATGCCAGTTCTTAGCACATCTCCCGTGACGCTAATGGAGATAGTGCCAATTCCACATCTCTCCCCTAGTGTGATGTAACACAGGCGAGATCTAATGTTTATTTCCATTGTCAGTTTGACCCTCATACTCTAGGGGTGTTCGGCAGCAGTGATCATAAACTGCATCGCGGACCCTATGTTCGGTTGCAATCCATTATATTAAAGTTGTTGCAACCGAGCGCATAACACTATCTATCTATTATCTATCTACCTATCTATCTCATCTATATATCTCTCCTAATGAAAGATATTCATAAGTCAGTTTCTGTAAGATGTTTGCTCCATGTTTCTTTTTCATAGTAGAATTCAACATTATCAAGTTTTTGCAGCATTCTTATTGAGCTGTTAACTCCACCTTGTGGTGGATGATATCATTACACAATCAAATATGTATTATCATATACTGGCTCATATTTTAGACTTAAAGGGGTTTTCCTGGACTATTTTATTTTTTTCTCATGAGCCTAAGAAATGACACAAAGGTAATTGCTGACTACCTGTCAGTTCTGTTCGGCGCCAGCTCAGAGCGGTAACGGACTGTTCCTGCCTCGTATTCTGCTGCTTTATTTGATGTCACGTCAACAAGAGTGGCTATTCTTCTTCTGGACTGCCAAATTCATGTTGATTGACACCCGGCTCCCAACAGTTAGGCCCTGTGCACATGTTGCAAATTGTGCTGCTGATCCGCAGCAGAACCGGACGCCATGTACAGTACAATGTTAGTGAAGGGGAAAAAAAAAGCTGTGCACATGATGCGGAATTTTCTGCGCGGATTTGCTGCGGTTTTAAATCCGCAGCATGTCAATTCTTTGTGCGGATTCCGCAGCGGTTTTACACCTATTCCATTATAGTTGTAAAACCGCAGGGCAAATCCGCACAAAAAACGCGGCAAAACCGCAGTTAATCCGCACTAAAACCGCACGTAAAATGCAGGTCGTTTTACCTGCGGTTGTAGCAAAATCCGTGCAGAAAAATCCACAACGTGTGCACGGGGCCTTAGGCAGCGTAGAGCCGGATCAACATGACATTAGCAATAATGCACGGTCAACAGAGCAAAAGAGAAGCAACTCTTCTTTCAACTTCACATCAACGGAAGCCACAGAATCACTGGCAGGAGTGGTCTGTGACCTTTCTGAGCTGGCAGAGGTCAACGTTGGGCATAACAGGAAGTTAGTTAGTAAACCTGTAAGTTCTTATGCTGATAAGAAAAAAAAACAGTCACGGATAACTCCTTTAACTTTTGACACATAACTAATTTCATAGTTATTAGATTTTGTTCTCTTATTTCTCGTGTCATGTTGAATATCATTCATTTATTGCATTCTACTTCGGCACACAGATTATATCAGAGCTGTTGTCGCCATCTTGTGGTGGGTTGTGTTATTACACAATGAATACAATATCTTTCGTGTTAAATACTGTATATGCAATAAAATCAAACTTTGAATCATCAAATAGTCAATTAATTTAAAGAGGATCATTATCAAAAACAGCAATACATTTTGAAGTTAAGATATTAATGCTCAAGGTAATCTGAAAATAAATAAAAAATGGGCACCTTTAAATGTATAGAGAACAATGTATGCTGCACGGAGGCACACACCAGTCATAAGATGAGTGGTGTGGTGTGCACCTCTTAATTAATTTGGGGCATCAAGCTCCTGAACACCCTCATTAAGACTGGCATCCAAAACCCAGTGTTAATGAATCAGGCACAAAATGTCTAGTGCATAACTAGTGCTTATTGGGAACCATTATAGAGAATTAAATCAGAATAAAAAGGCTAATGCATACTGAACAACGAAACCTTGACACCCACTTACATAGATACAGCAATCCAGGCTACTACAAATGTACGTTATGCAATGTTTGCCTAGTGTTATGTATTTATTATCAGATCGGCGCTTGTTAATACGGATTATGCTTCATAGGCACGTGTTAAACAAAAAGACGTAATACCAATAATATTAAATATATACCAGGTTTATTGGTCCTTCCTTACGAGATCATTGAGGTTGTCAATCCAGATGCCTTTCGCTTACGCCTTCCTCTGTCGCTTCGGATCCCCAATGTGTTCCATAAGTCCCTTTTTAAGTCATTTGTACCTTTCTCTGCTAGGTCCCCATCCCCTCCGCCTCCTGACTCTGTGGATAGTCAGACTGAGTGTGAAGTGGAACGGATTGTGGATTCTCGCATGGTCCGCAGTTCACTTCAGTATTTGGTCCATTAGAGGGGTTACAGTCCTGAGGATCGATCTTGGGTCCCGGCGCGATCTGTCCATGCTAGTCAATTGGTTCAGGCATTTCATACACATTATCCTGGGAAACCTGGGGGTCTGGTGGCCCCCCCTTGAGAGGAGGTTACTGTCACGATCCAGACCACCAATACAAATATTCCAAATAACGATAAACTAACAATATACTGTCATGATCCAGACTGGGTTTTGAGTCCTGTCTTCTCTTGTCCTGATCTGACCATGTCAGAGGTTAAGTTTTCTCAGCCTCAGTCTGGTTTCAGGCTTGCTATTTATCTCGGCTGCATTCTGCAGGCAGTGTCAGCTATAGTTCTGCCTACGGCGTATGTATCTGACTCTGGTATATCCTGATTAGTCCTGCTGTGATCCCTGACTTGCCCTGTGTCTGTTCATTCCCTCTGTCTGTCCTGAATCAGTGTTTCCCTGTAAATTTGTTGACTCCTTCGTTTTTGACTTGGCTTGCATTCAGACCTGCTTCTGTTTTTTGTCTCTGGCTTATCCAGCTCTGACCTCTTTGGCTTGATTGTGACCTTGAGTTTGCTTATTCCTTCGGTACTCTGTGATACAGTCTACTTTCTGACCCAGCGAGTCTGACTATTCTGCTGCCCCCTGGTGGTAGCAGTCGCTGCTGCTTCGCAGGCCTGCCCTGGGAGTGTGCAGTCCTATCTCCACTCTATTGCCATCTAGTGGTTTCTTCACATACCTGTATTGCAGCAGCCTGACATATACATTGTAAGACTGACATATACATTGTAAGACTGCCGCCGGACAGATCCTTGAGGTGAGATGTTAATTAACTCTCTCTAATCCAATTGGATTAATTTTATAAAATTTAACTTTGATTATGTACTTTATTAAAAAACATTAATTATTTGTATTTAATTTTTAATTACTATATACAAAAAGAAAGACCACCAATTATTGCAGTTGCTATTGTGGTATCAAAGGTATTATCAATAACCACAACCTGCAATATTACTGTAATTATTCAATATTCAGCAATTTAATATTACTGCAATATATTTTCTCCTGCATAATATAATCTAATATCTTATTAGTAAAGTGCTCTAGTGCCTATCCAGATATAGCAGCTGATTTAATAAACCTGGCTAGTTGGGATTATTGTTAAAGTGCTCCTATAAAGGTGCCCCAGTGGCTGATGTTCCTCATATACCAGGCAGTCAGTGCTCAGATGTCTCATCGGCTGAGCTAATATCCAATATTGAATGCAGTGATTCCCCAAGCTCTGCAATGGTTCTCTAAGCCCTACTCGTTACACCATAATAATATAACTGCCATGATCATCAGGGGCTAGCAGCATTAAAAGATTATAGTATTTGCTTCGGTTATATGATAATGGATTCCTATTGATCTTTGTTTAAACGTGTCAGCATGGTTGCAGGCCGCGTTCAGTGGCCAAACTAGAGTGTTCTTATAGGGAGAGGAGCATTCAATGCACTCCTCCAGCAGGCTCAAAAAGCCAATCTACAGGTAGAAAGAATATTGCTTTCCGCCCCTTAATGAGGGTTCTCCTTCCTGGCCAATTGTTGGGAGGTGGCGTGTCCTTCTTACTGCTTACTTTGGTAGTTCCGTATCTATGAACTCCCCCCCTAATGACGCATCTTCCCTATCAGCAAGAGCCCCATCCATTGGGGGTCCGCCCACGATGACGTGCCATCTCTTCTCCCTTCTGTGGCTAATGGTGCTCTATGGGATGTCATCCATTGGGACTCCACCCCTGGTGACACACCTCCTCTCTGATCTACAGCTAAGGCTACTGCCACACTATCAGTATTTGTTCAGTATTTTGTCTCAGCATTTGTAAGCCAAAACCAGGTGAGGATCAATCAGAGTATAAGGCATAATAGAAACAAGTGTACCAATTCTGCATGTTTGACCCACTCCGGGTTTTGGCTTTCAAATACTGATGAGAAATACTGACTAAATACTGATAGTATAGGCGTAGCCTAATACTGTTCTTATGGGGAGCGAATCCTCCTCCTTTATGTAACATATAGAAAAACACCTTTCAGTCCGCGCTAGTGTCCTCATTAGCATACATATTGATATTCATTATTTTACAATGTGTCCCTTGTTTTTTTATATATAGAGAAACTGCTATCATATCCTACAGGGAGTCATCTTTATTTTGTTTTTCTAATTGCAGTGAATTCGTACCAGTTATCATCACACTATAGTAAATTATCTCTTGCAGATTGATATTCATCTTCTTTCTGAGATTTCATAATATTCTGGTTAGAAGGGAATTTAGGAGGATAAAGCTGAAGGAATGAGAAAGCATTAAGCAATTGATTATGTACAAAGGGGGACAACACATCATAGTTTGACACATATTAAAGAACAATTTCTCATATTTATGAAGGATTTGAGCAAGGTCTTTTCAGCTTAAAATGGTTGTTTGGAAGAATGGGGGTATTTAAGGGTCAATGAAATATGCGAAGGACAAATGTTCATTAATACCTTTTGGAACCACTGACTGGAGCTTATACGTCCATTTATATTCTTTTTGGAGAAGTAACTGGTCCCAGTCACCTCCTCTTATAGGTGGTCGTACAACTTCAATGGCCTGGAAGTGTAGAGCAAATGGATCATTCGCTTTTGCAGTCTGATTGCTTGTGAAGCATAGAAATGCAGGAGCATTCTTATGCTTTGCAAACTGTCATCGCTGCACTGACAAACTCTCTACATCATGTTCTGAGCATGTTGTAGCTAGTTTGCTAGCTCTGGTAACAACATCTGGTCATCATAGCAATTATTGGCCCCTAGTGATGACGTCATTTGGGCACCGATCGGAGAGTAGAGGGGGCTCCTTCCCTCTGCTTGCCTGCTAAATACTGTGGTCAATATCGATTGCAATATTTAGGGGGTTAAAATGCCGTGAGTGGTGCTGGGCGTCAGCTGTCAGAATCAGCTGACACTCGATGGCGATTGCGCATACACAGATCACCATGACGTATTCATACATCATACAGTAGGTCAGTAAGTATCAGCCAACCATGATGTATGGATACGTCCAATGTTGGGGAGAGGTTAATAAGTTTTAGACCCAGCCGCAAAGTAGAGTAAAATTCTTTTTTAGGCACACTACTCGTACAGACACGGCTGCAGAGTACACAGAATCTTTTGGGTACAGTACCCCCACAGAAGCTAATAACAAATTTCACCCACATAGCATGTTTCCATGTCTACCACAGAAGCTGATAACAAATTTCACTCCCAGACAATGGCCCACAATACCCGAACAGGCAGGGTTGCAGAGTACACACAGCTGCTTAAAGGCACATTTCTCACACAGATAGTGTATGGGTTGAAGAATACACACAGCATCTTTTGGAAAAGTACTCCTACAGATATGGGTTACAGAATACACAGAGTGGCTTTTGGAAAAGTACTCCCACAGAAATGGATTACAGAATACTGTACACACAGTAGCTTTTAACACAGAACTATCGCAGACATGGTTGTCTAAGAGTAGAAAAATATGTTTACACACACATCACTCCCACCGACACAGTTGAAGATTATGAAAACTTTTGGTTACGCACAGTACAGAATACACATAGAGAGTGTTTTAGTAAAACTGCAAAAACTTAATACTGTCCTTCACTACAGCTTGGTCCAGTCCTTACGCTGAGCAAAGTGGAAATAAAAAATTTAAAATTTTGAACCAGTAGGAACAAGTCCAAGTGGATGAGGAGGTGGATATGATGGTATAGGTGGAACGAAGCATGGTGGCTCAGTGTTTGCACTGCAGCTTTGCAGCACTGAAGTCCTGGGTTCAAATCCAAGCAAGGACATCTATAAGGAGTTTGTATCTTCTCTCTGTGTTTGCATAGGTTTCCTCCCAAGACATACTGAAAAAGAATTAGATTGTGAAACTCAATGGGGTTTGGTTTCTTGCTTAAGGGGTTCTTTTTAATAGTTACCCCCTCTAATCCCCAGTTGTACTCTATCTATACCTTTTAACTTTCAAACATTTTGGATTACTGTTGTAAATCCTGAAAAAACTGAGGATGGTTTTCAGAGTTTCCAAGTCCTGTACAGATGCCACATTTTTTGATGTGTCTAACATGTTCCAATGTTCTCACTCTAAGTTGTTGGGTTGTAATCCCTATATATATATGAGGCTACATGGACAATATACAAAATACACAATGATGCCCGTTTTGCATGTTATGTGATGTGTAAAGGTGAATGTTCTGGTGGCATCACTGTTAATGAAGGTAAATGCTCTTTCAATGTAGCTACAGAATGAGCAGTCACTGCATTGGAAGTTTCACCATTTAGGACCTGCTTTGTCAGAGAAAATAGATTGTTAGTGTGCCACATAATGGCTACGAGTTAGTAGGTCTGTTAGGGCTGGCGGAACGCACAAAATAAATATAAATAATAAGTGTGTTCGCAGCCCGGGGTCCACCGTGCAGGCAGAGCCTGCTGCTAGTAGGATGGCGGTATGGCGAACTCTGCTACTTCACAGAGTCGCAACTATAGACACTGTGACCCTATATGGCGGTGTAAACGAACTCTGTTACACCACAGAGTCGCTAAGGTAGAAACGCAGAAATATGGACTGTGTCCTGTTAACTCCACAGGTATGCACAGACAACTGCTGTGCGGACAGCAGTCCGTAGTAACGCAATCAGCAACTCAATCAGACAATCTCCTCACCAGAGAAGCCGGTATTCTAGGGGCTTATTTCAGCCGAGCCCTAAACACGTGCATGCAATCTCCTCACCGGAGGTGCCGGTATTCCAGGGGCTTATTTCAGCCGAGCCCTAACACATGCGTGCAAGATCACCCTGGCGCAAAGCACATAATGTGATTGATACTAGCGCATGGCGGCACGACCATGCCACCCTTTTATAGTAGCAACTACAGGACCTGCCAGATAAGGACCAATAGAAAACTGCTCCAGAACACAAGTGGTTTCAGGACCTTCCTGGCGGACCAATAGGACTGCTGCAGTACCTGAGCATGTGACCCCTGATCTACAATGAGAGATCTTACTCTGGGCATGCTCAGAAGGGGAAAGCAAGGACTTTGTCCTAAAGACGTCTGCTCGCCGCTAACCAGTACTGGCTACAATAGCAGAGCCTGGAGGATCAGCAGTAATCCTCTGCACAATGTTAGACTGGGCGAGATGCTGGGACCGATGTCTAAGCTGAGTAGAGTCCACTGCGGCCGGAGACGGATGGGAGACCGCAGCAGGGACGGCTTGAGATTCTCCTTGTGCAGAAGTGGGAACTTGACCCCTAACATTACCCCCCCTCCTAGGGCCCCTCCTTCTTTGGGCCTCGCTACTTTCAAAGGCAGCGACGAGCTGCGGAGCACGAATATGTTCGGCAGGCTCCTAGGACCTATCCTCAGGCCCATAACCCCTCCAATCCACCAAAAAAGATTTTTTGCCCCGTACCACCTTGCACCCTACAATGGCATTCACCTCGTAATCGTCTGTAGACGAACCCGACGTCCCGGCAGATGACTCAGGCAACCGGGAGATGACCACAGGTTTTAGGAGGGACACATGGAAGGTGTCGGAGATACCAAGGTGAGGCGGAAGGGCCAAACGGTAAACCACAGGGTTCACCTGCTCGAGAACCTTGAAGGGACCCAAATAGCGGGGTGCCAACTTAGTGGATTCCCCCGTAGCCTGATGTTTCGGGCGGAGAGCCACACTAGGTCGCCAGGAGCAAATGTCGAGCGGGACGCCGATGGGCATCGTTAGAAGACCTCATCCTTTTCTTGGTAGCCTGAATGGCATCCTGGGTGTGGTCCCATATGTCCCGTGCCTCCACAGCCCAGTCTGCCACCCTGGAGTCGGCGGAAGCCACGGGCATGGGCACTGGTACCCGCGGATGCTGGCCGTAATTTAAGAGGAATGGGGTCTGTCCGGTGGAGTCAGCCACAGCATTGTTGAGCGCGAACTCCGCCCACGGGAGCAAGGATGCCCAGTCATCCTGCCTGGCAGAGACAAAATGTCGCAAGTATGTGACCAAGGTCTGGTTGGCCCTCTCTACCAACCCATTCGTCTCGGGATGATATGCAGAGGAGAGGTTTAACTCAATACAGAGTAGATGACACAACTCTCTCCAGAACCGAGACGCAAATTGGGGACCTCGATCGCTGACAATCTTGTCTGGCATACCGTGTAGACGGAAGATGTGTCTAATAAATAATGCTGCCAAGGCCCGTGCAGAAGGTAACCGGGGTAGCGGCACTAAGTGCACCATTTTGGAGAAGTGGTTGGTGATCACCCAAATGATAGTGCAACCCCGAGACTTGGGTAAGCCCACCACAAAGTCCATCCCGACCATCTCCCAGGGCCTGTCTGCCACCGGCAAAGGAAAAAGTAACCCAGCTGGCCGTTGTCGAGGGGACTTGTTCCAGGCGCAGGAGACACACGCCTGAACATACTCCCTGACGTCACGGGCCATATGTGGCCAACAGTATGTCCTCGCCAATAATTCTGTTGTCCTCTTTGCCCCAAAGTGTCCATCCACCCTGGACGAGTGTGCCAAGAGAGTACCTCCGGTCACAAATTAGTGGGCACAAAAGTCTTGCCGGAGGCACAGACTCTAGCGAAACCGGAGCTACAGTTCTCAGGCTCTCTTCGGGGACAATAAGCTGAGGCTCCTCATCCTCCTCCTCTGATGACACTAAGGAGCGAGAGAGAGCGTCGACCCGAACATTCTTCTCACCGGAGAGAAAATGGAGGATGAAGTGAAACCGAGAGAATAATAGGGACCATCTGGCCTGGCGAGAATTTAGCCGCTGAGCCGTTTGCAAATATACCAAGTTTTTGTGGTCGGTGAAGACTTGGAAGGGAAAACGAGCCCCCTCCAGAAGATGTCTCCACTCAGAGAAGGCCAACTGCATAGCCAGCAACTCCCTGTCCCTGATGGAATAATTCATCTCTGCTGGTGTAAAGGTCTTAGAAAAGAAGAAGCAGGGATGCTTCCGACCTTGAGCATCCTTTTGATAAAGGACTGCTCCAGCACAAACAGAAGAGGTGTCCACCTCTAAAATAAACGGCTTATCAACATCAGGGCGATGTAATATGGGAGCACTGGCAAAATGCGACTTGATGTAAGAGAACGCCTTGGAGACCTCCTCAGACCACAACTTGGGATTTGCTCCCTTCTTGGTGAGGGCTACCAAGGGAGCTACCAAAGTCGAGAAATGGGGGATGAACTGACGATAATAATTAATGTAGCAAATAAACTCAGAACTCAACTTCAGTAGAGTGATGATTTTTAATTGTGTCCACAGTAATAACAGAAACGTTTCGGTCCTGAACTTGGACCTTCATCAGTCACATGGACTACTGTACTCACAGTTGTCCATGTGACTGATGAAGGTCCAAGTTCAGGACCGAAACGTTTCTGTTATTACTGTGGACACGATTAAAAATCATCACTCTACTGAAGTTGAGTTCTGAGTTTATTTGCTATATTTATATGGTGTGGGAACCTACTCAGATACTCCTATACGGCTGTGCACATGATTATTCACTTTGCATTGATAATAATTAATGAACCCCATAAAGCCTGCACCGCTTTAAGAGAATGGGGTTCTTGCCAGTCCATTACAGCCTGTAGTTTGGCAGGATCCATAGCCAATACCTGGGCGGAGATGATATAGCCCAGGAAAGGTAAGGACTCCTGCTCAAACACACATTTCTCCAGCTTGGCATTGAGGGAGTTTGCCCGTAAGAGGTCGAAGACTTTGTTGACATCCCTCCGGTGAGAGTCTATACCTGGTGAAAAGATGAGAATATCATGCAGATAGACTACTACAGAGGTGGAGAGCATATCCCGGAAGATGTCATTAACAAAGTCTTGGAAAACAGCGGGAGCATTACAGAGCCCGAAGGGCATCACCAGGTATTCATAATGCCCATCCCAGGTATTAAAAGCTGTTTTCCACTCGTCCCCTTCAGATGCAAATTAGGTTATAGGCACCACGTAGATCTAGCTTAGTAAATACCTTTGCTCCTCGGAGCCTATCAAAGAGCTTAGAGATTAGGGGCAACGGGTACTTATTCTTGACGGTGATGGCGTTAAGACCCCTGTAGTCAATACATGGACGTAATTCTCCGTTCTTCTTTTGCACGAAGAGGAACCCCGCCCCTGCTGGTGACACTGACTTCCTAATGAACCCTCTTGCCAGATTCTCCTGAATATACTGGGACATGGCTCCGTCTCAGGAAGCGAGAGGGGATAGACTCTTCCCGAGGAGGTTCTGCTCCAGGCAAGAGATCAATAGGACAGTCGTAGGGGCGATGAGGCGGAAGAGTCTCCGCCGCCTTCTTGGAGAAAACGTCTGCGTATGACCAATAACACTGGGGGAGTAAGTGAGATCTACGGGTATCTCTGTGGTGGTGACCTGAACGCACTCCCTGACACACCTGCCTCTACATGAATCACCCCAACCCAGTATCCTTCCAGAGGACCACTCAATATGGGGAGAGTGGTGACGGAGCCAAGGTACTCCCAGCAACACCTCGTCTATTCCCTCGGGCAGGACAAGAAAGGAAATACTCTCTGATGGGAAAGGGGACATAGACAACGTGAGAGGAATAGTCTGGTGGGTGATTTGTGAGGGCAGAGTCGATCCATTCACTACACGCACAGTCACCAGTTTGGCGAGCATCACCAGAGGTATAGTGTGGCGGAGAGCAAAGGCAGAGAAATGAAATTCCCCTCGGCTCGAGAATCCACACAGAGCTGGCGTGAGAGTGGATGGACCTACAGTAATTGTCCCCTTAAAGGACAACTTGGTGGAAAATGCCGCAGTGTCTAGTGAACCTCCTCCCAAGATCACTAGACTCGACCGTTTTCCTGACCGCTGTGGACATTTGTTGGCATAATGTCCTAACTGCTGGCAGATGTTACAGACCACGGGTACTCGAGCGGCCCGGGACTTAGGTCCTGCTCGAGAAACCTCCATGGACTCATGGGAGTCGGGCGCCTGGCTGAAAGATTCCAGAGGTCTGGCGAAGGTGGGAGCCAGCCGGAACCTCTGCCTACACTGGGACCGCTCCAACCTCCGCTCGTGAAAACGGAGGTCGATGAGGGTAGATATGACGATAAGCTTCTCCAGTGTGGCGGGAATCTCCCTGGTAGCCAAGGCGTCTTTCACATGGCCCGCTAGTCCTCTCCAAAACACAGGAATGAGGACTTTATCTGGCCAGTCCAACTCCGAGGACAGAGTCCGAAATCGGACAGCAAAACAGCTGAAAAAGGACGAACCCTGTGAACTTGCCAGGAGTTGGAGCGCCGCATGTGGGTGACCTGCGGTCCTAGAAAGACCTTTTTTAGAGCCTCCAGAAAATGAGGAGCACTCTGCACCACACGGTCGTCATGCTCCCACAGCGGGGTGGCCCACTCCAATGCTCTGCCCGACAGAAGAGATATTACAAAGCCCACTTGCGCCCGATCTGTGGGGAAACGTGCAGCCGAAACTCGAGTTGTATAGAGCACTGACTCACGAATCCCCGACATTGCTTGCTGTCACCAGCGAACTTGTCTGGAAGTGGGAGGTGGGATAATGTGGGGACAGAGGTGGCAGTAGACACACTGGCTGCAGCCGCGCTAGCAGCCTGAACAGCGACTGCGGTAACATTCACAGCTGAGGTTGTGCGCTCAAGAGCCGCCAACCTACCCTCCAGCTGCTGGATGTCCTGCAGTAGTGATCGTCCGCCATTTTACTAGCCAGACCCTGGTGCTAGTATTATGTTAGGGCTGGCGGAACGCAAAAATAAATATAAATAATAAGTGCGTTCGCAGCCCGGGGTCCACCTTGCAGGCAGAGCCTGCTGCTAGTAGGATGGCGGTATGGCGAACTCTGTTACTTCACAGAGTCGCAACTATAGACACTGTGGCCCTATATGGCGGTGTAAGCGAACTCTGTTACACCACAGAGTCGCTAAGGTAGAAACGCAGAAATAAGGACTGTGTCCTGTTAACTCCACAGGTATGCACAGACAACTGCTGTGCGGACAGCAGTCTGTAGTAACGCAATCAGCGACGCAATCAGACAATCTCCTCACCGGAGAAGCCGGTATTCTAGGGGCTTATTTCAGCCGAGCCCTAAACACGTGCATACAATCTCCTCACCGGAGGTGCCGGTATTCTAGGGGCTTATTTCAGCCGAACCCTAACACATGCGTGCAAGATCACCCTGGCGCAAAGCACATAATGTGATTGATACTAGCGCATGGCGGCACGACCATGCCACCCTTTTATAGTAGCAACTACAGGGCCTGCCAGATAAGGACCAATAGGAAACTGCTCCAGAACACAAGTGATTTCATGACCTTCCTGGTGGACAAAATAGGAGCTGCAGCAGTACCTGAGCATGTGACCCCTGATCTCCAATGAGAGATCTTACTCTGGGCATGCTCAGAAGGGGAAAGCAAGGACTTTGTCCTAAAGACGTCTGCTCGCCGCTAACCAGTACTGGCTACAATAGCAGAGCCTGGAGGAGCAGCAGTAATCCTCTGCACAATGTTAGACTGGGTGAGATGCTGGGATTGACATCTAAGCTGAGCAGAGTCCACTGCGGGCGGAGACGGATGGGAGACCGCAGCAGGACGGCTCGAGATTCCCCTTGTGCAGAAGCGGGAACTCAATCCCTAACAAGGTCTTTAATATTTTTTGATCTTCTCCAAATGACTGGAGGATAATCTGGTAAGTATTTGATTAAGTCTTCATCTGTTTTTAGAACTGACCAATGCTTTTTCAATATTTGGCATGATGTCTGTCCTAATTTAAATGATTGTGGTGATTAATTGCACTGGTTGTTCATGTATTTGTAAAGATCTGTTATTCAGTGAGAGAAGCAGGTTTCTAGGGGTAAACTTAGCTCTCCTATAGCCTGCTCTAATAAGTTTATTATAGCCATGGTGTTTAAGATTTCGAGTGAGAACATTGGCCTGATTGTAAAACTTGACATCGTCAGAACATATTCACTTAATGCGCAGGAATTGTCCCACCGAGACGGCCCGAATCATATGGGTGTGATGTGACGAAGTGATGTGAAGGAGTGTGTTGGTTTCTATACACTTATGATATACGTTGGCTATGATCAATTTCTCGGAATTAGTTTCAGTGAGGACGTTAAAAAACTCTACCCTCCCTTTACTGTATTTCCAGGTCAATTTGATGTTATATGGATATTCATTGAGCCTATTTAGGAAGGAATTCAAAGAATTTTCAGTGCCTTGCCAGATAAAAAGAATATCATCTATATATTAGACAATGAGATCACAGCAGCAGAGTCCTCCAAAGTATGAACCACTTCTCTTTCCCACAGCCCCAGGAACAGAATGGTATACGAGGGCACACAAGTCACCCCCATAGCCATTCCCTGGAGCTGTAGGAAAAATTGGTCTTTAAAAACAAAAAAATTGTGAGTCAAAGAAAAATGCAATAGGTTAATAATAAAGAAAATTAGTCATGTTGAAGAAGGACTTCAATGCTGTGATCCCATGGTCATGCTGGATGGACATATATAATGACTCTATGTCGCATACAACTCATGTTCAAGCTGTATATTGTTTAGACGTTTGAGTATATCTGTAATGTCTCTAATGAAGGAGGGCAGAGTTTCCACAAGTCGTTGAAGATAAATATCAGTAAAATGGTACATTCCCTCACACATGCTGCAATGTGTGACTACCGGATGGTCTGTGGTAAGTCCTTCCAACATTTTACTGGAAATTACACCTTGTTGATAACCTTGTTGGAGGATGGAATCCAATTCAATCTTGTATTAACTAAGTGGGATGCTATCTAATCTTCTATAGTACTGTTTCATATTGAGATGTCTAAATGCCTCATGCTCATACATCTCTATTGGCCATAGCACAAGATTTCCACTCTGTCAGCAGGTTTTATGACCAAGTGTTTCATACTACTTAGTTATTTTACTGCTTTGTTCTCCAAGGATGTTAAATTATAGGATTACACATCCTCAGTGAGTTGCGCTATATCTTTGATGACAAGCTGAACAAATATGTCAACACTTGGACAAACTCCGGGAGGGCAGAAATGCTGTGATTGGCCATGTGGATATGTGAGAAATCTCTCATCACCTAATCCTTCTGTTCAGCAAATAATGCTGTGTCGCTATTGGTATATGATGTGTAGGTTTGAAGGGATCATACATTTTGTATGAGTTATATTATTGGTTTCAACCTCATCCATCATGGCCTGAATAGTTTTTTCCAGCAGACATGTAACTGGTATAGCAACACTGATAATGGCATCATCAGCGCTGGCCATACTGGTGGAATATTTGAAACAGCACAACACTGCACACACATCCCGCATGGAGGCCCAATCATTGGTGGGTGAGTGGTGTAGTTCTGCACAGCAACTAAGCCGTGAGTGCTGCAGCTGAAACTCCACAATTGTCTGCTGCTGCTCGCACAGTCTCTGCAGCATATGAAAGGTGGAGTTCCACCTTGTTGGTAAGTCTTATATCAGCCGGTGAGCAGGAAGGCAGAAGTGACGCTGCAGCACAGACAGGCAAGCACCACAAGGGTAAGAATGATGAAAGTGCGCACACAATGTCTGCACTTTCAGCAGCAGCTCAGACATGTGCGGGTAGTTTTTCAAGAAGCTCTGCTCCACCAAGTTTAGCATATGCACCAGGCATGGGATGTGCGTCAAACCGGCTAGACCCAGAGCTGCTATGAAATTTTACTCATTATCGCACACCACCAGGCCATCTGGAGGTTCACACAGCTCCTGCACATTGTGGAATTTTTTTCCCCGAAACAGAGGAGTTTAACAACAGCCTGCTGTTGTTTCCCCCTGGTTGTGCTCAAGTTGATGGTGCAGATCTTCCTGTGACTGAATGAGAAGGTCATGAAGGTAGAAGAGTGGGAGGAGGAGGCGCTTGCACGTGCTGACAATGGCACTTGCCAGTACGTGCTCACCGCCGCGGTTATTGTCAGCACGTGCGCGCATGACTGTGGCCCCTGTCAGTATGTGCAAGCATGAGAGTGCTTGCATACAGGGCCTTAAGTTCAGTAACGAGTTTGAAAGGACCGCTGCGGCGCGCAGTGCTCTTCTGTCTGACTTTGGCCAGTACCACCATCACAGCATTTGTTTCATTTCCTGCGCTACTCACCACCAGTCCCAGCCAGGAATCCACTCCTCTGCATGGCCAACAATGGTCCCACCTCAGCTCTTCATCCTCCCCCCATCTCAGAGACCTGGGTGAGTTCCAATATGGAAACTTTGTTTTATGTATATACAGCACTTGAGGTAACACCTGTATACTGTATATAGACTGCTGTATATACATTATATAGATGATACTGTGACTCTGCTGTATATACATTATATAGGGGTTACTGTGACTGGTGTGTATCACCTATGTAACACATATACAGCCAGGGCCGGTTTAAGGCAAAGTGGGGCCCTAGGCAAAGTTTAAAATGGGGCCCAAAATGCTAACATATTGCACATCACACAGAAGCATTTTGGTTGTATTTACATGCGCCGAGTTCAGGACGCTAAATGAGTGTGATCGACAATATTGAAATCATTCAACACTTGTTTCCCGGCCTCTTTCCAGCGTCTGAGAAAGAACGATGGGGACAGAACAATCACTAATGGATCACTATTATATCACCATACATTATCATGGTATCAGCAGCATATCTACAGTTTACACCAGCGATGTGCTGCTGAGAACAATGATCTTTGTTCCGGCATAAACAATCCAATCACTGGCTGAATATGCAGCATTTTGCTTGTTTAGTATAATACACCCCATAGTCCTCCATATATTATAATGTGCACCACAGTCCTCCATATTGTAAAATGCACACCCCATAGTCCTCCATATAATATAATATGCCCCATAGTCCTCCATATAGTATAATACACTCCCCATAGTCCTCCATATAGTATAATACACTCCCTATAGTCCTCCATATAGTATTATACACTTCCCATAGTCCTCATATAGTATAATACATTCCTCATAGTAACCACATATTAAAATACACTCAGTCCTCCATATAGTATAATATACTCCTCATAGTCTTCCATATATTAAAATACACTCAGTCCTCCATATAGTATAATACTATAATACACTCCTCATAGTGCTCCATATAGTATAATGCACCGCCATAGTCATCTATGTAGTACAATTCACTTCACGTAGTATAATATACCCCATAGTTCTTCATACAGTATAATGATTTCCCCATAGTCCTTGATACAGTATAATGCAGCCCACATATAGTATAATGCAGCCACCCTATAGAGCATAATGCAACCACCCCACAGAGTATAATGCAACCACCCCACAAAGTATAATGCAACCAACCCACAGAGTGTATTGCAATCAACCCACAGAGTATAATGCAAACAATACACAGAGTATAATGCAGCCAACTCAAAGAATATAATGTAACCCCCCCATAGAATATAATGCAGCCCCTTCATAGAATATAATGCAGCCCCCTTATATAGTATAATGTAGCCCCTCCATAGAATACAATCATGTAGTCCTCCTCATATAGTATAATGCAGCCCCCATAGAATATAATGTAGCCCCTCATAAAGTATAATGTAGCCCCCATACAATATAATCTAGACCCCCATAGAATATAATGCAGCCCCCATAGAATACAATGTAGCCCCCTCATATAGTATAATGTAGCCCCCTCATAGATTATGATGCAATCACCCCTCATAGAATATAATAAATATAATAAGCCTCCCATAGAATATAATGTAGCCCCCATAGAATCTAATACAGCCCACATTCCCATAGAATATAATGTAGCTCCTCATAGAATATAATACATCCCACCTCCCCATAGAATATAATGTAGCCCACATAGTATATAACACAACCTCCCCCATAGAATATAATGTACCCCCATAGTATATAACACAGCCACATAGTATATAACACAACCTCCCCATATAATATAATGTACCCCCAATAGTATATAACACAGCCAGATAGTATATAACACAGCCAGATAGTATATAACACAGCTCACATAGTATATAACACAGCTCACATAATATATAACACAGCCCACATAGTATATATCACAGCCCAGTAGCCCACAAAGTACTGCACATAAACACAGCCCAGTGGCCCACATAGTATATAAACACAGCCCAGTTGCCCACATAGTATATAACACAGCCCAGTAGCCCACATAGTATATAACACAGCCCACATAGTATATAACACAGCCCAGTAGCCCACATAGTATAAAACACAGCCCAGTAGCCCACATAGCATATAGCACAGCCCAGTAGCCCACATAGTGTTATGGAAATTAAATTAGGATAAATCTATCCTGAAGTGTTTGCTGGTGCCGTTCTCTATTTTCTATTAGATGTCTTTTTTGAGCGCTCAGAACGAAATGAAACTGTCCACACGGAAGTGTCAGTATAGCAGTTCGTCAAGACTACACATTTATTATTCATTCAAGGTTTTATACGTTTACAAAAAGGGGCTGGTTAGTCAATTAACATACAATTAAAAGCTGCTAGATTATTGGCTGTTCTAGTGTAAGTATGATAATTATGATAATTATGATAAAAGGGCTGAAGTTGCAGATTTATTGTTTACTGCTCTTTGCCCCAGCATTCTTGCATGACTAGTAAAGTAAACAATAGATATCTACTAAGACTCTATGTACTTGTTGCCTTATGAAGGCCAGGGTCGTCTTTAACGACTGATTATAGCTGGCATCAGCTTTTTTCATAGATATGTGTGGGCACAGGATTTTTAGCAAGTGAGATCTATCTAACTGTGAATGCATATATATATAAATATACTTTGAATATATGGAATACATATATATTTCCATGACAGTCCCCCCTTAGATACCACTTGCCCTAAAAACCTGCTCCTGTCCCAAAGCGCTGCAACTCTTTTGTGCTGCCGGCGGGTTGAGAATATGCCTAGCGCATGCCTCCCCCACCGAATACAGACTTTTCGCAAATGGGCGGTCAGGAGGACTGTCCCTGTCGGGGGTTTATCACAATCATAGTCTCATAGTTGATAGGATGTTCCATCAAGGATGTGTATTCTCAGTCTGGAGGTAGTTCGGAGATCTGGTCAAGCCAGGCAGTTCCATCCGGACTGGTGCGAGGTCCAAGATGGTGAGTGGCATCAAATTGGTTGTCTCTTGACAGTTTTTTCCATTATCCTGCGGATACAAGGAATTACACAGCAACCAGTAATTAATGCAAAAATGAGGACCCTCATAATGGCTGTCCCAACCTGCGACAACATTTTCTGCCACCCACTCATCCACCCAAAGTATCGATCCCATGGGTCAGTGACATCTGAGTTCTGTTTCAGTTCCTCTGATAACTCAGTAAGTTTCTGTATTGCCATTGTGACTTTACCATTTGGGCCAGTGTTGTCTGGGATGTAGGTGCAACAGGTGTCTTTGATCATTTTGCAAACACCTCCTTTCTCAGCTAGAATCATATCCAAAGCCATTCTATTCTGGAATGCCATAATGGAAGTGGGGCCTAACTGTGCTGCCAAACCTTTCACAGCATCTATGGTGAAGTTAACAAATCTCTGCTGGTTATAATAGATGTAATTTATCCAATCAACATTTTTGTTTATAGTTACTAGTGGCAATAGTGACTCAAATCCTGCTTTAACTTGGTCTCTGGCCTTGAACTCATCAGGTACCCCCCTTGGCACACCTATGGCATCTATATAGACATGCGGGTCAAAACTGCTTTTGGAGCACTTTCTCTTTTGGATCTTTTGGGTGAAAGGTCATGGGTGTAGGGAAGAAGATGGAATGGCATTATGACTTTTGCCAGGGCACATTGGCCTACCCAAACACCTTGTAGTCTACTACGTATTTTCATATCTCCACAGATCCAATATATATCACCCAGGGAAACCACATGATTGATCAAGTTAGCAGTGGTGGTACTGTACTCTGAGCAAAACCCCTGAGGGAAATTCTTTACATTCCTGCCTGTCCCAGTGCGTGTGTAACAGGTGTAATTACCAGGGTAGATTGTTATTCCTGTCCCCGGGGCGATACCTTTTGTCATGAGTGGGTATTTGGCCTTCCAATTTTCACAGGATGATGAGTCGGATGAGTTGGTATATATACTCAGGAAACAGGCTGTTGGGATTCTGGGATGTCGAGTGGCACTGTGCCTAAATGGGATCTGGCACTAGCACATGCATAAGTCACTCATATTATGTTGTTGGGCTGTGTATTTTACCCATTCCAGCCAGTAATTGGTTTCGGCATACCTGTTTCTGCTGCAAGGGTTTCCTCATGGATTGGGTCTGTCAGCACTGTCATGTTGCGGGGGATGTGTGTGGGCTTTTTTGGTCTGTTGGCTATGTCTGCCAGCTTGAATTTTCCCCCATACAGTACAGCAGGGTGGCGTCTATCTGTTGACAAGGTGCTACTTAAAATGTATGTACCTGCGTCGCCTGGGGATGGGTTATCGATGGTAAGTATGAGCCGGTTACATTTACCCTTAGTGGTGCATCCTCCCACAAATGTTTGCTTTGTAAGGGTCATACGGTCAATCAGTGACTTGCCATTGCGGTCTTTTCTGTCTGCGGCTGTCTTAGGTTTGTATCCCCAACTTTCTCCTGTGTTCCATGCTGCAGCTCCCCATTGATCACATTGGTCTCCCCATTGATCATCCACAACACAAATATACTGATTCCCATCTCCCAGTCTGTCCAGCAGTGCGGGTGAGCAGTGTACAACATAACAGTAATCAAACATGTATGTGACTATATGGGATGCTGTGTCATACCAGAAAATTGTGTAATCACCATCTTTGGTGATATCCTCCCCCATGTGCCATGCTCCTCCCACCCCCAGGAACTGTATCACACAGAGAATATACAAAATCATTCTGGCTTGAGTGTCTCTTCTGGTATGGGAGCCTTCTTGCAGTATGATGTGTGGATCCAAGTGGGTCTTCCCTCAAGTTTCACAGAGGTTGGTGTTGTCAACAGCACTTGGAAGGGACCGTCAAATCTGGGGTCGAGCGTTCTCCTTATGAACTTCTTCACCAACACCCAGTCTCCTGGCTTCAGGGAGTGCGTACCGGGTACCTTCAGTGGATCTGGTAATGAAGAAAAAATCGAGAATGGACATCAGCAAGTTTTTTGGTCAATTCGATCACATAAGCAGACAGGGTATCATACTGCATGGTCAGTTGCTGAGGGAAAAATGCTCCTAACCTGGGGCTGGACCCAAACAGGATCTCATATGGTGACAGCTTTTCTGGGCCCTGGGAGTGTGCCTCACGCTAAACAGTGCAATTGGGAGTGTCTCATGCCATGGTTTGCGTGTCTCTTGGGCAACTTTCAGCATCCTATTCTTAAATGTTCTGTTCAGTCTTTCTACCTTCCCGCTGCTCTGGGGGTGGTAGGGAGTGTGTAAGCCTAGGTCTGACCCTACGGCTGACCAGATCTCTCGTGTCAGATTTGCGGTGAATGCGGGTCCCTGATCACTCTCTATCACTTCTGGAACCCCGTATCTGCACACTATCTCTGAGAGTAGTTTCTTTGCAGTAGTCTTTGCTGACTGGTTCCTCACTGGAAAAGCTTCTGGCCATCCGGAAAAAACACATCTACGACCACAAGGGCGTATTCGAATCCTCCACTTGGCGGCATCTGGATGTGGTCTATCTGGATCCTCTGGAAAGGGTAGAGCGGTCTGACCAGATGATGTAGGGGGGACCTTCTCCATGCGTCCAGGGTTGCATTTGCCGCAGGTTAGACAGCTGCTGGTGAATTTGGCTGTTAGGGTGGAGATCCCTGGAGCGAACCAGTAAGCACCAATCAGATCATTCATCTGTGTCTTTGATCTGTGGGTGGGTCCATGCGCCCATTGAACCACCACAGGGTACATACTTCGCGGTAGGCAGGGTTTAAAGTCCATTGCGTATACCCTGCCTTCCTAGTGTGTTGCTCCTTTTTTCATCCAGCATTCCTTCTCTTCCCTTGGGGCCTGATCTTGTAATTTCTTGAACAGATCCAGGATGTCATTTTGTCAGGATCCTTATCTTCAATTGCCATGTAGTAGCCGTCCGGCTCTACGACCTCTCCCGCTCCATGCTGTCTTCCTTTTGCCGCTTCTTTGGCTGCCATGTCCGCCATGTTGTTGCCTCGTGCTTTTGGAAGTTGGAGTGCATCTAGTAGGTCCTTGATGGCTCCATGATGCTTCACGGTTGTATCACTTGCTGTGATGAAGTCCCTTGCAGCCCAGATGGGCCCAAAATTGTGTGCTATGCCATGCGAGTACCTGGAGTCGGTGTAGATATTTGCAGTCTTGCCTTCTGCCATCCGACAGGCCTTGGTCAGCGCTATCAGTTCTGCTTCTTGGGCTGACACGTTAGGCGGCAAACTTCTGGACCACAGGATTTCTTGATTGCTGGTCACTGCACTTCCGGTGTGGAATCTTCCTTCATCATCTACGAATCTGGAGCCATCTACGTAGAGGATCAATTCTGGGTTGGTCAGTGGCTCGTCTGCCACATTGGGCAGTCCTGCTGTTTCCTGTTGCATGATGCTGAGACAATCATGATCGTCAGTCCGGAGCAAATCCAGATCCTTGTGAAAGGTATCTTGCAGACTTTGTTCTGAAAGGTCCATGTCCATATCCCCCCTTGGGAGCGGGAGTAGAGTGGCCGGATTGAGGACTGTACATCTGGAGATGGTGACATTGTCAGGCAAAAGCAGAGAGCACTGGAGGCGAAGATGCCTGGCGGTGGAGAGGTGCTTCGGCTGAGTTTGGTTGAGAATTGCTGAGATGTCGTGTGGAGCGAGAATTTCCAGAGGATGTCCAAGAATGATGTCAGCCGTCTTGTCCAAGAGGGCGTGTGCTGAAAATACTGCTCTCATGCAGGAGGGTGCTCCTCTTGCGACTGGATCCAGGCGGGCTGAGAAGTAGCCCAAAGGCCTCTGTTTTCCCCGTGAGTCTGTGTCAGGACACCAGTAGCATGACCTTCTTTCTCTATCAGGTAGAGGCGGAAGGGTTTCTCGTAGTCAGGCAGGCCTAGCGCTGGTGCTGAGACTATGGAGTCTTTCAATTTCCTGAATGAGATGAAATCTGTATCCGACAGAAGGAACGGGTCTGCGTTGATGCAATCATGCAGGGGCTGCATTAGGACTGAGGCATCAAGGATCCAGGTCCTGCAATATGACACCAGACCAAGGAAGGCTTGCAGTGTCTTTGGCGTCGTAGGAGTGGCCATCTTCTCCACAGTGGCCTTCCGGTCATCTGTCAGGTGTTTCGTCTGGTGAGCAATACAGTGTCCCAGGAATGTAACTCGCTTCTGACACCACTGGACTTTGTCCTTCGAGACCTTGCATTGCTGTTCCTCCAGGTAGAGTAGGAGAGAAACAGAGTGGACCGTGCAGGTATCAGCATCAGCTGCACAGAGCAGGAGGTCATCCACGTACTGCAGAAGTACGACTTCTGCATGGTCTGTGATCCAGTTGGCGAGGATGGTAGACATTGCCTTGGTGAACTGTGAAGGGCTGTTTTGAGCCCCTTGGGTCAACACTGTCCATGTGTACTGCACTCCTTGGTGCGTGAAGGCAAACAGGAACTGGTCATCTGGGTGGAGAGGAACACTGAAGAAAGCATTGGCCAGGTCAATCACGGTGAACACTGTTGCTGTGGCTGGCACATTGGAGAGGAGAGTGTGCGGATTTGGTACAATTGGGTTTTCAAATACTGTAGCTTCGTTCACAGCCCTTAGGTCATGTACCATTCTGTACTTGGCTGGTTCTCCTTTCACAGTCTTCTTCTTTACTGGGAAAAGCGGGGTGTTGCAAGGTGACGTGCAGGGAATGATGACACCTATTTCCAGGAATACTTTCAGTTGATCAGAAACCGCTTGACTTTGGGCGATGGACAGAGGATACTGGGCCTTTCGAGGGTACGGTGTGCCTGGCTTGAGTGACACTCGGACTGGTGCCACTCGGAGTCTCCCCACATCCTGGGGTCCCTTAGACCATAGGTTTTCTGGTACTATGTCCAGTACTTTCTGAGGTAGGTCTGCAGTAGGTGTTTGAGGTTCCTGTAGGGCTGCCAATATAATTGACTCTTCTTGGGTCAAAGGTGAAGAAAGCACCACAGTCCCATCTTCCTTGAACACTATGGTTGCCTTCAGTTTCTGTAGCAGGTCCGCTCCCAGTAGGTTGAGGGGGCATGTTTTTGACACAACAAACTGGGATAGGACAGAGTGTCCTGGCTGAGTCCATACTTTCAGAGGCTTTGTGAGCTGGGAATGTCTGACTTGACCATCAATCCCCACACAGGACACAGAGGAATCTGACAGGCAGTCGGGGTCGGGGAGTTCCACATGTCTCATCACACTTCTGGCTGCACCAGTGTCCACAAGAAAAGATCTGACAACGCCGTCCACTTTCAGGGCAATTTGAGGTATAGGTCCCACTGGTGGAGTTTTACAGGTTAGTAGCGTGGTGTCTTGCGGATCTGGCTTGCCCCTGTCCTATGGATGAGGTTCTTCTTTGCTCTCTTTGTTTTCTCCTTGGCTTGCTCCTCTGGGCAATGTGGTGGGTCGTAGGGGTTCTCAGCAGCGGTTCCGGTAATGGCCAAGCTTGCCACAGTTGTAACACTTGACATTTCTTCTGTCTTTAAAATGTGGTTGGCCATCTGGGTCTGAGACCACCATCAGGGGAGCTGTTTTGCGCACTCCTGGCTGGGATTCTATCCCTTTTGCGACTGTGAGCAGGGTGTCCATTGCTATTGACCTGTACTCAGGCCTAGCTACTATCAGTGGCTTTCTGATTGGTTCTCTCAGTCCATGCACAAAGGCCTGTGCCAACATCTGTCTGTGTATCTGATCATGAATAGTGAAGCCCAAATCTTGAAACACTTGCATCACTCTGCCATGGAACTTCTCCACAGACTGGGTCTTGTCTTGACTCATGTCATGCAGGCTGAGAGCTTGTCCTGCTAGTCTGCCTTTGGCCCACTCTCTGAGCTGCTCAATTAGCTTTGGTCCTGACTCTCAGGCGTGCACATCCAATCCTGCTGGAAGCTTGAAGTGTTCTTTCATGATAGGCCAGAATGCATCTCCTGCTTTTATTTCCATCATGGCCCAGAGATCATTCCAGGTTGCTGCATATGTACACTGGTTCTGTTGCATTCTCCTGTAGAATGGCATGGGGTGCATTTCTGGATCTGGCAGATTATTTAGAATACTGGTCACTTGGCCAGGGGTAAAGTGCACATAATGTAATGGTGGAGCCTCTATCTTCCCGTTCACTTTAGGTGCATTTGGGTTCCTCTTCCTAGTACTGGGCTGCATATATGATGTTCCTTCGTCTTCATTTTCTGAGGAAGAGTTTTGATATTGTATGTGTGAGTCGAGCAGTTGATGGTATTGGGGATTGGAAGATGGCTTTTTGCCTGAGGATGGTCCCTTGTTTTGCTGAAGCGGTGCTGGATTAGGGTTATAGTTCCATTGGGGTGTAAACGTTGACAGTTCTGTGCGATACCGATGTCCATCATCAGGGTCTGCAGCTTCTTCTTCTATCCTATTTCCCTGAGCTGTGGGCTCTGCTGACTGCTGTCCCTGTGGGCTACCTATGGGGTCTTGTGTGATGTATTGTGTAGGAGGCCTTCACTTTCCTCTCCGGATACCATGAGTGGCAGTGGCTGGACTGTGCTTGGGACATAGAACGTGCCTTGTGCTGTAAGCACTGGATACAAGGATACAACATTGCTCTGGTTGGTCGTTGGCCCAGCTGGTAATGAAGCAGGAAAAAGAGGAAGAGAAGGGAGGTGTGCCTGAGAGGAGGAGGAAGGAGAAGAAAGATCAGAGGGGTGTGATGTGGGAGGAGAGAGGGAAGAAAAGGAAGGAGGAGAAAGATCAGAGGGGTGTGATGTGGGAGGAGAGAGAGAAGAAAATGGAGGAGGAGAAAGATCAGAGGGGTGTGATGTGGGAGGAGAAGAGAAGGTGTGGGTAAAAAGGGGTTTGTCTGAGAGGAAGAAGAGGAGGGAGAAGGGTGTGACAGGAATGGAGGGGAGAAGAGAGAGAGATGTGAGGTGGGAGGAGAGGGGAGTGAAGGGGAGGAAGAAGAAGGAGGGGAAAGAGAGACGGAGGGAGGAGGTGGTAAAGGAGGAGAAAGATCTTCCCCGCTTCGTGCAGCCTGGGAGGGCATGGCTGGAGCTATGATGCCGTCTCCCAGTAGAGAGAGGCGGGGGGCACCGCATGCTGCACAAGTGTCCCTGTACCATGGATTCTGTTGAGAACAGACTGAACATGTCCAATATTTCCCTTCACCATATGGGGGTGGTGATGGCTTAGCATCTTTCCCTATCTTGTACACATAAAAATAATTTCCTGGCTTGTTCACATATCTTTCTGAACTTCCTAAGCGATGCAAGTTTACTGCCACTTTGTACCATGCATTTGCGTCGGTCAGTAACTTGGAATCTACTAGCTTCCCTTTTCTATTCTTCAATACATAATGCCATTCCGCAGCTTGGAGTCTGCCCTTCTTATGGATTTCACACACTTTCATGAGCTGTCTGTAATTTTTTACATACTTTACTCCTTCTTGTTCAGCTACTAGCTGGGGGGCAGTTTTCTCTCCAGGGAGCATAAGACTCTCCTGCTTGCCCATCTTGTTCCCCATTTTAAAAAGAAAAATCTTTCCAAAACAAAAACTTCAACACGAAAGTTTGATTGAAAAGGAAAAAAAAAAAAAAATTCGCTGAATGCCTGATGGGAGGGTGAGTCAAGCCGCTGCGCAGCTGTTAATCTCCCTCAGACTGCAGTTTCCTTATCTGTGGAGTGACCTTGGTCTAAAGCAAGCTAGTAGAAAAAAAAAATAGTTGGAGAATAAAACTCTAAAATAAATTGCTTAGAAAAACCTCTCCAAATTATTTAAAAATGTACTTAAAAGAAAAAATTTTAAAAACAAAAGTTAGATTTAGTAAAAAAAAACTCTCGGAAAAAAGATTGACCTAAAAGGGAGGGGAAAAAAAAAAAAAACGTATTAATCATAAAACTCTGAAAAAACAACCCTTGTTACTAAAACAGCTACCGTATTTTTTGGACCATAAGACGCACTTTTTTCCCCCCAAAATTTGGGGGAAAATGGGGGTGCGCCTTATGGTCCCAACATACCAAAAAATCCGGTGGCGGCGGCGGTCTCGGTGGCGGCGGCAGCCTTCCTGTGGTGTCTGGCCAGCAGCGGGGCTCTGTGCTGCGTGGGGGGCTCCGCCGGCATTTCCCTCTTAGCCGGACAGCGCCCCGCAGCTCCGCTGCTGCGGCCTCCTGATACATGGCCGCCAGGGGCCTCCGGTGGAGGTCCCGACGAAGTCTTCCGTGCGGTGGTTCCGGGGCAGCAGCCGGCTCTGTGCTGCAGGGGGCTCCGCCGGCATTTCGGTCTTAGCCGGAAAGCCCCCGCAGCTCCGCTCCCTCCTGCATCTCGGTGGCGTCCTCAAACATGGCCGCCAGGGGACTCCGGTAAGATGGCCGCCGAATCTCATTCAAGTCTCGGCAACGAGATCTCTCTCCCGAGATCTTGTCCTGAGATCTCGGGAGAAGAGATCTCGTTGCCGAGACTTGAATGAGATTCGGCGGCCATCTTACCGGAGTCCCCTGGCGGCCATGTTTGAGGACTCCACCGAGATGCAGGAGGGAGCGGAGCTGCGGGGGGCTTTCCGGCTAAGACCGAAATGCCGGCGGAGCCCCCCTGCAGCACAGAGCCGGCTGCTGCCCCGGAACCACCGCACGGAAGACTTCGTCGGGACCGCCACCGGAGGCACCTGGCGGCCATGTATCAGGAGGCCGCAGCAGCGGAGCTGCGGGGGGCTGTCCGGCTAAGAAGGAAATGCCGGCGGAGCCCCCCACGCAGCACAAAGCCCCGCTGCTGGCCAGACACCACAGAGCACAGGAGGCTGCATTGTGACTACCGCTATGGGATGTGAGTACCATATATTGCACAGCGACCCCACAGAGCACAGCGACCCCACAGAGCACAGCCACCCCACAGAGCACAGCCACCCCACAGAGCATAGCCACCCCACACAGCACAGCCACCCACACAGCACAGCCACCCCACAGAGCACCCCTGCAACACAGAGCACTTCGGACTGTAAGACGGACCCCCATTTGACACATTATTTTTTTTTCCCTGTTTTCCTTCTGAAAATTTGGGGTGCGTCTTATGGTCCGGTGCGTCTTATAGTCTGAAATATACGGTAATTAAAAACAGAAAAGAGGTGGAAAAACTGATGTAAAATGGTAAAAACAAAAAGAAAAATACTTTTCGTTGGTGCTGCTCCCCCCTCTGGAGAGAAAGAAAAAAAAAAAATCTCACTCTTGCCAGCACTTCCCCCCTCCCTTATATCTCTGCTTGCTGCCTCTATAGGCACTGAAATCACGTATTAAAAAAAAGATTATCCCTCAGAATAGCAAAAAAAAAATGAATTTTCACGCTACAGCCTGTAACCAAAAACCTAGCTTAGAAAAATCAAAACCAGGAAACAGATGTGTCAACGTGATTAGCAGAGGAGGGGGGTCAAAGTGGTTTCTCGTTGCTGCAGCCAGCAGTGAATGAGATAGTGACAGAGCGCACGCTGCTCTGAATGAGATTTAAAGCGACAGTACCTGATACAGACAGTGACACGTACAATGAGACAGACACCCGGGAGAATACGAACCCCTCTTTTGATGATCTGTGACACATACAAGCTGCTCTGGTAACTGATAACTCACCAATTGCACTGAGCACGGCGATGCTCAAGGTCTATCACTTTCCGAAAACCGTACGCCTGGCCGGTGCGCCGGTCACAGTAATCTGTAATAGCCTTAATCAAAATTCTCACCATCCACGTCTGATTTGACTGGGATGACCTCCCCCCTTGCGTGGACGATTATTGTGAGAACTTATCCAAACAAAGCTCCTGCCCCTCACACCTGGATTGATCTGGGATGACCTCCCTCCTGTGTGTGAAAGATTTCTGCAGAAACTTAACCGATTCAAAGCCCTCACCCCTCACACCTGGCTTGATCTGGGATGACCTCCACCGATGTGTGAAGGATAACTGCGTGGACTTATCCAAATCAAAGCTCCCGCCCCTCACACCTGGATTTTTTGGGATGACCTCCCACCTATGTGTGAAGAATTTCTGCGGGAACTTATCCAGCAATTTGTTTTTTGCTATACAGCTCCAGAAATCAGCAAGCAAAAACACAGTCACCGTTCCAACTATCTCCCGGTTCACACAAAACATGAAACATACACAGCACAACAGCAAACAACTCGGCTTATATCCCAGGGCTTTTGGATAAGGGTATGGACTTTTTACACAACCTGGGAATGCGGTGATGACCACGCCCGACCGGCTAGAAGTGTAGGCTAGGACTAGGCACAGGGAACATTCAGGTAAGATGACAGAGTTTTCTTACCTTACTTATGGAGCTGCAGTCTCCGTCCCGTGTGCCAAGGCCAGGGCCAACACCCCCGTCTCTCCGGTCGGCCGGGTCCTCGTGCGTTTCGTCCAATGCCCGCGTGCAGGCGCCAACTGTTATGGAAATTTAATTAGGATAAATCTATCCTGAAGTGTTTGCTGGTGCCATTCTCTATTTTCTATTAGATGTCTTTTTTGAGCGCTCAGAATGAAATGAAACTGTCCACACGGAAGTGTCAGTATAGCAGTTCGTCAAGACTACACATTTATTATTCATTCAAGGTTTTATACGTTTACAAAAAGGGGCTGGTTAGTCAATTAACATACAATTAAAAGCTGCTAGATTATTGGCTGTTCTAGTGTAAGTATGATAATTATGATAATTATGATAAAAGGGCTGAAGTTGCAGATTTATTGTTTACTGCTCTTTGCCCCAGCATTCTTGCATGACTAGTAAAGTAAACAATAGATATCTACTAAGACTCAATGTACTTGTTCCTTATGAAGGCCAGGGTCGTCTTTAACGACTGATTATAGCTGGCATCAGCTTTTTTCATAGATATGTGTGGGCACAGGATTTTTAGCAAGTGAGATCTATCTAACTGTGAATGCATATATATATGAATATACTTTGAATATATGGAATACATATATATAACACAGCCCACATAGTACATAACACAGTAAAGTAGCCCACATAGTATATAACACAGCCCAGTAGCCCACATAGCATATAGCACAGCCCAGTAGCCCACATAGCATATAGCACAGCTCAGTAGACCGCATAGTATATAGCACAGCCCAATAGCCTACATAGTATATAGCACAGCCCAGTAAACCACATAGCATATAGCACAGCCCAGTAGCCAACATAGTATATATCACAGCCCAGTAGCACCGCCCTGTAGCCCACATAGCATATAGCACAGCTCAGTAGCCCACATAGCATATAGCACAGCTCAGTAGCCCACATAGTATATAGTACAGCCCAGTAGCCCACATAGTATATAGCACAGCTTAGTAGCCCACACAGTATATAGCACAGCCAGTAGCTCACATAATATATAGCACAGCTCAGTAACCACATAGTATATAGCACAGCTCAGTAGCCCACATAGTATATTGCACAACCCAGTAGCCCACATAGTATATAGCACAGCTCAGTAGCTCACATAGTATAGAGCACAGCCCAGTAGCTCACAAAGTATATAGCACAGCTCAGTAGCCCACATAGTATATAGCACAGCTCAGTAGCCCACATAATATATAGCACAGCCCAGTAGCCCACATAGTATATAGCACAGCCCAATAGCCCACAAAGCATATAGCACAGCCCAGTAGCACACACAGTATATACCACAGCTCAATAGCCCACATAGTATATAGCACAGCTCAGTAGCCCACACAGTATATAGCACAGCCCAGTAGCTCACATAGTATATAGCACAGCCCAGTAGCCCACATAATATATTTCACAGCCCAGTAGCCCACATACTATATAGCACAGCTCAGTAGCCCACATAGTATATAGCGCAGCTCAGTAGCCCACACAGTGTATAGTACAGCCCAGTATCTCACATAGTATATAACACAGCCCAGTAACCCACATAGTATATACCACAGCCCACATCTCCCCTCTTCCGCCCCGAGAATGGCCCCACAGTACTCACTGATATAAAAAAAACATGCTCCTCACCTCCCCTCGAGCCTGCGCTGGTCCCGGCTCCTGTCTCAGCGGCTGCAGTGCCCGGCACACAGCGAGTGAGCGATGACATCATCGTGCACCCGCAGTTTCAGAGGCAGAGGGGAATGATGAGAGAGGGAGCAACAGCTGACGCTCTCTCTTCCATCATTGCTTTGAACTGTAACGGCAGACGCCGGTATAGTTCAATGCGGTGGGGGGGGAGTCGATGCTGGCGGAAGGCAGGCCCCCTTGCCTCACAGGGGCCCCATAGCAGCTGCGTGATGTGCCAATAGCTGGGAGCCCCTGTGGGAGCGGGGGCCCTAGGCAGCTGCCTGGTCTGCATGCCCCTAATGCCGGCCCTGTATACAGCAGTATCACATATATATTGTATGTATAGCAGTCGCAGTATCCCCTATAACATGTGTATAGATACAGCAGCCTATATACATGATATAGGTGATATTGTGACTGCTATAACTACAATATATATGTGCTACTGCTGTATATATGCTACATAGGTGATACTGCGACTATACACACCAGTCGCAGTATTAGCTATATAATGTATACACAACTGTCTATATACCAGGTTTGGCCGATACAACTTACGGCCACCACCTTTCAGGGCTTATATACAGCATTCTATAATGCTGTATATCTTCTCCCAACCTGACCTGAAAGAGAAGAAAAATAATTTTTTTTTTACTCATCTGGGGGGTTGTTGGGTCCGAGGGGTGTCTCTCTGCTTGGTCCAGCGCTTCCCATCTTCTTGCAATGCCGTCTACCTTCTTGTTCCGTGTGGATGACTTGTCCCTGCATCATCCACATAGTTTCCTCGGCATCGCGCTCCTACGCAGGCGTACTTCTCTGCCTTGTCGAGGGCAGAGCAAAGTACAGCAGTGCGTAGGTGCTGGGCCTCTCTGACCTTTCCCGGAGTGACAGATGGTGCAGGATCATGGGCAGGATGAAGACATAGGGCAGCGTACCTGCCTATACCTTACATGTATGGCGTATACAGTGTGTGTGTCGTGCGTACAGAGTATACAGTGTGTGTGTGTGTGTGTGTGTCGTGTGTACAGGTATACAGTGTGTGTGTGTGAGTGTGGTGGTACGGCATATACAGTGTGGTGTGTGTGGTCGTAACTATACAGTGGGTGTGTGTGGTTCGTACGCGTATACAGTGTGTGTATGCTGGGAACAGCGTATACAGTGTGTGTGTATTATATTATATATATATATATTTATATATATATATTACATATATATTATATATATATATGTGTGTTTTTAATATTTTTTTGTTTTAAAACTATGTGTACAGTTGTGTATTACAATGCGATTTTTGCATGAGCTTTTACATACAGAGAACTGTTCTATGTAAAAGCTCATGTTAAAATCGCATTACAGTCTGATAGCAATCACATTGCATTAGTATGTAAATCGGATGCTAGGTGTGAAAAATCGGATTGTACTCGCACAAAAAACGCATGACACTCGCATAACAATTGCATTACACTTGTCCGACTCTCCTGCATGAAAATCGGACAGATTTTTTTAATCGCTAACGTATCTCTGCACTTAGATTCCGCTTGAGTGAACTTTTGGGAGTAAAAAGCACAAGGATGTAGATGCCCACTCATTTTTTTGAAAGAACAGCTCCCATCCCAATTAAGGAAGCGTTTAGCTCAACAAAGAAAGGCAGATTGTTTGCGAGTTGACTGAGAACAGGAACCTTAGCAAAAGTTGTCTTGAGAGCCGAAAAAGCATTTACCGCCTCAGCTGGCCAAGATTAAAATTATCTGTTCCCATCTTGGCCATGTCAGTTAAAGGCTTGGCTATGACCGAAAAGTTCTTAATGAACTTCCAATAGAAATTAGCACAGCCAAGAAATCTTTGCAACAATTTCAAGTTATTTGGCTGGACCCAATCAAGGACCACTTGAACCTTAACGGGTCAATCCACGAGCCTGATGCAGAAACCAAATGTCTTAAGAATTGCGTGGGTTTCCTCCGGGTTCTCCGGTTTCTTCTCACATTCCAAAGACATACTGATAGGGAATTTAGATTGTGAGCCCCATCAGGGACAGCGATGATAATGTCTGTAAAGCACTGTGGAATTAATGGAATGAGTAAAATAAACTGCACCTGCTGTATTTCAAATTGACAATTCTCAAGTTCAGCAAATAAATGGTTACATACAATCTGGAGAACCTGTCTGATATGTTCTTGATGCTCCTCATGAGTATGTGAGTGAATCAATATATCATCCAGATAAATTACCACAAATCTACCCACCAGAGGGCAAGAAATGGGAATCCTCAGGCAAACAAAAAAAGCTCAAGCCTGAGGATGTCCATGGAGCAAAGACAAAATAATGCCTACTTATTGGCTCTCGGACAAAGAAGAGACAGGGCGAAGCGAAAAGTATAATTTGCATGAAGCAGAAAGATGGAAAATTACTTTATCTTGTGCTCTGCTGCAACGTTCTGTTGTCCCGAAACATTTGGATCAGGGACATGCAAGTTGCTGGTGTTGTTTAATGTCTGTAATCTCCATAGACAAGGCCTGAAACTGTGCTGCAAAGGTGCCCACCGGATCCATGTTGACGCCCCAGTACACACTATTGGGCTGGCTATAATGGTATGCATGTACCACACTCATATACGAGTAAAGGGAGTATGGAGGACTTACTAGAGAGAGAAACCGCACCCAAACTCAATTGGTCCCTGTACAGACCAGTTAATCCCTAGCTGCACAACTAAAAACACCACGGACCTGGCTCCCTAAAAGGTCATGAAGAGCTTTCTCGTGCCTCCTGATGAACCAGAGGAGAGGCCGCAACACACTGCCAACAAGGGGATAGGAAAGTGTGCAGTTGGACATGAATATCCAGGGTGAGAAATGTAAAGAACGTTCATAAAAGGCAGGTACAGACTGGGGCTGAAATTCAGACATGGCATTTGAAATCACACAGGCCCATGCTGTTCCTGTCCCAAGTACCAGAAGGAATATATTGCTAATATTACCCCGGATTGTGGAAAGCAAGATTCAGTACAAGAGCAATATTTCTAATGATACCATGGCCTGCTGTGGTAAGTGATGGAGTCAGCGACTTTGTGCTCCGTCACAACTCTTAACAATATGGGTATCTTGAGAACACAGATTCTGTTAACAACATAGCAGACAAGACAGACCACAACCAGACAGGCCCTTCTGGCATTTGCTAGAATTGCCAGTCCAGTCCTGATAAAAGGGGAAAGAGGGAATAGTAAGGAGAACCAAAAATTAAATTAAACTTGAATAGCCTCCCAGAAACTTAAAAGAGGTAAAAGGAAAAGGTGCTAGGAAGGTTGAAAAATAGGCACATAGCAAGAATATAAGCAGTGTAAATTTAGCACGGTAAATCCCTATGCAAAGGGGATGGAACTCCTTAGCACAAATCCACCTTGAAGTATAGCAAGCAAGGAATTGCAGTGATAGGGCAAATAAAAATGGGAAAAAATGGAAAATACCTGGAAAGAAGCAAACCAAGAAGGGAGAATATAGACAATCAGCATTTGGACAAGAAAGAAAGAACAATAGCTCAACAGACAGAATAACTAACCATGAAGGAAAAAGGGGTCATCATACTATGCTGTGAGACAGTTAGGACCATCATACTGTTTTGTAAGAATGTGTGGGTGCCATCATATTGTATTGTGGTGCTCTAGTGGCCTCAGTGTGTGTTGTGGAACCTTGGGGACATTACTGTGTTGGAGCACTGTGGGAGCGTCAGACATACAGTACAGACCTAAAGTTTGGACACACCTTCTCATTCAAAGATTTTTCTGTATTTTCATGACTATGAAAATTGTACATTCACACTGAAGGCATCAAAACTATGAATTAACACATGTGGAATTATATACTTAACAAAAAAGTATGAAACAACTGAAAATATGTCTTATATTTTAGGTTCTTCAAAGTAGCCACCTTTTGCTTTGATTACTGCTTTGCACACTCTTGGCATTCTCTTGATGAGCTTCAAGAGGTAGTCACCGGAAATGGTTTTCACTTCACAGGTGTGCCCTGTCAGGTTTAATAAATGTGATTTCTTGCCTTATAAATGGTGTTGGGACGATCACTTGTGTTGTGCAGAAGTCGGGTGGATACACAGCTGATAGTCCTACTGAATAGATTGTTAGAATGTGTATTATGGCAAGAAAAAAGCAGCTAAGTAAAGAAAAACGAGTGGCCATCATTACTTTAAGAAATGAAGGTTAGTCAGTCCGAAAAATTGGGAAAACTTTGACAGTGTCCCCAAGTGCAGTTGCAAAAACCATCAAGCGCTACAAAAAAACTGGCTCACATGAGGACCGCCCCAGGAAAGGAAGACCAAGAGTCACCTCTGAGGATAAGTTTATCCGAGTCACCAGCCTCAGAAATCGCATGTTAACAGCAGCTCAGATTAGAGACCAGGTCAATGCCACACAGAGTTCTAGCAGCAGACACATCTCTACTACAAATGTTAAGAGGAGACTTTGTGCAGCAGTCCTTCAAGGTAAAATAGCTGCTAGGAAACCATTGCTAAGGACAGGCAACAAGCAGAAGAGACTTGTTTGGGCTAAAGAACACAAGAAATGGACATTAGACGAGTGGAAATCTGTGCTTTGGTCTGATGAGTCCAAGTTTGAGATCTTTGGTTCCAACCACCGTGTCGTTGTGCGACGCAGAAAAGGTGAATGGATGGACTCTACATGCCTGGTTCCCACCGTGAAGCATGGAGGAGGAGGTGTGATGGTGTGGGGGTGCTTTGCTGGTGACACTGTTGGGGATTTATTCAAAATTGAAGGCATACTGAACCAGCATGTCTACCACAGCATCTTGCAGAGGCATGCTATTCCATCCGGTTTGCGTTTAGTTGAACCATCATTTATTTTTCAACAGGACAATGACCCAAGCACACCTCCAGGCTGTGTAAGGGCTATTTGATCAAGAAGGAGAGTGATGGGGTGCTACACCAGATGATCTGGCCTCCAGTAACCAGACCTGAACCCAATCGAGATGGTTTGGGGTGAGCTGGACCGCAGAGTGAAGGCAAAAGGGCCAACAAGTGGTAAGCATCTCTGGGAACTCCTTCAAGACTGTTGGAAGACCATTTCCGGTGACTACCTCTTGAAGCTCATCAAGAGAATGCCAAGAGTATGCAAAGCAGTAATCAAAGCAAAATGTGGCTACTTTGAAGAACCTAGAATATAAGACATATTTTCAGTTGTTTCGCACTTTTTTGTTAAGTATATAATTCCACATGTGTTAATTCATAGTTTTGATACCATCAGTGTAAATGTACAAATGTAAGGTTCTTTGTCTCTGTTGACATGTTCCTTGAAACTCAGTTTTCCGTCGGCCATTTTGCTTTCTGTCTTTCTGCAGCTCTTGCCCTCAGTTAATATGGAGTTTCCAGTTTTCATGTTCCCCCTGATTCTTCCCTCTTGCTTCTTAAGCAGCCTCAGCTGAACAATCAGTGCTCCTGAATCAAGCCTCAGTCAGTCTGTGACCTGACTCCTGAAACCTTGGACTTGTACTCCAGCTATTCCCTACTGAGGAACCTTGGAACACTTTTGAACTCTGGAAACCTGCTGTTTGGTGAATCCATGTTTGCAGAGGAATTACGGTACAGAGAAGAGATCCTGAACCTGCTTTGGAGATTTATTGTAGTGCTTGAAGTTACTCTGGCCTGCTGTGTCTCCTGTCGCTGTTCCTGCAAACTGTGTGAACTTTTCAGCATGCTTGTATGAAGTAATACAAGTCATTTCATTTCAACCTATGTCTCTTGTGTTTTCCTCGCACCCAAGCACAAGACGCTATAGGAACTGTACACTATACATGACAAGATTCAGGAGCCAATGTTTAGTGTCTGCTGGGTCTGGGAAAGCCGTGTCTGCTGTGACTGTGGATATCAGATGTCCGTTTAATACCTTATGTGATGACAGTGGTTGTGACTTCTCACAACCATTCCAGGTGAGCGCATTCCCTTAAAATTTTACTCTGGAGTGTTACGACAGGTAAACACTATTGCTTTTTTTTTGTTTTTTTTTCCTTTCCTCTTCCAGCACTTCTGCCTTAAAAGATCTGGAAGATGGAGGCCCGCATAAAGGAACTTTGCGGAGTGACTGATACAATCCTTTCAGATGTACAGACTTTAAAAACCCGTTTTGCAAGCCTACAGGACCTCACTAATCATAATTTGCAAGTGTTTGGACAGACTACCCAGGAATTGCGAGCCAGGATTGAGGCTCTAGAGGAACAAGCCCAGGCTCCTGCCATAACCCCGAGTTCTGGGATCCCCAAATTACCTCCTTTTCGTTTTGGCGGTGAACGTGAGAAATTCAGGGGATTTATTAATCAATGCAATTTTTTTTCTCTGCACATGCTTCACAATTTCCCACTGAACGATCCAAAGTGCTTACTATAATCATGTTGCTTACCAATAAGGCTTTGATGTGGGCAAACCCTCTGATTGAGACTGAGGATGATTGTTTGAATCACCTTGATGCTTTTATTTCAGCCATGGGGCAGGTGTTTGATGACCCCAATCGAGGTGCAACAGCTGAAGCAGCCATGTTAACTTTGCGCCAAGGTAAGCGTTCAGTAGCCGAATATGCCCTGGATTTCAGGAGATGGGCTCTTGATACCACTTGGGACACTTCCGCTAAAAAATCTATTTTTCGGAAAGGGTTGTCTCCACTGATTAAGGATGAACTTGCTCGTGCCGACCCTCCCACTGCGTTAGGTGACTTTATTAACTATTGTATCCGTATTGATGCTCGTCTGACTGAACGCAGACAAGAGAGATGGTTCGAAAATAATCGCACTATCCTTTTCCTACCTCCCTCCTCAGCTAAGGAACCTTTGAGTAGGATCACAAGGGAACCAGAACCTGAACCCATGCAGGTGGACTCTTTACAAAGACGGGTTAGTGATGCACGCAAAGAACATCGTATAAAGGAAAATCTATGTTTCTACTGTGGTAAGTCAGGGCACTTCATTATAAACTGCCCCAGCCGTTCTCGTAAGACTACTGCAGCAGTCATTCACTGTGAGTGTTGCGAGAGGAGCTCTGTCATGTCCGAGCCTCAGGCTCCAGAGAGATCTGCTGCAAGAGATCTTGATTTCTCGGACTTAAACTCTGTTAGTTCTGGGGACGATGACGGTATAAACGCTGCAATTTTTCAAGTTTCCTCAGCGGTGTCCCAGCTGAGTTGTAAAAGAAACAATTCTCATTGCTTCCTTTCCATCAAACTCTGGGTTGACTCAGTCTGGGTGTCTAGCTCTGCTATGATCGACTCAGGAGCAAGTGGAAATTTTATGGATATCTCCTTTGCTCTGAAACAGGGGATACGTTCAGTGAAGAAGGCTACTCCAGTACAGATGGAGACTGTGGATGGCTCTCTACTGACTTCTGGACCAGTGGATCAAGAAACAGAGCCTTTGAGGGTCCTTATGGGTAAAGATCATCAGGAGAAAATGTCTTCTTTACTTATCTCTTCTCCCCACTTTCCCATTATTCTAGGGCTACCATGGCTGCAGGCGCAGAATCCTACGATTAACTGGGAGACCAAGGAATTACACTTTCCGGAGAAACAGATGAGTCAAGGAGTTTCAGCTTGCTCTGTTCCTAAAGGAACCATGTCAGTCCCTGAACTACCAGCTGTATACCAGGACTATGTGGATTTATGTGACAAGAAGAACGCTGATCAGCTTCCTCCTCACCGTCCATATGATTGTCCAATTGAATTATTGCCTGGAGCCGAGATACCTTTTGGTAAGATCTACCCCTAGCGGGGCCCGAGCTAAAAGCTTTGAAGGATTATATAGACGAAAATTTAGCCAAGGGCTTCATACGCCCCTCTTCATCTCCCGCAGGTGCACCCATCTTCTTTGTGAAGAAGAAAGATGGATCTCTGAGACCCTGCATAGACTATAGGGAACTCAATAAGGTTACTATTAGAAACCGTTATCCATTGCCTTTAATCCCTGAGTTGTTGGAGAGAGTGCGGCATGCCAAAATTTTCTCTAAACTGGATCTCCGTGGGGCCTATAACTTGGTCCGTATTAGACCTGGGGATGAATGGAAGACTGCTTTCAGGTCACGCTATGGACACTTTGAATATCTAGTTATGCCTTTTGGTCTGAGTACCGCCCCAGCCACTTTCCAACACTTCGTGAATGATATCTTCAGGGATCTCCTAGATACATTTGTGGTGATTTATCTGGATGATATTCTAATTTTTTATAACTCCACAGAGGAACATCATGGACATGTGAGAATGGTCTTAGAACGCCTAAGATAAAACCATCTCTACATCAAACTTGAAAAATGTGAATTCCATAGGACCGAAATTCAATTTCTGGGGTATGTACTATCTACGCAAGGGATTAGTATGGATGGAAGCAAGACCCAAGCCATCAAGGATTGGCCAATTCCTAGAAATGTGAAGGAGGTGCAGCGTTTCATCGGGTTTGCCAACTTCTATAGACGTTTCATTAAGAATTTTTCTGAGGTAGTGTCACCTATCACCCAACTTACCCGGAAACAGTCTAGGTTCTCCTGGACCCCGCAAGCTCAGGAAGCATTTTCCTGTTTAAAGGATAAATTTACCACCGCACCTATCTTAGTACATCCCAACCCCGAGCTTGCCTTCATAATAGAGGTGGATGCTTCAGACTGTGCCGTTGGAGCTATACTCTCTCAGAGAACAGGTGAGAAGAATGTCTTGCATCCCTGTGCCTTCTTTTCCCAGCAGTTGTCTTCGGCTGAGAGGAACTACGATGTGGGCAATAGAGAATTGTTGGCCATTATTGCCGCCTTCAAGGAATGGAGACACCTTCTTCAGGGAGCTGCACAGCAAATAGTTGTCCTGACAGACCATCGTAACCTTGAATTTATCAGGTCGGCTAAGTGCCTGACTCCTCGCCAGGCTCGCTGGAATCTTTTCCTAAACCAATTTAATTTTGTCATTTCTTATAGACCAGGATCGCGCAATGGAAAGGCTGATGCACTCTCTAGGATTCATTCAGCAGAGACACGTCCACTTACTCCTCCTAAGACTATTCTTCCTGACTCTAGATTCCTGGGAGTGATTCATAATCAAGACCTACTTAAGGACATCAAGGAAGCATACCATGCGGATTCTTTGTTGGCTCAACTGTTATGTTACGGTAGCTGAGGAGTGCAGGCAAAAAAGGAAATACACCAGAGCAGTTGGAATCTATGAGATTGCAGTACCCTGACTAACCACCACAACTAGAGGCAGCCGTGGAGCGTTCCTACGTTGGTCCTAGACGCCTCGTCACAGCCTGAGAAACTAACTACACCTAAAGATAGAAATAGGAAAGCTATCTGCCCCGTAGCAGAACCCCAAAGATAATAGAAAGCCCCCAAACATGTAATGGCGGTTAGACAAGAGGAAATACTGACACAGAAAGAAAATAGTATGAGCAAACGCTGGGGCCCAAACTATCTAAATAGAAAAGGACAGGAAGGGTACTTACTGCAATCTCAGAAAACCCTGAAAAACACCAACTCTACTAATTTCAAAATCACCTGAGATCACACGACCTCTACCACCTAAATTAGTTCTCTGGTGTAACAAAAACAGCAGCCACTGAAAAAACTGGAAAAAGCAAAAGTACAAAACACAGTGGCTGGACTAAACTGAGAGGGCAAAAGCCCCCGGAGGGGACCCAGAAGGCCCCCACAGAAGTGCAGGACCAAATGCAAAAATATAGCAAAAACACAAAATAAGAAATTGTCTTATCTGATAGCAGGAGATGCAGACACGACACAGCAGGCTACAAGGGAAACTGGAAAGAAGGATTCAGACCAGAACAATTGATCACCGGCAACCCTGATGGGAAAATGACTCCCTTATATAAGACCAATCAGTAACACCTGATTCCCAGTCCTCACAATCCTCACTAGTACCGCTTGTAACCACCAGAGGGAGCCTCTGCTCAGAACTCATCTCAAACCCATTCACAACAGTACCCCCTCTTGAGGAGGGGTCACCGAACCCTCATTTGAGCAACCAGGTCGGTCAGGATGAGTTCTATGATACGCACGGATAAGTCTCCTAGCATGGATGTCAGAAGCAAACACCCAAGAATTGTCTTCCTGACCATAACCTCTCCATTTAACCAAATACTGGAGTCTTCGTCTAGAAAAACGAGAATCCAATATTTTCTCAACCACATACTCCAGATTGCCCTCAACCAAAACAGGGTCAGGAGGCACAGCAGCAGGAACCACTGGCTCAACAAACCTCTTCAACAAGGACTTGTGGAACACGTTATGGATCTTAAATGTCCCTGGAAGAAGCAAACGAAAAGAAACAGGATTAATAATCTCCATGATCTTATAAGGTCCAATGAACCTAGGCTTAAATTTAGGAGATGCTACTCTCATAGGAATATTCTTTGAGGACAACCAGACCAAGTCCCCCACTTTAAACCGAGGACCATCAGTCCTATGCCGGTTAGCAAACCGCTGGGCCTTCTCCTGAGAGAGGGACAACCTCTCCACTACCTGGTCCCAAATCTGCTGCATACGCTCAACAACAGAGTCAACACCTGGACAGACAGAAGCCTCCGTCTGTCCTGAAGAAAATCGAGGGTGAAACCCAGAATTACAGAAAAACGGAGACATCAAAGTGGCAGAGCTAGCTCTATTATTAAGAGCAAACTCAGCCAAAGGCAAAAAAGAGACCCAGTCATCCTGATCAGCAGACACAAAGCATCTTAGATAAGTCTCCAATGTCTGGTTTGTTCTCTCAGTTTGACCATTGGTCTGAGGATGAAATGCCGAGGAGAAAGACAATTGAACACCCAGTTTAGAACAAAAAGTCCTCCAAAATCTGGAAACAAACTGGACTCCTCTGTCAGACACAATGTTCTCAGGAATGCCGTGTAAACGAACCACGTGCTGAAGGAACAACGGCACCAATTCAGAGGAGGAAGGCAACTTAGGTAATGGCACAAGATGTATCATTTTGGAAAACCTATCACAAATTACCCAGATGGTGGTCATTCTCTGAGAAACAGGAAGATCGGAAATGAAATCCATAGAGATATGGGTCCATGGTCTCTTGGGCACAGGCAATGGCATCAACAAACCACTAGAGCGAGAGCAAGGCTTGGAGCGAGAGCAAGTCCCGCAGGACTGCACAAATTCCCTGACATCGCGAGACAAGGTAGGCCACCAAAAGGACCGACTAACCAAGTCTCTGGTACCAAAAATTCCGGGATGCCCAGCCAATGCGGAACAATGAATCTCAGACATCACACTCTTTTTCCATTGGTCCGGGACAAACAATTTTCCAACAGGGCAGCGCTCGGGCCTATCCTCCTGACACCCCTCCAGAGCAAGTCTCAAATTGGGCGAGATGGCGGAAAGAACTACACCCTCCTTCAAAATAACAGAGAGATCAGATAGCTCAGGAGAGTCCGCAAGGAAACTCCTCGAGAGGGCATCCGCCTTAACATTCTTAGTGCCAGGAAGAAAGGAAACCACAAAATTAAAACGTGTGAAAAACAAGGCCCACCTGGCCTGTCTAGGATTGAGTCGCTTGGCAGATTCCAGATAGACCAGATTCTTATGGTCCGTAAGGACCACCACCTGATGTTTGGCTCCCTCCAGCCAATGTCTCCACTCTTCAAAAGCCCACTTCATGGCCAATAACTCCCGATTACCCACGTCATAATTACGTTCAGTAGGAGAAAATTTTCGAGAGAAAAAGGCACAAGGGTTACTTTTAGAGGTCTCTGGATCTTTTTGGGACAAAACGGCACCTGCCCCAATTTCAGAGGCATCAACCTCCACCTGAAATGGCAGAGAAACATCAGGCTGCCGTAGAACAGGAGCAGAAGTGAATCTCTGCTTAAGTTCCTGAAACGCAGAGACTGCCTCAGGAGGCCAATTCACCACATCAGAACCCTTTCTGGTCAAATCAGTTAATGGTTTAACAATAACAGAGAAATTACCAATAAATTTACGATAAAAATTGGCAAAACCCAAAAATCTCTGAAGAGCCTTTAATGAAGTAGGTTGGACCCAATCACAGATGGCCTGAACCTTGACCGAGTCCATTTCAATAACAGATGGGGACAAAATGAATCCCAGAAATGAGATCTTCTGTACGCCAAAAAGACACTTTGATCCCTTCACATACAGAGCATTCTCTCTCAAAATCTGGAATACAGTTCGAACATGTTTCACATGAGAGTCCCAGTCATTAGAAAAAATCAAGATATCATCCAAATAAACAATCAGAAACTTGTCCACAAAATCCCTGAAAATGTCATTCATGAAGGACTGGAAGACGGAAGGAGCATTAGTGAGCCCAAAGGGCATCACAAGGTACTCAAAATGCCCTTCAGGGGTGTTAAATGCCGTCTTCCATTCATCCCCGTGCTTAATGCGAATAAGGTTATACGCCCCCCTGAGGTCAAGCTTGGTAAACCAAGTAGCGTTTTTCACCCTGGAAAACAGGTCAGAAATCAAGGGTAACGGGTATTGATATTTCACAGTAATATTGTTCAAGAGACGATAATCAATACACGGCCTTAATGAACCATCTTTTTTGGCCACAAAGAAAAAACCGGCACCTATGGGTGAAGAGGATGGTCTGATATGACCCTTCTCCAATGATTCCTTGATATAAGACCGCATAGCGTCATGTTCAGGTACAGACAAGTTAAAAAGGCGACCTTTAGGGAATTTACTACCGGCACTAATTCAATAGCGCAGTCATAGCTCCTATGGGGAGGCAAGGATGCAGATTTACTTTCGCTAAACACATCAGAAAAATCAAACAAAAAGTCAGGAACATCCTCAGCCTGGGGGGAGGCAGAAAAAACAGGAGTGTTGGCACTAACACATTGGCAGCTCCAACTGGTTACAGACACAGATTTCCAATCCAAAACAGGATTATGAGACTGTAACCAAGGGAAACCCAGCACGATAATGTCATGCAGATTATATAGAACCAAAAATTTTCAGCACTCCTGGTGATCAGGTTCAACCCTCATTATCACCTGAGTAGAAAACTGGGGTTTATTCTCAGCCAAAGGGGTAGAATCGATCCCCAGTAAAGGAATAGACTTCTGTAGGGGTATCAAGGGAAACCCACAACGTTTAGCAAAATCATAATCCATCAGGTTAATAGCTGCTCCAGAATCAACGAAAGCCTGAGCAGAAAATGAGGACAGAGAGCATATCAGAGTGACAGTTAATAAAAACTTAGTCTGAACACTACCCAAGACAACTGAGCGTGCAAAATGTCTTCCCCGCTTAGGGCAGACTGAAATAGCATGAGAGGCATCACCACAGTAGAAACATAACCCATTGCGCTTTCGAAACTCATGACGCTGTGCCCCAGACACCACTCCATCACACTGCATGGGCTCAGCAGCTGGCTCACAAGGCAACACCACTCCACGCATACTTCTCCGCTCACGCAAACGTCTGTCAATTTGAATCGCTAATGACATAGAATCATTGAGACCAGAGGGGACAGGGAATCCCACCATAACATCCTTTACATTATCCGACAGACCCTTCCGGAAAAGGGCCGCCAAAGCGTCGTCATTCCATTTGGTCAGGACTGCCCACCTACGGAATCTCTGACAGTATAACTCAGCGTCATCAAGCCCCTGATTTAATGCCAACAAGGCTTTTTCAGCTTGATCAGTGACATTAGGCTCATCGTACAATAACCCCAAAGCCTGAAAAAACGCATCAACATCACTCAAAACAGGATCCCCAGGTGTCAGGGAAAAAGCCCAATCCTGAGGATCGCCGCGCAGGAGAGAGATGATAATTTGAACCTGCTGCGCTGCGTTTCCTGAGGACTTAGATTTTAAGGCAAGAAACAATTTACAATTATTTTTGAAATTCTGAAACTTAGCTCGATCCCCTAAAAACAAATCTGGCATGGGGATCCTAGGTTCCACAACAGGCAACCTAGCAAGATATGCAGCAATACTCTGAACCTCAGTGGCAAGCTGATCCACACGGCCAGACAACTGTGCAAACTCCATTGGGAGAAAAGATCCTCCCTAGCACCCAGAGATACAGAGGGAAAAAAAAAAAAATGCAACAAACAGAAAAATATCTCTGACAACTTTTCTTCCTTCAAAATATTTTTTCCCTTCTGTGAGTACCATACAATTTTTATGGCCGGTGATACTGTTATGTTACGGTAGCTGAGGAGTGCAGGCAAAAAAGGAAATACACCAGAGCAGTTGGAATCTATGAGATTGCAGTACCCTGACTAACCACCGCAACTAGAGGCAGCCGTGGAGCGTTCCTACGTTGGTCCTAGACGCCTCGTCACAGCCTGAGAAACTAACTACACCTAAAGATAGAAATAGGAAAGCTATCTGCCCCGTAGCAGAACCCCAAAGATAATAGAAAGCCCCCAAACATGTAATGGCGGTTAGACAAGAGGAAATACTGACACAGAAAGAAAATAGTATGAGCAAACGCTGGGGCCCAAACTATCTAAATAGAAAAGGACAGGAAGGGTACTTACTGCAATCTCAGAAAACCCTGAAAAACACCAACTCTACTAATTTCAAAATCACCTGAGATCACACGACCTCTACCACCTAAATTAGTTCTCTGGTGTAACAAAAACAGCAGCCACTGAAAAAACTGGAAAAAGCAAAAGTACAAAACACAGTGGCTGGACTAAACTGAGAGGGCAAAAGCCCCCGGAGGGGACCCAGAAGGCCCCCACAGAAGTGCAGGACCAAATGCAAAAATATAGCAAAAACACAAAATAAGAAATTGTCTTATCTGATAGCAGGAGATGCAGACACGACACAGCAGGCTACAAGGGAAACTGGAAAGAAGGATTCAGACCAGAACAATTGATCACCGGCAACCCTGATGGGAAAATGACTCCCTTATATAAGACCAATCAGTAACACCTGATTCCCAGTCCTCACAATCCTCACTAGTACCGCTTGTAACCACCAGAGGGAGCCTCTGCTCAGAACTCATCTCAAACCCATTCACAACACTCAACCCCCAAGGGACGTAAGTCTTGTCTTTAAGAATGGTGTGTGGATTCAGGGACAACGTCTGTATATACCTGAAACAGTCAGATTGAGAGTATTGCAACTCATCCACGATTCCAAGATAGCCGGGCATAGGGGAATTCTAAAGACACAAGAATTTCTTTCTCGTTTCTTTTGGTGGCCCACTTACAGGAAAGATGTCTTAAACTATGTCACTTCATGTGAAGTCTGTGCAAGATGCAAAACACCTCGCTCCTCACCAACTGGTCTGTTGCAACCTCTTCCCACCCCGTCCCGCCCGTGGGGATCCATTTCTATGGACTTCATTGTGGAGTTACCAACCTCTCAAGGGAAGAACACCATTCTAGTGGTGGTTGACCGTCTAACAAAGGCAGCTCATTTTATCCCTTGTGTCGGCTTACCCACTGCAAAACAGACATCAGACTTGATGATTAAGAATGTGTTTCGCTTACATGGAGTACCGGATGAGGTCATTTCGGATCGAGGGGTGCAATTCACTTCAAGGTTTTGGCAAAATTTCTGTGCAGCACTGGACATTAAAGTAAACCTTTCTTCTGCTTTTCATCCCCAGACTAATGGACAGACAGAACGAACCAATCAGACCCTGGAGCAGTATCTCCGCTGTTTTATCTGCCACCTACAGGATGATTGGGTGGATCTACTTCCACTGGCTGAGTTCTCTTATAACAACTCTCAGAGTGCCTCCACTAAGCAGTCTCCTTTTTACTCCAATCTAGGTTATCATCCTAACATTCTTCCTCGATTTCCCATAGATACGCCCTTGCCGGCAGTGGCTGAAAGAATCACTTCTTTACAAAAGAATATGGATCTTCTAAAGGAAAATCTAGAATTGGCTCAGGAAAGGTACAAGAAAGCAGCAGATAAATTTCGTAAACCTGCACCAGCTTTCAAGGTAGGAGATTTGGTCTGGCTGTCAACCAGAAATCTTAAATTAAAGATTCCATCGTCTAAATTGGGACATAAGTACATTGGACCTTATAAGATCAATAAGATTATAAGTGCTGTTGCTTGTCGTCTTCAACTGCCCAGAACTATGAGAATCCACCCTGTCGTTCATGTATCCCTACTAAAGGCTGCAACACCCAATACGTTTCCTGGACGTTCTTCTCCTTGCCCTGACCCAGTGCTGGTCGATGGTCAGGAAGAATTTATGGTGGAAAGGATTCTAGATTCCAGGTTGTACAGAAATCAGTTGCAATATTTGATTAAATGGCAGGGCTACCCAGTGGAGGACAACTCATGGGAACCAGTCAATAATGTAAATGCTCCTCGCCTGCTCCGCCAGTTTCATCAGAGGTACCCTGACAAGCCTGGTCTGAGGTCATCCGGAGGTTGTCCCTAAGGGGGGAGTAATGTAAGGTTCTTTGTCTCTGTTGACATGTTCCTTGAAACTCAGTTTTCCGTCGGCCATTTTGCTTTCTGTCTTTCTGCAGCTCTTGCCCTCAGTTAATATGGAGTTTCCAGTTTTCATGTTCCCGCCCTGATTCTTCCCTCTTGCTTCTTAAGCAGCCTCAGCTGAACAATCAGTGCTCCTGAATCAAGCCTCAGTCAGTCTGTGACCTGACTCCTGAAACCTTGGACTTGTACTCCAGCTATTCCCTACTGAGGAACCTTGGAACACTTTTGGACTCTGGAAACCTGCTGTTTGGTGAATCCATGTTTGCAGAGGAATTACGGTACAGAGAAGAGATCCTGAACCTGCTTTGGAGATTTATTGTAGTGCTTGAAGTTACTCTGGCCTGCTGTGTCTCCTGTCGCTGTTCCTGCAAACTGTGTGAACTTTTCAGCATGCTTGTATGAAGTAATACAAGTCATTTCATTTCAACCTATGTCTCCTGTGTTTTCCTCGCACCCAAGCACAAGACGCTATAGGAACTGTACACTATACATGACAACAATTTTCATAGTCATGAAAATACAGAAAAATCTTTGAATGAGAAGGTGTGTCCAAACTTTTGGTCTGTACTGTATGTATGTGGAGGACTTCACTATGGGTTATCATACTGTGTTGGTGGGTCAAGAATCGGTTATTGTAGTGAGTGAGAATGCTTAGGGGCTTCAATAGGAGCAAAATTTCTTCGTTAAATTAAAAATAAAACAACTGAGATGCAATTGAAGGGTAGATTCCAGGTTAAATTTAGGGGTTGAACAAAATTATCCTGTGATACATTTAGGAATTGAAACAATTTTTCTATGAAGCCTCCTCTTTTCAGGGCTCAAACGTAATTAAAACAAATTAACTATCATCAATAAAATGTTCATTTTTCATTCTTTGTAGAAAATACTTTGCAAGCAATGACTACCTAAAATCTGGAAGTAACCAAACGCTGAGTTTCCTCCTTTGTGATGCTTTGCCAGACCTTTACTGTTGCTTCATTGTGAGTCGTTCTGCTTTAACCCCTTAACGACCGCCGATACGCCTTTTAACAGCGGTAGTCAAGGGTACTTAAACCACAGAGCCGTGAATTCACGGCGCTGTGGAAAAAATATATAGCGCACCCCAGAGTCGCATTTTCTGCCGGGGTAGCCGAGACCCCAGAGAACATGATTTGGTTCGGTTTTTACCGACCCCGCTTTTGCAATTGCCTTTATTAACCATATAATGACGATCGCAGAAAAAAAAAGCCGCGATTCTGCTTTGATTTTCTCTCTCCTCTGATGTGATCGCACATCAGTGGAGAGAGAAATAGGGTCCCTGATCCCCTGGGACCTCCCGGTGTCCCCGGACCCTCCTGCCTCCTCCGGTGGGCGCCGCCTTCTTGGTCCGGGAAGAAAATGGCCGGCGCAGTGTGCCCACCGAATCTGCTGGTCGGCAGATTCATTCATTCATTGAAGGCACATTTTGATCACTGTGATAAACCCTATCACAGTGATCAAAATAAAAAAAATAGTAAATAACCACTTCCTTTATCACCCCCTTAGTAAGGGAAATATAATGAAATAAAGAAAATATATTTATTTTCATTTTTCCATTAGGGTTAGGGTTAGAATTAGAGTTAAAGTTGGAGTTAGGGTTAGAATTAGGGTTAGGATTAGAATTAGGGTTGGAATTAGGGTTGGGGTTGGAATTAGGGTTGGGATTAGTGTTAGTATTAGGGTTTAGGGTTGGGATTAGGGTTAGGGTTGGGATTAGAGTTAGGGGTGTGTTGGTGTTAGGATTTGAGCTAGAATTGACTGGTTTCCACTATTTCGGCCCATCAGAGGTCTCTAAACACGACATGGCGCCACCATTGATTCCAGCCAAAAAAGTCAAATGGTGCTCCCTCCCTTACGAGGCCTGCTGTGCGCCCAAACAGTGGTTTACCCCAACATATGGGGCATCAGCGTACTCAGGTCAAATTGCACACCAATTTTGAGGTTCTAATTTCTCCTGTTACCCTTGGGAAAATAAAAAATAGCAGGCTAAAAGATAATTTTTGAGGAAAAAAATGATTTTTTATTTTCATGGCTTTGCATTTATAACCTTCTGTGAAGCACTTGGGTGTTCAAAGTGCTCACCACACATCTAGATAAGCTCCTTGGGGGGTCTAGTTTCCAAAATGGGTTCACTTGTGGGGGGTTTACTGTTTAGGCACATCAAGGGCTCTGCAAACATAACATGATGCCCTCAGAACATTCCATCAAAGTCTGCATTCTAAAATGGCACTCCTTCCCTTCCAAGCTCTCCCATGCGCCCAAACAGTGATTCCCCCCACATATGGGATATCAGCGTACTCAGGAAAAATTGCATAACAACTTTTGTGGTCTAATTTCTCCTGTAAGCCTTGGGAAAATAAAAAATAAAGGGATAAAAAATCATTTTTGAGGAGAAAAATGATTTTTATTTTCACGGCTCTACGTTATAAACTTCTTTGAAGCACTTGGAAGTTCAAAGTGCTCACCACACATCTAGATAAGTTCCTTAAGGGGTCTAGTTTCCAAAATGGAGTCACTTGTTGGGGGTTTCCATTGTTTAGGCACATCAGGGGATCTCCAAACGCAACATGGCGTCCAGCCAATTCTGCGTTGAAAAAGTCAAACGGCGCTCCTTCCCTTGCGAGCTCTACCGTGCACCCAAAAAGTGGTTTACCCCCACATATGATGTATCAGCGTATTCAGGAGAAATTGCACAACAAATTTTGTGGTTCATTTTCTTTTTAACACTTGTGAAAATAAAAAAAAATTGGTTCTGAAGTAAATTTTTGGCAAAAAAAGTTAAATGTTAATTTTTTCCTTCCTCAATGCTTCAGTTCCTGTGAAGCACGTAAAGGGTTAATAAACTTCTTGAATGTGGTTTTGAGCAACTTGAGGGGTGCAATTTTTAGAATAGTGTCACTTTTGGGTATTTTCTATCATATAGACCCCTCAAAGTGACTTCAAATGTGCTGTGGTCCCTAAAAAAAATGGTGTTGTAAAAATGAGAAATCGCTGGTCAAATTTTAACCCTTATAACTTCCTAACAAAAAAAAATTTTGTTTCCAAAATTGTGCTGATGTAAAGTAGACATGTGGGAAATGTTATTTATTAAGAAATTTGTGTGACATATCTCTCTGATTTAAGGGCATAAAAATGTAAAGTTTGAAAATTGCTAATTCTGTTTTTTTCATAAATAAATGTAAGTTATATCAAAATTAATTTACCACTAATGTGAAGTAAAATATGTCACGAAAAAACAATCTCAGAATCAGCGGGATTCGTTAAAGCTTTCCAGAGTTATAACCTCATAAAGTGACAGTGGTCAGAATTGTAAAAATTGGCCTGGTCATTAAGCTACAAATTGGCTCTGTCACTAAGGAGTTAAGTTTTGCCTTCAACATGTGTAATGCATGCTCGATGAGGTTGAGTTCTGTTGATTGACTCTGCCATTACAGAATGTTCCACTCCTCTGCCTTAAAAAGCTACTGGGTGGCTTTCGCAATACATTTTGGGTCATTGTCCATCAGTACCATGAAGTGCAATCCAATCAACCTTGCTGCTTTTGGTTGAATCTTATCAGAAAGTATAGCACTGTGCACTTCATAATTCATCTGGCTGCTTCTGTCTTCAGTCGCATCATCAATAAACACGAGAAATTCCTGTTACTACTACATTTTACAGAGGATGTGGTGTGCTTTGGATCATGAGCCGTTCCAAGCCTGCTCAATGCTTTCATCTTCCCACCATTCTGGTACAAGTTGATCTTAGTTTCATCTGTTCGTAGAATGCTTTTCCAGAATTGGTCTAGCTTCTTTAGATTTTTTTGGCAATGTCTAATCTGACCTTTCTATTTTAAGGCTGAATAATGTATGTACCTTGTGATGAACCCTCTATATTTGCTATCATGAAGTCTTCTCTTTACAAACTTGGATACTGAAACACTTACTTCCTGGAGAGTGTTGTTCACTTGGGTTAATGTTGTGAAGAGGTTTTCTTCTCCAGTAGCAGGATTCTGACATCATCCACCACTGTTGTCTTCCGTGAACGACCAAGGCCTTTTTGAGTTCCCAAGCTCACCAGTGCACTTATTTTTTGCAGAATGTACGAAACTGTTGATTTGGCCACTCCCAACATTTCTGCTAACTCTCTTATGGATTTCTTCTTTTTTTCAGCCTAATGATGTTTCTTTCTCTTCCAGTGATTACTTCTTTGACCGCATTTTGAAGGATCACAGCAACAGGTTCCTAATATTAATGCCACACCTGGAATCATCTCTAGATCTTTTACCTGCATAATTGATGATGTATTAATGAGCTAACAGCCCCAGAAGCCCATTAAAGAGCTTTTTAGATAAATCAAATAAGGATGAGAATACCCTTAAATTAAAGCTGAAAGTCTGCAGTTTATGCCCATATTGATTATATATATAACTGTATCTTACATATGTTTTGGTAAACAGCTACAATGTCAAAACTTTTGTCTCCTGACTTTAAAAGTTAGGAGATACGGCCTTCTATGACTATGCCTGTGAATGATTACTCCACCAAATATTTTATTTTTGAGGAGTGGGTGAGGGGCCCAATTAGGACTTCTGCTATGTGGCCCCTTGATTTCTATGTATGTCCCTGCTTGTATTGCAAAAAAAAGTCCTAATACAGCTGAATTAACAGAAAAAAAATAAACAAAAATTTAAAATTGCCTAGTTATAAAAGCATTAACGATCAACTGAAATGATGCCTACAAATTCATACATAAAGTTATGGCTCATGAAATGTGGAAGACAAAAGATTGAAAAAAATCTTTGCCCTTAAAGAGGTTTCCCCATGAAGTACATTAATAACTGTTGCAATTCCAACTGATTTTTGAGAACAGGAGTCCAAACCAGTGGCGTACCGTCAATAGTAGCAGACCATGCAGCTGCTATGGGGCCCAGACAGGTGAGGGGGCCCACGACGGCCGCTGCGGTTTGGCAGCTGTGCTGTGCTGAGCTGACACAGTACTATCAGTCTATCTCCTTTAAATGTAAGCAACGGCCGTCGGCCGCTGTATACCCCCTTGTCAGCCTCAGCAGGAGGGCAACTCTCCCCACACCATATGCCTCAGCACGTGTCCGGCATTTTCTGGTGTGCACATTTACACCCGGCCATATGTACCTGCTCCCCAGGGCCTGGAGGGAGGGGGTGCAGCAGACAGGCGTCAGGATATAATGACAGGACCATGACCAGTACACTACAGAGCTATAGGAGGAAGCAATGGACTCCCAGCAGTCAGCAGAGCAGAGAGTGTCAGCGGCAGCCAGCACCGAGAACACTGCGGACAGGTCTGTACACTGTGTGTGTGGGACAGGACTGAACACTGTGTGTGTGGGACAGGTCTGTACACTGTGTGTGTGGGACAGGTCTGTACACTGTGTGTGTGGGACAGGTCTGTACACTGTGTGTGTGTGGGACAGGTCTGTACACTGTGTGTGGGACAGGTCTGTATATGGTGTGTGGGACAGGTCTGTATGCGGTGTGTGGGACAGGTCTGTATATGGTGTGTGGGACAGGTCTGTATATGGTGTGTGGGACAGGTCTGTACGCGGTGTGTGGGACAGGTCTGTACGCGGTGTGTGGGACAGGTCTGTACGTGGTGTGTGGGACAGGTCTGTATGCGGTGTGTGGGATAGGTCTGTACGCGGAGTGTGGACAGGTCTGTACGCGGAGTGTGGGACAGGTCTGTACGCGGAGTGTGGGACAGGTCTGTACGCAGAGTGTGGGACAGGTCTGTACGCGGAGTGTGGGACAGGTCTGTACGCAGAGTGTGGGACAGGTCTGTACGCAGAGTGTGGGACAGGTCTGTACGCAGAGTGTGGGACAGGTCTGTACGCAGAGTGTGGGACAGGTCTGTACGCAGAGTGTGGGACAGGTCTGTACGCGGAGTGTGGGACAGGTCTGTACGCGGAGTGTGGGACAGGTCTGTACGCGGAGTGTGGGACAGGTCTGTACGCGGAGTGTGGGACAGGTCTGTACGCGGAGTGTGGGACAGGTCTGTACGCGGAGTGTGGGACAGGTCTGTACGCGGTGTGTGGGACAGGTCTGTACGCGGTGTGTGGGACAGGTCTGTACGCGGAGTGTGGGACAGGACTGTACGCGGAGTATGGGACAGATCTGTACGCGGAGTGTGGGACAGGTCTGTACGCGGAGTGTGGGACAGGTCTGTACGCAGAGTGTGGGACAGGTCTGTACGCAGAGTGTGGGACAGGTCTGTACGCAGAGTGTGGGACAGGTCTGTACGCAGAGTGTGGGACAGGTCTGTACGCAGAGTGTGGGACAGGTCTGTACGCAGAGTGTGGGACAGGTCTGTACGCAGAGTGTGGGACAGGTCTGTACGCAGAGTGTGGGACAGGTCTGTACGCAGAGTGTGGGACAGGTCTGTACGCAGAGTGTGGGACAGGTCTGTACGCGGTGCGTGGGACAGGTCTGTACGCGGTGCGTGGGACAGGTCTGTACGCGGGACAGGCTGTACGTGGTGCGTGGGACAGGTCTGTACGCGGTATGTGGGACAGGTCTGTACGTGGTGCGTGGGACAGGTCTGTACGCGGTATGTGGGACAGGTCTGTACGTGGTGCGTGGGACAGGTCTGTATGCGGTGTGTGGGACAGGAGGACATGGCTATCACATGCTAAAGCAGTTGTGTGTTTGCTAGGTGTGGGACAGTGTGGAGACCGTGGAATAACCCACCAGTGAGCAGACACAAGACTCAGTAATTTCTCCTCCATGTCAGCGCTGTACTAAGATGCCAGACCGTGAGTCAGCCACAAGAACATATTTTGGCCCCTATTCATCATCTCTGTTTATCCACTTTTCTGGAGTAATTTGTTTTGTGCATTTTTTTAATCTCTTTTTTTTATTTCTCCTCAACAACTTTCCTATAGAAATGTTTTAGGCTATGTTCACACCTAGAATTTTATTGCAGCTGTTTTTTATACAAATAAGAAATCCCATGTTTTTTCAGTACCAGCAAAATCTGACATTTCAGCAATCTCATTGCACGTTTGGTTTTTCCAGACTGAATTTGAGAACTTGACAGTTTTTGAAATCTGCAGCGTGTCATTTCTTTGTGTTTTTGCAGCATTTTTTTCATCCATAAAAAAGCAATGAGAGAACAAAAATGCTGCAAAATGCAGAAAGCATGTTCTACTTTGTTTTTGCTTCATTATTTTGTAAATAAAGCTAACTTTATTAACCCCTTAGTGAGCCAATTTGGTGCTTAAAGACCAAGCCAACAGTTTTGACCACTGTCAATTTATGAGGTTATAGCTTTGCAACGCTTCAACGGATCCCACTGACTTTGAGAATGTTTTTTCGGGACATATTGTACTTCATGCTAGTGGTAAAATTTCTTCGATATGACTTGAATTTATTTATGAAAAAAAATGGAAATTTAGTGAAAATTTTGAAAATTTTGCAATTTTGAAACTTTTAATTTTTGTGCCCTTAAATCAGAGAATCATATCACGTAAAATAGTTAATAAATAACATTTCCCACATGTCTTCTTTATATCAGCACAATTTTGTAAACATAATTTTTTTTTTGTTAGTACAGCGATTTCTCATTTTCCAACAAAATTTACAAAACCATTTTTTTAGGGACCACCTCACATTTGAAGTAAGTTTGGGGAGTCAATATGACAGAAAATACCCAAAAGTGACACCATTCTAAAAACTTGAGCACCTGTTGATTTTTTTTTTGGGGGGGGCCCCATTCAGACTTTTGCTATGGGGCCCCATGATTTCTATCTACGCCCCTGGTCCAAACGTTCTCTTTGTGAATGGAATATGTGTAAACCCTGCTGCATTCACTTCTATTGAACTAACTTCAGTCTCATATAAGTTAGTAAAACTATGGTTGGAAATGTGCACTAATTGTGACCCCAATTCTTAGGATTGGTGATGGTATCAACAGTCAGACTCACAGTGATCATGCACTTAGCATGCATCCTGTGTATTTAGTGGGAAACTAAAGAGTTAATAAATTAAGGAATGACAACTGAAATATATAGATATAATAAAAAAATGGAAAAGCAAAGCGTTTCCATCTTCCTGATGAAAATAGGCTTTATTTGTGATGT